>CM064970.1:10968390-11280368 GCA_032847665.1 Solanum chilense | reverse complement strand
GGAGTGCCACGTTCCGGCACCGGGATAGAATATGGATCGGAGTGCCACGTTCCGGCACCAGGATAGAATATGGATCGGAGTGCCACGTTCCGGCACCGGAATAGGAATATGGATCGGAGTGCCACGTTCCGGCACCGGGATAGAATATGGATCGGAGTGTCACGTACCGACACAAGAGGAAGAAAGATAATGAGTCTTGAAAGATGTTAATATGCTACATCTAATGAACCTGTTTTTCCTTAATGAGTATGGTGTTGAGGCTTGAGCCCTCCTGGATGAACTTGGTGATATTATTGATGATTGTAGTATTTGTTGTTACTACATGTTGAGTATTATAGTTGATTTGTGAGATTAACTGATATATACTGTTTTCTATTCTGAGTTGGCCGATGATACCTACTCAGTACGTGTGGTTGTACTGACTCCTACTTGTTGTTTCTTTCTTGTATTTGTGGAGTGCAGCAACCGTGCCGTCGTCTTCAACTCGACCGCGATTCTAGCCAGTCTTCACTGTACCAGATCTCAGGGTGAGCTATGCTTCTAGCTTGGACTGGATCTTCTTCTTCTCGTCTTGATGCCTTGAAGTTCCGGCATGGACTAGCTTTCATTTGTTTAACTTCTTAGAATACTCTTAGTTTTCGTAAGGTGATCATAGATGTTCTTGTGATGATGACTTCCAGATTTTGGGGATATTTATAGTTTTGATGTTTATTAATGAGTTAAGTCTTCCGCGTTGTATTTGGTTTAATATGTTTGGATTTAGATTGGTTGGTCCGCTCACATAGGAGGGTAAATGTGGGTGCCAGTCGCGTCCCCGATTTGGGTCGTGACAGATATGATTCTACCAGGTCTAAGAAAAAGATATTTAGGTCCAAGAGACCTTATGACGAAAATCTCTACAGAAACTTACATGTTCCTTTCTTGAAGAAGATTGCTCTTTCTTGAGCTGATGTTTGAGCTCAATATCTGTGCAAAGATCAAGTTCTACAACATTAATGGTGCTTACCAAATAACCAATAGTAAGATTCCCATACGGAATATTTCTATTATTCCGATCTTGGATTTTTGACCTTACTTTTGCTGGAATAAAAGGGGGAAGAACAAATGGTCAAGCCATTTTGGCCTATCGGTTATTGTTTTCTCACTTTGAAGGAGTTACTGGTATAAACTGCCTCATGCTTACCCTGTAAAAATTCACGGGTTAGAAAATCAGGTAGTGAATTGTTTTCTCCTTTAATAAACTCAATTTCAAAATCAAAGCTAGATAGTAGAGTTTCTGTCTCACAAATATTTGTTTAGAAACAATGTTTTTAGCATCCTTTTGTAAAACTTTCTTTAGAAAATTTACAATATACTCTTAACAAGAATCCTTTATTGATAAGATCATCTTGAAATTTTGTGATACATAACACAATAGATAAAACTTCTTTTTACTAGTAGAATAGTTTTTTTGTGTGGAATTTCAAATTCCTGATGTGAAATGAACTAATTGCTCTGTAGATTGAAGATCTACTTTTTGTTTAAGGATTCTTCTATAGCATGCATCAAAAGCATCAGTTTCAACAATCATGAAAGCATTAGGATTAGGGATTCCTAAACAAGGAATGGTTTGAACAAGAGTTTTTACTTTAAGGCCAAAGTCATATGCGGCCACTCAAACTTGTCCAGATTATTTATTTAGACACCTCAACTAGACGTACTACCTATTGAACACTTCAACCATTCTGAATTTGAACCATTTGAATATTTTTTCGAGAATAAACAAAAAATAGAGGATGTGTGAAATACACTCGCGCTGACATGTCAATTTTGACCAATCAAATAATGACATGTGTTATTTTTTAATCCAAAAAATTATTTAAACATTATATTATAAAGTAAAAACAATAAAAATTATTTTAAAGTAAAAAAAATGAAAAAAAAAAAGTAAAACCTAAACTTCCCTGCCTTCAACTGGAACAAAACATATATTTCCTCTAAGTCCATTAATGACTACCCTCCCCTCCCTGTACAGTTCCATCTTTAACCCAACAATTTTTTTTCATCAGCTTTATTATTAATTATAACTTTTTACTTCATCTTATTTTTTAGGTAGAGAAAGATGGGAAAAACAATCTTTTCGAAAAATTTATAAATGAAACAAAATGCTAAGAATTTTGAAACCATTAGAATGGTGGGGGAAGAAGATAACCACTGATAGTAAGAATTTTGAAATCATTAGAATGATGGGGGAAGAAGATAACCACTGGTGTATGGATATGGGGGTTGGGGTGGGGTGGGGTGGGGTTGATAGAAATAGGGAAGAAGAAGAAGACAATTGTTCTTCTTCTTTTTTGTTAATTTTTTTAAAAAAAATTAACTTAGGGGTATAAATTAAGAGAAAAAAAAAGAAAAATATTATTTTTAATAAATTAACGCGCTCAAGGAAAGTGAATTACACGTTTTTTGCCATGTCAGCATTTTGTGTCTAATAGGAATGACTTTTGAACAAATAAAGTGTTCAATTGGCACAAGGATTAGTTGAGATGTCTAAATGAATTATGCGGACAACTTTGAGTGGCCGGAGATGACTTAGGCCTTACTTTAATGATACTCTCAGTTTGTCTAGAATTCCAAGGAACTGGATTTTTCCTAAGTCTCTCATATAATTGTTCGAAAACCTGTTTGAATTTTGGATTAAAATCATCTATATAATTTAAGCTTCCTAAGAACCTCATAAGTTGTGTTTTATCAGGAAACTCATTAGGAAATTCAAGAAGTGAACTCTATGGCCCTGCAAATAGGTTTGTAAGTATCTTGATAAAGATCTTGACCTAAAAACATAATAAAGGTTTTGAACAAAACCATCTTCTTGGCTCTAATAACTAAACAATTTTTTTTATAATATTGAAGAATGTGTTAAGATGTTTGAAGTGAGAGAATCAATGTTTTCAGAAAAGACTAACACATCATCAATATAAACAATTGACATATAAGAATAATCACTGAAAATAGAAATCATTATATTCTGGAATTCAGAAGGGGCATTCTTGATTCCAAAAGGCATAACATTCCATTCATATTGACCAAATGGAACATCAAAAGAAGTTTTGTATTTTTTTTTCCTGAAATCTGTATTTGCCAAAAACCCGATTTCATATCAAATTTGCTATAAATATTAGCATTAAAAGTTCTCTTCAAAAGATCTCTTTTGCTAGGTATGGGATATCTAATTCATTTTAAAACAGAGTTTAAAGTCTTGTAATTGATTACAAGTCTTGGTGCTCCACTTTCTTTCACAGCATTTTCGTTAACATAGAACGTAGAGCAACTCCAAGGGGGTTTAGAAATCCTTTTATTTTTTAAAAGAGTATCAATCTCTTTTATACATATTTCCATCATTTCATGATTCGTTATAATAGGTCTTGCCTTAGTTGAAATGACATGTTCATTAAATCCTTCAATGTATGGTAAATCTATAATATGCTTTTTACCATCCTAAAAAGCAATAGGAAAATCAAAAAATATTTGTTTTTCAAATTTCTTTTGAAGATTAGCTATCTAAGTAACTATCTCCGTTTTTTAAAAAAATTTGTTCGAATTTCTTAACACGCATTTCGTCTTTTAAAAAGTTGTTAATTTGGGAAAGTATATTAATTTTAAGATCAATGTTTTTTCTTTTGAAATTACTTTCATCTTGTGAAAGAGTTTTAACAAGAGGAAAATCTAAATCTTTTCCAACAATAGTAGTAGTAATACCATCAAGGTTAGTAAAATAGTGTTTTATCTGAGTGATAAAAGGTATTCCTAGGATGATATCTTCATTGATATCTTCAGTAATAACAAAATCATTTGTTAAACAAATACCATTATTGCAATTATGAGCTTAGAAAGCTTATAACTTATTTTCAAAATTTCTTCTGTAGCAGAGTATAATTTTGAAGAACTTTTTTGCAAATACTTAGTTGGAATAATATTTTTTATAATGCCATTCCTATCTGCACCACTGTCAAGCAAAACAATTTTGTTAATAACAAAAATGTTTACTAACGACTATTTTAACAGGTATATGATGACTTTGAGGTCTAATAGAAGAAATTACTGTTACTCCTGGTGCTGCAGAAGTGGAAGTGTCATTACCTTTGTTGGTAATAACGTTTTCAATTAATGATCATTATTTATATTGGAGAGATCAATATGAATATTACCATCAGAATCTTTATGGGAGGAGCTTTGGTTAGACTCAATGTTGTGGAAAGTTTCTTTTTTGGAAACTTGACTTGTTAGAATATCAGTTTCAACAACATAAAGCCGAGATTTAATATTACTAATCTCTTCTTTCAGATTGGATACTTCATGAAGAAGATCTGAAATAGATGGTTCGTAATAAATATCTGAACGATTCATGATTTGATTCATGATGAAAGGTTCAACTGTAAGATGAGTTCTGTATTTATCCATATTTAGGAGAAGATTTTTGAATTCTAGGAGAAAATGATTCCGAGCCTCATCATCATTGATGTGTTGAATAACATCTAAGAGATTTTCTTTAGAATGGTTAGAAATAACTCAAATATGAGGTGTACTATCACAAGTACAGAGGTCTTCAGTACAAGTGCTATCTTTTCCTGACTGACTATCATCTGAATCTTAAGCAAGATCAATGTCTTCATTATCACGGTAATCATAAGATGTACGTGGAGATTCGAATAATTGTTCATCAAGAATAGCATTAATTTTCTTCTACTTATATTTGGCACACATTCATTGGCTTTATGACCAATCTTGCCACAATTCCAACATACATTTGTTTTGTTTTGTCATGAGGTCTCTTGAACCTAAATTTCTTTTTCTTAGACTTGTTTTAATCATCTTTTTTTTTTTTAGATTTATTACTATAAGATATTTCTTTTTTGTCTTTTTTAATTTTCTGTGGGGGAGTGATAAAACCAAAATCTCTACAGAAACTTCCAAGTTCCTTTCTTGAAGAAGATCACTCTTTCTTGAGTTGATGTTTGATCTTAATGTTTGTGCAAAGCTTAACGGCTACAACATTGATGGTGCTTACCAAATCACCATAAGTAAGATTTCCATAAGGAATACTTCCATTATTCTGATCTTAGATTTTTGACCTTTCTTTATCTGCAAAGGGAGAGGTTAGTCCACTTATGAACCGTTTTTTCCAGAAATCCAAATTGCAATCGGGACGAATCATAACCTTACTATGAAAGGCATGTTTGTAATGAATGAAGTTGTGTAAATTTGGAAAACTTAAATTGCTTAAGATTTTGAGACTCTTGTCTTGAGATAATTTTTGTTCTCCAATAAAATGTTTAGCAATATGATAATGCAAAGTAGCACAAGCATCTTGTCTAGTGACAGTAGAAGTGGATTCTGTATTACCTTTCATCTTTACAATTGACTCAGTTGCAGTGGCATTAATAATAAGTTGCTTAATTTCATCAGTACAATAATTATCCCACAAATTTTTCAACATTCTTGTGACACCTGCAATGATCATGTTAGCCGCATCTCTATCTGCTGACCCATGCATTTTGTATGCAGTAATGGCAACACCCATTTCATGGAATTTATTATAAACTTGATGCTCTTCTAAGCCATCAATATTCCATTCAGTTATGCTTCTTCCTTCGTGAGAGGAAGTGGAAAAGAAAGCATTTTCCTCATATAGCAAGTCTTGGAAAGAAGGTTTACTATGGTAGTTTTTCATATTCTAAAAGCGATTACTAGCAAGTTTTTGAAGAAGATTGGATTTCTCTTGAGTTTTTGATTTGGGTTCTTTGATGGTAGAAAACCTTTTCGAAGTTTTGTCATCTCTTACAGAGATATTGAAATTTTTGAGCTGAGCATTTATATTTTCAATGATATTTGTAGTTACTTAAAAAGGTATCAGAAACTTTTGGGAATTTTTCTTTGGAAAATTCAGGGATTTTGAATCCTGGGTAGGTTTCTATATTATGATTGGAAGCAGTAGAAGCCGGGGTTGGTCTTCCACTGAAATTATGTTTAGTATCTTCTATTTGTCTAGAGAATATATGAAGGATTTGGTTTCAATAATTGTTTTGTTCAACAACTCTATTAAAATCTGCAAATGTGAGTAATGCACATGTCTTATCACTTTTCTCTTTTAAGGGAGAAGCCCTGATAACAGTTGCTGCAACAGGAATATTTATTCCTTCTAGAGTAGGAGTAACAGATTCAACGACTTTGTTAGAAGCAGTGTACCATTTGTTAATGATAAATTGTAGTGACTCAGTACAATTGTCAATCCTTCCAGTCATTTCAAACCAATTGAAGAATTCAATTTCTCAACCAATTATTCTCATGTCTTTTATCCATAAATCTCTTAAAATTTCTATTTTTGTAAGAGTGTAAGAAGAAACATACCATTTTCTCTTTTACCTAATTGTCAGGATGAGTCCATTTATCCTGTAGGATGTCTAGATTAGGTTCAAAAGGTTTATTTACCTTGAAAATTCTTAATTAAGATGGCTTTTCAGTGGGAGGTTCCATCTAACTTAGAGTTGGACTTCCTGGAATATCTTCGTAAAAAACTATAGGTACATTACAGAAAAGTCAACTCCTGTGAATTTACCTTTACTGTTGTCAGTAACATAATTGATGTCATCATCTTCTACTTCCTCCGGGGTTTTTAAAGAATAGGATGGTCGGGGGACCATTTTCAAAGGAGACGAAGTAGAAGGAGACCAAGACGATCTTTGAGTTGAGGATGATTTTCTAATCGAGTTATGAAGGAATTTGAGTTCTATAGACCCTTCATGAAACTGAAGAAGTCTTTCGATGTGTGATCGTTCAGAGTGTGAATCAAAAGGAGGAGTTATGTTTTCAACAAGCCAATCATTATTGGAGAGTATATCTTTCCATTGTAAAGTTCAAGGAACAAAGATAGAACTATGTTCATGGTTGGCTTCCATAAGCATAGTCTCACCCCTTATATTCATATGACGAGCCTTTGGAGCAAGACGAGTCATCATAAGACGATAATAAACTCGGTAAATAATAGCTATTTCACGAGTATTGATTTTTCTGTTCAAATTTTTAGTTTTGATATTGAGTGTCAAAGAATCCATAACATTAGGATCCTTAATGTCAACAGAGAAGTTTGGGTAACAATTAAAGTATACAGGCCCATTAGCAAGATTACTCTGCAAAACTCCTAATAAAGATTCATCAAAATTCAAAAACCTGCCATCTCTAAGGATGACACAAACAGGAAAATCAAGACCTTTACGAAATAAAGGATTAACAACAACTTGCGCTACACCAATATGCAAATAATTAAAGTCTGATTCATAATGATTTATATCATTATCTTTAAGAAGACAAATATTTTCTAAAGAATTATTAATAGCAATAGTAGACTCACAAGTCTTAATGTTAAAGCAAGTAAGATAACTAAAATTACCTAAGTGGTATATCTTCTTAAAAGGTTCTTAGGGAATACTCCACTTTTGTAAATCATTTTCTAATGTAGCAATCTGTGTAGATTGCGAAGATAAATTAACATTGTTTAAAATATTTTTGTTATTTTCCATATGATCAAAAATACTGTCTAATGGACTTACAGAACAAAATTCATTCTAATAAACATAATAATAATAATCAGTATGCTAATAAGTATGTAAGGCATATTAAAATACATTTCAAGATTCAAATAGAGTTTCTACAGGAGGTTTTCTTGGCTTTACATCAGTTCTTTTCTTAGAGCCATCTTAGCTACGGGACCACCATCAAACAGGTCTAAACTCCCTTTTGGCTATAGCGACCTTACAGAATACGGCTGACCAACATATGCTCCGAGTATTAATTGGATACCTCATACTCATAATTAAGAACGAATACCTCACACCAATTATAGAAACAATATAGAGAAACAAGAAAAGTATGATAATATACAAATACATACAAATAACATACAAGAACATTATTAAATACTATATTAGAATTAATTTTGCCATGCCTTAGACAATATATATGAAAGAATTAAAAAAGGAAGTACCTATGAATGAATGAATCAGATTATGTGTTTGATAAAGAAGTCTCCCTAGTTGAGGTCCTATATGTTGAGCCCTCATTTTGGTAAGTCCTAACGTCAAGTCAATGATCCCAAGGTATCATGGCATATGAAAGAATGATATGAACTACGTGATATGATATGCGAAATATGTTATGTGTTGTTTGCATAGTGATAAGTTTGATGATGCATGTTACAGTCATGGCATGACTTTCCAAATCCAAATTTTGTAGGTCCATTGACTTTTCTAATCAAAATTTGGCAAGTCCACTGACTTGACTTTCCATAAATCATGTTATTAGGAAACATCTATTCTTTCAGATGCATGTCTTTGTTGTGTTCTTGCATATACCCATACTTAGTACAAGTGTGTACTAATTCCATACAATTAGCTATTTTTTGGTGCTGGCACAGGTGGATATTAGATCGTACGGTACAACGTTACAGTTATCTGGAAATGGACCTTTCATCTGGACATTGTAGGCCCTTATGCTTTCGAGGTTGTCTATTGTTATTATGTAGCTTAGGTGTAGGCCTTAGATAGTGGAGCATATTCCACTAGTATTTCGTTTTCGACTTCATTTAAGATTTTTTATTGATGCCGTTTTTTCAAGTACACATTTAATGCATCTATGAACTATTTCATTCATTTGATGAACTTAATGTTAGATGGTTCATTGCAAACAATTATGAGTTTATGTAGAATGTCTTATACGAATGTTAAATAACAAAAAGTTCAAATTTTCCGCAAAAAATTAACCTAGATGAAGTATGTAGGCTTGTCTTCCACCTCTGAGTGGTCAACGACGCCGGTCTCATCTATTTTCTAGATTCTAGTCATGCCATAAACATCAATGTGAACGTCAACATCAATGTCAATGTCAATGTGAATGTCAACGTGAATGTTAAAGTGAATGTCAATGTCAATGTAAACTTTCAATGTAAACGTCAATCTGAACATCAACGTGAAAGTCAATGTAAACTCCAGCGTTAACGTCAATGTGAACATCAACATGAATATGAAAATGAACGTGAACGTGAATGTAAGCACTGAAGTGAACATGAACGTGAATGTCAACATGAACATCTACGTGAATGTCAATGTGAATGTTAACATCAATGTTAACGTCAACGACAACGTCAACGTCTATGACAATGTCAATATAAATGTAAGCTTGAACATCAATGTAAACATCATCGTGAATATCAACGTAAATATCAACATTAACAAAATTACCAGCATTAATGTAAACGTCAATTTCAACGTCAAAACAAACGTGAACATAGACATCAACATACACATAAATGTCAACGTCCAGGTAAATACCAACGTTCATATAAATGCCAACGTAAATGTAAATGTCAAAATAAACATCAACCTAAATGTCAACGTGAATGTTAACGTGAACTTCAAATTCAACATCAATGTTAATGTCGACGTGAATGTCAAGGTCAATGAAAAAGTCAATGTCAATATTAGAATTAACGTAAACATTAATGTCCATATCAACGTCAATGTGAACGTAAATGTCAATGTTAGCATCAATATAAACATTAATGTCCATATATACATCAATGTGAATGTCAACGTGAATGTCACTATCAATGTAACCTTTAATGTAAACGGCAACATAAGCGTCAACATGAACGTTAATGTAAATGTCAATATATACGTTAGCGGCAACGTGAACGTCAACGTGAATGTCAACGTGAATGTCAACATGAATATCAACATGAACGTCTATCATAATGTTAACTAAGCGTCATCTTGAACATTAACGTAAAAATCATCATGAACATCAACGTCAATGTCAATATCACTATGAACGGCAACATCAACAGAAATATAAACGGCAACGGCAACATACACATAAACATCAACATCCATGTAAATATGAACGTCCACATATTCCCCATGTTAATGTAAATGTCAACATAAACATCAACCTAAATGTTAACGTAAATGTCAACATCGATGTGAATGTCAACATCAATGTTAACATCAACATAAGCGTCAATGTCAATGTTAACATCAATGTAAATGTCAATGTCAATGCTAACATCAACGTAAACGTCAATATAAACATCAGCGTGAACGTCAATGTCAACATGAACATCAACGTGAACATCAACATTAATGTGAACATTTACGTTAATGTGAACGTAAATGTAAATGTTAATATCAACATGAACATCAACGTGAATGCGAATATGAACATTAATGTGACCGTAAACGTCAATGTGAATGTCAACATACACAGAAATGTCAATGTCAACATAAACATCAATGTTCACGTATTTGAAAGATGAGAGCAAGATCAAATAAGGCTAAGTAATTGTTACCAAGATGTACTCACCTATGAGAGTATAAATCTAATGAAGAGACAAGTCTCTATGAACACTCTAATAAAACTATTAAAGTTAATGCATACTTAATACTAATGATGAGATGAGGAGCTATGATGTCCTCATTCTAGAAGCCAGTTTCCATGATGTATGATTTGAATGTAATGGAAATTTACATAGAGCACCAATAGGCTAGCTATAAGCAGTGATGCTTTCCTTCTGGAAGGGCAGAGGTTCACGTAACTCTCATGAGATGAGACTGTCCGGCATGCCGGGTATGGGTCTCCTTATATATCATAGTCTTTGAACTTATACTGCCAATCTAGGAATCTAGTAGGGTTTAATTCCCTATATACGCTAGCATGTTTTGGTTCACTTTGGCCGGTGATTCCAACTCTTTTCGTTGTGGGGATTACACACTGGATTTCAAGATGCTCACATGATCTATGTCGGTTGAGGTCATCCTCAACGAATGTACATAATGAAATGAACGATACCAAAGGTTTTAGGATAGGATAATTAAAAAGTGAGCTAGACTTAAGTATTTACACTAAATTATTCTTGGTCATTCATAGCGAACTTGATGAGAGTCTTAAAATGCACCCTAGGTATGACTAGTGGCTGCACGAGTATATGAAACAATGAAAATGAAGTACGTAGGAATGAATGAAGCAGACTTTGTGTTTGTTAAAGAAGGCTCCCTTGTTGAGGTCCAATATGTTAAGACCTCAGTTTTGGGATGTCCTAATGTCAAGTCCATGATTCCAAGTTCTCATGGCATATATATGTTATATGGTATGTATAATATGTTATGTGCGGTTTGCAAAATGACAAGTATGATGATGCATGTTACTCTCATGGCATGACTTTCCTAATTCGAAATTGGCAAGTCCACTGACTTGACTTTCCATAATTCATATCGATAGGAAAGAGATCTTCTTAATCATGAATGTCCTTGGTGTGTGGTTTAATATACCCATACTTAGTACAAGTGAATACAATTCCAATACAACTCTAAATTTTTAAGGTGAAAACACATGTGGATGTTAAAGCTTACAGGTCGACGCTGAAGCTATCCGGACGTGAATAATTCAACTGGATTTTGGTAGGACCTCATGCTTTAGAGGACACTTTCCAATTATATTATATCTTTGATTTAGGTTTGAGTTAGTGGAGTATGTTCCACTAGTGTTTCTTTCTCATCTTATTTCAGACTTTGTATTGGTGCTAATTTTACAAGTATGCACTTAATGCAGTATGGAACTATTTCTTTCATTTGATGATCTTAATATTAGATGGTTGATTGTGATAGTGTATGACATTGAGTAAAATTTCCTATATGAATTTTAAGTAACAAAAAATTCAAATTTTCTGCTAAAATTAACCTAAATGATGTAACGAGGATGTATGTAGGCTTGTTTGTGACCTATGAGAGTGCAATGACGCCGGTCTCGTTTGGGGACTAGACTATGGTTGTGAAAATTTTTGTATTAGAGCACTAGGATAAATTCGGAAAATAGTAATTTCACATCAACCACATTGAGTGGTTGTAAGTCATGGTAGTGAAGTGCACCACTATCCTGAATTAGTGACTGCATGATGCGTAGGAACAATTTCCTTCTTCTAATCTTTTCTTGCCTTCTCTAATGTCTGATTCCTTGGTTTTACGAGCGTATCTAACATCAATTCTATTTTTTTCAAGAAATGATCACAAGAAGGAACGCTGGTCGGGGATAAAGAGAAATAGTTGTCGGGGGCAACCATGTTCCTCCCCAGGCCTCAGCTGCTGAATTGGACGTGCCTGTTAGTCGATCTGGGTTAATATATGGAGAAGTAAGGACATCCCTGGTACATATGGACCAAGACATCAACTTAAAAGATCAGTCTATGACAACCTAGGCTTAGCAACAAGTTGTTCCGAGGGAGAACCCACTTTCCACCAGCATGGCTAAAAGGTTAAGGGAATTCACGAACACTGGATCTAAGATTGCTGAGGATCTCTA
The DNA here is from genome assembly GCA_032847665.1 of Solanum chilense. Lineage (NCBI taxonomy): Eukaryota > Viridiplantae > Streptophyta > Magnoliopsida > Solanales > Solanaceae > Solanum > Solanum chilense. The sequence continues at coordinate 11,267,984 of CM064970.1, read as the reverse complement.
GGAGAAGCGTAGGGAATCTATGTTTCATGATATTATGGACCTTTCCAGGCTTATGGTACATGTCCAACAAGTGGGAAAAAAGCAGGAAGAGAAAGCACACTAGGGCAGGGAACAAGTCAAGGCATGCTGAGGATAATTTTTCAAGGAAGAGTAGAACTGAAATCCGAGATAAGCCCAGGTTTATAAAGGGAATCTCCCACCAAGGGGAGTAAAGTTCATTCAAGGGTCACTATGGTAGGGATTTCGAGCCTAGAGTTAAGAGAAATGGTGTTATTTGTTCAAAAGAAAGATAGAAATCTTAGAATGTGTATCAATTATCGGCAGCTCAACAAGGTCACTATCAAGAATAAGTATCCACTTCCCAGAATAGATGACATTTTTGACTAACTCTAAGGGTCTAGTTTCTTCTCAATGATTGATCTTCGTTAAGGGTATCATTTGCATAGGGTTAGGGATTATGATATCCCAAAGATAGACTTTCGTACCCGTTATGGTCACTATGAGGTCCTAGTTATATCATTTGGTCTGACAAATGCATCTGCTGCATTTATGGATCTCATGAATAGAGACTTCCGTGAATACCTTTAGTCTTTCGTCATAGTATTCATTGATGACATTCTCATCTATGCTAAGACCAAGGAAGAGCATGAACAACATCTGAGACTAACCTTGTAGGTACATAGACAACATTATTTATATGATAAATTCAGCAAGTGTGAATTTTGTGTTAGATCAATGACCTTCCTGGGTCATGTTATGTTCGACAAAAGTGTTGAGGTAGATCCCAGGAAGCCTGAAGCTATTAAGAACTTTCCAAAACCTCTACTCCCATAGATATTTGTAGCTTCTTAGGTTTGGCTGGTTATTATCGCAGGTTTGTGGAGATTTTTTCTTCCATTGCTGCCTCACTAACAACTTTGACTTAGAATAAGGCCAAGTTTGAATAGAAAGAGGCTTGGGATAAGATTTTCCAAGAGCTCAAGGATAGACTCACTTCAGCCCCAATGCTTACTTTGCCTACGTGTAGTCAGAATTTCACTTTGTATTGTGATGCATTTAGGGTTGGTTTGGGTAGTGTGCTTATGCAGGGTGGTAAGGTGATAGCTTATGCGTCCAGACAACTCAAGGTTCATGAAAATAATTATCACACTCATGACCTGGACTTGGAAGCAGTGGAGTTTGCACTGAAATTGTGGAGGCACTACTTGTATGGAGTGCATATGGATGTGTTCACAAACCACAAGAGTCTCCAATACATGTTCACATAGAGAGAGTTGAATCTACGTCTGCGAAGATGGTTAGATCTATTGAAGGACTATGACATGAACGTCCACTACCATCAAGGTAAAGCTAATGTTGTAGCTGATGCTTTGAGTAGGATGAGCATGGGAAGTACCACCCATGTTGAGGATGGAAAGAAGGAGTTGGTGAAAGATATATATAGACTTGCCAGACTGGGTGTGCGGCTAGTTGACTCTACTAGTGGGGGTGTTTCAGTTCATCCTAGTTCTGAATTATCCTTAGTAGTAGAAGTCAAGGAGGGTCAACATCTTGATCCGTTGTTGATGGAGCTGAAGGACTTGGTTTTGGTTAAGATGAATGAGTCATTTGCTTTGGGAGATGAAAGCATACTTGGGTACCAGTACTGGCTTTGTGTACCAGATGTGGATGATTTGCAGACAAGGATCATTGTTGAGACCCATGGTTCAAGATAATCCATACATGCAAGTTCCACCAAGATGTATCATGATCTTAAACATATCTATTGGTGGGATGAAATGAAGAAGGACATTGCATATTATGTGTCCAAGTGTCCTTGTTGTAAATACGTTAAGGCAGAACATATTAAGCCTAGCGGTCTTACTCAGATTATTTAGGTTCTGACATGGAAATGGGAGGCCATTAATATGGATTTTTTGGTTGGTCTTCGGAAGACTACGAGAGACCATGACTCCATATAGGTTATTGTGGATAGGATGACTAAGTCTGCCCACTTTATCCTTGTGAAGTCTACTTACAAAGACGAGGATTATGGGAAACTCTACATTGATGAGTTAGTGAGATGGCATGGAATTCTTTTGTCTATCATTTCAGGTAGAGGATCTTAGTTCACTTCACATTTTCAAAGATCCTTCTAGAAGAGCTTAGGCACGTAGGTGAAGCTTAGTACTGACTTTCATCCTCAGACTTATGGGCAAGTAGAGCGCACCATTCAGACATTGGAGGACATGCTGAGGGCGTGTGTGATTGATTTCAAGGGTATTTGGGACGACCAACTACCTTTGATAGAGTTCTCGTATACTAATAACTATCTCTCCAGCATTAGGATGGAACCATTTGAGGCACTATATAGTAGGAGGTGTAGTTCTCCAGTAGGGTGGTTTGAGGTTGTAGAGTCAACCATTTGGGTACATAGATCATTCATGAGGCCTTAGAGAAGGTCAGGGTTATTAGGGACAGGTTGGATACTGCTTACAATCGGCAGAAGTCTTATGCACACAACAGAAAACAACCCTTAGAGTTTGATGTTGGTGACCAGGTCTATTTGAAGATATCACCTATGAAGGTGGTGATCAGCTTTGGCAGGAAGGGGAAGTTATGTCCGAGGTATTTTGGGCCATATGAGATCCTATATCGTGTGGGAGAAGTGGCCTATGAGTTGGAATTTCCTGTGGAACTAGCTTATGTTCATCCAGTCTTTCATGTTCTATGTTATAGAAGTTACTAGGTGATCCAACATCGATTCTACCTATTGAAGGTTTGGGAGTTGATGAAAATTTGTCCTATGAGAAAGTACCTATTGAGATTTTAGACAAACAGGTCAAGCAGCTGAGGAACAAGGAGATCGCCACAGTGAAGTTATTATGGAGGAATCATCTTGTTGAGGGTTCTTCGTGGGAGGCCGAGGCCGATATGAGATCTCTCTGCCCCAATCATTTTAGCTCTTGACGTTAGACTTCCTACTCTTAAGTCTAAGTTTCCTTATCACTCCATTCTTTGTTGATATTGCTAGATTGTGTATAGTAACTACGTTATGATCTGAGTTACATTACGCGAAGTACTTAGTAGTATCATTCAAGAACGAATGTTACTAGGGGGGGATAATGTAACAACCCTAAAAATGGATATGCTAAATAATGTTTAATATGCCTAGAATGCCTACAATTAGACCAGGTTCACATGGATGAGTCTTTACCAGACTTAAAAAGGAGAAATCTTAAGTTTAGAGGGTCTACCGGTAAAATTGTCTTTTTCAAGGATAATGGTAGCATCGTAGTTACCTTCAAGATATAATTTATTATTTAATTAAGAAGGTGTATGGGAATTTTGTGGAAAGAGGGCCGAAAATTTGCTCTTAGAGTGAGTCTTGCTCCACATGGGTTCGAACCTAGGTGGAAGTGATGATTTAAATTGTTTTTTTATTTAAGTTGGTAAATTAATGTAATTTAGTAATATTTATAATTTATTGGCTGATATAAAATAAAAGGGAAATAAGATTTTTTAATATTTAACTAAAACCTATTTGACTAAGTCGTAAACTAGACTTCTAAGCTTAAAATAACTCTCTCCTCTCATGTCTATCTCTCACTTTCACGATCAAACCAACACTCATTCACATTCACTCTTCCAATTAACGTACAAGAACAGAAGATAAACCAAAGTTCTTCACACTTGAAGAACTCATAACGGAAATTTTAAGCAAACAACTAATAAGAAACATTAGGTAAAAGAAGAAGATTTTCCATAAAAAGTTTGGTGTTGAAACTTGGATTTGGACTAGAGTGTTGGAGCAGGTTTGGGAAGCAACTTCAAGGTTTGAACGTCAGAAAATATATGGGTTTTCTTCTCTCTTGATCCCTTTCCCAAGAAATCCCTGAGTTCATTTTAAATTCCAATCGATAAACTAAGGTTGTCCCTGTTGCATGCCCTTGTCATTAGATCCTTTGAAAGATTCAAAGCATGTGTTGGTATGTTTTTCTGGTAGATAATTTTATGTCTGATTGTGATTATTTGATGAATGTGTGTCCGGAAATCATGTAAGGGATGAAAAATATATTCAGGAAAAGTGTATTAAGTTGGCTGTTTTAAGCATGTGTGTGCTGTATGTTTACTATGTTTGTTGCCTGAAATTTTATGTTAAAATGTTGTGTTTCGCGTGTATTAAAATGTTAAAAATGTGATATTCAAATAATATTAATGTGGCTGACTAAATGTCACTCAAAATACGACAAAAATCAATATAAGGATGAGAGAAAAATGGATTGGAAGAGACCAAATTTCCTGCTTGCCGGAAATTGGTGGTCTTGGCCAAGGATTTGTAAAATGAACTATGTTCTAATTTTTTTTCAAATGTGAGGTCATTGGGTATTGAACCCATGACCTCACCAAATGCAAATTACATAAAAACTTCATGAGAAAAACGAAAGGAAAAATAAATGTGGTGAGTGAGGATTGAAACCACGTTAGGAAAAAAATAAAGGAGAAAAATAAAATGAGGTGATTGGGGATTGAACCCACAACCTCTTGGATTGATGAAAGAGTTAGGAGAAAAATAAAAGGGAAAAATAAAATGAGGTGAGTGGGGATTGACCCCACAACCTCTTCAATAGATGAGAGAGTTAGAAGAAAAATACTAAAGAAAAATAAAATGAGGTGAGTGGGGATTGAACCCACAACCTCTTAGATAGCTGAGAAAGTTAAGAGAAAAACTAAGAGAAAAAGAATGAGCTCGTGGGGGATTGATCCCACAACCTCTTTGCCTTAAACGAGAACGAGAGGAGGGAAAAGAAAGAACATATTATGGGGGTGATATGGATCGACCTAGGGTCCCCCAAATCTGAAAAATGCAAGTACCAAGTTAAATATAATATTAAGTGTTGCTCAAGGGATTTTTAATCGGGTTCCCTTGCCCAATTCCGTATTGACACATAAGTCATACGTACAAAAATATTTAATGAACACTGCCTCTAAAGATCGAAATCAATATCTTTGCATATCTACAAGATGCATAAGTCTTGTACCACATAATCTTGGGTAAACATGAATCACTTAGACAAACTATGAATGAAGCCTCATGGCTTCTATGTGTTCACTCATAAGTCTAGAATACGTTTAAAAGTAAGTGAACCTAAGATGTATGTGATAAACTGATGTAACCCAATAAGGGGTAAGTAAGAGTGTGAAACACTCTATATGGTAAAGTATATTGGCATATGGCGAAATGAACATTCACGTGAAGGGGTGAGTAATTATGAAAAGAAAATGTTTTAAAGTTAATAAATGAGGTGACAATATGATAAGAGGCTAATGTGAAATATGAGAGCAATCTCAAATGAGCATGAGTAAAGGTTACCAAAACGTACTCACATATGAGAGTGTAAAGCTAATGAAGAGACTAGTATCTATGAACACTTTAATAAAGCTATTGAAGTTCATGCATAGTTAATACTAATGATGACATGAGAAATAATCTAATGAGCTATGATTTTCTCATGCTAGAAGCCATCTTCCACGATGTATGAAATGAATGTAATTGAACTTTACACAGAGAAGCGATAGGCTAGCTTTGAGTGGTGATGCCTTACTTTAGGAAGGGCGGAGGTTCACATAACTCTCATGAGATGAGACTGTACGGCAGGCCGGGTATGGTCTCCATATATCTCATAGTCTTTGAACCTATTATGCTAATAGAGGGATCAAGTAGGGTTCAATTCCCAATATACACTAGTATGTTTTGGTTCACTTTGGCCGGTGATTCCACCTCTTTTCGTTGTAGATATTACACACTGGATTCCATGATGCTCACATGATCTATGTAGGCTAAGGTTAAAGTTCCCAAATAAATAATGAGGCCAGCCTCAACAAATGCACATAATTAAATGAACGATACCAAAGGTTTTATGATTGGATAATCAAGAGGTGAGCTAGACTTAAGTAATAAGACTAGGTTATTCTTTGTCATTGCACAGCGAACACGATGAGAGTCCTAAAATACATCCTAGGTATGACTAGTGGCTGCACCAGTATATGAAAGAATGAAAATGAAGTACTTATGAATAAATGAACTAAACTACGTGTTTATTAAACAAGGCTCCCTATTTGAGGTCACATATGTTGAGCCCTCATATTTTGAAGTCCTATTATCAAGTCCATGATTCAAAGGTCTCATGTCATATGAAAGAATCATATGAACTATGTGATATGATATGTATAATATGTTATGTGCTGCTTGCAAAATGATATGTATGATGATGCATGTTACTCTCGTGGCATGACTTTCGTAATCTGAAATTGGCAAGTCCATTGACTTGACTTTCCATAATTCATATCGATAGGAAAGAGCTCTTCTTAATCATGCATGTCCTTGGTGTTTGCTTGAATATACCCATACGTAGTACATGTTTGTACTAATCCCATACAACTCTACATTTTTAGGTGCAGGCACAAGTGGCCGTTAGAGCTTACAGGTCGACGCTGAAGCTAACCGGACGTGGAGCATTCATCCAGATTTGGTAGGATCTCATGCTTTCGAGGACGCTTGCCCATTATGTTCTATCTTAGATATAGGTTTGAGTTAGTGGAGTATGTTCCACTAGCATTTCTTTCTCATCTTAGTTCAGACATTGTATTGGTGCCCTTTTAGAAAGTATACACTTAATGCAGTATAGAACTATTTCTTTTATTTGATGATCTTAATATTAGATGGTTGATTGTGAACGTGCATGAGTTAAAGTAAAATTTTTTATATGAATTTAAAATAAAAAAATTCAAATTTTCCGCCAAAATTAAACTAGATAAAGTAATGATGACGTATGTAGGCTTGTCTGCGACCTCTGAGAGGACAACGACGCTTGTCTCATCTTGGGTCTAGACTCCGGTCGTGATAACTTAAATGTCAATGTAAACGTAATCGTCAATATCTACATCAATGTCAATATCAATGTAATCATTAATGTGAACGTTAATGGGAATGTCAATGTCAATGTGAACATGAACGTGAACGTAAACTTCGGCTTCAACGTGAACCTCAACATCAAAGTAAATGTCATCTTGAATGTCAACATCAACATCAGCGTGAACATTAATGTCAACGTGAACGTCAACATCACTGTCGACATTAACTTTAACATAATAGTCAATGTGAATAAAAAAGAAAACATCAGCGTGAACGTCAATATGAACGTCCACATGAATTCCAATATCAACATAAATATGAATGTCAACGTCAATGTGAACGTCTATGTGACCGTCAATGCAAATATTAACGTGAAGGTGAACGTCAACGTGAACATCAATGTGGACGTCAACTTGAACATTAATATGAATGCGAACGTAAAATGAATGTTAAAATTAACATAAACGTGAGCGTCTATGTGAATGTCGATACAAACGTCAATGTGAAGGTGAAGATCAATGTGAACATCAACGTAAACGTGAATGTGAATGTCAACTTAAATATTAGCTTGAACGTCAACGTAAACTTCAGTATCAATGTCAATGTCAACATAAATATCAACGTCCATTTCAACATGAATTACAATGTCAAGGTGAACGTGAACATAAATGTAAACATCAACATGAACATCAACATCATCATCTATATCAATGTCAATGTAATGTAAATGTGAATGTGAATGTGAACATCAATATTGACGTTCACATGAATGTTAACATCAACAAAACCGTCAACGTGAATGTCAATATCAACATAAACATCAATGTCAACATAAACATCAACGTCAATGTCAATATGAACATCAATGTGAATGTCAAAATCAATGTGAAGTTTAATGTAAATAACAATGTGAATGTCAACGTAAACATCAACGTGTACTTAAATATGAACATCACCATGAACGTGAATGTGAACGTCAACAACAACGTGAATGTGAAAGTCAATGTGAACGTTAAATTGACCGTAAACATGAACGTAAAATTGAACGTAAACATCAACGTCAACGTCAATGTCAACGTAAACGTCAACTTGCTTTAGCGTGAACATCAATGTTAGGGGTGATTCCTAGTATGAGTTCCTATATTTCTAAGTAAATAAACAATGATAAACATAAGGTGATTACTCATGTAATCTTATTACGAGTTTGAGGTGAATACCCTTAGTCAAGAACTCCTAAAGCAAGGCAAGAGGTCATTACCCATTAGCCTTTATTGATGATCAGAGATTTGAATACATATAATCCTTATGTAATTATGTGGAGGAGAATATCTATATCATATTGAGTTTGACATGGAGGCGAATACATATTATCCTTGTGAAATGATGTGGAAGAGAATACCTATATCATAGAATGGCAGGGCAAGGAGGCGAATACATATGTTTCCCTTAAATAGTCATGGATGTAATAAACAAAGACTCTAAGAGTATAGAAAGAGGTGCATACCCAATAGCCTTCATAATAGACATGAATATGTGAGTCCTCATGTCTTGAAAGTATGAAAGAATTATGTGACCTATGAAATAATAAGAATGACTAGTGTGGATTGTATCTTGAAAGGCCTTCCTTGAAATGTATGACTAGAAGTGATTTCCCTTGTCCATGAATGATAATCTAAGAATGAGATCAAGAGATGATGAACAAGTATGATAACCTAAAGTGGTTTAATTACCTTAGCATGTGTGAGATACATGGGGTCTTATTCATGCATTGCACAAGTTATCTCTATGGTTAATTGTGAAGCATTTATCTTTTATCATGTTGATTTAGATGCATTGAATATGCTTATGATTATGTCATTGTCTCTTAAGCATATAACTTATGCCTGATGATTGTGACGACCCAAAGTAAACCCTAGTCGGTACCGATGTCGTTATCATTGAAGAGGATAAAGACAAACCACTTACCATTCGTCATCACATATCATAGGTCAAAAGTACGGAAAAATTAAAACTTTTATGTATAATTAGTGAGGTTTACATAGACCTCTCACATAGGAAGCTTACTTTCTGGCTTATACAACATAATAAGACATAGTATTTAAGCTAAATGTTTGTCTCACATTAAACCATCTTAATTATGTAAACAATCGGGCATATCCCTTATACAAATTCATAGTTTCCACATAGGGATTACATCAACATCTTCAACAATGTCTTTATACAATACAAGTACGACTAAGGTAGAGTATGTAGTAGCATCCTCGAACTAGAGGGCCTACCAAAACTTAGAAAGTCTACTCCAAAAACCTTCTTGCTATAGCCTCAAGATACCTCAATGGTCAAAACCTACAATGTTTGGAAAAAAGAAAGAGTATAGGTTAATACAAAACACATGTACTAAGTATGGTCCTATGCAGAAAAATCATTAATGTATGAGAAAAGGCACAATTTAGTCCGAACCATGCATAACCTCCAATAACTCAAATATATATGAAACATCTATGTCAATCCAAAATATACACAACTCAAGCAACACTTGTCCAATGCCAAGAATATAGCCCCATTACCCTATCCAAAGCTAAGTATCACATTAAGAAACCCACTTCATACTAACAACACATTTTCATAACATGCTTCATACATCAATACTTACTCATAGCTTATCCATATAACAATTATCATAATCATATTAATAAAAAAACACCACTACAACCATCCCTTAGGATCCCATATGTGCAATGTGTAAGAGAAGTCCCATACTCTCCCTTACACTATGTAGTAGACTTTAAGATGACCCTAATAATAGTTCACACACATAACTTGTTCATTTTATTTTTCATTAGCTAAATAAGTGCAATAACAGACATGAGACTATGTGATCTACATGGAATACATTGTTCTACTCCCACACTGAAAAGAGAGGGCTAACACTTACCTAAGGTGAAACAATTCGTACATAGCTATTTAGGTGGATCTACTAAGATAGAGTACTATGTGGACAGGTAGTTAAGGTGAAAGGAGATTGTTACTAGAAACCTTTACTTTCTAGACATGGAGGTTTCCATATTATGAAATAACACATATTTTGGGGATTTGCACTTACATGAGGAAAACCCATGTGGGAGGCCGGACTTACTAAACGTGAGACCTCCATCTCACTTACATGCCCTTTTGGTGCTAAGCAATTATTACTTTTAATAATCACATTATTTCATCATACAAGTTCACATTAGTCTCTTCTATACCCCTCTGTAAAAATCTTATCATATCTAGCTCATAGGTCATCATAAGTGAGAATAATATTTTCACTTTAGACACCACTTTATAAGTACGTAAACCTTTCACTTAACAATTTATTGTAATCATAACGAACTACTTTCAATCATACAATAATCATATCATAACATGCATACATAGCTCATGTCTAATTCAATGTCTTAGGGTTAGGGATGAGGAATATTTTAGCATCAACATCAGCACCACACAATTTGACATAGGAGCATTGCTATGTAACTAACTCATGCTTCATAATTGAATTCAAGAAGAACCAATCAACATACCTGATTGCCCTTTCAAGAACCTTCATACTTCCATTACCAAGAATACATAACCAATTGAATAAACAATGTAAATTCGAGAAGCAATTACATAATTAACAACCATGTAGTCAATCTACATATTCATAATTTTAAAAATTCAACATATAAATTAAAGGTTTCTCATGAAATTGGGGGAAACACATGGGTCTAGAAAAATCTCATAGGAAATAATCAGTTAACCATCCAGATATACCTAAAAAACGTTATTCATCACAATTGATTCATAATTTCATTTTTTAAAGAAGACCCATGTGTACAAGAAAAAACTAGATTTGGGGGATTTTGAAATAACCTTTTGGGGGGGCCTCTTGGGGAAGGAATCCCAAGAGTGAAAGAAACCATACCTTAATAAAGATTAATCCACGAAATTGAAGCGAAATCCTAGAGAACTTGGTCTTCTTCTCCAAGCTTTCTTGCTTCTTCAATGGAGGATTTACGGAGAGAGAAAGTAGAGAGACATGAGAGCTTTTGGGTTTTTGTTTTTGGGAATTGATTGGAGTAGGATGAATGACGTAAAACTGACCCTTAATAAATATATAGTCACCTCCTAAATTACCCAAAATACCCCTCACTTTATTGGATCTTTTTGTGAAGTCAAAATGCTTAAAATACGACATTAATGAATCTAGGAAGTGGCTGCGCATCGCGGGGTCAATTTCATAATTTATTTTTTAAATCTAGGTTGAGTCACCGAGCCTCGTGTAGACCGAGTCGCGAGGCCAATTTTTGATCCCGATGTGTTGGCTGTTCGTAGGCTGCTTTGGCAGCTTGCTCTCCCATGTTTGGGTCCTCCTCAAGGACCCTTTTGGTAGTCCTTGGGGATTCGTGACTGTATGTTTCGTTCCTCTATGTATTACCTCAAAAATAACTTAGGTGAAGCTAGAGAGTTACATGTTTTTAATGAGGGTCTAAGGTCCTAAAATGGTTTATAATGTGTTATTAAGTCAAAATCTTAAGATTTAGGTGCATTGGATGTCAAACGTGAAGGGACGACCAAGATGTTCGATGACTATGTCACCTATTTGCCTCATGTGTGGTTATGTGCCTATATGTGTGTTTCCTGAGTTAGTGAGGTCCTTATATGAGTTATTATAGTATTTATAAGCAGTGTGTCATGTTTCATGAAGTTTGGAGGTCAACCGTCCAAGAATGTCCATGATGTTTATTTTGTATGACATTGATGTGGTAGGTCCTAAACTCATATACAAACATATTTGGGTTGGAAACGTCCCGGAAAAAGTCCCAAAAGGACCATCCAAGAGTCCTGTAGGAAGCACCCTTTCCTTTAGCCAAGGCTGCCTAGATCAGGCCTAAATCGACTAAGCCAAACACTAGCTGGTGGGCCAGTTGACGCCCTGTCGATGGGTGTTTAGGGTCATTAATTATCCTAGGTATATGAATGTCCCAATGGAAAGTCTTTGTACCAAACGACGAGATTCTGGGACAGTCCGTTTGTGGACAAACAAACGGTCTGTCGATTGGCAAGTCGTTGGTGGACTATCTTCTGCCCAATTTTATTGTAAACTCTAGGGGTGAATTTACCAGTTCACCCCACATCCAAATAAGACTTTTGGTTGGTTACATAGGAGTACTTTAGGTATTTTAAACATGTTTATAAGCCTTAAACACTTGGGAGAATTGATTCTTCAAAAATCAAAACCCAAAACCTCTAAAGAGCTCTCTAGAACTCCATTGAAGCTTAAAGGGGGATTGAAGCTTGAAGGTTGATTTCTCCACCTATTTCTCTAAAATTAGTGGATTAAATTCATCAATGTATGGTTTTTGATCCTTGAAACTCTATTCATCAAGGATCCCAACATTCAAAGAGTTTTCTAATATTTTCAAAGATGAACTTGTCCAATTTTATGATCTATCCATGGGTTCTTGCATTAAAGGTTTGAAATAATTGCACATTGACTGAATTTTTGTGAATTAGATAATTTTAAATCAATTAAACTATTAACCCATGTAATTGATGAACCCTAGTTTTTGACTACTTTTTTGGTTAAGTGATATTGTCTTAATGCTTATGAATTCTAGTTTAGTTTTTAATGGGCTATAAAATGAGATAAGAATTGAATTTCATTGATGTATATTTTGTCTTAGATTTATAACTATATATTGAATTGACCTAGGTATGGTTATCCTTCATCTCTAAGTAACCTTTCACTTGGAGAATTAATCTCAATGTTTTTAAAACAGATTTCATGATCAAACTTCCTCTTCTTCAATCTAGCCATGGGTTCTTTCTAAAAACGTTTTTATTGGCTTAATCATTATGAATTAACGTTAATGTATTGTTTTTAACGTTATTTTCAATCCAATTGCATTATGAACCCATGTCCCTTCCAAGGATCAATTTAGCCCTTGTTTGGTGTTGTGATCATGACTTGTTAATGGTTGAATTGTGATTCTCTTATGTTGAATTGTGTATATCTACTGTTATTTACGTTAATTGATAATGAATTGATGCTGAATACTCCATGTGGATCAATGTATGACGATTTGAGCATCCTTAGTATAGTTATCAAGGAGATCATTGTAACATTTGTCCTTAATTGTATTTAAGTGGAATTCTATTATGTTAGAGTCTTGTAGCTAATGTTTTTGATTAATATTATATTTGAATTATGTATATGAATATCGTACGATCCATGTAAAGAAGGCTTATATGAACTAATCGAGGTCTTTTAGTCTATCAAGTGGTAACTTGTAAAATTGACTTTAGGTTGGTTGTCTTGTGACTCCATCATGGTAAATTGTCCTTAGCTAATGCCTATATGAATAAGGTGATTATAATTAGGTATAATTTAGCTAATACAAATATAACCATGGAATTTGTAAGTATTTAATTAGATTTTTCTAACCTATAAAGCGGATGTTGTAATGATTATGACATGATCTAAATGTAAGGGTAGATGAAGCATGATTTATTTTGAATAATGATTTGTTTTGCTACTGACCTACATGTATATTGTTGATGAATTGTAATAGATGATCAATGCAAGTGGATTGGGTTAAAGGTCTATACTCTTCTACTTTCTAGTATATATGTGATGTATTGTATTAGATTGTATTATGATCTTATAGAGACTGGTACATGGTTTATTTTATGATTATTGTACTTTATCTACTGCCCTATACTTGAATTATTGATGAAAGAGTAGTAATAGTCAATGATGACCAAAGGCTAAAGGATTGGTAAGAATTGCTCTACTCTTCTACATCTCTAATTCTTTATAGTAATGTTGATAACGCCTTGTATGACATTGTGTGATGTGGTCCACTTATGGTGGAGGTGTTTAATTTTTTTTCATTATATATGTGTTTACCATGGACTTGAAGGCAAATTTATGAATATATGAATGAGTGGTTATGAGACCACCTTATGTGTAACTTGTGCCTAGTTTTCTTCATTCGTTGCAAATCTAGGTTATGTTACTATTGTTATGAGCATGTAAATGGTTAGGTTAAAATCATTTGTAGGTGCTTCCATTAATGAAGTGGTAAAGATTGATGACTTCTACCCATGTACCCCTATGTGAAGGTGTGAATAGCTTATGTTAGGAGTCCTAAAGTGTAATATGAAGTTACTTTGCCTCCTATGCTAAGTTGTGTTGTTTGGTATATGCTTGAATATGTATCGTGGTCCTTAGACGGAGGATGCATCAATATATTGTTCATTATGTGATCATATTGACCAATGAACACACACCCTCACTTTACATGCATTCTTACAAGTAGTATAGGTCATGGTGTCTAAATAAAAGATAGTTCTCATATTCACTAGTGTTTACAACTATGCATGTAAAGATTATGTCTATGAAAGTATGATATGTGTTTCCTTAACTATAATGACTTGATAGGTGTACTAATATGGGCAAGGGTATGGGACCTTGCCTATGCATTTCACATGTGTGCCTTGATAGGATGGTTTCTAGTTTTGGTTTCTATGTGCATGAATATGAACGTATGAATATGTGTGACCTTTATGTTTTATGTGAAAGGTTTGACCACATATGTGTATACACACACACACACGAATGATGATCTAGTCAATAGAGGGTCCTTTAAAGGTGTGGTCAAGTGTATCCTGAACTAGATAGTGCTAATAATATATGATATGTCCATGTGAAAGTATTTCTCACATCATGTAGGTTGATGAACTTTCATTTATGATCTATGATCTAAGCATATAAGGGGATGACGCTCTTAAGCCTATGTTTTATAAAGAAATTATAATAATGATTTTATCAATAAAAGGGAACTTAGCTTAGCACCGAGTGAGCTTGCATATGAGTGTATGTCCCTTTCCAATGTGGAAAGGAAGGTCTACCATGAATCTCATGAGGTGGACAACTACAATGTCTCAATAGGCATAAATAGGGTTTCCATAAATCAAAACTATAATGCCCCATCTTGGCATAATGAGGGTTTTAACATGTACCTCCAAGTTCTATAACTAGGCTTGCCACATATGATCTAGCAAGTGAAATCACATAGTATGCTAGCATGTGTTATTGTTGTTTTATCGAAAAAAGGAAAAATATTTGTTTTTTGTAAATTTTTGACTTTTTAGAGTCGTCACTTTATTTTTAAGAAAAAACAAGAAAAGTACATTTTCAAAAGACTTAACAGAAAAATCGATTGAAAACATTAAAGGAGAATTCGGGGATTCATATTTTATATTTTAGGAAGTTTTACGGCACCTAAAATGTTTCACTAACTTGTGATTATCCAGAAACTAACTCATTTGTCTAAAAATTACATATGACTTGGAAAAGTTTTGAAGGGTAAAGACTTAAAATACTAACTTATTATCTAAGTGAGTTATTTGCAAAATTTATTGATTTTAAGTCGAAAAAGCATTTAAGGCATTTTCGAGGAATTTGGAGTTTTCAAACCTTAAACTCATAAAGAATAAAACAGATAAGCATGTAAATTGAGAGAGGGAGAGAAATTTGGGTCCAAATCAGGGTACATGTCCTCCTTGACCGGAATTTTGGACCCACCTATTTTGGATTTTTTTGACCCTCTTGTTTTGTACCTGTCCTAGGTTCTAGTAAAACAATACAATAATACGAAATAAATAAATGAACGACAAAGACTTAGGCCCATTAAAAATAAAATGCAAAAACGAAAATAAAGGTCTTCTAATACAGCTTCTTCGACTTGTTTAATATTTTAAATTTTGGGTCTTGTTCGTCAGTTTCATGGCTTGACTCGATGAATGAATTTGAGCCTTTTATGGATTTCATACAACACAAAGGGAATAAGAGTCCATGGAGAACTCAAGTGAATTCACATGCAAGATGGAGAATATAAATGAATTAAAATTACAATACAAATAATTTAATAAACCATCAAACGGACTACATACCAAGAAAATGGAAATGTGCAAAGTAAAATGTCATCAGTGAGTGAATAGACAAAATTTATCTAGGTACCGCAGAAAACACAAACATACTTAGCATATTCTTTAAATACAATTGAAATAGGATCAAATTTTACACAATTGACTCAACCATAATTAATTAAAATCGATCTAAAAAAATCATGAAGCGATCTTACAAAACGATACTGAGTGCACCAAAGCTCAAAGGAAATAAATGGGACACATAATTATGGGTAACCCGCTCTATAGATAGGGAACATGTTCATGTGAAAAAGTTTGTTATGCATGATGGAAAAATACAAACGAGACTAATATGTTTATCCAAATGAACACATACAAGGAAGATTGACCTCTATGTCACAATTCATTAGGCAAAGGGTAAGGGGATCCAAATTAACTGTTGTTAGTAAACTAAATCACTCTTAAGCAAATAACGACAGATAATACAAAGAAAAATTAATAGAGATTAACTATCCTAAGAGAATCCTACAACGACATTACGCGAAGGTGGAGAAAATGCTAAAGGATTTGCACTTGAACAACAAAAATAAGTATTTTTCAGTTAAAATCTTAGTAAAAAATAGAGACAAAACATGGACAAAACGAGATCTGCTAGGCAATAAAGTGATCTAATTATATATAAATTAATAGCTGATGGTGACAACCATTAAAAAGAATGCAAATGCAATAATGTGGCTTGCTATAGCAAGGCACTTTGGTAAATAAGAAACAAACCAGGCCTAAAGGAACAGAACACTAAGATAGGCATAACTAGATTTGTTAAAAAAGGGAAATCAATCATGTAATTAGTTAATATGGCAGTGGGCAGTTGGGATAAAAGGGCATGGAACTAAGTAGGCAATAATACAATATACACATCTTTCTTACCAATTAATTTGTTCTCAAACTTCAGCCTCACTTATCTTAGAAAGAAAACAGAACTGAATTAAACAAAGAATGAAATAACTAGTAAAACAATGTCAAGGGATGTTCGACTAAATAAACTCGTAAAAAGGAAAATCATAGCAAGGTTCGAACCAAAGAAAAGGCTACTCACCATCACTGAACAACATAACAACATCTTGGATCGAGCTGAAGATAAGACCATTCAGCAGATAGGACGAATTTCAAATGAAGATAAGAAGAAAAGAAAGATAAAAAAAAAAAAGAACAACCTCATCAAGACCGGAACAACAGGTGCAAAAGAAGAGTTTTAAATTCTCCAGGCAAGGCAGTGAGCAGCATATAACTCGGAGGACATGTATGGAGATTTTTTTTTATTTTTTTTAGAAAAGGATATGAAAAGAAAAATAAAAAAATAAAGAGACACGATCCCAGAATTTAATTCATATCCATAAAATTATAAAAAAAAAAAATGTGTATCTATCTAATGCATTCCACTTCCTCCAACCACATGACAAAATATGAATACTAATTTCAACAAAATGAGAATAGACAATGCCCTGGATAACCAACGAAACAAGTCATAGTATAAAGAAAGTAGGGCATCAGTGGGAATACAAAACAGAAAATCATACTTGAATGGTCATTAAATTGACTTAAGGAAACTGTTATTTCACTAGCAGCATCCAAAATGCCTATATGAACTCAATTCATTATTTCGTAATGTACTGGAAAAAAATGTAGAAAGGACTCATAGATATGAAAGAAAACCACATGTTTCTTTTTTTTGGACAAAAATATTAAACACATTATAAAACTTCGGAAAATCAAAGAAGCAGAGAGATTAAGGATTAAAGAGTTTAACATACAACATAAACATATCAAAGTCGACAAAGCGCAGTATTCCACACCAACACACCGAACTATAAATTGAATAAACTGTTTTAAATTGGTTACCTTGTTATGGGCAGCGGAACAGGGACAATACAAGTAGGACGACGAACTTCCACCACACAAACCCAAATGGAACAATGAGAGAAATTCAGTTCACCCTTCTTTGAATATGTCGCCTGTGTATTGGGACTAATCGCTTAAACTATTTTCTCAACCTTGATTATAATCCTGTTAGCTTTCTCCTGCACTTCTCTTCTCAACTAAAATTCTCTCCTCCGTTCTTCTAGGAATGCCTGTCGAGTATACTTAGCTAATAAATTTGAAGATTTTTTTGCGTCTCCAAAAATCCCCTGAAAAATCCAATCCCCCTTTTTTCAAGTGACCAAGAGGATATATATATGTATATATATATATGGAAAATAAGGGTTGGATTTTGGGGGAAAACGACCAAATCTTGAAGGGAAAGGCCCATCCAAATTTCAATTTAAAAACCCTTTTACAATTTGGGATTGACAAGCTTTTCTGAGGGTTTTTGCCTTTATCCATAATAGGAAAGATCGCAATGATGGTATGGATCGGCTCTATCATCCTTGTATTCAACAAGGAATGATATCACGCCACCAACGACAAGTTCCCGTTGTTGGTCGCTGTAAGAAACACAAGAGCCTAGTAAGGAGACGTCAGAAGACGAAGCCGAGCATCCAGGGATTGTTGTCCCGACGCGTCGGATTTTGTTGCTGGGAATTGAGTGCTTCTATCGACACACTGAAATTTGGTGCATTTGGCTACTATGTGTTTTGATCTTTTCTTTGGGGAAGACAACAAAGTTATGGACCGGGTCGAAGGAATGGGATAATGGATTGGAATTGTGTTGGGAAAAAGGACAAGCTGGGATGAGATAAAGGATGTTCTTGAAGGAAATAAATGGGAGAGGCCCAAAGCAAATCTTTATAAAAATCTTGTTAGGAATGGAAGCCCACATAAATTCCTAATTAAAAAAACCGCATCGTAATCGATTAGTTAGTCACAAAATATGACAAATTTATATAATTTAATTAAGGAGTTTCTTAGCATCAACGAAATAAAATAATCGACTTAAATATAAAATAATTAATCTAAATATGTAAATATAATATAACTACACTAAGTAAAAAAAATTTTTTAGATGATTTTCAAATATTAATAAAATGCTAATTATATATATATATATATATAAATATATATATATATATATATATATATATATATATATATATATATATATATATATATATATATATATATATATATATATATATATATATATTTATATGATTCAAAATAAAAAAGCGAAAAAAATTACGTAAAAACTAGCTTGAAAAATCTGAATTTTATAAAGTCAATTATTTCAATTAGTTTAGGCTTTTAAGAAACTCGATGATTAATCTTTATCGAGGAGGGTAAAAATTGGGTGTCAAGAACTATCCCTTATTTTACTCTAGTTGATGCAAGAAATTCGAGGAAAATGAAATTGACTAATCCAATTTTGACAGACCACATATTCATTTGTTGGAGAAAGAGATTTTGTTAAAGACTTCAATAAATATGGGCGACCCCCGAAAATAGGTTTCCTACATATCTCAGTCTATATGAGAATTCAGGCCATTTATAGTTCGATGCTCTTGATTTAACGCACGATTTTGAGAGAAATCAAAAGACTCATCGATACCAGATTATGGAGGTACCAAAATACTTGAGAATAAGATTTAAGAGGGAATGTGGAATACAGCCGACTTTTTAGGAATGAGCTCACCTACACCTTCAAGAATTAGGTTGTCTGTAGTTTGACACTATCGGTTGAGAAGTAAATCTATTATGCTAGATAAACTTTGGCTCTGGACATGTGACAAATTAGATCGAGTATGAAAAGGAAGCTTGTAACCTCTTATCCATGAATGTAACACGCTTCACACCCATACTTAATAACTTACGCGGACATAATTTCCAAAGATCTTGGCGCGTTGTCACTCAGATTTGTAACTTGCTTCCGACATATACAAAAATTTCCGGATACGAGACTAGAACTGACAAACCTAAAGAAACACAAACATGACTCCTAATAGGAGTGGTTTGGTTGTGGTGGAAGTTTCTCCTCTACTCGCATCCTAAGAGTTTGACACTCCTCTTTAGACTATGTACCAGTTTGCTGCTAAGAAAAAGTTCCACGTTGTGCTAAATCCTTTTTGATGTCATCCGCACCTATGGTATGTTTCATAGAATTCATCCTTTCAGATGCTCTAAACAAAGACTAAGACAAATCTCGTCAGCATAAAAATGTATTTCAAATAGGAGATAGTGTCTTTTACCGTTTTGACACTTAATTGCTCTCCTTCAGCATTTTACGTCAACTCGGTTGGGCTTGACGTGTAGAAAATAAATGTTATGTCTTGCGTTTGCAACATACATTTCTGCGAGGTATGAAATCTTCTCGCGATGCATAAATTTCAATGAGGCATGGAATATTCTCGTGATGCATAAATTTCCGCGAGGTATGAAATCTTCTTGTGATGCATATATTTTTGCAAGGTATGAAATCTTTTCATGATGCATAAATTTCTACGAGGTATGAAATCTTCTCGAGATGCATAAATTTCAACGAGGCATGGAATTTTCTCGTGATGCATAAATTTCGCAAGGTATGAAATCTTCTCGCGATGCTTGGATATTAACTTGCGATGCATGATTTCCGTGATGCATGAATATTGACTCGCGATGCATGATTTTCCATGATACATGGATATTGACTCACGATGCATGATCTTCCGCAATGTGTGGATACTGACTCACGATGCCTGATCAACCGCGATGCATGAATATTGACTCACGATGCATCATCTTCCGCAATGCATGGATATTGACTCGCAGTGCATGATCTTCCTTGATGCATTTATTCGCGATGCATGATCATCCGTAGGGCATGAATATCTTCCTGCAATGCACAGATAATAACTCTTGATGTCATCCTTGGTAATAAATGAAGATAGTGCTTCAATCGAGAAACATAGTGATCTTCTGGGTGCTTTCTTGATAATCATATTGTCTCCAATGATGATAACAGTAAAATGAATTCCTGATAGTATATCATCTTGATGGACAATAAAGTAACTGACCCCTCCGGGTAATTCATAATATCATATCCAACATGATGATGCAGACGACGTACTTTATGGAAACACTAAACTCTTCTTTGAAATTTTAACTTGATTCACCTTCGAATCTTGCTAGACGTTCTTTATAAATTTCAAATTGATGAAAATTGATTAAAATAAACAATTCATACTCCCATGTCTTCAACATAAGCGATATAAAACGATTCCTGTTTCTAGGAAAACAATTGATTTTTGGGTAGTTATCTCCTCCTTTGACTTCTCCATATTCATTCATTGGAAGAATTTACTGATTTTAGAACAAGGCTATAAACATGCGTCCATAGAAAAATTGTTAGTTTGAAACATGAACTGATCTGTGTCGATTTCTTCAGTCTTCAGCTCCTTGTCCTGTTATCTCCTTGGATTTCCTGATTTCCCGACTCTTGATAGATAAGACAAAATAATTTGTGTCAAAACAAATGAAACATAAATGGTAAAATTTAAGAGAAACAAATATTCAAAAAATTGTATCTGAAAAAGGTCTATGCCAAGTCATGTCATATGAGACTTAACAAACTTCTTTGAGTCTGATGCTTGGAGGTTTATCTGATTATTCGCTCGACTTGTAGACAAACCCATACTGAAATTTTGAGGATAGCCTCAAAATTTCTGTCCCAATTAACTGTCTTGTCAATCATTCCACTATAACTGAGTAGAACGCGGAATTTTTGAGATCTTCTCGAAATTCTGTCCCAATTGCGAATCTCAAAATATCTTCAAGTCTTGACTTTTTGAGGGAAAATCTCGTTCTCAAGAATTTTTGAGTCCCTTTCTAAAATTCGGCCACAGTTTTAATTGTAAAGAAGAATATAAATCTTACGGGAGATATGAGCTAACCCTTGTGTTCCTACGTATCCCGTTGAGGCAGGAATCAGGTCAAACGTAGTTCCCCCTTAATGGTAACCTAAAAAAGAAAATTTTAAAAAGAAATCGACCGAGGCTGACATAGGCTGTCTAAGTATTTCATTCTTGCGATTTCAGGTCGAACCTAGTCCATTACAAAGGAATAATTAAAGGGGATAAATGGGGTGACCGAGGCCGACATAGGCCGCCTACGTATCTCATTCTTTAGAATTCAGGTCAAACGTAGTTCATTACAAAGGAATAAATTTTTTAAACAAAGCGAATACAAACAAATGGAACGTTTACAAGGAAATAATAGAAAAGCAAACTGAAGCTTCACACGTAGTATCTCTTGACAGCGCCTGAGTTAATTGGTTTCGGCCATGCGGTTCCATACATCTCTGACTAGACAAAAGCACCTCCAGATAATACTTTTCTAACCATGTAGGGTCTTTGACAATTTTGCACGAATTTACCTTTTTATTCATCTTGTTGAGGAAAAATATACTTGAGGACCAACTGACCAACTTCGAAAATTTTGGATCTTACTCGCTTGTGAAAAGCACGAATCATTTTTTGTCGATACAACTGATCATGAAAAACGGAAAGCATTCTCTTGTCATCAATTAAAGTTAGTTGATTAATCCACTTGCTGAACCATTCAACATTACTTAACTCAGATTCTTGGATGATTTTCAAAGATGGTATTTTGACTTCAGCAGGTATGACTGCCTCTGTTCAATATAGTAGTTAGTACGGAGTAGTTCCAGTCGACGTTCTGATAGTTGTTTGATAACCCAACAAAGCATATGACAGCATCTCATGCCAACCTCGGTGACTGTCAATCATCTTCCTCAGAATCTTCTTGATATTCTTATTGACAGGCGCTACAGCTCCATTTATTTGAGAACGATAAGCCGTTAAGTTTCAGTGAGTAATTTTAAATTGCTCACATATATCTATCAGCAAGTGGCTGTTGAGATTTGTATCATAATCAATAATGATGGATTCTGGTACACCAAACCTGCATGTTAAATTGTTGCGAACAAAATCAGCTACAACTTTCTTGGTTACCAATTTGTAATAAGCTTCTTCCACAACCTTGCTGAAATAATCAATGGAAACCAAAATAAATTTGTGTCCATTAGAGGTGGCTGGTTCTATCGGGCCGATGACATCCATTTCCTAAGATACAAATGGCCACGGTGAAATCCTAACATTGAGTTCGTGAGGTGGCACTCGGATCAAAACACGATGCAGTTGACATTTATGGTATTTTCGCACAAACTTGCAACAATCATTCTCCATAGTAATCTAGAAATACCTGGGTCATAGGATCTTTCTTGTGAAAGTGAGCCAATTCATATGCGTACCATAAAGTCCAGCATCTATCTATCCAATAAGCTTGCAATTTCAAAAATATCAACACATCTTAGAAGGCCCAAATCTTGAGACTTTATATATAGGATTTCTCCACTTAGAAAGAAATTGAAAGTGATATGGCATATCGACTTCTTCTAATTCGATGAAGCATCTTAAGGATAAATCTCAAACTCCAAATACTTATTTATATTGAAATACCATTGTAAACAGTCTGGTTCAGCCTTAACATGTAAACAATGGACCAGATATTCTTTCAACTCGATATCCAGATGATCGATATAATAAGTATCTGGAAGTGTAATCAAAGAAGCGATGGTGGCAAGGGCATCAACCAACATATTCTGTATTATGGGAGTATGTCTAAACTCGATCTTACGGATCCTCTTGCATAACTTCTTTAAATACTGTACAAAAGGTATAATCTTCAGGTTTTTCACAACCCATTCTCTTGAACTTGATGAATCAAAAGATCTGTCTCCAATAACCAACAACTCTTAGACATTCATGTCGATGGACATTTTCATCCAAAGAATACAAGATTTATATTAAGCCATATTGTTCGTGCAATTGAATAAGAGCTTAGCTGCAATGGGATAGTGCTGACCAAATTCTGAAACTAGGAATGCTCCAATACCATTTCCTTAGTGATTTGTCGCTCCATTAAAGAATAGTCTCCATCCAGGAAATATTAAAGAAATATCTTCACCCATAAACAATACTTCTTCATCATGAAAATAAGTCTTGAGCGGTTCATATTCTTTATTAACGGAATTTCTGCAAGATGATAAGCCAAGGCCTGTGTCTTTATGGCCTTCTGAATCAAATACACGATATCAAATTCACTTAACAACATTTTCCATTTAGCTAACTTTCCGGTTGACATCACTTTCAAGAAAATATACTTTAAAGGACCCATTCTGGAGATGAGATATGTAGTATACGAATATAGATAATGTCTCAACTTCTGGAAAAGGAAATTCAAAGCACACTACTTTCTCTCCAACAAAGTGTATCGAGACACATATGGAGTAAACTTCTTGCTTATATAATAAATGGTTCGCTGCTTCTTCCCTATTTTGCCATGCTGCTCAAGAACGCATCCAAATGCGCTATCTGAGACGGACAAATATAGCAACAGAGGGATCCATTCTCGCGGAGGAACCAATACCACTGGATTTGAAAAATAGCTCTTGATAGCGTCGAAAGAAATCTGACATTCTTCCGTCCACTTTATCGGAGAGTCTTTCATCAACAGCTTGAAGATAGTCTCACACACCATAGTTGATTGAGCTATGAATCGACTTATGTACTTCAATCTCCCTAAGAAGCTCATCACCTCTTTTGTCTTCTTCGGTGGAGGTAACTCTTGAATCTCCTTAATCATAGAAGGATCGAGCTCGATATGACTTCTACTTACTATAAATCCCAATTACTTACCGGCTAGAACCCCAAAAGCACATTTGGCGGGATTTACTTTAAATTATAATGCCGCAAATGGTCAAAAAACTTTTTCAAGTGCATTTAGTGGTCCGAACTATCGGGGGACTTGATTATGACGTCATCTACATACACCTAGATATCTTTATGAATCATATAATGAAATATAGTTGCCATAGCCCTCATATAGGTAGCACTAGCATTCTTGAGGCCAAATGGCATCACTATGTAATGATATACACCCCAAGGTGTAGTAAAAGTTGTCTCTTCTGCATCTTCTTCGCCCATCAGAATCTGATGATAACCTTCATAACAATCCACAAATGACCGTATTTCATGTTTAGCATAGTTATTGATAAGAATGTGAATGTTCGGCAACAGAAAATTATCCTTGGGGCTATCTTTGTTAAGATCAATGTAGTCGACACAAATTCGGATCTTCCCATCTTTTTTGACGACCGGAACAACATTGGCCAACCAAGTCGGGTATTGTGTAACTTCCACCAATCGAGACTCTATCGTCTTGGTGATCTCTTCTTTAATCTTTAAACTCAACTCAAGCTAGAAGTTCCTAATTTTTGCTTTACCACACTGAACCCTGGATTAATCGGAAATTTATAAGGCATAACATCAGTACTCAGCCCTAGCATGTCGCTGACTTCCCAAACAAACACATCAATGTAGTCGGTTAGTGAATTAATCAGGCCTTTTCTTTTATCTTCATTCAAGAGGACACTGATTTTTACCACTTTGACACACTCTTGGTTTCCCAAATTTACAGCTTCAGCTTCCTCTAAATTCGGCTTATGCTAGTTTTCAAACTGTAGAAATTCCTCAGCAACATATTCTGGTACCTCACTTTCTTCCTCGTAACCATCAACCTCGTCATGACATGCCTCATTTTTTTCGTTAAGCTTGTGACATGACACAACATTGGCAGGTTTAAAAGTTACACTACTGAAACCATAAACAAACAATGTTAGGAAAGCAAAGTATAACATCCGAGTAAATAAACAAATTCTAAAATAAAAGAGGCTTTCATTCAAATTGAAAAAAGGGTGCAATCTTTGGCCATGGCATAGGCACATGTTGTCTTTTTAAACATCATGATGGAAAATTAAGAAATCAAACAGTTAAGAAAAATGCGAAATGGTGGTCTCGGACCTCTTACGGACTACCACTGATTTAAATATGCATTGCATGATGCCCTTGTACCAAAGAGTTATGGGAATGAGGATGGGCATGGAGGTCCAGTTCTGCAACATCTCTCATGGCTCAACATCACATATACCGGCTATATTGACCTCTTCCTTAATAACAATATCGATCTCCTCGAAAAGTCCACAGATTCCTTCCCCAAGTCTTTATGCCGGCATATTCCCAGATTAGGAAGGATTGATACAGATGCGGGATCAGCTTAGCTAATACTTGATCGTTCTTTTTCTTCGTCTCCATGTTGTCATCTATGGGGATGTACCCCAAACCATATCTGGCTCTTTTGATGAGGATCGAAATAGCCTCAATAATTCCTTGGAAATTTTTTCCCAATCTGAAACCTGGCTCAAAACCATTATGCAGCATCACAATGGCTATCATCTTGTATACAGCGGGCATTGGAGTCTGTGGGGCCAAGTCTTCACCAGTAGCATTTACCAGCTCCACCGTGTAGAAATCTATACCTCGCGATACCTCATCAGTGATTGGTGCCTGTCTTCCAGAGTGAATCCCTTCACCATGAAAAACTAGCTCTTTGTTTTTCCAGAACAAGTTTCATCATCTGATGCAAAGTAGAAGGGACAACTCCATCCATATTGATGAAAGGCCTTCCTAGAACAAGGTTAAAGCTGGAATCGATATCAAAGACTTGAAAGTGTGCATTGAATTATGCCGGACCAATTAGGATGATCAGATTTACGGCTCTCAAGGTATCTCTTTGGAATCCGTCGAAGGCTCTCACGTTTACTTGATTTTGCTTAAGTCTTCGCAAGTCAAACCTTAACTACCTCAGCGTTTACAATAGATAAATACTCAGAGCAGATCCATCATCTACAAAAATGCAATTTATGATCTTCTCGCGGCATTCTATAGTGATGTGGAACACCTTGTTGTGTGACCTCCCTTCAAAAGGCAAATCATCATCGCAGAAACTAATCTGATGCCCTAGGATAACTTTGTTGATCATAGAGGCCACATTATCGCTTCTTGTGCCGATGGGCACATATGTATCATCAAGAGCCGTCATCAAAGAATGCATGTGCGATTGAGAACTCATTAAGAGGGCCCATACAGAAATTTGGGCTGGAGTCTTCTCCAAATGATTGATAATAGAATAATCATTCGGCAGCATTTTTCTCCAGAATTCCTCCGCCTCACCCTCGCTTATTGGCCTTTTTGTTTGATCATTTTTTGCCCTCCGAGAGCAAGCTCCTCAATAGTGTAGCATCTTCCGGATCAGGTCATGCTTTGTGCAACAACAGTCTCAATCACAATTTTGGCTTGATAAGTGTTTTTGATGGAACCAAGGTAACAACGTTTGCGAGTGTCAAGATAATGAACTCATTCTTCCTTTTTATGATAAAGGAAGCTACAACCTTTTCCAACTCATCATGAATGAATGGAAATATCACTTCTGTCCCACATGAATCATCTCTATTTCTATCATACTGACGTTTCCGGCTCCATGATTCGGCAAAGGATATGTATTGACATTGGGTGCAACTGGTTGAAGAGAAACCTCCTCTTGGTCAATTAAATCCTAAATCTTGTGCTTGAGGTTGATACACTCCTCAGTAGCATGCCCAATACTATTGGAATGATAAGCACATCTCTGATCTGGCCTGTAGAATTTTGAATTGATATCCACGGGTTTGGGCCCTATTGGGTGTGTATATCTGGACGCAACCAGTCGCTCATACAACTTTGTTCAACTTTCCGTAAGCGCGTTGAAATTCCTCAAAGTTTTCTTCTCGAACCGAGGTCGAGGGGAACCATAACTTCCATATGGGTGAGGCATTTGTTGATAACATTGATTGTTCGGATGGGGAGCTTGATTTCAGGGATATGAGTTTGTCTCGTACTTTGGCATTGGATCTTGGTAGTTCAGGTGGGGATTTTGATATGGTGGATCTTGGACTTGATATGTAGGAGGGGGTGCTCGCTAGGTCAACTGCACGTTAGCAAAGTTGGGAGCAATACCGTGGTAGGCGGATGGATTTTGGTAGGGTGGAGGATGATTTAGGTAAATGGGAGATGGATTTTTGGTATAGTAGAGCTTGGACGTTTGGATAAGTGGAGGTAGCATTCTGATAAATAGGATGCTTATTGGGAGGACTAGCTTGCGTGTTGCGAGCTTTACGGGAATTTTGAGAAGGCCGAGAACGACATTGGGAATATGATGAGCTTCTAGGAGTTTTCCTTCCCCCATATAAAACAGCAGCGATTTCTTCTCTTTTCTTCTTCAACGTTCCTGATTATTTTGGCGATGCAGCAACACGGGCTATCTTCCCCGTTTTCTACCCATCTTCGATAGTCTCACCAACTTTGACTATCTCAGTAAATTTTGCTCCTAGGAGAAATAGGATTCTATCATAATAATCGGGCTCTTGCACCCACATGAGCGGTTTGATAATTCTTTCGGTAAGTCTTCGGATTGGTATTCTTATTTAAGTGGTGGTGGGGTGTTTGGGGATTAAAAGTATTTTGATTTGGGTTTTGATTTTGGTTTTGTTGTGGTGGAGCGGTTTGATGGTGGGTATTTTGAGGATGGGGTGGTATTTATAGGTGGTTGTTTTGAGGAGTAGGTTGAGTTTGGTAGGATGCACAAGCATATTTTGGATTTTGGGTAGTCAGATCTATAACCGACGGAATCTGAGCAGGTGTAGATGGCAGGTTCTGGGCTAGATCCATATTTGAGGAAGGGAAGTAGATGGGAGATCCCCCATCAGCAGCATTAGAGGCAAAACCTGGCGGAGGCAGATCCTGTCTCCTTTGCATCTCTACCCTCATCTCTGCAATTTGTTGCATCAGCTGCAGGATCAACTCATTCATTTCCGCTATGGTGGGTTGAGCCACCATAACATCAGTAAGACTTACTTCTTCATTATTGTCCCCCATAATTGTCTTTCCTTTGTCTAAACTTTTTCTAGGGAAGGAATCTGTGGGACCTTTTGATCTTGTGAAATAGCAATAATCTGCCAGCTTTTTATCAACACAGATCAGTTTCAAAGTACCTGAAAATGATGGAAACATATTTTTTTAACAAGGAGGAGTTTGCTTGTTTTAGTTTTGACACTGTCCCAGAAAGGCTAAATAACGTTGAGCTAAGGTGTTTCTATAGCTACTCTTTGATGTCGGTGATCTGGTCTTCCTATCTTCTCGTAACATGAAGGAGGGGAGAATGAAAAATTTTAAAGATAGGGGTCGGTCCTGGGAAGGCTTCCTACATATCAAAAAATGAAGAATTAAGGCTCAGTATAGTTCGAGTACAAAAGAAAATATTTTCGTTCATTCATTCGTTCATTTGTTCATTAATTGCGATTACAAGTAAACGGAAAAACAACAAAGCTACAAAGGTAAACCAATGACTTCGTCTCACCCATTTTCTTATATTAATCATCTTCATCATAGCCACGGGGAATGGTCTCAACTTTAATCGTTCGCATGCCGATGAGGCATTCGAGGTCGTGACAAAAGTCAAAATACTTTTAAATGTTGTGGTATGTGGCATCATGATGATAGGGACAAAGCTCTCAGATTTCGTGCTTAAGAGAATATTGCATGTCCACATTCTTGTAGTAATGGGCAAAGACGCCATTCTGAACCAAATCCGAGTAGATCTCTCCTCATTATTTTCTTGAAATGCGTGAATGAGCAATGAAACAATTTTGTTCTCTCTGTGACCGGTATGTCAAGACGTAGTTCATCACACGCAAGGATGACGCCGTCACCCGAAGTTTAAGGAGTGCTATCCATACTGAATAAATAATAGACTGCATTTTTGAACCCAATACACTCCTCTATTATATGTCCTTTCCCTGGGATGACATTCACATGTCTTGGGGAGAACTCCTAATCCCGCTTGGGGGGACACTATCTTAACGGGTCCTAGCAGACCCCTTTACTGATAATGTTCAAAAAAGAGAGCGCACAAAATGACCTCTATCTTCTTCCGGCCTTCGTGCAGATATTCTTCGAAAGAAATTTTGATGTCCCCGTCTGCCAGACTTCCTTTGAAAGAAGGTAAGCGGGAAAGTATCTCCTCATCACTTTCCTCCTTATAATTTTCTTCGTTTATTTCCATCTCGGGGCTCTTAAGAGGGAATAGTGATTTGTACAGACGCTTTTCGTGCCACTTTTGCATCTTGATCATCTCTTCTTAACTTGGTTCAACTTGCATACCCTTTTCTTTGTCCATAGCTGCGATTTTGCCTTTCTTGAGACAGTAGAGTAATGTTTAGGATTTGGAGATGAAGTTTGTCTTTTGGGTGATAAACTTAAGAGTCATAAAGTTTTGGTCGGACATTTGTAATAGTGACTTCTGTATATTTGGAAATTTCTTAAAAGGGGTGGATTTCCGATATCCCCATTCATAGCAACATAACACATAAGAAATTCATAACATATATATCATGTCCTAACACATATAGCAGGACCCTTTTGTTCCAAGGGTACGCCTAGCGCATTTGAATGATATACGCGTGAATTGAACCACATAAATAATTCCTCCCCAAAATGAATTTCACAAGTGAATAATAATGTTCACAGAGGGGAAAATAACAGATAAAACAATAAATAAAAAACCACGATGGGGACATTTGAAAGTTCAATAAAGCCATGCCCACGTATGTGCTAAAATGACAAATACATTTAGAAAAACCCGCTCAGGGGCAAAATCCATTATGTCGCTCCAGATGGTCCTCCTCCGTCACCGTCCCCCTGAGTCTTGTATTGTTGAAACATATATCTTAGCATCAGCAAGAATACTTCACCAAGGCATCCTTTGTCTTCCAACATTTCGTAGCGCATCCTGTCGATTTTCTCCTTGACCCAGGTATCAAAATCAGCATAACCATGCCTTAGTCTTTCCACCTCTTGGGTTGCCTTCTCAAGAGTATCCTTGTTTTCAACAAACTTACCGTACACTTCTTGGAGCTCTTTATTTACCTCTTGTATCTCGGCCACTGTTTTGGCTTCTTTGTCCGTTACACTGCGAAAGTTGTGCGCGGTTTCGGTGAAGACGTTTGGTATAACCTTCTTCTGCCATTCTTTGTAACCCTTGTTATATCCAGCATTTTACCGGTCATGGGCGATGTTGTCTTTATACATACGCTTAGCACCTTTCCATTCTATGATTATTTCATATGCGCCGTTCACTCTATAATCTCAAATATCGTAAACATAGGCGCCATAGTACACCTCTTTGAGTTCATTTTGTCTCCTCCAATCTGTCGCAAGACTCGAAAGCGTGTGCATTGGCGAATTTCCCGAATCCTGGAAGAGGAAGCACAACCTATATTCGGGTCTCCACAATGACTTATTTTGATATAAAATGATCAAACATCCATTGGAGATCCTTCTCTCTCAATTCGGAAAAAATCTGAACCCATCTCCCCCTTGTTCTTCGATTGTCCATATTCGCCCAGTGTAACATGTCATTCAAATCCTTAAGGATGTTCTTCTTATCAAGAGTATGCAGATTCCGAGTCCCAGAACCCTTCGCTAAATGGGTGAGGATCCACCACTGAAGTAGCAAGTTGAATCCTTGGAAATACCAATGCCCCTCTTTGCATTTTCCCAAGGCTCGATACACATCGTACAAGATGACCGTAACTATAGGATTGTAGTTTATTGTCGCTTGGTTATCATTACCTTTGAATAAAGTATGTGTGAGTGTTATAACTCGGGTATTAATACTCACACTCCGACCATATGGGAATACCATTTTTCCCAATAATGCTACGACAAATTCTAGAGGAAGAATTTCATTCCATTCTCTCTAGGAGATCTTGAACTCTCGGTTGTAAGTGGCGTAGAAGCTTGCATGTCCAAATCGAATATAAAGATCTCTGAATGCTACATGGGATTGTTGGCACCAGTAAGAAAAGTCTTTTCCCAACATGAACTAATCAGCAATATTTTCTACAGAAGGCTTGTTAGGGATAAAGATGTCTTCTTGTTTTATTGATTTCCTTTCTAACCCAGTTCTTACCGTATCTATGCAATCTCAGATTTCCTCTAAAGTTAAGGTAATTTTTGCGGTTCCAAATCAGAACACCATTCTTTGTCTATCCCAATATCCTGTAAGGAACTCAACCAATTCTGGACAACCATTCATATTGATACATTCTGTTAATGGACGCACATATTTGTTGAGGGTTCTTCTATGATCCCCGTCGAGATTTTTATGCCATATTTTGAGTTTGTGTTGTGCTACTATGATCATGTCGAACTTTGGAAAATTATCTGCAAAACAGAAGCTAGTTAGGTTTACCCACCCAAAATTGGTTTTCGCACATACATCATTCAAATGTCAAATAATATGATGTGTCGTGTGGTCGAAAACCTTAGACACGATTTTGGCGGTTTTCTAATAAATGGACTTAATACACCTTGGGTATTAAGCCGTCTTAGGCTAGTGCATAATTTTGGGGTTTTGGTTTCGCTCTATATTAGGGTTACTAGAATATGTTTCAAGTTGACGGTTACCAGAGTCGGACAAACATCGGGTGAAGCTACAAAACAATGTTGGATGATCGCATTCCAACTATTTGTTTGGTACTTCCAAATGAAATTTTACGTATTTCAGAAGAAAGTTGTCGAAATCCAAGTAAATTTTGTTTTCCTATTACATCTATTTGCCGTTTGGCGGAAAAATGCCATAAAAATGCAACAATTACAATAATAAAGTAACGAATAAGTAATAGCCAAACAATGTTAGTTTTAAGGTTAGAATCCTCCGTAATCCCAACAAAGTCGCCATTTCTTTTTTATCAATTTTTTTTTATCAATTTTTGACATTTTAGAGTCGCCATATAATTTTGACCAAATCAAGAAAACTACGCTTTCAAAAGACTTAACAGAATAATCGATTCATAACTTTAAAGGGGGGTTCGGGGATGCATATTTATATTTTAGAAAGGCTTACGGAACCTAAAATATTTCATTAACTTGTAATTATCCGGCAACTAACTCATTTAGCTAAAAATTGTATTTGACTTGGAAAAAGTTTAGAAGGGTAAAGAGTTAAAATACTAACGTATTATCTAAGTGAAATATTTGCAAAATTTATTGGTTTTAAGTCGATAAAGTATTTCAGGAATTTGTGGGAATTCAAATTTTTCGCAACCTTAAACTAATGACGAATTAAACATTTCAGCATGTAAAGAGAGATAGGGAGAGAAATTTGGGTCCAAATACGGGTACCTGTCCACCTTGATTGGAATTTTGAACCCACACGTTTTGGTTTTTTTTTACCCTCTTGTTTTGTACCTGTCCTAATTTCTAGTAAAACAATACAATAATACAAAATAAATGAAAGGTACGACAAAGGCTTAGGCACATTACAAATAAAATGCAGAAATGAAAATAAGGGTCTTCTAATCCAGCTTCTTCAACTTCTTCAATCTTTTAATATGGAGGCCTGTTTGTCGGTTTCATGGCTTGACTCGATTTACGAAATTGAGCCTTTATGGCTTTCTTACAACGCAAAGGGGATAAGAGTCCATGGAAAACTCAAGTGGATTCACATGCAAGATGGAGAATATAAATTAATAAAAATCACAATACAAATAATTAAATAAACCATCAAAAGGACTACAAACCAAGAAAATGGAAATGTGCAAAGTAAAATGTCATTAGTGAGTGAATAGACACAATTTATCTAGGTCCCGCAGAAAAAACAAACATACTTAGCATATGCTTTAAATACAATGGACATAGGATCCAATTTTACACAATTGACTCAACCATAGTTAATTAAAATCAATCTAAAAAAATCATGAATCACTACCAAACGATTTTGGGTGCACCGAAATTCCAAAGAAAGAAATGGAACATAGAATTATGGGTAACCCGCTCTATAGATAGGGAACATGTTCTTGTGAAAAAGTTTGTTATGTATGATGGAAAAAGAAAAATGAGACTAAAATGTTTATCCAAATGAACACATACAAGGAAGATTGACGTCTATGTCACATTTCATCAGGCAAATACGAAGTGGATCAAGATTAACTGTTGTTAGTAAATTAAATCGATCTTATGCAAACAATGACATATAATACAAAAAAAATTACTATATAAGAACTATCCTAAGGCAATCTTATAACGACATTACGCAAAGGTAAAGAACATCCTAAAGGATTTGCACTTGAACAACAAAAATAGGCATTTTTTGGTTAAAATCTAAGTCAAAGATAGAGACAAAAAATGGAGAAAACGATATCTCCTAGACAATGAAGTGATCTAATGTTATATAAAATGATAGATGATGGCGACAACCATTTAAAAAGAATGCTACTGCAATAATATGGCTTGCTATAGCAAGGAACTTTGTTAAATAGGAAACAAGCCAGGCTTAAAGGAAGAGAACACTAAGATAGACAGAACTTAGACGTGCTAAAAGGGGAAATGAATCATGTATTTTGTTAATATGGCAGTGGGCGGTTGGGATACAAGGGCATGGAACTAAGTAGGCCATAACACAATATACACATCTTTCTTACAAATTAATTTGTTCTCAAACTTCAGCCTCGCTTATGTTAGAAGGAAAACAGGAATGAATTAAACAAAGAATGGAATAACAACTAAAACAATGTCAATAGTAGGAAGGGATGTTTGACTAAATAAACTAGTAAAAAGGAAAATCACAGCAAGGTTCGAACAAAGAAAAGGCTAGTCACCATCACTAAAAAAGATACAACGTCTTTAATCGAGCTGAAGATAAGACCATTCAGCAGACAGGATGAATTTCAAAAGAAGAAAGGAAGAAAAGAAAGAGAAAAAAACAAGAAAAGAACAACCTCATCTAGACCGGTACAACACGTGCAAAAGAAAAGTTTGAATTTCTTGAGGCAAGGTATTGAGTAGCATATAACTCGCAGGACATGTATGGAGAATTTTTTTTTTTTTAGAATAGGATATGAATAGACAAATAAAAAAATAAGATAAAAAATCCGGAAATTTAATTCATATCCATAAAATAAAAAGTATAGCTATCTAATGCATTACACTCCTTTAATCACATGACAAAATATGATTACTAATTACAACAAAATGAGAATAGACAATGCCCTGGTTAACCAACGAAACAAGTCATAGTTTAAATAATGTAGGGAAACATTGGGAATACAAAATAGAAAAGCATACTTAGATGGTCATTAAATCGACTTAAGGAAACATCAGAAAATCAAAGATGTATAGAGCTTAACGACTTAAAGACTTAAACATATCAAAGTCGACAAAGAGGAGGATTCCACACCAACACACCGAAATCTAAATAGAATGAAGTGTTTCTAATTGTTTACCTTTTTATGTGTGGCAGAATAGGGACAATACAAGTAGGACGACGAACTGCCACCACACAAACCCAAACAGAACAACGAGAGAAATTCGGTTCACCCTTCTTCTAATATGTCGCCTTTGTATTTTTGGACTGACCACTTCAAATATTTTCTCATTGTTGATTAAAATCCTGTTAACTTTCTCCTGCACTTCCTTTCTCAACTAAAATTCTCTCATCCGTTCTTCTAGGAAGTGCGTGTCGTGTATATTTAGCTAACAAATATGATTTTTTTTGTCTCCAAAAATCCCAAGAAAAATCCCATCCCTCTTTTTTGCAGTGACCAAGAGAATATATATATATGGAAAATTAGGGTTTGATTTTGGGGGAAAACCTACCAAATCTTTATGGGAAAGACCCACCCCAATTTGACTTAAAAAACCCTTTTCCAATTTTGGATCGACAAGCTTTTCTCATTGTTTTTGCCTTTATCCATAAAAGGAAAGAGAGCATTGATGGTCTTGATCGACTCTATCCTGTTTGGCTTCGACGTGGAATCATCTCACGCCACTAAGGTCCACTTCACGTGCTTGGTCGTTGTTGGAAACGCAGGCGCTTGGCAGAGAGAGGCGAGGAGACGAAGCGAAGCACTCTGGGATTGTTGTCGCGACGCGTCGGATACGGTTGCTGGGAAATGAGTGTTGCTATCGACGCGCTGAAATTTTTTGCGTTTGGCTACTGTATATTCCGATCTTTTCTTTGGGGAAGACGACAAAGCTATGGATCGGGTTGAAGGAATGGGATAATGGGCTCGAATTGGGTTGGGAAAAAGGACAAGCTGGGCTGACTAAAAGGATGGGCTGGAAGGAAAGAAATGGGAGAGGCCCAAAACAAATCTTTGTAAAAATCTTGTTAGGAACAGAAGACCACATAAATTCCTAATAAAAAAACTACATCGTAATTTATTGATTTAGTCACAAAAAATGATAAATTTATGTACTTTAATTAACAAGTTTCTTAGCATTAACGAAATAAAATTGACTTAAATATAAAATAATTAATCTAAATATCTAAATATTATATAACTACACTAAAAAAAAATTTAATATTTCAAGTAGTTTGGGATTTTAAGAAACTCGATGATTAATCTTTATCGGGGAGATTCAAAATTGGGTTTCAACAATTGTTCTACCTTGTGTAGGTAAAAACACCTTCCATTAGTCTAAGGCTCTACAACACCAAATTCAATGTTTAACACCCATAGTCTTACTGTCGGTTAAGGCTATAGTTTCCCTAATGTAAAATGGACAATGGAAGTAAATGACTAGGAACTTAACTAGGATGATTTAAGGGTGGTTAGTTAGGATAGGTGAAAGTAATGAACCCATCTAGACATTGCACAAGTATCTCCTTAGGAAGTTCTAGGAAGGTGTTCTAAGGTGTATGATTATGATTATGTCTTTGTTCATGGCATGGTAGTATTTGTTTATTTGTCATGAAGATGTTCAAGGTATGAGTCTATGTGATTTGGTCTTATTCTTATTTTCACTATCTGAATATTAATGATAATATGATGAAGGTTGTTGACATGAATGAGGTTCTCTTCCCTTAATATATTGATGTATAAATTGAATGATAAGGTTTGTTGTCTTATAAAGGGTTTACTAAGTATGTGTGGGGTTATTGGGCTTCACATGTACATTTTACTAGTATAGTAAGATTGAGGTCATGAACAAGGTCTTATAATAATTTGTATGAAGTGAAGTCATTATATGTGCGAATTGATGTAGTGTACAGTAAAACTAATAGATCCTTAACTTAAATGTGTCTTTGATAGGTTATACTTGTCTGATAGTATGTGTTGTCTTGTATGGTTGTATGCATTTTTTTCCATGTGGCCTTAAGGTGATGCATTGCACCAAGTATCACTAGAGGGTTACTTAGGAGATTAATGAATAAAAGAAAAGAACGGTCACTAGAAAGAAGGAAATAGTTCACTGTAAAGTGACCTCAAATATGACTTAAATTCTATATGTATTTTTCTATGATGTTTGGTCTTTGACTATGTCTATATGAAGTATGTGAATGATATAAATGCTATTGTAGAAAGGTTTTATTATGATTTACTCAAAAAGGCATGATGTATGATTTCAGGAAAATGTCCCTTTTAAGTGCATGTTTTTGCATGGTTGTCATACTTAGTGCATTCTTGTAATAATCTCATTCTTCTCTATTTTATACACAAAGTGTAGGTTATGGATGCTTAAAGGATGTTTATATGATTAAGGAGCTTGATATTTGATTCCCTAGCTCAAAGAAAGGATTTGTTAAGTCCAAGGATGTCCAAATGTTTAGTTACTATAAAGCTTTATGAATTAAATTGTTATGTATTATGTTGTAAGGGTCGTGTCCTTAATGTAATCTAATGTTTATGAGTCTAATATGGAAAAGAGGCTTAGAGTCTAAGTATGTAATATGATATATTTTTTATATATGAAGTGAAGTTTCTAGCATATGATGTGCTATTCTATGTTTTAAATTTTCCACTAAATTTACTATGAAAAATGTGATGAATGATAACTATGGGATTGTATAAGACCTCCAATAGGTCAAGTACACCATTTTACTTCTAGGGGGTGCTCCTCGGATGTGACAAACGTGGTATAAAAACATGAGTTTAAAAATGGTTTAGGGTCCAAGAAGTCTAAAATTTCCACGTCTCGTAGAGTCTTGTATCATTGGTGGTGAGTCGCGACACATCAAATAGAACGAGAGGTTATAGTACGATAGAGTTTCCCGTTTTCATCATTCTCATATCGTGCCACAGAACATAACTCTATAAGATCTCTCTCTTATGTTTTCTTATCCGGTGGTCTCTTAGATGTGATTGTTGGAATGAGATTGTAATCCATGCTTGAGGGACAAAAGGCGAGTATAGATGCTTATCTTGGTTTTATAGTTGAATGAGTATGTGTGAAGGTGATTTTTGGCATGTTTTGATAATTATGGCTATATATGAAATTTATGTGAAATAGCATGTTATATTGAGAAATGTATGTCAGAATAGGATTAAAGCATGCTAGAAGCTATTATGGTTACACTGAGTTTCATTTGGAATGATGTGGTACTATATAATTTATCATGATGGTATACTAATGATATGATTTGAACTTGAAATGCTAAGCGAATACCTATGAAAGCATGCTACTCTAAGAATATATGCTTAAAATTGTTCAATTATTCCCTTGGTATATATGTGGTCCTTGATAGGTTACCTAGTATGGATTGGAGTCCTTTGTATAGACTTGATCCTAGGTGTGATGATAGTCTGCTTATTTTTGTAAAGTTTTTTATCTCATTTGTCATGATTTTCCTATAAATTGCCTAAATGTTGTGTTTTTTTAATTTTTGAAGCATGTTTACGGTAATGCTAGGCAGCTTACTTTATGATTTTGGGAAATCGACTAAAATTGTTCTTTGATTTGAAGTTGTTGAAATGTGTTTAAAATTGATGCATATGAGCATGATAAAGAATGTAAAAAGGAGATTTGCTTATTGAAATATGAGACTCTTATGGCATTGATGAGTCGTAGATTTATTTCTAACTTCTTATTGTGTTGTCAGTCCCTTAATGTTGTGGGGTTGATGTTTCCCTTGAACTGAGGGTCGTATTCTTGTCTTTGTAGGGTGATGATGTGGGTTTGATTGACCTAGAAATTACCTTACTTTAATGTTGAAAGAAAAGAAAGAGTCTTATGGCTAAGTGTTCTTGTTGTCTTTCCTTAAGGATGTATGACCTTGGTGTCTATTTTATTGTTGAAGAACCTATTTGGTTAAATATTATAATCTAACTTGAAAGTTTGGGGACAATTTGCATAGGTGATAAGGTTTTGAATGCCTTTGAAGCCTTATTTTAAGTTACTGTAATTTCTTATTTCATTGATAACTAAGATCCTCCTAAGATTGTATTAAGTTTATCATAATTAGGTTTACCCTAAGTGGGGGATGGTGATGGAGTAGTAAGGTGGTATATACTTTCTACCTTCTCCTTCTATTTTTGCTTGAACTTTGAAGTAATGAATTTTCAGTAAGCTTGTTCATGAATAGGGTTTTGCACTAAAGTATGAATTGCATGACCTTAATATGTTTGGTATGTATTGATTGACATTACCTGAAAGATATTGTGAAGATTCCAAAGTGCATGAAACAAAAAATTTGATAAAATCCATGTTTTCTCATGTGTATTGTGCATCATAACATGCTAATTGTGAATTTGACTTCAAGAGGTAAGATAAGAAACATGGTAGTAGTCACTTGTGAGGTGTAATGTTTAGCCTTATACTGGAATGTTGAGTTTCTTTAAAATGTAAAGTGTAGATTCGCTTGAAAACTGTGACTTGTTTGGTTTGGAAAGCATGATTATAGGCTCAATTTTAAAAGGTGAAGGCATGTTAGCTATTTTTCATGTGTGTGCCTATGATTTGTGTTTTTTTTCCAAAATGATGCTTACTGTGAAGGCTATTGCTATTTAAGAAATTGACATTTTTTAAAACGACTTCATATTTGTTGTGTTGTACTTAGTGTGACCTACAATTTAGACTTCACTAGGAAGAAAACATGAGCATGTATTGGTTTAAAAGTTCAAAGTTTCTCATTTAAAAAATATGAATTGAACTTGTGCTTTACTTAGGCATTAACTCATGATACATGTAAGTGTTTTGAGGAGAAGGACATTCCTCCAAGGACACAACTAAAAATGGTATGGTTGTTTATGACCATCATGGCACTAGGTCTAACTAATAAAGACCCTTGTTTATTCAATGAATTCAAGTTTATGTTCATTGAAGCATGAGTTCCTAATTGTTTCTTGATTATTGTTGAAATCTTCCTAAGTGTGACCTAAAGATGGTTGCAAGATAAGATCTTAATGAATTGAAGTGTAATGACCATGTTATTATTAGGAGAAGGATGTTCCTCCTATGAACATGTAGGAGCCTTTGTGTTTGATGCATTAAAGTGTGAGGGAATAAAAGTTTTGCTTGCTCGTGTGCATTGAGTACTAAAATGATTTGAAGTTGTGTTCCTTGTAAGTTTGATTCATTTAATTATATATGATGATGTTATGAATGTGATGAACTGATCTATGATGCATTGAAGTCCTTGTTGTGATTAAAGTGTTCTAAGTTTCATTCGAGGACGAATGTTCCAATATAGGGGATATTGTAAGACCCCCAAAATGAGTTAAGATGTCTAGATCCTAATATGTTTGTCATGAGATTCTAAGGTCTTAAAATAACTTATAATATGGTTTAGGCTTAGTGTGTAAAGTTTTAGGTAATTTGGAAGTCAACTGTCAAGGGACGACCAAGACGTTCGATGACTAGTCACCTATGTGCCTCATGTGTCTATACATGTTTATAATTGTATGTAATGAGATTATGAAGTCTTAAAAGTAGTAATCATGATGTTTATTGGAACTATATAGAGTTTCACGACATTTGGATGTCAAACGTCCAAGAACGTCTAAGACGTTCGAAATATAGCCCTTGAAACATTCAAGTATGTCTTGATGGGGCCTAGCCTGTTTTGACGTGTTATATGTGTGAATTTTGGGTGAAATTTGCATGTACGTTCCTTTACTTGTAAATGTATATATTTACGTTAGAAATGTCGGGGTAAGACTTCCCAAGGGCCCTGTAAAATGGCCCACAAGAAGACCCAAGGTCTGTCGAGACACTGCCTTGGCACTGTCAATCGACTAAACCAAACGATGCCCAATTGGTTGACCAATAGACCGTTGGTGAGGTCTCATCGATGGAAATTTATCTTGAGAATATCTCAACCCAAGAACAGGCCAAGGTCCAATCAACTGATGCCACAGGCGGCTCGTCGATGGACTTACTCGCTGTCGATGGTGGTCCATCGATGCAGCTTGGTACCACTGCCTACGCACTGTTTCATTGAAGGGGTGAATTTGAACTTCACACCACGTCCTAACTTGACCCTAATAGGTTTATTTAGATATTGTTGGGTGTATATAAATAATCAAAAACGTGATAAATCCATTGTGAATCCCATACACACAAAATAGACTTTCCCTCCAAAACAAATTCTCTCTAGAAACCTCCATTGTTGGTGAAGCTCAATAACATCTTGGAGGTTTGATTTACATGGATTAATTATCAACTTTTAGTGGTTTTCAACTATACGAGGTATGGTGATCCTTCATATCTAAGTTATCTTTTACTTGGAGAGTTACTCTCAATATTTTTCAAAGAGATTTCATGATCAAACTTCCTCTTCTTCAATCAAGCCATGGGTTCTTTCTAAAAATGTTTTTAATGACTTAGTAATGACGAATTAATGTTAATTTATTGGTTTTAACATGATCTTCAATCCAATTGCATTATGAACCCATGTCCCTTTCCAAGATCGATTTAGCCCTTGTATGGTATTGTGATCATGACTTGTTAATGGTTGAATTGCAATTATCTTACATTGAATTGTCTATATTTACTTCTATTTACGTTAATTAATGATTAATAAATGATTAAAGATCAATGTATTAAGATTTGAGCATGCTTAGTCTAGTTATCAAGGAGATCACTGTAACATTAGTCCTTATTCTATATAAGTGGAATTTGATTGTTTTGAGAGTCTTGTAGCTACTTTTTTAGGTTAATATCATGATTAAATTATGTATATGAATCTCATAAGATCTAAAGACGGCTTTTATAAATTTATCTATGTTTTTGTAGTCTATCAAGTGGTAACTTGTGATCTAGACATTATGTTGGTTCTCTTGTGACTCAATCATGGTTATTTATCCTTAGCTGCTTCCTATATGAGTCAGGTTATGATAATTAGGTATAATTATTCTAACATGAATCGATAACCATGGAATTGGTAAATACTTAATTTGATTCTTTTAGTCTATAAAGTGGATTTTGTAATGTTTATGAAATGATCTAAATGTTAGTGTAGATGAAGCATGATTTCGTTTGAATAATGATCTCTTTAGTTATTGCACTACATTTATATTTTTTATGAATTTTTATTGATGATCAACGCAAGAGAATTGGGTTGAACATCTATGTTCTTCTACTTTCTAGTATATATGTGATGTATTGTGTTAGATTGTAATATGATCTTGTAGATACTTGTACATAGTTTGTTTTGTGATTATGGTAATTCATCTACTTCGCTATACTTGAATTATTGATGAAAGAGTAGTAATGGTCAACGATGACCAAAGGCTAAAGGATTGGTAAGAATTTCTCTACTCTTCTACTTCTTTATTTCTTTATATTAATGTTGACGAAGCCTTCTATGGAATTGTGTCGTCTGGTCCACTTATGGTGGCGGTGTTTAATTTTTTGTCATTATATATTTTTTGACCATGGTCTTGAAGTCAAATTGAATAATATATGAATGAGTGGTTATGATGATCACCTTATGTGTAACTTATGCCTAGTTTTCTTCTCTAGTTTCAAATCTATATTAT
This sequence comes from Solanum chilense, assembly GCA_032847665.1. NCBI lineage: Eukaryota > Viridiplantae > Streptophyta > Magnoliopsida > Solanales > Solanaceae > Solanum > Solanum chilense. The sequence goes on along the minus strand of CM064970.1, from coordinate 11,225,448 downwards.
GTTACTATTGTTATGATCATGTAAATGTTACGTTAAAATCATGTGTAGGTGCTTCCATTAATGAAGTGGTAAAGATTGATGACCCCTATACATGTAACCCTCTATGAAGGTGTAAATGGCTAATGATACGAATCTTAAAGTGTAATATGAAGTTACCTTGCCTCCTATGCTAAGTTGTGTTGTGTGGTCTATGCTTGAATATGTATACTGGTCCTAAGAGGGTGGCTGCCTCAATATGTTGTTTATAAACATTATCTGATCATATTGACCAATGTACGCACACCCTCTTTTACAGGCATGCTTATAAGTACTATAGGTCATGGTGTGTAAATGAAAGGCAGTTCTCATAATCACTAGTGTCTACTACTATGCATCTTAAGATTATGTGTATGAAAGTATGATATGTGTTCTAGAATGACTTGATAAGTGTACTAGTATGGGCAAGGGTATGGGACCTTGCCTATGCATTTCACATGTGTGGCTTGATAGGATAGTTTCTAATTTTGGTTTCTATGTGCATGAATATGAATGTATGAATATGTGTGACCTTAATGTATTATATGAACAATTTTCTCACATATATGTAGACACACACACATGAATAATTATCTAGTTATTAGACGGGACTTTAAAGGTGTGCTCAAGTGTATCCTAAATTAGATAGTGCTAATAATATATGCTATGTCCATGTGAAAGGATTTCTCACATGATGTAGGTTGATGAACTTTCATCTATGACATATGAGCTAAGCATATAAGGGGATGAATCTCCTAAGCCTATGTTTTATAATGAAATTATAATAAAGGTTTTTTCAATAAAAGGGAACTTAGCTTAGCACCGAGTAAACTTGTATATGAATGTATGTCCCTTTCTAATATGCGAAGGAAGGTCTACCATAAATCTCATTAGGTGGATAAACACAATGCCTCAATAGGAATAAATATGATTTGCATAAGTGAATAACCATAATGCACCATCTTGGCATAAAGAGGGTTTTAACATGTACCACCAAGTTCCATAACTGTGCTTGCCACATACGATCTAGCAAGTGAAATCACTTAGTATCCTATCATGTGTTAATGTTCTACCTTTGCTAGATAAGAACACCTCCCAATAGTTTAAGGCTCAACAACACCAAATTCTATGTTTAGCACCTATGGTCTTATTGTCGGTTAAGATAGAGTTTCCCAAAAGTAAAATGGACAATGGAAGTAAATGATGAGGACCCTAACTAGGATGACTTAAGGGAGGTTACTTAGGATAGGTGGAACTAATTAACTCATCTAGAAAGAACACAAGTATCTCCTTAGGAAGTTCTAGGAAGGTGTTCTAAGGTGTATGATTATGATTATGTCTTTCTATATGGAATGGTAGTATTTGTCTATTTGTCATGAATATGTGCAAAATATGAATCTATGTGATATGTTCTTATTCTTATATGCACTATGTGAGTCTTAATGACTATATGATGAAGGTTGTTGACATGAATGAGGTTGTCTTCACTTAATGTGTTGATGTTTGAATTGAATGATAAGGTGTGTGGTCTCATGACAGGTTTACTAAGTATGTGTGGGGTTATGGGGCTTCAAATAAACATTGAACTAGTAAACTAAGATTGGGGTCATGAACAATGTCTTACAATGATTTATGTGAAGTGAAGTCAATATATGTTCAAATTGATGTAGCTTACTCTAAAGCCAATAGAGCCTTGACTTAAATGTATCTTTGATAGGTTATACTTGTTTGATGGTATGTGTTGGCTTTTATAGGTTGTATGCATTGCACCAACTATCACTAGAGGGTTACTTGGGAGGTTAATGCATAAAGGAAAAGAATCCTCAGTGCAAAGAAGGATATAGTTCACTGTAAAGTGACCTCAAAAATGACTTAAATTCTATTTGTGTTTTTCTATGATGTTTGGCCTTTTAATATGTCTATATCAAGTATGTGAGCGATATAAATGTTATTTCTATAAAGGTTTTATGATGATTTACTCAAAAAGGCATGATGTATGATTTCAAGAAAATGTCCTTTTTAATGCATGTTTTTGCATGGTTGTCATAATTAGTGCATTCTTGTACTAATCCAATTTTTCACTACTTTTTACAAAAAAGTGTAGGTTATGGTTTCTTAAAGGATGTTTATATGATTGAGGATATTGATATGTGAATCCCAAGCTCAAGGAATGGAATCCTTAAGTACAAGAATGTCCTAATGTTTAGTTACTGTAAAGTTTTATGAATTATATAGTTATGTAGTATTTTGTAAGGGTCGTGTCCCTAATTGACTGTAATGTTGTGGAGTCTATGATGGAAAAGAGACTTAGAGTCTAAGAATGTAATATGCTATTTTATAATATGTGAAGTGAAGTTTCTAGCATATGATTTGCTATTCAAAGTTTTAAATTTTTCGCTAAATTTACTATGACAAATGCGATGAATAATAACTATGGGCTTGTATAAGACCTCCGATAGGTCAAATATATCAAGTTAATTCGAGGGGTGCTCCTCAGATGTCAAAGATGGTTATGTTGATGATGTTATAGTAGTGTATAGGATTACTTATAGATGACAATGGAATAAATATGTTTCTAGAATGATGCAATATGTGCTAATGTGAAGTATGTTGTGTCTTCCTTTGATTGACTTGTGTCCCTTACTTAATACATGCACGAATGTTAATTCCTCTTCGTCTTGAATGTTTGAATGATATGAGACCTGGAATTATTCTATGAAGGTCCTTTATAAGAAACCTTTAACGTAGTTGTAAGGTTATGAACATTGAACTCGGAAGCCGTAACGGTATCCTTCTTGTAATTAATTATGATTTATGGTTGATTGGCTGGAACGATATCATATTATCCTTAGGAAAGTCTTTATTATGAGATATATTTGTCTCCATTGTAAGGTAGCCCTACGAGACCTCTTTGGTAGGGTGAATGTGTTTGGGTTACGAATAAGAGAGGAAACTCTTTGTATGAACCTTTAATGTAAATTACTCTATGAGAACAAAGGCAAGCATCGAGTCAATATGGCTTGGAGATTAGCTTTAGAAATGAACGAGACTAGAGTACAAAGTAATCCCTTCATATTCCTTAACCATGTGCCTATATGGGATGTGTTTAAGTTTTTCTTTTAGTACGTCCCTCTATCGGAGTAGGTTACAACTCCGGATTCCTTGTTTAGTTACCATGGTCTATGTTTGTTATTGTCTATTATCATCATGTCGGATACCTACTATCATTGGAGAAGTTCGATGAAGTTTAGGTTGAGGTATGGGACACTATTTAGACATCGGACAATAGGTTTTAAAGATGTTAGTGAGAGTCCCTAGGTCTTCTCCAAAACCATCACTTGAATGTCCTTATGTGATGAATGAGTCATAAATGAAATAATGAGTGTAATTACTTAAGTTAAGAAAGCATGTCGACGTGAATAAGTAGTTATCTAGAGTATTTAAGTGTTGTCTAGTTAAGGCGTGAAGGGGAAATAGGAACGGTCACTTCGTATCTACCTAGATAAATCATAATAATAGATCTAGTTAGGAAAGTTGGTTGATTATGTAGACATGATCCAAACTTAGGTAGTCTTAAGGATTACTTAGGTAATCTTTAAGAGGTCATTCATGGACATTCTCGTCTTGATTTACTTGAGTAGGTCTTTTGATAACCTTTGTGAGGGTCATATTTTATGAATGCTATTGTGTTAAGTGAGAATTATCTTATACTAGGTAGTCTAATGGATCTCTTAAGTGTGTGTGAAAGGGATTGTACGGGCACTCGCTTCACAACTCACTCAAGTGAAACTTAGAATCACCTTTGGTAGAAGAGTCTTATGTTAATATGTTTGGTGTATTGTAAATGTCTGTATGTCATTATAGGTGATATTAAGGTCAATTTGGTGTGCCTAGAGACGATGTATGGGCGGTGTCTCTCCTTCTTACTTAAGTGAGTCTTAGTATAACTTTTAGTGATAGATTTGCATGCTAGAAAGTTGAAGTATGTCCTTATTTGACTCGAGCGCATAGATGTCTTTTATTTCTCTTTTGAAATATTGTAATAGACTAAGCAGTACTATAATTCTATTGTGTATGGGGCATGTCCAAAGTACTCATGTGTCAAAGATTTGAGGAAATGAGATAGTATTTTTTATGAGTTTTATATGAAAGAGTTTTTAAAGACTATGAAAATGTTTGTGAAATGTTTTAACTCCACACTACTTTTCATATGTTTATATGCCATAAATGATACAAAAGGGCTTGTACAAGACCTCCCATAGGTCAAGTACGCCGGTTGCAATCTGAGATTTGCCCTAAATTCTAGTGTGTGGTTTCAGGTCGTGACAAGCTTGGTATCAGAGAATAGGCTATGAAAGTGTCCTTAGGAATCAAAAGTCTCATCAAGTCACGTCTAGTAGAGTCTTTACAATCGGTGTGAGTCGCGAAACATATATGGACGAGAGGCTATATGTCGATAGAGTTTCCCTTCTTTTCTACTCATATGTCGTTCCGTTGAGTAAAGGTTATGAGTTTTCTTTTGTTACGGTTTTCCTTGTGTTTATAGAAAGATAAATGCGATGAGTACACCGGATAGGAGTTAAGGAGAATGATGTGAATGAGGAGATTGCTCCTCAAGTTGAGCAAGTTCCTCAAAGTGCTCAAGGTGACCAAATCCCTTTTGTGGGTGAAGGTAATGATGTTGCGGTGGTTCCCTGGAAATGACTAATGGGGAGATTAGAGAGGCTTTACTTACTTTATCCCGAGCTTTCACTACCCATGTGAATATGGGTATTGTGCCTAGAGTGAATATTGTGGAGAGCACTATGACATCTAGATTGAGAGATTTTGTGAGGATGAATCCTCATATGTTTCTTGGATCTAAAGTGGGAGAGGATACCCAAGAGTTCCTAGATACAATGTACAAGGTGTTTAGTTCCATGGGGGTGACTTCTAAGGAGAAGGCGGAGTTAGCTTCGTATCAATTGACGGAGGTTGATCAAGTGTGGTACACTCAATGGAAACACAATAGGCCAGTTGAGTCGGGTCCTACTAAGTGGGAAGAGTTCAAGGAATCTTTTCTAGGAAAGTACTTTCCCTGTGAGAGGAGGCAGGTGAAGGTTGATGAGTTTATCAATCTCAAGCAGGGCAATATGAGTGTTGAGGAATACTCTTTGAAGTTCTATATGTTTTCTAGGTTTGCTCCATCTGTTAAGTCTAACCCTAGAGATGAGATGAGTAGGTTTGTGACTTGTGTTGCCGATCTAGCAACTGAAGAATTCCATACGACCATGCTACATGATGTTATGAACCTATCTATACAAATGTTGTATGCTCAATCAATTGAGGAGTCTAAACTTGGTAGGATTGCTAGAAACTTGAAAAGGAGTAGTTCAAGAGATCAAAGCAAACCTTGATTAAAAAAAATTAGCTGAAACTCAAGATGGACCTAGTGCTCCTTAGGTGAAATTAGAGAAGGGAGGTGGTTCTAAAAATGGTAAGCCTACATGTACTACTTGTGGAAAGAGGCACTATGGGAAATGTCTACGGGGTACCGGGAGTTGCTTTGAATGTGGTGAAGAGTGATACAAAGTGACAAATTTTCCTACAAGATATGGTAAGCAAGTTGATTATAATGTTCCAAAAATGATGCTCCAAATAAGAGGCGTTTCTATGCACTCCGGACTAGAGGAGCAAAGTCGTATGAGGGTGATGATGATAATGGTAATTCTTCTATTTATCTCTATAGTGATTTGAGATCCTTCTAAGTGGGGGATAATCGTTAGTAGATTGGTTAGAAAGGTATAAAAGCTTGTTGTATGTGTTTGGCGTTAGGAAATCTTTTTGAAATGTAATTTCATTAATTTCTTACATTGTGTATTTTATGAAGTTATTATTATTTTTCTATATTTATCTATATGATTTCATCTTTAGTATTATCAGGTTTCTATCATGAATTTCCTAAATGTTGCATTTTTGAAATTCGGAAGCATGTTCACTGTAAAGGTAACAGGGAATTTCTGCTCACTGTAAAAATTTTGAGAAATTGACTAATTCATTCATTGGCTTAAAGTTGTTTTAATGTGTTTATAATTGATGTATATGAGCATGATAATAAATATAAAATGATTTTTTTCTAATTAGAATGAAGGATATGAATTTCATGGCATGATGAGTTATAAAATTTCTTCTAGCTTCCTGTTGTGTTGTTAGTCTCTTGATTATGTGAAAACTGATGGTTTCCTAGATGTTATTTTTTATATATTTTTATGTTGTATGGTTATGAGTTGTTAACTGAATATCTATTCTTGGAAGTATTCGGCGAATGACAAACGTCATTCGAGGACGAATGTTATTCAAGTGGCGGAGATTGTAATACCTCAAAAATGACATAGGTGAATCTAGAGCCTAACATGGTTTCATGCATTTTTAAGGAAAATATTTTATAATGTGGTATTGAGGCAGTTTATAAAGATTTAGATGCATTGGAAGTCAAATATCAAGGGAAGATCAAAACATTCGACGACTAAGTCACCTATGTGCCTCATTTGTGGTTATGTGGTTATATGTATGTTTCATGAGTTAATGATGTCATTATATGAGTTATTATAGTGTTTATAGGTAGTGAGTAAAGTTTCATGGAGTTTGGAGTCCAAACGTCCAAGAACATCCATGACATTTTAAAGGTTTGCCTTGAAACGACCTTGTGTGTCTAGGCATGTTTCATCGAGTTTTATGTGTTCATTTTTTATGAAATTGATGTAGGAGGTCCTAAACTGGTATAATAACATATTTGGGTAGGAAACGTTCGGGTAAAAGTCCCCAACGACCATCGAAGGGTCCTTGACAAAGAAACCTTTCTTTGAGCCAAGGCTTCCTAGACCAGGCCCCAATAGACTGAGGCAAACGACGACTCGTGGGCCATCGAAGGCTCGGCGATGGGTGTTTTAGTTCAAGGCATATCCTAGGTAGATCAATATACCAAAGTCAAGTATCTGAATCAAATGACGAGAATCCAGGACGGTCCGTTTGTGAACAAATGATCCGTCGATTGGCAAGTCATTGGTGGACAGTCTTCTCTACAGCTTTACTATAAACTCTAGGGGTGAATTGGTAAATTCACCCCATGTTCCAATAAGACTCTGGGAGCTTACTTGGGCGTAATTTAGATATTTTAAACATGTTTATAAGCCTTAAACACTTAGGATAATTCATTCTTCAAAAATCAAAACCCAAAACCTCTAAAGAGCTCTCTAAAACTCAATTGAAGCTTGGAGGGAGATTGAAGCTTGAAGGTTGATTTATCCACCAATTTCTCTCAAAATTAGTGGATTAGATTCCTTTAGGTATGATTTTTTACCCTTGAAACATTATTCATCAAGGAGCCCAATATTTGAAGAGTTTTCTAAAGTATTGAAACATGAACTAGTCCAATTTTATGATCTATCTATGGGTCCTTGCATTAAAGGTTTTAAATCATTGAATATTGATTGAACTTTTTGTTAATTATAATATTTTAACTAAATTAACCTATGAATCCATGTAATTTATGAACCCTATTTTTTGACTACTTTATGGGTTAAGTGATATTGGCTTAATGCTTATGAATTCTAGTGTAGTTTTCTATGGGCTATTAAGTGATGTAAGAATTGTATTGAATTGATGTCTAGGTTGTCTTAGACTGATAAATATATATTGAATTGTCCTAGTTTAGTTGAGTATTATGATTTTTCGTATTGAATTGATGATCACGGCCATGGGTAAGGGTCCTATGGTATTGAATTGGATGATTTAGCTATGGATTGAAGTGCTGAGAATGTATTGGTGGTACGCTTCCCTAATTATCTTTATTTCAAGTAATGTAGATCTTGCATTACGTTATGATGTGTATGGTCCACTTATGGTTGTGGTGTTATGTGAATGATGTGGCCCTGTCGGTGTTACTTTATGTATTATACTGATCATGGCCATGTCTGCTTTACTTTATGTATTATAATTATTATGGCCTTGTCGGCAAACTACTTGAACTGTTATTATGATGTGTGTAGTTTATTATGTGATGTATGATCATTTTCTTTTAATTGTGATTATGTGAAAGTATGTGTTCTTATATTGATGTTTTTAGGTGATCATGTTAGACTATGACTATGTCCTTATGTGTGTGTAGTATTAGATTTGATGCATGATTATTCCTTCTTTACTATATGAGTGTATAATGGTTATGTTGACGATGTTATAGTAGTGTATAGGATGACTTATAGATTACAATGGTTATACCTATGTGCTTTTAGAATGATATACAATATGTGCTAATGTGAAGTATGTTGTGTCTCGCTTTGGTTTACTTGTGTCCCTTACATGATACATGTATGAATGTGAATATGAGATGTCTTCAGTTAGGATGATAAAGCCTGTTAGTCTTTAATTTATGAATGATATGATTCGACAACCCGAAAATGATTGTGCTAAGTAATGATTAATGTATCTAGAATGCCTACGATAAGACCATGTTCACACGAATTGATGCTCGTAGAACAAGACCTCTTGACCCTTGCAACAACCAAGACAACTAACTTGGAGAGATAGTTGATCTAGCAAAGGGTGAGTTCAGCCATGTAGGGAACCCGAATATGAAGATTTACCCGGATGAGTCTTAACCAGACTTAAAAGGGGTAATCTTATGTTTGGAGGGTCTAGTGGTAAAATTGTCTTTTCCACGCTAAAGGTAGTATTGAAATTACCCTAACTATTTAATTAATTAATTATTTAATATCGGGGATGGGCAATTTGGGTAGAAAGGACCTAAATTGGACCTTTGAGTGAAATCTTGCTCTACTAGGGTTCGAACCTAGGTGGGAGCAATGATTTAATTTGATTTATTCTTTTTGGTGAATTAATTTATTTTATTAGTATTTAATTACTAATTTAATTAAAAGAAAAATCATATTTTTAATAATAATAATAATAATAATAATAATAATAATAATAATAATAATAATAATAATAATAATATTAATAATAATAATAATAATAATAATAATATTAAGAAATAATGAGGAGTCCTAGTTTGTCTTCGTGTCCACCTAACTCTCCTAATCCTAATCCACTCATTCTCACATTTTTCTCTACTCCTCTCTCACTTTCACGCTTATGAATTCTGTAAAACAAAAGAAAAGAACAAAAATAATAAAGTTCAACAAGAACTTGAACACTAAAAACTCAAAAAAAAAGTTAGTCTAAAAACGTAAATCAAAACAAAGTTCTTGATGGTATTGTGCTTGAAGTTTCGGTAGTGAGTTTTGGTTTTGTGGGAAATAGGAAGCATTTAAACAAGTGTGGAACGTCATTAAGGTATGGATTTCTCTCGTGGACTCCTTTCTCCATGAGAATTTCCTTTCCACAAATTCAACGAATTTTGAAACTAGGGTTGTTCCCGTTCTTGTCGAACTCTTTGTCCCTAGTATCCTTTTGATTTCAATCTGAAATAGGTTAGAGATCATGTTGTTGGAATGTTTTCTGGTACTTTAAGTATGAAGTGTGATTTTTGTAATAATGAGTTCATGACTATGTTTTTGGAATTGTAAGTATGTTAATTTATGCAAACCGAAAGTATGTGAAAAGTTATGTTTGTGCAAATGTTTGTGTTCATGATGTGCAAAAGTGGTGTAATGTTGCTGGATTTAATAGAAATTCTTGGCTGAATATAACCCTGAAAAAATATACTTAAGATGCACCAAATGAATCATGAAACGTCCTAAGATCTAATGAACAAATGATGATAACGAGGAGCTGAAAATAGTGAACCAATTTCAAGCATTTGGTAGGTTGGGTTCGACCAATTAAAGTGGTATAAAATGCAAGGAAAAATGAATGTAAAATAAGTGAAATCACTAAGGATTGAACCCAAGACATCATTACATGAAAGCTACTAAAAAATCAACAAAATATTAAGACAAAAAAGGATTGGAGGAGACTAAATTTCCAGCTTGCTGGAAATTGTAGTCTCAGCCAACTTTTTATGAAATGAACTTCGTTTAAAATTTTTTTAAAATGTGGGGTCATTGGGGATTGAACCCATGACCTTACCAAATGAAAATTTCATAATATTTTTGAGAGAAAAATGGAAGGAAAAATATATGTGGTGAGTGGCGATTGAACCCACAACCTATTGAATGGATGAGAGAGTTAGGGGGGAAATAAAGGAGAAAATAAATGTGGGGAGTGGGGATTGAACCCACAACCTCTTGGATAGGTGAGAAAGTTCAGGCATAAATTTAAAGAAAAATAATGAGCTTGTGGACGATTTAACCCAGAACCACATTGACATAAATGAAAAAAGAGAGGAGAAACAGAAAGGAAATATTATGGGTTTGTTGGGATCGAACTAGGGTCCCCCAAATCAGAAATATGTGATTATCATGTTTAAAATAACATTAAGTATTATCCAATGGATTCGAAATATGGTTCCCTTGCCCAATTCCTTATTGTCACAAAAGTCAGACGCAAGTAAATATTTAATGAATGTTGCCTCTAAAGATCGAAATCAGTATCTTGCATTTCTACAAGAGCATAAGTCTTGTACCACATAATCTTGGGTTAACATGAATCACTTAGACAAACTATGAATGTAGCCTTATGGCTTGTATGTGTGGACTCATAAGTCCAGCATACGTTTAAAAGTAAGTGAACCTAAGATGTATGTGATAATATGATGTAACCCTAGAAGGGTTAAGTAAAAGTGTGAAACACACTAATTGGCCATGTGCATTGGCATATGATGAAATGAACATTCACCTGATGGGGTGAGTAATTATGAAAATAAAATGTGTTGAAGTTAATATAAGTATCTAGCAGGGTTCGACTCCCTATATACGGTAGCATGTTCTGGTCACTTTGGTCAGTGATTCCACCTCTTTTCGCTGTGGGGCAGACACTTGATTTTATGATGCTCACATGATCTATGACAGTTAAGGTTAAAATTCCCAAGAAAGAATGAGGTCAGCCTCAAATGATGCACATAATGAAATGAACGATACTAAAGGTGTTAGGATAGTATAATCAAGAGTTGAACTAGACTTATGTAATGAAACTGGGTTATTCTAGGTCATTGCACAGCAAACCTGATGAGAGTCTTAAACTATCCAAGGTATGATTGGTGATTGAACTAGTATATTAATGAATGAAAATGGAGTACGTATGAACGAACGAAGAAGACTCTCTGTTTGCTGAAGAAGGATCCCTAGTTGTGGTCCCATATGTTGAGCCCTCCTTTTGGGAATTCCTAATGTCAAGTCCATGATTCCAAGGTCTCATGGAAAATGAATGAATTATATGAACTACGTGACATAATATGTGCAATATGTTATGTGCTGCTTGTAAAATGATAAGTATGATGATGCATGTTACTGTCATGGCATGACTTTCCTAATCCAAATTTGGCAAGTCTACTGACTTGACTTTCCATAATTCATATCGTTAGGAGAGAGCTCTTCTTAATCATGCATGTCCTTGATGTGTGCTTACATATACCCATACTTAGTATAAGTGTGTACGAATCCCATACAACTCTATACTTTTAGGTACAGGTGCAGGCGGACGCTAGAGCTTACGATACAACACTGCAGCTACCCGAACGTAGAGCCTTCATTCGGACTTGGTAGGCCCTCATGCTTTTGAGGACGCATGCCAATTATATTCTAGCTTAGATATAGGTTTGAGTTAGTGGAGTATGTTCAACTAATGTTTCATTTCCCATTTCATTTAAGACTTTGTAATTGTGCCATTTTGGCAAGCATACATTTAATGCAATAATGAACTACTTCTTTCATTTGATTTTTTCTATATTAGATGGTTGATTTGTTAACGCCTATGATGTTAAGTATAATATGTTTCACATGAAATAAGAAAATAAAAATTTCAATTTTTTCCGCTAAAATTTACCTAGATGAAGTAACTATGATGTATGTAGGATTGTCTGCGACCTCTGAGAGGTCAATGACGTCGGTCTCGTCTAGGGTATAGATTCCGATCATGACAAAGTTGGTATCAGAGCCCTAGGTTAAATTCCGATGATAGTAAGTTCACATCAACCACATTGAGTAGTTTCTAAGTAATGGTAGTGAAGTGCGCCACTATCCTGAATTAGAGAATGCATGATGCGTAGGAAAAATTCCCTTCTTCAAATCTTATCATGCCTTATCTAATATCTGATTTCTTTGTGTTAAGAGCGTATCTAACATCAACTCTTGAGATTCAAAAGGATGAATACGAGGGAAAATGTAGGAGGAGAGATTAGAGGAGCAGCTGCTGGGGTAAATCAAGTTCCTCCCTGGGCTCTAGCTGCTTGAATGGAGATGTTTGTTAAACTAACTAGGTTGACAGATGGACAAGTGAGGAAAACCTTGGTACAGATGTCCCAAGCCATCACTTTACAAGCTCAGATTATGTCAACCCAGGCGGAGCAACAAGGTGTTCCTAGGGAGAACACACCTTCCTGTAAAATGGCTAACAGGTTAAGGGACTTCAGGAGGATGAATCCTCCCATTTACACTGGATCTAAGATTATTGAGGATCTTTAGGAGGAGTATAGCGAAGCTATGTTGCATGATAGCATGGATATTTCCAGGCTTATGGTACATGCCCACCAAATGGGAAAAAAGCAGGAAGAGGAAGCACACTAGGGTAGGGAACAAGTAAAGGCAAGCTGAGAAGAATTTTTCAAGGAAGAGTAGTATTAAAATCACGGATAAGCCCAGGTTTCAGAAGGGACTCTCCCAACAAGAGGAGTCAAGTTCATCCAAAGGTCGCTATGATAGGGATTCCGAGCCTAGAGTTAAGAGAAACAGTGAAGTAGATACAACTCAGGAGAGGCCACCTTGTAGAAAGTCTGGCAAACTTCATAGAGAAGAGTGTAGGAGGGGCTCTAACGCTTGTTACAGTTCAGGAAAACCGGGTCAAATGATGAAGGATTGTCTTTATATGAGAGGACAAGAATAGGGGAAGGATAATGTTCAGCCAAATGGTCCAAGTGAAGAGGTTACAAGGAGGAACCGATTCTTTGCACTCAAGTCTAGGAGTGTACCTAAGACACCTCTTGTTATGTCTCGGGTGCATAGCCTAAATTAGTTTTTCATGTGTTTGGTTTTATACACTATTATGAAGTTAATACGTTGGATTCATGATGTTGGTTGCTGACTTACGTGACTTAAATGTTTATTTATGTTGCATGCTTTGATGAGACTAGTTTAGGATGGAGTTCCTTAGTCTATTAATGCGAACGTGCTTGTAGGTTTCAAGGATGTGCGCCAACCTACTAATATGTAAATCAGATATTCGCCAATAAAAATCATTGAATAGCTAGCTATGTATTTTCTCCATAAGTGTTATGCTAAAGTAGACTATCAAACCAGGGTAGTCAGGTTTTAGTTGCCAAATGAGATAGGGTATAAATGGGCAGGGCGTGGATAAATCCAACAAAGCCGTATAATTTCAAATTGTAAGGCCTAAAAGATATTATCTAAGGGGTTAAATATACTCCTCCTAAGGCTATTTTTTTTAACAAACTCTATGTTTTAGAGCAATAGTCTACTTCGTGTTGTAAGTCAAAAATTGTATGTGTAATAATTGCACTATGTGAGTTAAAATGAATTCATGTTTGCATGTTATGTTGTTGTTTTTGTATAGCGCGGACATGATTTTTTTTGTGTTGCATTAGTTGGAGGTCCATCAAGTTAAGTGCGATTGAGAAGGAATTTACTCAATCTCAAATGTGAAGCTTCAGAAAATCTTGAGTAATATGCATTATCTAGAGTAATTGTGAAACAGAAATTCACAAAGAGCAAAGTCTCAAGTATAGTAAAATATTTTTGAAAATAACCCTCTTTATTTAAATATGATATGTAGCTTCATTCGGGGACGAATGTTCCTAAGGGGGGGGGGGATAATGTAACAACCCTAAAATTACCATGCTAAGTAATGCTTAATGTATGTAGAATGCCTACGATTAGACCGGGTTCACACGGATTGATGCGCATAGATCCAGACCTCTGAACCCTTGCAACAGCCTAGCCAACAAACATGGTGAGTTAGTTGAACTACGAAAGGTTGTGTCCATCTATGTAGGGCACCGGAATATTAAGATTTATCCGGATGAGTCTTAACTGGACTTAAAAAGGGGTAATCTTAAGTTTGAAGGGTCTAGGGGTAAAATGGCCTTTTGCAGGCTAAGGACAATATTTTAATTATCCTAAATGTTTAAATAATTGATTAATATTTTGGAGTGGAAATTTGGATAGAAAAGGCCTAAATTGGCCCTTTGAGTGAAATCTTGCTCCACCTGGGTTCGAACCTAGGTGGGAGCAATGATTTATTTTGATTTATTTTATTTGGTGAATTAATTTAATTAACTAATATTGAATTAATGATTTAATTAAAGAAAAATAAGATTTTGAATAATAATAATGATTATAGTAATAATAATAATATTAATTAATAATGAGGAGTCCTAGTTTGACTAAGTCTCCACCTAACTCTCCTAATTCTAATCTACTCATTCTCACGTTTTTCTCTACTCCTCTCTCAGTTTCACTCGTATGCATTGAGTAAAACAAAAGATCAAAACAAAATAATAAAGTTCATTAAGAACATGAACGCTAAAAACTCAAAAGAAAAGTCCTAAAAACGTAAAGCAAAACAAAGTTCTTGATAGGACTGTGCTTGATGTTTCGGTCGTGAGGCTTGGTTTCGTGGGAAATTGACAGCATTTAAACAAGTGTGGAATGCCATTAAGGTATGGATTTCTCTCCTGGACTCCTATCTCCAAGAGAACTCCCTTTCCACGAATTCAACGAATTTTGAAACTAGGGTAGTTCCCGTTCTTATCGAACTCCTTGACTCTGGTATCCTTCTAATATCAATCTGAAATAGGTTAGAGATCGTGTTGTTTGTATGTTTGCTGGTAGTTTAAGGATGAAGTGTGATTTTCGTGATAATGTGTTCATGACTATGTGTTTGAAATTGTAAGAATGTTTATTTATATTAACCGAAAGTATGTGAAAAGTGATGTTTGTGCAAATGTTTGTGTAAATCATCATGTGCAAAAGTGGTGTAATGTTGCTGGATTTAATGGAAATTCTTAACTGAATATAACCATGAAAAAAACTATACTTAAATATGCACCAAATGATTCATGAAATGTCCTAAGATCTAACGAATAAATGATGATAACTAGGAGCTAAAAAAAGTAAACAAATTTCAAGCATTTGGTAGGTTAGGTTCGGCGAAAAAAAGTGGTATAAAATGCAAGAAAAATGAATGTAAAATAAGTGAAATCACTAAGGATTGAACCCAAGACATCATTACATGAAAGCTACTAAAAAATCAACAAAAGATTAAGACAAAAATGGATTGGAGGTGGTCGTAGAAGAATTGGTAGTTAAGAAATTTATTCGTTGTTCTAATATAAATATTTCTTTAATATTATTTAAAATATATTCTAGATATAACATATCTTGAGTTCTTTGGTACATATATAAATCTTGTGAATATTCATAGTTCATTTTAATCTGAATTTATTTCTAAAGCATACCATTCTATTTTTCATAGTCTAAATCTCGTAAGTCTATTCCATACCATTGTTGATTTATTATATCTTCGGCTTTGTTATCATTAAATATTTTTTCTCATATTATTCTTCTTAGTTCAATTATTTTTATACCTTGAAGTATATTTCAGATTAAAGTTTCATAACTTTTTATCATTTCATCATGTACGCGTGTGGTCATGTTTGTTGTTATGCAGGGGTTTTCAATTATTTTTTCCTATCATATTCATAATCGATTAAATTTATATTAGATTATTATGAACTAGATTATCTACTTATCATGTTTTCCTGTCACTACTAGCATCGTACTTTAGCGGATATTTCCTTCTTATCAGTGCCTCAACTTTGTTTACTCCTCTAAAAGGCTTTCCTCGGCCACTGGTTTCAACATTAGCACGGCATAATATAGAAGTTTTCTCTCTGTTTCCAGTGTGCTAATAAACTAGAAATCATGATTCAAATAAGTCTAATACAGAATACTAACATAAAATTACTCAATCATATATATGATATTATGGAATATATGAAATTAGTACCTTATATTTTTTGAATATTATACCTTTGTTTCTTGCGTATTCATGCTATCTGAAATATCTGATTGGATTTCAGATTGTTGCTTTATTTATCTAAATACTAATTTTTTAGTTGAGAGAGTGTTTTTAAAAGAAAGTTTTATTTATCAGGCATTGCCTATCCTTTATGTTACATATTCCTTCCTTTATATAGAAAGGACTAATGCATTTTACTGCACTTACTATATATACTCTACACTTACTTTACAACTATCCCTACCGTACTACTTTTACACTTTTCTTATTAATAATACACTGTACTACCATACTTTACACTTTTCAACATATCTTTAATAATGCACATACGTATGTTGACTACGTTATGTGACTACTACTATTTATTTCAAGAATTTTACATATCTACTTTTGGCTTTATGTGGCCAAGCTTATTTTTGTGTTTCCTTTTATATTCATCTTTATCTTTTTGTCATCTTCTGTCTTTATCTTTTATGTTCATCTTTAACTTCTTGTCATCTTCCGTCTTTATCTCTTATTCCAGTTTGACGTATGGGATTATATTATCTTCTCCGTTAAATTTTGAACATATATGATAAGGTATTGGTGACCAATTATCTTGCAATACCTTGTTGATAATTTTTCTGAAATAAATCTAACTTTAAGTTCTCGTGTTGTAGGTCGTTCTTCTGGCTTAAGTAATGATAACATCCATCTCTGTACTTAATCCATATATTCTTTCCTTAGCTCCCTTGAATTGAAATAAATCATTAATTGATCTCTTGCATAGTAGCTCCATATAGTGTTTCTGTTTAAATAATTAATTGCTTGTTTTTGTATAATGGTTTATATGCCAAATTATTCTCTTATTATCATAGAAGCTTGGTATCTCGCTTTTGTGTACCTCTGTTTGCTGTTCAATATCTTCCGATATCATCATATCTTTTGTTAATCCTCTTTACTACTTGGATCGAAAGTTTTATCTCCTCGTATAATATCTGTGATGTTGCCGTATAAAATTTTACATAGAATACATTTTCCTTAGTAACTCTCTTATAAGTAATAAGTATTTTATGTATCTCCAGAATTTCAATTAGTTTCTCACCGTCATATGTATATAGTGTATTTAGTCATCCATAGTTGTAACATGTCCTAACTAAGTTGGCGTTAGTTTTCGGTTGTGCAATCAGTTTATTATAACCTTGTAATTTTTAGCTTCGATAATCCTGGTTGGGTACTTGGGTTGTAGTAGATATGGGTTTAAGGTTTAAAAACTATTGAATTTTGTATATATTTTCTATATAGATTCGCGTAATATGGTTAGATTTTCTTTTGTCATTGTGTAGGCTATCTGCGCATGTAGAAGTTTGTGGTTCTATAGTTAATATGTTTTTTGGTGTTAGCCTCGAGGTAAATTGTTTTTCTGAATAATTTATTTATCTTTGAATTATTATGTTTTTCACTAACTCGTTGTCTTGTACCTGCAGCTGTATTTAAATAATTATTATGGGTGTTTAGTCTGTTTTCCAACGTCACCGTTTAGCTCTAAATTCTTATGTTTATAGTCATGCTGCTGATTTATTCTAGCATTAGACTTCAGATTATGTTCATTAGTATTTAGATTTTGTATCTCGTTATCCATAATATCCACTTTTATACAAAATGTAGTAATATCTTCGAGTATCTTTTCAATTGTTTCTTCTCCATTAGTCTCAGTCTGAGTAGCTTTGTCGTTATGAGTAATCTGCAAGAACATTCTTATCAATTTTAATTACTTCAATTGTTAATGTGAAAATTAATATATTTAATATCAATCTCCTTATCTATTTTGTTGTTACCGAATCTTGTACTTTTCTTGTTAGCCACCATTTTACTTGTGTATTATCTGTTCTTATAATGAATTTGTTATATACAATATATGGTTCAAATGATAATTAACACTTATATACTAAATATAATCCTTTTCTATTTATTTTCCATTTTATTTCTTTATTATTAAATGTTCCTGAATAATACATGCAATAATATTCTATTGTATTGGCATCATACATGTATTTTAATATTCCTCCATAACTTTTTTCACTCGCATCTGATTCTATTATATTAGTAAATGTTTTGTTTTCATCTGGAAAGTATAGTTTAGATAATTTTTTGCATAATAATTTTATCTTTTGTATCTATATTTGGTCTTTTTTATCAAACTAATATTCCATATCTTTCATTAATTTTTGTTGTAATGATTTTAAATTTTCTTCTAATTTTTGGTATGTATTCTCTTACTTGATGTATTAGGCCTAAGAGTGATTGTAATTTCCTTTTTGTGTCTAGTTGTTTATTTGAGTTAATTATTTTTTATACTATATGTGTTTGCATTTTTATTTTGTTTTTAGCTATTTGTATTCCTAAGAATTCTATTTGATTTCTTTATTATATCTGCCTTCTTTTTACTTAGACTTATACCGAATATTTTATTATATGTATAATTTTTTTAATAATCTTACATGTTTATCTTTTGTTTTGGAATATAATCGTATATCATCAATGTTTACTATACAATTTTCTATTTGTTTAAAGTGCTTGTCCATAAAGTGTTGATATCTACATGGTGCATTTTTATATCAAAAATGGTAATACATTTCATTCATAAAATTCTTGTGGAACAGTGAATGTTGTTAGTTTTTTAGACTCTTTTTCTAATTTTAAGTGATAAAATCCTGATTTATAATCAAATTTGCTAAAATAATTATATCCTTGTATTTGTCATATCTTTAGTATTTTATTTGGTATCGGATAATTATATGTTTTAGTTTTTGCATTTAAATTTCTATAATCAATAACCATTCTGTTTTTTCCTCTTTTTTGTTCACTATGTTTATTTACTAAAAATTCCGGGCTTGTGTGCTTACTATTGGTTTCTTGTATATATCCTTTTTCTAATAATTCATTTATATGTATCTTAAGTTTGGTTAAATAATTAAAATTATATTTTAATGGTTTTTTTTGTGCTATTATACTATTATTATCAATTAGCTCAATTTTCACTTTTGTTTTATGTTTTTCCCATTCTTGTAAAGGATCTTCACTATATAATAATTCTAACTTATCTTGGATTATTTTTACTTTATTTATAGTGAATATAATTAATTCTATCGTAGGTTCTTCTTCTTTTATATTTTATAACTTTTGCATAATTTTCTGACTTCCTTTTATCCATTCTGTTGTTTTTCGTTTGTTGTTATTTACTCTTTTTGCTTGTATTTTTTGTTTACATGGTGTTGTGAACCACCAGTGTATTTTTCTTATTTTATGTGGGTAAAACTTTTCTAAAAAAAGCATTTCTAATAGCATATCTTTTGTAGTAAATTCAAAAATATATATTTCTTATATAGTTAATATCTTATCCCATATTTGTATTTTTATAATTTTTGCCTTATATGTGATCATGCTTCTTTTATTATTAAATCATATTACTACTATCGGTGTTTTTAATTTTTCCCATTTATCTTCTGCTAAACAATTGTATTTACATATATTAGCTTCTACTCCCGTATCTATCATCTGTGTATAATATCATATGTAATATCCCTCTATTTTTATCTTTGCAATTATATGTATTTTCATATTTTTATCCTACCAAAGTTCTTTTTATTATTATTTATTTTTATAATTTATTGTCAATTGTTTGTATTCTAGATTATATGGTTTTACTTCATCTAACAATTTTATTCCAAAAATAATATTAGCTCCTTGATATATTTTAAATTTTATTAATATTGGTACTCCTTCAATGATTATTTCTTTTTCTGTAGTTTCTTCAGTATACATTAATGCTTCAAGTAGTTCGGGGAAAGATTGCCCAATAGTTATTATTTCTTCTTCCGTTACCAGTTCTCTTGTAATATAGTTTTCTTCTCGTCCAATATCGATTCATATTAAATATTATCGTGGTTTCATTATTCCTATTATGTAATAATGATGTGATTTTATTTAATCTTCCATTAATTTTTGTGGAGTTTTATCTATTCTTCTTAAGGTACTCATTTTTTATGATATTTGTGTTATTTCAAAGTTTATTCTTTTTGATGTGCTTACTCTTTCTTTTACTATTTCTAAGTCTTCTTCAATATCAATTTCATTATAACTATAATCATTTTTTTCTATGACTGTGACTATCCTTTCAAAAAAATCTTCTATTTTTTATTTTTATTTTTGCGGTTATTTTATGTTTTTTGTTAATACATATAAGTTTTTACATCTAGCTGTACATATTTTACTTCCCGAGGCTAGTTCAATTCCCGACATTTTCTAATATAATACTAGTAGTTTATCTATGTTCTTGTCATTTATTGCTACTGAGTAGTTAGCACTTATTATAAATTTATATTTTTGGTATATAAGGTTACCTTTCACTGCACTTATTGTACTTTTTTATGGGTTGTATGATTCTATCATCCGCTAAGTATATTTCTATGGGTTTATCTATTCCTTCTCTAAAACATGCTTTTATTAGTGTTTCTGTTCCTGCTAAATATACATATTAAATTGGATTGTTAGCTTTAATGTCATATATTTCTTTATTTATTATTGGTTTTTTGGACTTTCCTTTAGTGTATTTGCAATCTATGATATATTCTCTTTGACTTACTACATAGTCTTTTTTTGTTGTTGTTTAAACCAGTTTCTTTGTTAATGGTATTTCGAATATTTTTGCAATGTTTAGATCTAATTCTTTTTCTTTTATTTTTTCAAATATATTATTATCAAAAATTATTTTTTGTTCTAAGGATTCTTCATCTCGATGTTCTTCTTTATTTCTTTTTTGTATATATATATTTCACTCATTTGTTGTATTATAGAATTTATTGTCTTATTCCATCTCTATATCGTTATCCATTTTATTTTATGATATTTCATATATGGTATCTTCACTTTCGAATTTATAATCTATCTACTCTATCTGCATATATTTTTCACCGTTTATTATTATTTCTGATATTTGTTTTTTTTTGGATTCTTAGTAATTTATAGTCTCTGAGTATATGTCCTAATTTTTTAAAATTATAAAAAGTACATTCTCTTAGTTTTCTTTTTGGTCTATATGGTCTTTTCATTTTGTAGTTTTTTACATAGTATCTTCTTCTCGTTTTTTTATATTTGTATGTTGATCTGTATTTTTTATTATTTCTTTTTTAATAATGCCTATCCGTACAACCAAATTGAGGTGCTATTTTATTTTTGCAACATGCCAAATTTTTTACTAATGTTTTTTGGATTTTTATATCGTCTTTATGTTTTTCACATAGTATTATAAATAATCGTTGCACGAATTTTATTCTATTTTCTAAGGTATCTATTAATTGTGCTTCGTTCCAACTTTTTATGACTTTTGAATTAAAATGTTCTGGTAATTTTGTACAATATAATTTTCTTATTTCTTTACTTTATTCTTGCTATATGTTCCTCTATATTAGTATTCCCTAAATGCACATGTATATTCATCTATATAACACATATAACATATTGCTAATTTTATCATTAGATTCTGATTTATAATTTTTTTTCTTTATTTTGTTCTTCTACCTCTGTTGACATACTACTCAATTCATTTCTTATAGATACTTCATATTAATATTATATTTCGATAGTTCTGGTAGCTAATTCACCACTAGATTTTTTATTACTTCCTAAAGTTTTTAAACTTTCATCTGATAAAATTTGGAACCATAATTTTATTGTTCGTATAAGTGTTCTTTCTTTTTATCCTGGTGTATTTGTTACTACTATTTTGTTATCTATTAATTGTTTTTATATATATCCTATCCATAATTTTATTGGTTTGTTTATTCGTCCACACACTCTAAATCTAGAAAATTATGTTGTTTAGATATTGATTTAGGTGTCCATTTTTTATTCAATTTTTTATCCATATAGTTTTTTTCTCTATCATAGTTTCCATAGTTTCATTATAATATTTCGGATTTGAATTTTTTTGATTTTTCACTCCTGATGTGCTAGATTTTTCATCTATCTCTATGCTTCCTTTATTTATTTCTAAATTTCTTGCATTATCTATATTTGCTTAAATTTTCATACATGTTTCGCTTGTTTCCGAATGTTCTTCTAGATCATCGTTGTTTATTTCATCAATTCTTATTTCGTGTAGATTATCTTTGCTATTTTTTTTTTCTAATTCGTCTTCTAATTAAAATTTTTCTTTGAATTTAATTATCTCATTTTCTATTTTTTTTTGTTCTTTTTCTCTTTGTTTAATTTCATATATTTTAGCTCTTTTTCTAGCTCTATTACTTTAGTATTTTTTACTTCTTCTAATTGTTGTACTTGCCTTTTTGCTTCTTGTTTTATTTTTTTCTATTTTCGTTTTTCTATCTATTTCTTCATTTTCTTTTGTAATTGTTATCATAGTAGTTAAACTATATTCTAGTTTTACAGTTTCTTTTTCTAACATTAAATTTAGATTGTCACCTATTTTCTTATATCTTCTTCCTAGATTTGAAAATATTATTTTTATTTTAAAACCATCATAGTTTTCATATGTTGTTTCATCTATCGCATATTATTCCTTATTCATTCATAGATGGTATTGAAGTTTATATTCTAAACTTTCTATTTGTATTTCTAGATAAAAAATAGTTTTTCTCTGTAATATTATAGATTTTTTTTACAAATTCTTACGAATATGTTATTATTAAGTCTATTTTGCCTATGTCCTAATTATTGTCTTTTCAATATAATTATTTCAATATGTTTTTCTTTGTATTCGTTTTTCTCATTATTCATTGTATCTTTAAATATTGAATATATTTATATTCTATTTAGATATATTATCTATTAATTGATATAATTTTATGTTATCAGTTATTGTGATATTGAGTTGTTTATATTTCGGATATAATTTATTGAATTTTTTTCCTATTTTTCTCAACTTTCTACAAGTATATTGCTTACTATGTTTCATACGAAGAAAAACTTACTGAAATAATCATACTGAAAAGACAACAATCAGGACATAGGCAAAATAGACTTAATAATAACTCAAACTTCTTGTAATGAATGATGGACTTAAGGTTGATTGACTGAAAAAATATTATATCATCCTTAGGAAAGTACAGCTTTCTTTGTCTCCATTGTAAGGTAGCCCTAGGGGACCTCTTTGGTAGGGTGAATGTGTTTGGGTTACGAACAAGGGATGAAACCCTTTGTATGAACAATTAATGTAAATTACATGGAGAACAAAGTGTAGCATCAAGTAAGTATGGCTTTAGAAGTAGCTCTAGTGAAGAATGAGACCAGAGTAAAAAGTAAGCCCTTCATATTCCTTAACCATATGCATACATGGGATATGTCTAAGTTCTACCATTGGCAACTAGAACACCCTCCACCAGAGTAGGTTACAGTGGTGTATTCCATGTTTTGATACCATGGTCTATGTTGTTTATTACCTGTTATCATCATGTGGGATACCACTAGTATTGGAGAAGTTTTATGAAGTTTAGGTAGTGGTATGGAACACAATATAGACATTGAACAATAGGCTTTGAAGATGTTAGTGAGTGTCCTTAGGTCTTCAACAAGACCATTACTTGAATGTCCTTATGTGATGGATAAGTCTTAAATGAACTAATGAATGTAATGACTTAAGTTAAGAAAGAATGTTAAAATGAATAAGTACTTATCTAGACTGGTTAAGGGTTGTCTAGTTAAGGTGTGAAGGGGGCGTAGGAATGGTTATTTCGTATCTACCTAGATAAGTCTTAAGAATGGTTCTACTTAAAAAAATTGGTTGATTATGTAGACATGATCTAAACTTAGATAGTCTTAAAGATTACTTAAGTAATCTTGAAGAGGTCAATCATGGACATTCTCTTTTTGATTTACTTGAGTAGGTCTTTTGATAATCTTTGTGAGGAGAAGGTCATATTCTATGAACGATATTGTGTTAAATGAGAATGATCTTATCCTAGGCAATATAAAGGATCTCTTAAGTGTGTGTGAAAGGTATTGTATGGGGCGGTCTCTTCACAACTAAATCAACACACGCTCCGTCGTTTGCCTCTCGTGGGTTCATACTGCTAGGCAGTGTTTGACTCCACTTGCAAGGGTCCTCCGCAAGGGCCCTTGGTTGAACCTTGGGGATCCATACCCAAACATTTTGAACATGAATATACTCAAAAACATTATAGACACCTTTCCACCAATTTACATCACTTTCTAACTCCTAAAAACTTGTCAAATAGGCTAAGGCACACTAGTACCTCCTTGAACTACTTTCCGAACGTCATGCACTTTCATGGATGTTTTGGTTCCTAGACTTCCTAAATGACTTATGTTCATTTTAATGGACCTTAAAAAGTTTCTAAATGTTATGACATCTATGTTAGGCTCTAGCACACGTCTTGGATTTTGGAAATGTTACAGATCATGTTCTTCTACTTGTGATTAAGTGAAAGTATGTGTTATTCTATTGATGTTGTTAGGTGATCATGTTAGACTATGACTATGTCCTTATGTATGTGTAGTCTTAGAGTTGATGGATGATTATTCCTACTTGACTATATGAGTCTATCATGGTTATGTTGATGATGTTATAGTTGTGTATAAGATGACTTATAGATGACAATGTTTATTCCTATGTGCTTCTAGAATGATATGCAATATGTGCTAATGTGAAGTATTTTGTGTCTTATTTTGGTTGACTTATTTCCATTTCTTTATAAGTGTATGAATGTTAATATGAGATGTCTTAACCTAGGAAGCTAAAGTCTCTTACTCTTGAATGTATGAATGATATGAGACCTTGAATTATTCTAAGAAGGTCCTTTATATGAAATCGTCAACCTAGTTGTATGGTTAGGAACGTAGAAGTTGAAAATCGTAATGGTATACTTCTTGTAATGAATGATAGAATTAAGGTTGATTGGTTTGAACAACATCATATAATCCTTAAAAAAGTTACGGTGATATATCTTTGTCGCCATTATAAGGTAGCACTAGGGGACCTCTTTGGTAGGGTGAATGTGATTGGGTTATGAATAATAGATGAAACCCTCTGTATGAAACATTAATGTAAATTACTCTATGAGAACAAAGTCAAGCACCGAGTGAGTATGGAACGAGACTAGAGTACAACGTAATCCCTTCATATTTCTTAACATGTGCTTACATGGGATGTGTCTAAGTTCTACCATTGGAAAGTAGAACACCCTCCATCGGAGTAGGTTAGAATGGTGGATTCCATGTTTAGTTACTATGGTCTATTTTAGTTATTGTCTACTCTCATCGTGTGGGATACCTACTAGTATTGGACAGTTTCTATGATTTTTAGGTGGTGGTATGTGACGCTATCTAGACATTGCACAATTGAATTTAAAGATGATAGTGAGAGTCCCTAGGTCTTCTCCAAGACCATTACTTGAATGTCCTTATTTGATTAATTAGTCATAAATGAACTAATGAATGTTTGACTCATGGTAAGAAAGTTTGTTAAAATGAATAAGTACTTATCTAGAGTAGTTAAGGGTTTTCTAGTTAGGGTGTGACGGGGGCATAGGAATGGTCACTTCGTATCTACCTAGATATGTTTTAAGAATGACACTAATTAGGAAAGTTTGTTGATTATGTACACATTATCAAACTTATGTAGTCTTCGAGATTATTTAGGTAATGTTGAAGAGGTCAATCATGGAAATTCTCTTCTTGATTTACTTGTGTAAGTCTTTCGATAACCTTTGTGAGGAGAAGGTCATATTCTATGAGTAATGTTATGTTAAGCACTGATTTTAACCTAGGAAGTCTAAAGGATCTCTTAAGTGCGGGTGAAAGGGATTGTACGGGAGGCCGCTTCACATCTCAGTCAATTGGAACTGAAAATCACCTTTGGTAGGAGAGTGTCATGTTCATATGTTTGGTGTATCGTAATAGTGTACAACTCATTATAGGTGGTCTTAATGATCATTTAGGTGTGCCTAGAGAGCGTGTATGGAGGGTATCTCTTTGTATTACTCAAAGTGAGACTTAGTATAGCTTTTAGTGAGGGAAATACATGCACTAAAATGTCTAAGGTTGAATTAAGATACTTCACTATAACAATGAAGGAGTTCACTGTAAGTTTGTTCTTAAAAATGTCATAAATCGATTAAGTGACTTCATATGTGTTTCTAAGTTGTTTAATGTTGTTCTTATGCATATATTATGATAATTAAATAAAAAATGCATGTTTCCAATAAATGTTTGTTTTCATAATTTTATGCATTATGTCATACTTAGTAAATGTGTTTGTACTAATTCCATGCTTTTATCTATGTGTAAAGTTATTCATAGGTGAAGGTGTTTTGGGCGAGCTAAGCTTGGATTAGAAGATTGTTCAAACAAGTTGAAGTATGTCCTCATTTACTCGAGGGCAGAGATATCTTTTATTTCTATTCTGAATTATTTCAATAAACTAAGTAGTACTATATTTCTATTGTGTATGGGTCGTGTCCCAAAGTAGTCTTGTTTCTAATATTTGCGGAAATGCGACTTAGTATTTCTGTGATTTTTATATGAAAGATTTTTGAAAGACTATGCAAATATTTGTGAAAAGTTTTAATTCTGCACTACTTTTCATATATTTATATACAATGAACAGTAAGAAATGGTTTGTAGAAGACCTCTAAGAGGTCAAGTATGCCGGTTGCAATCAGAGAACGATCCTAACTTCTAGGGTGTGGTTTCGGGTCGTGACAAGCATTGTATCAGAGAATAGGTTATGAATGTTGTCTTAGGAATCAAAAAGTGTCATAAAGTCACGTCTAGTAGAGTCTTCACCATCGGTGTGAGTCGCGATACATCTATAGGCGAGAGGCTATAGGATGATAGAGTTTCCTTTCTTTTCTACTCCTAGGTCGTGCCGTAGAGTAAAAGTTTTGAATAGTATTTTCTTATAGTTTTTCTTGTGTTTCTAGGAAAATAAATACGAGGAGGTCACCGAATGAGAGAGTTGAGGAGAATAACGTAAATAAGGAGATTTCTCTTCAAGTTGATCAAGTTCCTCAAGGTGATCAAGTCCTTATTGTGGGTGGAGGTAATGATGTTTTGGTGGTTCCACCAAGAATGACTAATGGGGAGATTAGAGAGGCTTTACTTACATTAGCCCGAGCTTTGACTACCCATATGAATATGGGTATTACGCCTAGAGTGAATGTTGTGGAGAGCACTATGAAATCTAGATTGAGAGATTTTATGAGGATGAATCCTTCTATTTTTCTTGGCTCTAAGGTGGTAGAGGATCCCCAAGAGTTCGTACATGGAGTATACAAGGTGTTTAGATCCATGGCAGTAACTTCTAGGGAGAAGGTGGAGTTAGTTTGATATCAATTGAGAGAGGTTTATCAAGTGTTGTACACTCAATGAAAACACAATATGTTGGTTGAGTTGGGTCCTATTGAGTGGGAAGAGTTCAAAGAAGCTTTTTAAGGAAAGTATTTTCCCTGTGAGAGGACGGAGGTAAAGGTTGAGAAGTTTATCAATCTCAACAAAGGAAATATGAGTGTAGAGAAGTAATCTTTCAAGTTCTCTAGGTTGTATAAATTTTCTCCATTCCTTCTTTGTAACCGTAGGGATGAGATGAGTAGGTTTGTGACGGGTGTTGCCGATCTAAAGAAGGAAGAATGTCATACGACCAAGCTACATGATGATATGACCCTAGCTAGACTCATGGTGTATCTCAATCAATTGAGGAGGCTAACCTTGGTAGGATTTCTAGAAACTTGAAAAGGAGTGGTTCAAGTGATCAAAGACAACCTAGGTTCAAAACGAGGGCTCAAACTTAAGACTAACTTAGTGCTCCTAAGTTGAAATATTATAAAAGAGGTGATTCATAAAATAGCAAGCCTACATGGGATACTTATGGAAATACGCACTATGGGGGATGTACAGAAAGTGAGGGAATGCCCTTTTAGAGATGGCACACAAGTTGCTCCTAATGTTCCAAAAGATGATACTCCAAATAAGAGGCATTTCTATGCACTCCGAACTAATTAGCAAAGGCGGATGAGGGTGATGATGATGATTATAAGTTCTTGTATTTCTACCTTTAGTTATATATCTTCCTTTCAAGTCGGGGAGTATGGTTAGTAGATGGGCTAAAAATTTATAGAAGCTTGTTGTATGTGCATGGTGTTTTGAAGTCTTGTTGAAATTAAATTTCATCCATTTCTTGCGTTTGTATTTTATGAAGTTATGATTATGTTGCAAAATGTTTTTATATAATTTTATCTTTCTTATTAGAATGTTTATATCATGAATTTACTATATATTACATTTTTGAGATTCGGAAGCATGTTTACTGCAAAGCTGTTTGGGATTTCTGCTCACTGTAAAACTTTTGAAAAATTGACTGATTCATTCTTTCGTTGAAAATTTTTATAATGTTGTTATAATTTAAGTATATGATCATGATAATGAATATAAAATGACTTTTTGCTATTTAGAATGAAGGATGTGAGTTGCATCGCATGATAAGTTATAGGATTTCTTCTAGCTTATTGTTGTTTAGTGATTCTCTTGATTATGTGAAAATTGATGTTTTATACATGTTTGTTTTTTTATAAGTTTGTATGTGTCATTTTTATGAGATATTAACTGAATCTCTATTCTTGGAAGTGTTCGACAGTGTGGAAAGTGTCATTCGAGGACGAATGTTGTCCAAGTGGGGGAGATGTGATACCTCCAAAATGACGTAGGTGAATCTAGAGCATTACATGTTTTTAATAAGGTTATAAGGTCCTAAAATGGTTTAAAATGTGGTGTTTAGGTAGTGTCTAAAGATTTAGGTGCATTTGAAGTCAAACATCAAGGGACGACAAAGACGTTCGATGACTAAATCACCTATGAATCTCATGTGTGGTTATGTGCCTATATATGTGTTTCATGAGTCAATGAGGTCTTTATATGGGTTATTATAGTGTTGATAGGAAGTTCTTCATGTTTCATGAAGTTTGGAGGTCAAACGTCCAAGAACGTCCATGACGTTCGAAAGGTTTACCTTGAAATGACCTTGTGTGTCTAGACATATCTCGTTGAGTTTTGTGTGTTCATTTTGTGTGAAATTAATGCACGAGGTCCTAACCATGTATCAAAGCATATTTGGAATAGAAACCTCTAGGAAAAGTTCCAAAGGACCATCCAAGGGTCCTTGAAAATGGACCCTCTACTTGAGCCAAGGCTGCCTAGACCAGGCCCCAATAGACTGAGGAAGGACGGCTCATGGTCTAGTTGACGCCCCTTCGATGGGTTTCATTAGTAAATACTTAGCCTAGGGAAATGAAGCTCCCAAAGGCAAGTCTCTGAAGCATAATGATGAGATGCCAGGATGGTCCGTTTGTTGACAAATGGTACGTCGATAGGCAAGTTGTTGGTGGACTGTCTTTAGCGTAGCTTTACTATAAACTCTAGGGGTGAATTGGTAAATTCACCCTACATAAAACAAGACTTTGGGAGGTTATGTAGGGGTACTTCGGGTATTTAAAACATGTTTATAATCCTAAGACATTTAGGAGAATTCATTCTTCAAAAATCAAAGTCCAAAACCTCTAAAGAGCTCTCTACAACTCCACTAAAGAGGTCAATCATGGAAATTCTCCTCTTGATTTACTTGAGTAGGTCTTTTGATAAACTATGTGAAGAGAAGGTTATATTCTATGAATTCTATTGTGTTAAGTGCTAATGATTTTATCGTAGGTTGTCTAAATGATCTCTTAAGTGTGTGTGAAGTGGATCTTATGGGTGGTATCTTCACAACTCACTCAAGTGAAAATAAGAATCACCTTTGGTAGGAGAGTATCATCTTCTTATGTTTGGTGTATTGTAAGTACATTTATCTCATTATAGGTGGTTTTAAAGATCATTTAGGTTTGCCTAGAGAGGGTGTATGGACGTTTTATCTTTTTCTTACTTAAGTAAGTCTTAGGATAGCCTTTAGTGAGGAAACTACATGCTATAAAATGTCTAAGGTGAAATTTCGAAACTTCACTGTAACAGTAAAGTAGTTCACGTTACAGTTAATTCGTTCACTGTCAGGTTGTTCCTAAAAATTTGTTTAATTGATTACGTGACTTCTTATGTGTTCCGAAGTTGTTAAATGTTGTTTTTATGATTATATTATGATATTTATTTCAAAATATTAATATTTCCAATAAATGTCCATTTTCATGATGTTTATACATTGTGCCATATTTAGTGCATATACTTGTACTGATTCCCTGTATTTATCTATCTCTAAAGGGATTCATAGGTGAAGGTCATTCAAGCAAGTTGAAGTATGTCCTCATTTGACTCGAGGGAATAGATGTCTTTTATTTCTCTTTTGAAGTACTGTAATAGACTATGTAGTACTATATTTCTATTGTGTATGGACCGTGTGCCAAAGTACTCTTGTGTATAAGATTTGAGCAAATGAGACTTAGTATTTCCTATGAGTTTTATGTGAAAGAGTTCTTAAAGAGTTGCAAATGTTTGTGAAAAGTTTTATTTTGGCACAAGTTTTCATATGTTTATAAGCGATGACCGATACGAATGGGATTGTACAAGACCTCCGAGAGGACAAGTACGCCAGTTGCAATCCGAGATTAGCCCTAACTTCTAGGGTTTGGTTTCAGATCGTGACACTCTATACTACAGTTTACCTATTTAATGTCTTTTTACAACTATTAGACTTAGTATGACCCTCCCAAACTTCACCAAACATAGTGACGTCTACTAGTTTAATTGACTAGTTTTCGAACGTTAAGACCTTTTTTGATGCTATGTATCTAATACTTCTAAAACAAGCTATTTAAATTTATTTTTAGGTCTAAAATAATCATTATATAACATAGGAGGCTCTAGTATAAGTCATGGAATTACGGGGTGTTGCAATGATGATGTCTCTTTTTCTCCTAAATTATGTTATTGTCTTATAGTTATGGTATATGTCTTACGTTTGATTAATGCCTTTTTGTATGCTTATGTTGATGATTTATTATAGTGATCATATTTATTACGTGTTTATGCTAATCCATTCTCTCACCTACATTCTTATCAAATACAACTTCTGGCGATATTAACTACCATCCTCATTTGTTATGTTTATAATAGAGCAAGAAGAGATGTTTAGGTGAGTTGTCATAGAATCAAGGACATAATAATCCTTTTTTTTATGCCTTTCTTTTATTCTTAGACTTGTGTATGGGTTGTTTCCCTGCGACTTTCATACATGAGATGGTTTGAGACTATTTCAATGACTTCCTCTTTGTTTATTTAGACTTTATTTGTATTGGAAAAATATTTTTAATTTCCATATTTTTACCTATATTTATGTTATCATATTCTAAGGGTTTTGTATAATGCCTCGTACGGTCTCATACATCTTGTCATATCTAGGTGATACCCTGGTTCATGACAAACTTCGTATAGGAGCACAATGTTTAGAGTGGTTCTAGGACATCTCAAACAACATCTGGTGAAGTCTTATTCATGACAGTGAAGCGCTCCACACCTTTTTAATAAGTGGTTTTTAGTTGCTTAGGAAATTTTACTTCTTCATTCTTTAAATCATGCCATATAGCTTATTTCTATTAGGTCTTTCTCTTAATTCATGCCTGTTGGTTTTCATATGCCTAGAAGGGATACTCGAATGATGGTGGGAGATCATGTTGAGCAAGAATTTTCTCTTTAAGCTGCTCATCAAGCACTGATTGACCATATAGGTGAGAATGTATGACATGCATAGTTTAGGTTGACTTTCCAAGTGTTAGCACAACTTGTGAAAACTAAAGACAATAGTGAAATGGTATCCTTTGTGAACCCAATTGTTTGTACGACTACTGCAAAGGTGAGGGATTTTTCACGAATGAACCCTCCAAAATTTTATGGTTCCAAAGTGAAGAAGTACCCTCAAAGTCTTATTGACGAGGTGTATAAGGTACTTGCTATTATATGGTGTCTCCAAAAAAGGAGGTGGAGTTAGACTCTTACTAATTGAGGGTTGTTCGACAAATATTTTATAATCAATGGAATGAGGCTAACCCCAAGGATCGTTTCCCATAAAGTTGGAATTATTTAAAACAGTTTTCTTGATAAGTTCTTTCCCCTTGAATTGAGGGAACCAAAGGTGCAACATTAAGCTTCGTCAGGAAGTATGAGCATTAAGAGGTATTCTCTAAAGTTCACCAAACTCTCCAACTATGCTCCATCTTTGGTGGTAGACTCAAGGTCTAAGATTAGTAGGCTCATGTTGAGCATATCCCACTTGGAAAAAAAAATCTTGTATGGCAATGCTCCTCAATGATGTGGTTATCTCATGTCTTATGGTTTATTCGCAACAAATTGTGGAGGGGAAACTCAAGGACAAATCTAGGGAGAAAAAGATATCTAGAATAGATTATGATGATCCCTTTTATACAAGGTCCGATGGACATGGTCTCCTTAGATATAGACAAAAGTTTCCCAGGCAAGTTTTCTTAGAAAGTTCTATGTTCAACCAAGAAACGGTGTCTAACCGAAAAAAAAGGATATAGTAATGGGGTTCTATTTCTGGGGTGTAGTAAGTGTGACAGAAGATATGTGGGGTAAATTACTAGCGGGTTCTAATTTTTGTTAAAGTTGTTGTGAGTTCAGGCACAAGATAAGGCATTATCCTACAATTGCTAGAAATTAAAGGTATACGTCCTACAATTGCTAGAAATGAAAGGGATAGTCATCATAGCTTTCAACCCTACCCTTTATCTGGTCCAATTGGTTCGGGTGGGAGCACTTAAAATAAAAAAGAGGTTTATTCTCTCCAAGATAGAGGTGAACAAGAGTGTCCTCCAAATGTTGATCGTGGTATGTAGTTTGTACTCGTTTAGATTTTGTTGTTGCTTGTCTTTTTTGACTTGATAGAATTACTATGATAGACTTTGTAGTTGTCCTTAGTATGATTAGGATGCATCGTAGTTATGTTTATTGATGGTAGAACCCGACTTAGTCATGATGATTTTTGAGGTATGTTGATAAATTTGATGAGTAGTGTGTTTATGTAATGTCTAGATTTGTCGAATCAGTAGACTCCTCAAAAGTGTAGTAGTGTAATTCACCATGGTTTAAAATTATTTAGTCTGAAGATTGTAAAAGGTTAGTGATAACTTGTTCCGACCATAGAATTGAAAGAGATGGTGCTTACAAAGTCCACTTATGCTTTCTCCCAAAAAGAAGATGGTGTGCTTAGATAGCAAGGTCGATGAGTGTTCTTAATGTTCATAATTTAAGATTCTAGTAATTATCACCTTAAGAGGTGTAATGAATATACCAAATTTTAGGCCCCATTATGTAAATCCGTGTGAGATCTTGAGATGTGTTGATTAGGGTGCTTATGAGCTAGAGTTTCCTCAATAGTTGGCATAAGTGCATCCAGATTCCATGTCTCCGTGATAAGGAAGTTGTTGGAAATACCACATTCATAGATCCCTTAGAAGAGTTGGGAGTTCATGAGAATCTCTCTTGTTGACAGGTACTACATAGGATCTTAGACTGGCAAGTTAAGATATAGGAGAACATGGAAGTTGCTTCCATAAAGGTCTTACGGAGTGATCTTTTAGTAAAGTTTTTAGTTGAGGGTTCTATTTGAGAGGCTGAGGGATAATGACATGTCCCGATATCAACTTGAGATGATGAATTTCTCATGTTTTGTTCTTCATGTGAAGTCATGTGTGTTCAAGATGTTTTGGTAATTTCTTTATGTTTTGCATGTCCATGAAGAGCTTTTGTTTTTGAAAGAAAATTACTTTGCATGATACATTTTTCGTAATGTTGTAGTGCATTTAGTATAAGTTTCCTATCGACTTCATGAGATGAATTGATGAACATTTCTTAACCTAGACTAATAAGAGGTCCTCCTTGAATTATGCTTTGTATATAGATTTCATATAGGCTCCATGAGATAGTTTTAAGAATGTTTTAGAATGGAGAAGGTAATTTCTTCTGGAATTCGAGAAATATTAGTATTTCATGTAATTTGGGTTGCTAGATGTACTACCTTCCTTGTGATGCATTAAGCTTGTTTAGCCTAGAATTGATGACTCCTCTATGGTTGTGTGCATTTTGATGTGTTGCATGCATGATTTGTTGTTAGTATAAAGTCGTGACCTTTAAGAGGTGCCTAGATTGTCATTTGAGGATGAATGTTTCCAAGGGGGGAGATATTGTTGATATACCGTGTTTTCATGGTATTATTAATACTTTTTCCTTAAAGTTTATTGTGTCCAAAAGCTTTTTTGTGCTAATTTTATATAAGTTTCTCTTAATTTGTAGGAAATCTGTCCAAAGATGAATGCGGAGATTTTGAGCGAAGAAATGCAGAAGAGACCACCTACGGAGCTTATGACGGTCCGTCGTGCTTGTGACGGTCCGTAGGTGGCAGCGTAGTGCAGCTGCTGAAGGAAGATGGGGAAGTCTGAACCTGTGGGGAACACGTAAACCCTAGTTACTTTGATCAATTGATTAAAATCCAACATCCAAAGCTTTTAAGTGTCTCTTTCAATTTAGGTAGTTATTTTCATTCATTTAGAAATCGAAACCGCCCTTTTATTGTTTTTACTTTCCAAGGAAGTCATTGACTGAACAATAGTAATAATAGATTGAAGTTAAGTCTAGACTATTTTCCTTGTGGGAACGATCCCAACCTCACTAGTTGGGTTATTTACTTGACACGACCACTTTACTTCTTATTTGAGAAGTAAGTTTGAGCGTATCAAATTTTGGCCCCGCTGCCGGGGAAAATAGCTTTTAGATTAACTTAAACTTATTACTATAGTTTAGTTGATATTTTCTTGATTTTACTTTGTTTTATTGTTTTTGATTTGTGCAGAACCAACCTCCTTGTATGCCAAACACACGGAGAGGAACAGAACCATTGTTTCCCTATGATCACGAATTAGAGCGTACACTACGCAACATGAACCAAAACTTGGGAATCAATGATGATGATCCAAACTAGAACATCCCAGCTGCGGTTGATGTTCATGGTCAGATGTTACCTGCTTCTCCGGGTGAACACCAACAAAGGGGACCAAATCCCGCTCGACGGCCCCAAGCATACTACAGAGGCTATGATAACATAGCAGACTCTGATGGGCCACTTATTTTGCCTCCTCTACCCACAGGCCATACTTTTGTGGTAACTAGTAGCCTGATGCAAATGTTCACTGCCAGAGGTTTGATTTCAGGGCTGCCTTCTTAGGATCCACATGCCCATATAGCTAAGGTAAGGGCAGTATGAAAAAGTTGTGTAGGGAGGCCTAATTTGGATTTAGATGTAATAGGGCTCAGAGTGTTTCCTCTCTCACTGACGGGAGAGGCTGCTATATGGTTCACTGAGCTCCCATACAACTCAATCTTCACTTGGAACCAACTAAGGGATGTTTTCATATCACGCTACTATCCGGTCTCCAAGAAACTAAACCACAAAGACAGAGTGAACAACTTTGTGGCACTACCAGGAGAGTCAATTAGTAGTTCTTGGGATAGATTCACCTCATTCTTGAGAAGTGTTCCGAATCACCATATAGATGATGAGTCACTTAAGGAATACTTCTATCGTGGATAGGATGATAATAATAATGCGGTGTTGGACACTATAGCAGGTGGATCTTATGGGGAATGCCCTTATGCTGAGATTGCTGAAAAATTAGAGAAAATCTCCCGGAATAATAAAGCTTGGAGTACTAGGAAGTCAGATACCGGGAGAAACACCTTCACAGTGCACTCCACTCACAACCCAGCCAGAGATGAGATTAGTGAAGAAATGGCTCAGATGAGAACTGAGCTTGGGTTGGTACTAAAACATGTCACTGGGGTGTAGAAAAGATAAATGCAGTCAACTACTTGGCTAAACCACCACCTCCTAATGATGAATGTTATTATGCGGAGGACACTTATGCAGTAAATGAGCAGACGGGGGGTTTTCGACCAAGCACCCAAGGCTCAAATCAGGATAAGTGGCGCCAAGGTCAAGGGAACCAATGTCGGAACTATGGTAACTATAACCATGAGGGTCATTATGTCCGAGATGGAAACTACAACTGCGAAAACAACTTCAACAGGGGTAACTACGGTAACAGAAATGATAGGAATGGGCCCTATGTCCCTCACCAAAATCGTGAAGTTACTCCTAGGGATGGTGGAGATAGTATGGCACGAGTTGAGGATATGTTGCACAAAAGTATGAGGAGGTTCGATGCTAGTGATGAGCACATTAAAGATTTAAGGTGTGATTTAGCTCGTATTGGGCAAAAAGTTGATACACGTGCAATATCGATTAAATAGATCGAGTTGCAACTGGCCCAATTAGCTACGACAATGAACACACGACAACCGGGCACTCTTCCTAGTAACACTATCCAAAATCCAAAAAATGATGCGCACTGTATGGCAATCACTACTCGTGGTGGGAAGCAAACCATTGACCTACCTATGCCGTCTAATGAGGAAAAGGTGAGAAAGGATGATGATAAGGTGGTAAAGGATAGTGGTCAAGCAGAAGAGAGCACTGGAAAAGATAGAGAAGTCCCTATAAAGGTAATTCGCATGCCTAGACCACCACCACCCTTCCCTCAGAGATTAGTGAAAAAGACCGAGGATGGTAAATATCGGCGTTTTTATAACAATGCTGAAGAAGCTCTCTATCAATGTCCCTTTGGTAGAAGCTCTAGAACAAATGCCTGATTATGACAAGTTTATGAAAGATCTGGTCACAAAGAAAAGATCGGTCACTTTTCAGGATGATGATAGACTGCAGCATTGTAGTGCTATTGCTACAAGATCCCTCGTACAAAAGAAAGAAGATCCGGGTGCGCTCACTATTCCTTGTACAGTTGGGTCATTACATTTTTCGAAAGCATTATGTGATCTGGGGGCAAGCATATATCTCATGCCCCTCTCGATTTAAAAGAAGTTGGGTTTGGGGGATCCAAACCCACTGCGATACGGCTACTGATGGCTGATTGGACAGCGAAACGGCCTATAGGGATACTCCATGATGTACTTGTAAAAGTTGAGTCATTAGTATTTCCGGCTGATTTTGTTATTCTTGATTGTGAAGTCGATTTTTAAGTGCCTATTATTCTTGGGAGGCCATTCCTTGCTACAGGTAGAGCCTTAGTTGATATGGGAAAGGGACAGATGAAATTTTGGTTGAACAATGAAGAAGCGACCTTCAACATTTGTACGACCATCAGGCAGAGTGGTGAGCTCCAATCGGTATCTTCCATATCCCACAAAGAAAAAATGAAGAAGGAGAATGAACAAAAAAGTGCAAAACAAGAGTTTGTGATTTGGGATTTAGTGCTTTTAGACAGTTCTGGGTCGCCTTGTCTTCCGGGAAAGCTCAATTCCAAACGGACTGGCCCTTACTTGATTACCCAAGTATTCCCTCATGGAGCAGTTGAGTTAAAAGCCAAGGAGGAAGTGTGGTTTGAGTTTAATAGAGAATGAATAAAACTCTATTTTGGGCATAAAGCACCAGGGAATTAAGTGATAGAGGCAAACCATCTTGATGAAGTCTGAGTAATCAAGTGTCCTCAGTCGTGCCACGATATTAAATAAGGCGCTTGTTGGGAGGCAACCCAATACTTATAGTCTTCTTGGTAATGGTAGCATTTTTCTACTAATGGGTTTTAAATTTGCAGGCACATCACCAGGAAATTCTGCAGAAAATTACTCTGAGCAGTCACTGATGGATACAGCGACGGACCCTTGCGCCCGCGACGGACCGTCGCATGCATCCGTCGTGCCAGGTACGTCTTTCTATTATTGACACACTAGGTCACACACGAAGGAACCAATGACGGATCATCACAACTGAGACGGACCGTCGTCGGGGAGTCGTCGTGTCATTAATGAGGCGTACCCGACCCGGTTGGAGATTATTATAAAATTTCACCATTTAAACTTCACAACCCCTCATTTCACCCCCATTCCTTCATTATTCCTCCGATTGCCCTCTCTTTTCAACTTCCACAATTTCTCCCTCTATCAACCGATCATTGCCCCCCCCCCCAAAATTCACCAAAGCCCTTAAAGTTATCATCTACTAGTTGGAGTTGCTCCTGTGGGTGTCTTCTTGGTCACCGAGTACTTACCCATCTAAGTTAAAAATGTTCAAAATTGTCGTGTTTACAACTCTAGACATAGGTGCTTTTGCATTGCTAGTTTCCTAGGTAGTTGGGTTGGAGAAACGTAGGTCCAAAACACTACAAGTTTGATTTGGGTTCATCGAGGATGAATGGGGTACCCCAGTTCTATCACTGATCTACAGAACGAGACCCCGATAACAGAGCATAGTACCTAAGATGGACCGTCGTCGAATCAGTTCCAAAAGCCCTAACACCCCACTGCCCAATTTTTGTAAGTGTCCTCTAACGGACACAGCTGCACAACCGTTCTGGTTGTCAGAGACCCGGTTTCTAAGGGTCTCTCTCCATTATTCCAAGTGTCCTTCAACGGACACATGTGACGGACCGTCGTATTCACGACTGTCCGTCCTGCATGACTGTTATTACGGTTAGAGACCCCTCTCCTAAGGTTATCTCTCCATTTTTCTAAGTGTCCTTCAACAGACACATGTGACGGACCGTCGTCTTCACGACGGTCCATCCTGCATGACCGTTATGACAGCCAGATACCCCTCTCCTAAGGGTCTCCATATTTTTTTCCAAGTGTCCTCTGACAGTCACTTACGACAGACCGTCGTTCCTATGACGGTCCATCCTGCATGACCGTTATGACGGTCAGAGACCCCTCTCCTAAGGGTCTCCATATTTTTTTCCAAGTGTCCTCAGACGGACACCTACGACGGACCATCGTACCTGTGATGGTCCGTCCTGCACATACCGTCATACTAGTCAGAAACTCTCCTTCAGGGTTCTCCATATATACATAGTCTTAGTAAGACACAACGGACCCCATGACGGTCCGTCATATTCACGACGAGTCGTCATCTGGCCCATCGTGTTTCACTGTTACTATAGAAATATAATATTATTTTATTTTTTTGTGCGGTTTTGCTTGTCTTGTTTGCCACTACTCATACTAATATTGATCCTTTACAGGTACTATCTACTATGGAACTCAAGCAAGATCAAATCTATGCACGCAGGCGATCGAAGTCTGTCGCCCCGTCTGCCCGCACGGTCATTGGCTCTGATGATGAGCGTGACCCCGAATATGTGCCCCACGCACTTCCACCCCTTCCTGTGCTGCACGTGCTCGTCACTGCCTCCCAGTCTGATGAGGAGCGCACACTGACCGGCACACCCTCTAGGTCAGCCACAAATGAAGAAGGAGCATCTGGGTCCTTAGGAGTATTGTGGTCGGAGGAAGCCTCCGGCTCTGCTGATGTTCCCGCACACGCCACCGCTGCAGCGTCGGCCTCGTCTGATGAGGCTGATAGTTCGGAATCAACATCAGGTTCACCAGCTCAGGCCCCCACTTTAGCTTCTGACCAGCCCAACCGGTGGTGTGGCGACGGGCAATTTCAAGTCTACTCCGACGCCAAGTTCCTGACTGACAAAGGAGTTATGACTTGAACACTCACCTTGGAGCTGCGGGTTCTTACAGGGAGTCTCCCGACGATGCCTGAGATCCACAATCTCTTCACCAGGCATCGCCTGGAGTGGCCAGCACGTCCGTTGGGATGTTACAGTGAAGAAATGGTCCGAGAGTTCTACGCATCCTATGTAGCGACTCTCCGATCACAGATAGATAGGCGGGCTGCCCTTGACAAAGAGGCCCCACTGGAGAAGGTCCGAGTACGGGGCGTGCAAGTTGACATTTCCCTGCCTTCCATCCGCCGGTTTCTATAAGGAGAGGGTGTTGATGCTACTCGGACCCCTCTCACTGCCGAGTTTGACTACAGATGGCAGCTTATTAAAGATGGCCAGTTCCTGCACGAGCCATCGCTAAGAGAGACCACCAAGAGGTAGATGGCCCTGCACGTGTTAGTTGATGGAGAGGGTGCCGATTGGGTGACCTATCAAAAGGGGGACATCAAGAAGGCCAACCTCACTTTCACGGCGAAGTTCTTGTGGCTGATTGTCCGCCACTGCCTTTCCACCACAACCGCTGATAATATTGTTACATGGGATCGAGCATTGTTGATGGCAGCAATGATAGTTGGGTTCGAGGTGGATTTCGTGTGGCTTCTACAGGCAGTCATGCACGAGAGGGCTTTCAAGGTCACAACTACTTACCCTTTCCCGTGCATGATCTTTTCTCTCTTCAAGTCTGCAGGCGTGCCTATATGGCACGTAGATCAGCTCAAGACCCCTATGGGCACTGTTGACGTCGGCCTCATTAGAGATGAGGCCAATGAGTTTGCCCCACGTAGAGGGCCCCGTCCAGAGCTGCCCCCACTTGCTAACGATCTTTCTGATATGGTAGCCCAGGCCCGCACGGCTACGCAGGCGGCATCCACTGACACTACCCCGGTTGAGTCTATCCCGGGTAGTAGCACTGCCCCGAGGTCCCCTCGTACAACCCCTCTACCCGTGCTGGTCCAGCTTGCTATGGTCCAAAAATTAGAGGCGCAAATGGCCACACTTCTGCATCATATCCCGTCGTGGATGCAGAGGTCCATTACAGAGACAAAAGAGCGTCTAGAGCGGAAAATGGTCCAGTATACAGAACGGAAGATCGCTGAGGTTCACCAACACTTGGATGCCATTGAGTTGAGGGTGCTAGCCCGGCCAGCCCCTCCGGTGGATGTGTCGACTCTTCAGGCTGCGGTCGACAGTCTTCGCGCAGATATCGACACGATCTTAGAGGCTAGGGTGCCGGAGTCTAAGGCCCCTTCTATCGAGCCTAATGAGGAAACAGTGTTGGCAGCCTTATTCGCCACCTCTGAGATTCCACCACCTCCCCCTCGAGAGCATGCCAAGAGGCGTAGGGGTCGAGCAGAGGATGAGGCGCGAGCACGAAAGAAGGAGCGCCGTGAGATGGAGGCTGCGAGGAGAGCCTCACTTGCTGAGGAGGAGGCGCACCAGATGAGAGCCGGAGAGTTAGCGGCTGGGGCGTCTATCTCCTTAACTGTGGAGATAGCAGGAGGCACTACTGATAGTGTGGTTGTTGCTGAGGACACCACTGAGGGTGTCCAGATTGTAGAGGACGTGGGTTCCGGGGAACTGGACCCACCAGCTTGCTGATCGACGACGCTTTGCGCCACAGGTTTGCTTCACCTGCCACTCTAGTATTTAAATTTTTTTATGCATTAGGGACAATTGCATTTTTTTTTATTGGGGGTGGGGTAAATGGAAAGTGAGTGTTAGGGTGATGTCTGAGTAGACCAATTCACTATCCTCTTTGGGGTTTTCTTGCCAGTGTTCTTTTTCCCCAAAAGACTGATTACTTTTTCTGTTGAACCTGAATGTTGATATCTTTTTTACATTATTTAATTCTTGAGCATGATGGCTAAAATGATATCCTGACAAATTGGAAAATGATGCATGACTAGGCATAGTAACTGATAAATGTGTGGCTCTAAGCATGACATAGAGGTACACCATTGCATTACCCTAAGTCTGAAATTTGAACTAGTTGTCTGATAATTTGGTAGAGTGATGAGATGTCAAGTGAGTGTGAGGAAGATTTGAATAGTCCACTATTTGTACTTAGCTAGAACTTTCCTGGTTAGTCCTGCTAAAAGTAAGCTATAATAGACAATTAGGAAACAATCATAGGCCCTTATTCAATATAGCCCATTTCTAGCCTAAATAAAAGAAACCAAATGAAATTTATCCTTCTTTGATACAAATGATCTGAGCTTAAATTAGACCTTTCTTTTTCACCCCAACTAATCTTTTCTGTGAACAATTTGTTGGCCCTGGTCCCTCCTTGGACATGTGCACCTCAGATTATGCCAAAAGCATAAGTTGAGGGTGGCTAATGCAGTAAACAACCTTCTATATGGCCCTGACCCAACTTTGGGTATTGTGTACCTTGACTAATGGCAAAACTATGAGGTGAGGGTGGCTATTATGAGGAATGCTCTGGAAAGTGGGGTTGAAAGAACAAAGAGAGAGAAAGAACAAAAGTAAAGTGACTCAAGAATTAGGTGAAAGAAAAGTAACGAAAAAGAAAAATATACAAGAAATACAAGAAAGAAAAAAAGAGAGTCACTTACAGAAATGAAGAAAGAAGAGAAAATAGCAAGGTGAAAGAATATGAGAAACTAGGTGAGATAAAATGATAAAAATTGGAAGGTCTAGCCGATATGTCAAGGAGAGCAAAAAGTCACTAAAGTATACCTAAATATACCCTACTTGACCTTGAGCCTATGTTACAAGCTAAGAAAGTCCTATCGTGATCCTAAGGGTTGTATAGCGAACTTAAGGCAGTGAAAATAAGGGCAAGCTTATGGCAATAGGTATGAAATAGTGTGACTTTGTTCTGAGAGCGAGAGTTGAAAAGTAATTCTTATACTCAAACTGAAATCATTGTGTGAAAAATGAGGATTTTGTTTTAAAGTGAGGAAACTAGTT
Source organism: Solanum chilense (assembly GCA_032847665.1). NCBI lineage: Eukaryota > Viridiplantae > Streptophyta > Magnoliopsida > Solanales > Solanaceae > Solanum > Solanum chilense. Next base: position 11,182,780 of record CM064970.1, on the reverse strand, counting down.
GCAATACCGGAATTGTAAGAACCTCGGTGAGAAATTGAAGAGGATAGGTGTTAGTGCATGTTGAGTCTGTGTCATGCTCTGATCCCACATAATTCAAGCCTAATAGTGATAGAATGCATAGATTTGATAAGATTAATTGGGATTGATAGCCAAATGATTGCAAAGGATAAAACATGGATACTATTGTACAAAGATTTTGTATTGAGTCATAGTGCGTCACTTGAGGACAAACAACGAATTTAAGTTGAGGGTGTTGATATACCGTGTTTTCACGGTATTATTATACTTTTCCTTAAAGTTTAGTGTGTCCAAAAGCTTTTTTGTGCTAATTTTTATATAAGTTTCTCTGTATTTGCCAAAAATCTGTCCAAAGATGAATGCGAGGATTTTGAGCGAAGAAATGCAGAAGAGACCACCTACGGAGCTTATGACGGTACGTCATGCTTGTGACGGTTCGTAGGTGGCAGCGTAGTGCAGCTGCTGAAGGAAGATGGGGAATTCTGACCAAGTGTGGGGTTACGGAGTCCATGATGGTCCTTCGTGTCTATGACGGTCCAACCTGCAGGTTCGTCATGAAGTTCAGAGAAGTAATCCAGTACCCATATTCCAAGAGTTGATGTATTTTGGAACGAGGCCCTCGACGGACTGTTGTGCCTCTGACGGTCCGTCATACTTGCCGTCGAGGGTAATGAAGAGAGCAGCAGAAGAAATTGCACAAGTATGGGACAACGGAGTCCATGACGGTCCTTCGTGACCACGACGATCCGTCGCGAGTTCCGTCGACCCATCCACATTTTGACAGATTTACAGCAATTAGAATCCTTGTTTAATAAGGTTTTTATTTTCTATAAATAGTTTGAATAACCTCGTTTTTGAGGTTAGACTCCGTATTGTTAGACTCTGGATCATTATTAGACTCTGTGTATTAGTGTTAGACTTTTGATTATCATTAGACTTTTTGTGAGATTCTTGATTACTTTGAGATTCTTACAAGTGATTATTGTTGATTGTTGGTGATTAATAAGGCAAACTTTCGGATTTTACTCTTTCTCATTGAAGTAAGTACATGAATTCTCATATAATATATTTGAATATTGTGATTATGACTATGGGTAACCAAACCCCATAAATAGGGTTGTGGGAACCATAGGCAAATAATGAGATAAAACCTAACTAAAATAACAATTATAGAATAGTGTCTTGCATGTATTAATAATTCTTTCGCTTAGAAGTGTTTTTAACGGATGGCCAACGTTCGAACTCGACTTAATGCTACTTGCCGGACCAAGGAGGTAGATAATAGGAAAAGAATTACAAACATAGATTAAGTGTATACTATCTAATAGGTTAGTATTGATTGGTACGAGGTAATAACTTAGTTAAATATCGAATACGATGCTTAATATGAGGTAAAGATAAGGCATAGGAAAGCAACACACATAGCCGGACCAAAGTGCAGAGTGAGATTTTCTAGATGCCGGACCAAGGATTTTGAAAAACATAACTTATCACTTTGCATGCAAGATACTAGGAAATAATTGTTATAGTTAGAATTATAAAGTTATGAACTTGTGGGGAACACGTAAACCCTAGTTACTTTGATTAATTGATAAAAATCCGACATCCAAAGCTGTTAAGTGTCTCTTTCAATTTAGGTAGTTATTTTCATTCATTTAGAAATAGAAACCCCCCTTTTTATTGTTTTTACTTTCCAAGGAAATCATTGACTCTACAATAGTAATAATAGATTGAAGTTAAGTCTAGACTACTTTCCTCGTGGGAACGATCCCAACCTCAATAGTAGGGTTATTTACTTGACACGACCACTTTACTTCTTATTTGAGAAGTAAGTTTGAGCGTATCAATTTTAACTCCTCAAACTTAACAAAGGGATTAATATGTTAGAGCATCAAGGTTTCACTCATGAGACCCATCAATGCTCTGCAGTTGGACATATGCTCCATGGAAAGCCTCGTGGATGAGCACCCTAGAGAAACTGACCAAGAAAACTTATAAGGCAGTAACCACGACTGCAACACACCCATGGATGGGTCTAGACCTCCTGAATAGGGCTTCGTGGCTCCAAGCCTTGGGGACAATCTATAGGACCCAAACCATGTATAAAAATCATAAACCGTGGTTCCACCCACGACCGGTCAACTTTGTCTCGTGTTTGGGACAAAGTGAGGCAATTTAGAGGTTAAGTCTAGGAGAACTTTGGGGGGTTTTCGGTTTTAATTAACTTTAAATGGTGCCATATTAGCCTAATCTGGACAACTTATACATGAATTTAAAGCCCTAAATTATGTTTTCCAAATCATTATTTCATGACGCCCAAAAGAAACCCAATTCTCTATCAAATATTCTCTCTCTAGGAAGTTCAAGAAGAAAAGAGGAATCAACCTAGGTAGAGTCAAATCTCCATTATTGAAAGCTTGGTAATATTTATAATCAAGTTATGATGACTAATTCATTCATCGATTCGTTCCATCCATGAAGCCAAAATGTTTTCTCCAATTGTAAAGATGAAACCCCAAATTTAGATATGGTTTCTTCCAATATTTTGGGTATTGTTGTTTGTTAATCCAATTTAGTATATAGTGATCATTTATGATGTAATTAGTAGTATATCATGTTTTTAAGATTAAATTACATGCCTAACCCATGTCTAGAGAGATTAAATGGAAGTAAATGGGTTTTATGCCATGAAAGGGGAAACTAGGGGTCTAGATGTTATATCCCAGAATTGATGAAATTCATTTTATATCTCTTAAGAGATAAACATAATGACATGAATTGAATGTTATTAATTAATGCATATGAATCGTGGTCAGTAGTTCTTGAAATTTGGGGTGATCCGATCAAATATGAATAGATTACTTAAGATGAAAACTTATATAGATGAATTTAACTAAGATCAAGTACGTTAGACGAATTGTGAAATTTAGCGCTTGAGATTAGGATTGTCTTGAGACTAAGGCATGGAAGAAGAAAATTACTGTTAATGATTTTAGGATAAATATTATATGCTGAGTTATGACTATGGATTGAGGGTAAATCTTATGTTTGTTAACTTGCATAAGGAATTGTTGTGGAAGAACTTTACACACATGACATATATTATGAACGTATGAGATTATGCATGTTCTTATATAATCTATTTTAGGAACACATTGAGAGTCAAGTGATATTGACTATGATATTATTTTTGTGTTTGTTGAAAGTCTATTCTTATGAACACATAATGAACATGATACGAAAGATTTTATCACATAGAATTATTCTAGGTTTAAACACTTGCCCACCTCAAAATTGTAACACCCCGTAATTTTCATGACCTATAATAGAGCCTAATATATTGAGTAATTATGATTTTGGACCGAAATAAGTATAAAAATCATGTTTGAGAATTAATTGAGCGATTGTATTAAAGAAAAGTCATAACATTTCGAAAATAGCAAAATTCAACTAATTGATGTCCCTTTGTTTGGTTGAGGTTTCGGAGGGTCGAATGAAGTCTAAAACTTTTAAAAAGACTTTGGTTACGTATAGTGTAGTATATAGAGTGTAAAAGTCCGAAAAATACACCCCAAGGACCACCAGAACGGTCCTTGGGGAGGACCCAAAGTTGGGCGAGCAAGATGCCAGGGAGCTTGCGCGATGGCATATTCTGGTGGCTATTGCGCGTCATGCATCCATTACATAGGAATATGGAGTTGGTATCGCAACGCGGAGATGAAATGGACCCTACTTTCTCATCTTAAAATTCAAAATTAAATTGGGAAATTATCCCCACGACGTGCACCTACTTCTCAAATATAGTAAAAGTCGTATTTTAGGTATTTTGACTTCAAAAATAAACCAATTTAAGTGAGGGGTATTTTTAGTAATTTAATGGGTGACTATATAGTGTATAAGGGTCAGTTTTGGGTTCATTCTAACACAAAAATCAAGTCCCAACAGTTGAACTCAAAAATCTCTCTCTAATCAAAATTCTCTTTCTTACTCCAAAACTCCATTGAAGACCAATATAACTCAGAAGAAAATCATGTCTTCAAATTTTTCAAATAATTTTTTTTTATTAATGTTCATTAAGGTATGGTTTCTTTCACTCTTGGGATTCCTTTCCCCTATAGGTTTTACAAAATATGATTTCTATATCCCCCAAAAAAAGAGTTTTTCTCCTCACATGGGTCTTCTTTCTAAAACACAATTATGAGGAAATTATGATGAATCAATGTTGTTTAAGTATGAATTGATTGTCAATTGATGAATTTTATATGATTTTTCCCTTTTCCCATGTCTTTACCCCAAATTCCTAATTTCATGGATGGATTAAGGTGAATTGTTGAGGGTGATGAGCATGTCCCTTGTTTACTTTGATTTAGTTATGTTAATAGTTCATGAATTGCCCCATTTTATATGTTGCTTATGAATTCTTGGGTATTGAAGGGTGAACTCCCATGAAGAGCGATGAGGTATGATCTTGATTCTCCTTTGATCTCAATTATGCAAGGTGAAATCTATTTATGTGATAATGATGCTACAGCTAATTGTGTTGTTGTGATGTTGGTGACAAGGATACCTCATCCCTAATGCTATATCTATGAATTGGATATAAATTATGTAATTATTTTATGGTGTGATCATTATATGATTGAATTTAGTTTCTCATGATTATGATGTTGTGTCTAAAGTGAAAGGATAATTCTTACTTGTGATCGCATATGAGCTATTATTATAAGATGTTTTCTTAAAGGTATAAAAGATACAAATATGAACTTGTATGATGTTATATGATTATTACTAAAGGGAATAGTTTCTTAGAACCAAAAGGGAATTTAAGTGAGATGGAGGTCTCACATTAGTAAGTCCGGCTTTCCACATGGGTTTCCTCACATTAGTAAGTCCAGGTTCCCTAGAAATGTGTTGTCTCATGACATGGAAACTTCCACGTTAGTAAGTCAAGGTTTCTAGCAACAATATCTTTGACCCTTAATTATATGGCCACATAGGACTCTTGTTTAGTGGATCCACCTAAATAGCTATGTACGATTGGCTACACCTTAGGCAAATGTTATCCCTCTCTTTTTGGTGTGGGAGTAGAACACCATATTCCATGTATCTCACATGTTATCATGTAGCTTATCACACTTCTTTCCCTAATGTAAGAGTAAATGAATAAGTTAAGTATGTGAACTCTTATTAGGGTTGTCTTGAAGGCTACTACATAGGGTAAGGGAGGGTATGGGACTTGTCTTACTCATTGCACGTATAGGGTCCAAAGGGATGATTCTTAGTACTTTTCTTTTATGACTATGATTATGATTATGATTACGTTTATGATTATGTTGATAATCTATGACTAGTGTTATGTATGAAACATGTTATATATGAGAATGTGTTGTAAGTATGAAATGGGTTTCTTAATGTGATACTTAGTTTTGGATAGGGATATTGGACTTTATTCTTAGCATTGCACAACTGTTGCTTGGGTTACTTATATGTTGATATGATTATGATGTTCTTTAGATATGTATATTTAATTTTTGGTCCTTGTACATAGTTTTAACTAAATGGTGTCTTTTCTCATATATTGATGATTTTGTACATAGGAGCCATACTCAGTATATATGGTTTCTTCGGTTCAAGTATATATGTTTTAACCGATGCTAATACAACCGCTTCAAGTATTACGGATTTCACAAGGATGAATCCCCCTACTTTCTTTGGTTCTAAGGTGGAGGAAGACCCGAAGTGTTCAAAGTTCTTCATGGTATGTGTGTTTCTTCTCAAGAAAAGGAAGAACTAGTTGCCTACCAACACAAAAACGTATCTCAAGTTTTGTATTAACAATGTAAGGATGAGAGGTCGGTTATAGAAAAGATGGATTACTTGGGGAGCTTTCAAAACGACTTTCCTTGACAGATTTTTTCCTTTTAAAATTAAGGGAGAGGAAATTTCAACATTTCATCTACCTTCATCAAAGGTGTATGAGCATGAAGGAGTATAGCGTCAAGTTCACTCAACTATCCAAGTATGCTCTGACTATGGTTCGGGATTCAAGAGATAAGATGAACAATTTTTTATGGGGATATCCGACCTTGTGGATAATGAGTGTAGGTCGTCTATGTTGATTCCTAGCATGGAAATCTCTCGTCTAATTATTCATGCCACACAAATTGAGGCGCAAAGCTTAAGCAAGTTGATACAGAGTTGAAGAAGGTAAGAATCGAATATGGGAATTCTTCCAAGACTAAGTTTGAGGTAAAAGGAAAAACAAAGGTTCAAAAATAGGTTTAACGCCCTTCTAATTATCCAAGGGTCAACAAGAGTAAGGAGCCTACTCCCAAGACCAAAGAGGGGAAAGGTGGATGATCTTATGTATAGAAGCCTCTTTGTGCGAAAAGTGAAAAGATACATGATGGTAAGTTCCTAGTTGGCATGGGTAATTGCTATGGTTGTGTCAAGAGTTGTCACATGAAGAGAGATTTCACTATGATGATGTCTCATGGAAGGGAAAATGATCAATCTCAAGCAAGTACCCCAAATACGGATGCTCCTAAGAAGAGCCGCTTCTATGATCTCCAATCCCTAAATGATTAAGAGAGATCACCAGACATGGTCACCGGTATGTTATAATTATTTTACTTTGATGTATATGCCTTGTTAGATCCGGAAGCTACATTGTCGTTTGTGACCCCTTTTGTATCTATGAAATTTGAAATAGTACCCGACATATTAGACGAACCTTTTTCGGTTTCTACCCCGGTGGGTGCTTCCGTGGTGGTTAATAGAGTCTATAAAGGTTGTCCTATTTCCTTGCACAAAAGGGTTACATTAGTTGACTTGATAAGTTTTGATATGCTAGATTTTGATGTCATATTGGGAATGGATTGTTTGCATTTTGTTTTGCTTATATTGATTTTAGAACAAGGGTAGTTAAAATCAATTTCCAAATGAAGCCATTTTTGAGTTGAAGGGAGGAAACTCAATTACTAAGGTAAAGATTATTTCATGTCTAAACGCTTGCAAATTGATTGCGAAGGTTTGTGTCTATAGTATAGTAAGAGTTAGGGATCTTGAATCCAAGGTCCCTCCCTTAGAGTCGGTACCCATAGTAAGAAATTTCCAGATATCTTTCACAATGACCTTCACAGAATTGCTCCCGGATGGTGAATTGACTTTGGCATAGATTTATTACCGGATATACCACCTATTTCAATCCTTCCTTATTGTCTGGCCCCGACCGAATTGAAAGAACTAAAGTCTCAACTCAAGGATTTTCTAGATAAGGGTTTTATTCAACCAACCATATCCCCATGGGGTTCCCTGGTATTGTTTGTGAATAAGAAGGATGGTCTTTAATAATGTGTATCGACTATCATCAATTGAACAAATTCACTCTAAAGTGTAAGTACCCGCTCCCTAGGATTGATGACTTGTTTGATCAACTTTATGGAGCGAACTACTTTTCAAAGATTGATTTGAGGTTGGTCTATCATCAACTTAGATTGAGGGAGGTTGATATCGAAAAACGGAATTTCAAACAAGATATGGTCACTTTGAGTTTCTAGTGATGTCATTTGGTCTAACAAATGCCACGATGATTTTCATGGACCTCATGAATAAGTTTTTAGAAAGTATCTTGATTTATTCGTGATTGTCTTTACTAATGATATTTTTATATACTCAAGTTTTGAGGATGATGATATGGATCATTTTAGAATAGTTTTGCAAGTTATCAAAGATAACAAACTTTTAGGTAAATTTAGTAGATGTGAATTTTGGTTGAGATCGGTATCTTTCCTTTGTCAGATTGTCTTTAGTGAAGGGGTCCTGGTCAATTAGAGGGAAAGTGAAGTAGTCAAAAGCTGGCCTAGACCTTTGAGTCCTACTATCATTCACTGTTTTCTAGGGTTGGACGATTACTATAGGAGGTTTGTTGAGGGATTTTTGTCTATCACATCTCCATTAATGGCCTTAACCAAAATGAAGTCAAAGTTCAAATGGTCGGAATCTTATGAGAAGAGCTTCCAATTATTGAAAGATAGACTGACTTCCGCTTCAGTATTGAAACTATCGGAGGGTAATGAAGGTTATATGATTTATTTTGATCCCTTCCGAGGTTGTTTAGGGTGTGTGCTTATGCAATATGTCAATGTAATAGAGTATGCCTCTAGGTAAATCAAGCCTCATGAGAAAAATTATCCAACTCAATACCTTGAACTTGCAGGCATGGTTTTTGCAATGAAAATTTGAAGACACTGGCTCTATTGGGTACATTTTGATGTGTTCACCGATCACAAGAGTCTTCAATATGTATTCACTCAAAAAGACTTGAATCTAAGACAAAGAGGATGGTCAGAAATTTTAAAGATTATGACATGAGTCTTTTTTACCATCTAAGAAAAACCAATGTGGTAGCGGATGCACTAAGATGAGTGTCCATGGGTAGTAGGTCTCATGTGGGTGATCATAAGAAACAAGTAGTTAAAAAGGTTCATAGGTTGACCTTGTTAGTTGTTCGACTAGATGAATATTCAAAGGGTGGTTTCATGGTTGGTCACAACTCCGAGTCGTCTTTAGTGGTGGATGTGAAATCTAAGCAACGTCTTGATCCCCAATTGAAGGAATTGAAGGTGTCGGTCCTTAGAAAGAATAATGAATCATTCTCCCAGGGGGAGGATGGAGTACTTAGGTACCAAGGAAGGTTATATATTCCAAGTGTGTATGGTTTAAGGAGATGATCATGGAAGAGGCTCATGGTGCCCGATATTCTACTCACCCGGGGGCCTCCAAAATGTATCATGATTTGCGTAACATTTATTGGTGAAATTGAATTAAAAGAGGGATAGTAAATTTTGTTGCTAGATGCTCAAATTTCAAACAAGTAAAAGTCGAGCATCAAGGGTCGGGAGGTCTTACCCAAAATATTGACATTCCGACTTGGAAGTGGGGAGATGTCAACATGGACTACGTGGTAGGTTTACCTCGTACCCGTTGACAGTACAACTCAATATGGGTTTTAGTGGATAGATTGACCATGTCAGCCCACTTCCTTCCCGTAAAGGTTTCTTACTTGGTAGAGAAATATGCTAAATATGTTAAGGAAATCGTGTAGTTGCATAGGGTCCCTTGTCCATAATTTCGGATAGGGGAACTCAATTCACTTCACATTTTCGGAAATCTTTCCAATATGGACTTGGTACACAAATAAGGCTTAGCACTGCTTTCCACCTTCAAACAGATGGATAAGCGCAGCACACAATACAAACTCTAGAAGATATGTTTAGGGTTTTCATGATTGTTTTAAAGACAATTGGGATGATCATCTACCACTAATTGAGTTCTCCTACAACAATAGCTACCATGCAAGTATAGATATGGCACCTTTTGATGCACTTTATGGTAGAAAGTGTCGGTCCCTAATTGCATGGTTTGAAGTTGGTGATTTTTCTCTTCTTGGTGAAGATTTAGTGTATGAAGCCAAGGATAAAGTTCGACTTATAAGGGAGAGGTTAAAAATGGATTTTAGTCGGCAAAAGTCTTATACCGACAATAGAAAGAGAGACCTTGAATTTGAAGTAGGAGATTGGGTCTATTTGAAAATTTCATCCATGAAAGGGGTGTTGAGGTTCGGAAACAAGGGAAAGCTTTGTCCTCATTATGTGGGTCCGTATGAAATTTTAAAGCAAGTAGGGACTGTTGCCTATGAGTTGAGGTTGCCAAATGAGTTGGCCATTATTCATCTAGTGATCCGTGTTTCTATTCTTCCTGTAGAAGGTTTAGGGGTAATGGAGGACCTTTTTTATGAAAAAATCCCGGTTGAATGTTTGGATCTCCATGTTAAGAGATTGAAGAACAAGGAGATTGCCTCTGTTAAAGTCCTATCGAGGAACCACCTTGTTGAAGGTGCAACATGGGAGGTCGAGGCTGACATGAAGTCCCGTTGCCCTTATCTCTTCTCCCCTACTCCTATCCAAAGTTAAGGTTAGTGGATTTATCTTAAATGGGTTATCTGAGCAATGTTGAACTTATCATGTTTATCTAGTATTTGTATATTCTTGTAGAAATTTATGCCTAAACGTAGTTTTTGTGAAATATGACTCTCATGGTTTACTTGCACTTAAATATGTAATGTGCTATATTTCTTTCATGATAAGTGTTTTGGGCACTTTTTGGCTGTTGTATTGATAAGAATTTAGCTTGTTAACTCTTTGATTTGTTTCATGTTAAGCTCATATTGAAATAGAGAAGGTAGTTCTTTCTTATGTGATGTAAATGATGAGCACTTATGTGTCATAACTTGGGGATTAAGTTCCTTTGTGCTAATTCTATAATTATATGTTCAAAGAAGTTTAAATTCCTCCTATGATCTGTGGCAAATTATGATATTGCTGTTTTATTGGCTTCTAGTCTTGAGTCTATTCCTTACTCCCAATAGAAGGTTTAAAGTATCATTCAAGGACGAATGTTCCGAAGGGGGGGAATAGTGTGACACCCCGTAATTTCCATGGCCTCTAATATCGACTAATATCTTGAGTAATAATGATTTTAGACCTAAATTATAAACAACCTATTAAAGAAATATTGGATCCATAGGATTAGAAAAAGTTGCAACGTCCGGAAACTAGGGATATTCAACTAGTTGAAGTCACTATGTTTTGTGGAAGTTTTGGAGTGTCAAATAAAGTCTAAAACTTGTAAAAAGACTTTGTTTAGGTAAACTTTAGCATATAGAGTCTAAATGTCATAAAACAACACACCAAGGACCACTGGAAGTGTCCCGAAGTTGGGCGAGCAAGCTGCCAGGGTAGCTTGCGCACAAGCAGATTCTGGTGGCTGTTGCGAGTGTCGCAGCTATCACATGGGAATATGGAGTTGGACTCAGAATGTGGGGATGAAACGTACCCTACTATTTCATCTCAAAATTCGAAAAATAAATTGGGGAATTATCCCACGACACGCATCTACTCCCTAGATATCATAGAAGTCGTATTTTGGGTGTTTTGACTTTACTAATAAACCCATTTAAGTGAGGGGTATTTCTGGTAATTACATGGTTGACTATATAATGTATTACGGTCAGTTTTAGGTCAATTGTAACACAAAAAGCAAGGTCCACAAGTTGAACTATAAAATCCCTCTCTTCCTTTAAAACTCCATGGAAGACCAATAGACTCCAAGAAGAAGATCAAGACTTCAATTTATTCAACTCAATTTCATTGATTAATTTTAATTAAGTTATGTTTTCTTTCACTCATGGGATTCTTTTGCCCAATAGTCCTTCAAAAGATGATTTCTAGATCCCCAAAACAAAAAATTTTCTCCTTACACGGGTCTTCTTTCTAAAACAAAATTGTGAGTTAATTGTGATGAATTATGATGAGTTATTGTTGTGTAAGAATGATTTTATGGTTAGTTTATGAATTCCTATGACTTTTCCCTTGACCCATGTCTTTCCCCTAAATCCCTAATTTCTTGGATTTATTAAGGTATATTTTTGAGGATGATGAACATGCCCCTTGTTTACTTTGATTTATGTTATGTAAGTACTTCATGAATTGCCCTATTTTCATATGTTTGTTGTGAATAATTGGTTGTTAAAGGTTGAATTCCCTTGATGGTCAATAAGGTGTGAATTTGATTCTCTTTTTATCTCAATTTTGCACCGTGAAATCTACATATGTGATAATGAGGCTATATCTAATTGTGTTGTTGTGAATTTGGAGACAAAGATCCCTCATTCCTAACACTAGATCTGGGTATTGGCTATAATGTATGTAATTATTTGATGATGTGATCATTATTTTATTGAATGTATTTTCTCATGATTATGATGTAGTGTCCAAAGTGAAAGAATGGTTCTCACCTGTGATAACCTATGAGCTATTATGATTATATATTACTAAAGGTAATAGTTTCTTAGAACTGAAAGGTCATGTAAATGAGTTGGAGGTCTCACGTTAGTAAGTCCAGCTTGCCACATGGGTTTCCTCACGTTAGTAAGTCCGGATTGCCTAGATATGTGTTATCTCATGAGATGGAAACCTCTACGTTAGTAAGTCAAGGTTTTTAGAAACAATCTCCTTGATCGTTTACTATGTGAAAACATAGGACTCTACCTTAGTGGATCCACCTAAGTAGCTACGTATGAATGGATACACCTTTGACAAGTGTTAACCCTCTATTTTCGATGTGGGAGTAATTCACCTAATTCCACGTAGCTCACATGGTCTCATGTCGATTATTTCACTTCTTTCTCTAATATAATAGTAAATGAATAAGTTATCTATGTGAACTCTTATTAGGGTTGTGTTGAAGGCTACTACATAAGGTAAGGGAGGGTATGGGACTTCTCTTACTCATTGCACATGTGGGGTCCTAAGGGATGATTCTATGTTGTGTTTTTTTTTACTATGATTATGTTTATAAGCTATGACTAGTGATGATGTATAAAGCATGTTATATATGAGAATGTGTTGTAAGTATGAAATGGGTTGCTTAATATGATACTTAGCTTTGGATAGGGTTATGGGGCTTTATTCTTAGCATTGCACAATTGTTGTTTTGGTTACTTAGATGTTGATATTATTATAATGTTCCTTATATGTGTATATTTAATTAATTGTGATTGTGCATAGTTTTGACTAAATGGTGCATTTTCTCATGCATTGACGATTTTGTGCATAAGAGTCGTACTTTGTACATGTGGTTTGTACTAACCCACATTCTCTTCCCTTTTTCCCAAACATTTTAGATTCGGTCCATTGAGGAGATTCGTGGTCATTGAAGGCGAAGGGTTGGCTTTTTCCTATGTCAGTTGGTGAGTCCTTATAAGTTCCGAGGATAAAGCCACTCATCAATTATTAATGGTTTTGTCGATGTTTTGAGACAATTATTCCATTCTCATGTTGAGACTTTCTTTGCAGCCGATATGTCATATTGTTATAGACTAAGGGATATTCCCAAACTACTGTACTTCATTCTTTGGATGCTTTAATGTGAGACAAAGTATTAGAATAAATTCCTAGATGTTGTATGTTGTTTATGCAAAAAGCCTATGTATGCTTCCTATGTAGTGGTCTATATAAACATCCTTACTATATAAGCAAAAGTTTTAAATTATCCCGTGTTTTTTACCTATATTGTACTATAACAAATGCTAAATCTTGTCTTAGTCCTCGTATAGATCGCCGCCACCAGTAATTAATAGGGTGTACTTTAGGTCGTTACAAAAATGAATCTAAGTCAAAGGACTATGAAATGAGACTAGGTTACAGGTAATTCCCAAGATCATTATATAAGTAGGATGCGAGTTGAGTTTCCATATTCCTAAGTAGTAAATATGAGTTGATAAACATAAGGTGATTACCCATGTCATATGATGGGGGTGTGAGGTTACTACCCTTCTCCTTTATTCATAATCATGGAGGTGAATACCTATGATCCATATGTAATGATGTGAAGGTAAATAACTATATTATATTGATATTTACATGAAAAAAAATGCCTATGATCCTTGCATAATGATGCGTAGGCAAATACCCATATCATAGAATAGTGGGGCCTGGAGGGGAACACTAATGTTTCCCAAAAATGGTCATTGAGATGAATACCTATGTATATACAAGTAAGGCAAGATGTGAATATCCATTAGCCTTTATAATAAACAATAAGAGGCGAGTCCGCATGTATCGAACGTAAGCAAGAATAATATGAATGTGAAATAATAAGAATGATTAGTGTGGATTATATATTGAAACTCCTTCGATGATATGTATCACTAGAGGTGATTTGTTTTGTCCTTAATTTATAATATAGGGATGATATCAAGATATTATGAACAAGTATGATGACCTTAAGATGTTTACTTAGCATGGGTGAGATTTATGGGGTCTTATTCATGCTTTGTACAAGTATTCTCTAAGTTTACTTATGAAGTGTTTCTCTTATATTAAGTTTATATAGATGCATTGATTATGCTTATGATTATGTCATTGTTTCTTATGTTTATAGCCTATGTCTTATGATTATGTCTCTTATGATTATGACATGCTAATCTCTCTTATGGTTATGGTATATGCCTTATGTTAACGAATGCCTACATTATGATTTTGTTGAAGATTTATGCTATCCATAATACATTGTACATGTTTATACTGACGCATACTCTTGTTTACATTCTTATAAAATGCATGGTTCAACGTTATTGACATTCATCCTCGTGGCTAGGTGCATAGTAGATCAAGAAGAGAAGTTTTGGTGAGTCCTCATAACGTTTAGGACTTGAGCATCATTTCCTTTCATTTCCTTATTTTATGCATAGATTTGTGTATGAACTTTTTCTGTAAGACGTTCATGTAATAGATGATTCAGGACAATTTCAAAGAGATTGACTTTGTTTTATGAGATTTCGATTATATTTGCAAAATATTTTAAATTTCTTCATTTTTCTAATATCTTTTGTTAAGATATGAGAAGGGGTTTATATAAGGACTCTCGGGGTCTTGTACACCCTGTTACAACAAGGGGGTACCCATGGGTCGTGACAGACCATGGTTGTGCTGATAGGGTCAGTTATCTCTCTCTCTCTCTCACACACACACACAAAAATACATACACACACACCCATATATATGTATATATATATATATATATATATATATATATATATATATATATATATATATATATATATATATATATATATATATATATATATATATATATATATATATATATATATATATATATATATATTGGATTGAGTGTCGCGTTCGGACACACTAATAGTTTGGGTGTGGGTCCCATGAAATGACTATTTGTGATTATTATTTTCATATCTACTTGTCATTAATATGTAGAATTTGCATGTTTCTCTAAATGATAACTGAATTACGAGTTCCGTATGTATGTTTTGATAATTTAGTAATTAAATGGCTATATACTATTACTTGGAATTGACTTAGAACGAGATTTCCCATCGATATGTGATCTAGTAAGCAGAGACCAAGGGTCCATAGGTTACCATTGGATATTTTTAGGGAGGTTGTTTGTGTTCTTAGTCAATAAGGAGCAGGGTAGTTTTTATGAGGCATAAGTACTTAGATACTACTTTGGAAAGGGGATTCATAATTAAAACGGTTAGCGATATATAATAGAATATACAAGGGGTTAAAGGGCGTAATTGTGATGTAGAAGAAGAGTGTGCATGTAAGAGTGGTTGGTCGGGTTAGTAAAAGTTGTATTTGATAACTCCTTAATGAGATATAGTTGTTAAGATAGTGTCAAATGTAGTTATATGTTTAAGATGGATAGTAATGGTAAAGGAGGAGGATAAAGGATGAGGGATTTACTTTCCTGTTGCCTGTTTTTTGCTGGTCAATTTCTTTTTATTATGATGTGGTCATCCAGGTTACCGATGATGCCTACCAGTATGTATGGTTTGCATTGATGCTACTCTTGCTATTTTTTTTTGGTATTGTATTGTTTCAGGGTCAATGATGTTCCACATGTTAAGTTGAAGACAATCTCCATCAACTTTTACTTTTCTTTCTATCTGGTCAAAGTTGTGTCATTAGCTACTGCATTTTATACCTTATAATCTTAGAAGCTCTTATACCTATTTAGACTAGATCCTTTGGATGCAATTTATTTTGTAAATGTAACTTTGGATTGTTAAAACTTTTGCTATGTAAATATAGCATGAATGTTCTCGTATCTCCTTTTTCAACCTTTTACATGTGTTAACCGTTTGGGGGTTATGGGTCCTCCTACTTTGGTGTTAAACAATGTGCATACAAGGCTCAATGGGTAGTGTCATGACAAATTCGTATCAGAGCCCAGGTTGTTCGTCGTCTAGTAAAGAAGCAAATCTAGTATAGACTCTTACAGATTGTTGTTTTGACGTCCACATCTAATTTTCAAGAAACTATGAAACATTATAGGAAGTTGTTCCATTTCTTCTCTCCTTATTGTGTGTTCTCGCTTGTCGTATGAGTTGAGTCGAAGTTGTATCTTCATTTACCAATTGATATCTCAACAATGTGCATTGGATGTCGTAATCGTGATTGAAGAAACACAAGCAAGGTAAATTTGAACCAATAATATTTTAATTGGTATCTACCCTTAAAGGATGTATAAGTGCATCGATGATCAACTAATCGTCATCCATGAAAAAAATTAAGTTTATAACTTTTGCTTGCCAGTGTGATGTAACATGAAATGATGATTATGTGCATAGTGTTATTTGAATAACTAATGGTGTTAAGTGTACTTGCTTGAATGTTATAATGTGATCCCTAAATTTTTTTGGATGTGTGACATGTTATACTTACGAGAGGGAAGGAGTTATTAGTTGAGCATTGTCTTACCATTGATAAAGAGGTCAAGGGAAAAGATTACTTATTACTATAGGGAAACTACGGTTTTGGGGTAGTCAGAAGTAGTCGGTAAACATGTAAGAATAAGGGATATTATTGCTTAATAGAAAATTTTGTTATTATGAAAGGTTTCATTGACTTGTTTATCAACTTATAATAAATCATGTGATTAATAGGAATATTCATAGCATGTTCATGCTTATTGTGTTAGATTAGTGGAAAATGGTTCTATTGTGTATACCACTAGGTTAAATCAGGGTTTACAAGGACTATCTTAATTAAGAGGAATATCCTAAATATTAAGTTATGGCCCTGGGAGTCAACGAAAAACTCTAGAAATGGGGAGAACACGTGGAATTTTTGTCTTCGGATTTGGTTGAGTCGAAGCCATAATGGTGGGGTCATTCCCTCCAGGGCAAGGCCGCCAATGTGCGAAGTCCCCAGACAAAGGAGAACAGGTCAATATAGAATCTCAACCATGCCTCTGTTGTTTTTCCCTTGTTTCCCATATAGAATCTGAATCGTGCATGGGCAAATTTCAGCAATACAATCAATACTCAAGAATAGAACAGTTAGGGATGATAACCTAACATTATTTAAGGCTACGAAAATAGAAAAAATGAGCATCTATATGCTTACAAAAACATAGAGAATAACAAAACAAAAATAGAAATAGTGTGTATTATACACTCAAGAAAGGAAAAACACAATTAAGGCGAACGAGAATAGGAAGTGTCGCTGTGAGACTCCATTTCCTCTCGGTATATCTTTCCAGTCCCTGCCTCACTCAACCAAGGGAACTCTCAAAGTCCTCCGTCTTTAGTCGGGGAAGCTCCCGCTGGGGGAGACATAAGAGGAAATGACCTTAAGGGTTTTCCACATTTGGCCCATCAAATGATACCTCTCTACATTCTTATTCTTCTCCCATTGCAATTGGCGATAGAGCATCTCAACCTTAAGGGTAGTGAGGGTGGAACTGTAGTCAAAGTGCTAGCCTACAAGTCTCTAGATTTCCTCCAGATAACCACCAAGTAGTCGTCCACAAGAGAGACTTAAATCGGAAGCTAATATGGGGTAGGATGAGCATCGCCAATATAATTATCATCCTCTCCTCCCATCATCTGCCTCAGTCGTAGATCAACTATTATATGCTCCTTTCGTCTTTCTTATCTTCCTTCCATGCATGGGGGATTGCCTCTTAAAAAGAGGATGAAAAATGGGATGTATAGGAGGTACCTCATCAGTGTTCATGAATGGCACCCCCGCCCACTTGCACATTGCGTTCAGCAATAAAAGTAGGAAGAACTCTTTCTTGTTTCATCTATAGAACATATTCCACTCTTATATTATCGGAGCCCCCATATTCCAGTCCAATACCATGCATAGAACAAAACACAACTAGATACTAAGGAAAGGTAATGTCAATGTGGTTTCCCAATGGGCGGATCATCCTAAAAAAAAGGTACAACAAAATCTTTGCATCTAGTTACCAGTGAGTACTAGTTATGCCCTCTGTCGTGGACTAGTAATGCTAATCCAAGCTTGCATCCTCGATATGTGTGTCTATCATCCATCCCATATCTATCTCCGTCATTGGGGTCTCATATTATGAGTAGGAGATCTCCGACACATCAAGAACTGTAATGATAAATTGAGTGCAGATGGAGATTTTGACTACTCGAATAAAGAAGGTGGGGTGAGGATCATCCCAATGGATAGTAGGGAGTAGGGCATAAAACTTCCTGACCTAGCTAGTGCACACAATATAGGTATCCTGAGTTAGTGGACCCGAACAAAACTCCATCAAATGGGAATGGAAGGTGGGGCTTTCAACGCTAATCCCAACAACTGGAAATCCCTCTCCCATATGAATTTGGTATTCCAATGATAATGGTGTCTCTCTCGAGTTGAAGTATCAGGGAACCACACTAAAGACAAGTTTTTCCTCATTAATTCTAGGCATAGTAGACAATCCTATATAGTTCAGTATAGGTACATCTTAGGACTCCATATAATTAGTTTATTCGGGGATAAAAATAAAAAGAACTTTTAAAAGTGCCTATGAGGACATTATTCATCGAGATCCCACAAAAGTGGCCAAGATCCCACCACAAAAGGAGTCCATTACAGCGGGATGAAACCCACCTGAGCATCCTTCATGTGGAAAGAAGTCTAAGGCACGATCATGGTGTCCCTCTGCGTCAAAACCTGATTTTAGCAATATTTTCATCAGATTAGTGTATGTAGATTACCCTAGTGATAATATATGAAAAAAATAATAGAAATACAACCCTTAAATGGTTATTAAATCAAATGTTTACACAAAGAACCTATTCAACATCCTTCACCTATTTCAGAACTATTAAAGTCATATTGTCGCAAAATCATTATGCTAAGACAATATGGAGACATTGTTAACATATGGGAAGAGCCCATGTTGTATTGTCTTGCCAAATTAAGAAACCTATGTTCAAATTTTTAAAAAACTACCCCAACGTTATTATACCCAATCGTTTAGGTCCATGCAATCTTTGTTAAGTATGTTTTGTAATAGCTATAGTAGAGAGTAATAATCTTACCTTAAGTTTGACATTCAGCGCGAAGCAATTGACAATTTTTTTTGGAGTTTTTAGTGTGTGTAGGCGGAAATTGGGAAACCATTCCCCTTTAAACCATTCTAAACTATTTTTGATCCCTTCTTCCATGGTTGGAGAAAAGTAGCCATAGCTGCCCTGCTTTAGCAGTAATCGTGCCACTTTAGCAGGATCAGGCCAAGCAAATAGTGCATCCCTTTTTTCTTAGTGCTTCCTCGTTTCCTTAAGAAGTTTTCAGAAGTAATGATCCTTACATGACTAAACTTTGGGAGCCATTATCTTTTGGTTTTCCCATGATGGGATGATCCCTTAGTTTAGAAGTACTGAAAAATTTACTTATATGCCCTTCTCTATTTGTCATTCATGGACAAACGAGGGGTAAATTCGTATAGAATATAATGATCCAAACTATTGTTACTTAAGAAGGAAAAATGTCATGAGTAAGATCGCACGACCATGCTAGAGCAAGGATGATGCCGCTACAGTGACAGTGCCCTAACAGAATTAGGATCAGTAAAGTCGAGGTAGTTGGGGGAAACACTTAATGTTGTGAAGTCTTATTTTCTCCTTTTTCCCTAAGTGCCAAAAAGGTGCAAGTATCACCCCCAAAACCCTCAAAAGGTTTCTCTAGGCTGCGGAAGGGAGAAACAGATTTCTAGCGAAAGTTGATTACAACTCGCTGATTCTCAGCCAAAATCCATCATCTCATTATCTGAAAGACACGATTGTAACACCCCAAAACTAGTAGAATACACTAAGGCTTAACGTGAGGGTTAGAGTGAAAGGTCTTGTGGTAGAACGTCAAGGTATTACTCCTCAAGTACAAATAAAGGGGACCTGAGGAGGACCCAAAAATCTGGCAAAATAGTTCATTCAAGAAAGGGACCCATGCCCTCTAACGTGGCTCACACTCCATGGGTGAAGGGTCGTCTGTCAGGTTCACAAAAGTGGGTTTAAAAACCACCACCGGCAGATGATTAGCACGTACCATGGGTCCACCAATAGCGCGTGGATGGTTCTCGTCGGTGAGGCAGAACTTGATTCTTAGATAGTTAACTTGGGGGTATTATGGAACATTCCTGAATCAATTAGGGGTTAACTAGTGTTATTTTATTGGGGTTTATACCTCCTAATTAAAGTTATTAGACCCATAAATTCATTGATCGTATATATTATATCAACTAACAAAAAAGAACACAATTCCCATCAAGAAATTGTCTCTCCAAAAAAAGAAGAACAAGTAGAAAAAGTGAGTCAAGTAAGGACAAGTCATGACTTGATTGTTGCAAGATTTGTAAGGATTTATAATCAAGGTATGTTTTACTATTCATACAAGGATTCTTCCATCGATGGAGTCCCCTAGTTATACAAAAAGTGTGAAGATGAAATCCCCAATTTAAGTTAGGCTTCCTTCCAATAGAACGGGTTATATTGAGTATGAATCCAATTGAGTAGATATTGATTTTTTATGATATAATCAGTAGTAAATCATACTATTATTATGATATTACATGTTTTCTAAAATTAACCCTACTCTAAATGATGAACCTTAAGTAATGTGGGTTAATGCCATGAAAGGTGAAATTGAGGATTTAGAGATAATCTTCTAAGGTTGATGATATGTATAGTAATTGTTAAAGAATAAAAGAATGTGGACATGAATTGAATTAAAATAATGTATATGACGGACCATGACTAGTAAACCTTGAGATTGAACATGTATCCTACGTATCCTATAATGATTTTAAGATGTTATTCTTTGATAATAAGTGTTGTAGTCATGAATGTTAACTTCTAAGGCTTTGAGAGTAAAGCTAATATGTTGAGTTATCTATGTAATGACTGTTCGATTGAAGCCTACATGAGAATGGGGCAGACCACTAAGTATCGATGTTGTGTAAGGACTACCCACATCATCTATCTTATGACTGTTAAAATGCATAAAGTGATAGAATCACTTAAAACATAGACTGGTTGTCAAGGAAATCCATCCCCGAGTCATTAATTAAGTAAGGCTTAATAACTAGTCTAGAAAGTGTATGCTTGGCCGAATGTATATTGACAATGATATAGAGGTTCACACATAGTCATTTTTGGGTATCCAAGATAAAGGATGTTCACAAATAGTTTAGTTTGGCTTCTAAAGCAGAGGGGAAACTCTCACATGAGATGTAAGCCTTCACATAGAAAAGACTGAGAATTTAGTAGCAATCTATGTATCAAATGACTAACACATACTTGAAAAGTTATATCCAAGTGTTCAAAAGTATTTATGAACTAATACATGTTAAATGAAACATCCCTATGTTTTCAAACATAATTAGCTAAGGCATTCTTGAGGAAGCATATCTAAGAAGTCAAGTAATAATGAACTTAGACATGCTTGAAGAAGTATCTCATAGTGTTTAAAAGTAAATATGAGTGACTAAGATTTGCATAAACAAGTATCTCCTAGCGTTCCAACATTTTAGAAGAGGGATTAGTCTGTAACTAAGAAGTATGAGTATGATGACCTAATGTAGTACTGAGTATAGATGGGATTATGGGGTCTTACCCATGCATTGCACAAATATGACATAAGTTTACCTAGAGAATGTTTCTCTTAAATGATGTATGTTTATGTTGGATTCTGCTATAATTTCCTTCTTTGTTATGATTGACTAAAGGTGAGAGATTCCCTTGTATATGGGAATTAAACAAAAGATGAGATCAAAATATGGTAAGTATGTATAATAGCCTAAGGTCACATAGTGTGGATTGTATTATAGTGTCTTATTCATGCATTGCACAAGTATGACTTGAAACTACTTATGAAATGTTCCTCTTATGATATAAACAACTAAGGGTTGACTAATTGTGATATTATGTGTAGGTTGGAAATAATGCGTATGACTATGTTATTGTCTCTTATGATTATAGTTTATGTTTCCTGAAGTATCTATTATGATTATGACATATGACTTATGTTGACTGACCTTTATGTTATATTCTTATGATGTTATGCTAGCTATCATATTTAGTATTTTTTTACTAATGCATACTCTTGCCTACATATTTATCAAATGTAGGGTTTCATAATTTTGAGTTCTATCTCTGAGGATAAGTTTCTAGTATAGCAAGTATTGAAGACCTTGTGAGTCATCATAGCATCAAGGATTTGATCACCTTTCCTTTTATTTTTAATTTTTAATTTTCACATTTATTTTATAGGTTGTATCCCAAATATATTAATGTTCCAAATGGTGTAAGACAAGTAAAATAAGCCTTACACTTTGTTTTTACGAATGACTTTGATTGTATGGTAAATGTTTTAAAACTTCCACAATTTACTATTTTTTTGTGATATGCTAAGTAGCATACATGGAGTCCTTCAGGGTTCTATGTGTGTGCTATGTTACTTCTAGGGTATACCAGTAGGTTGTGATAAGTATTGGATTTAAATCCCTCAGTTGTTGCTTGGTGCCCTGGTAGGCTACGTTTACTCAATTGAATAGTCATAAATTTGTGCTAACTGTGTAACATAATGTTAATTGATTGTAGAATATGTAATACTATGGATGTCTAAATCCTAATCTAGAGCCTAAAATAAGAGTCTAATATTTTTAACATTGTTTTAAGGTGAATAATAATTTATATAAGTCATTTAGGAAGTTCAAGAATCAAAATGTCAAGGAACGTCCGTGACGTCCGAAAACTAGTTCAAGAGGTGATAGCGTGCATAAGCCTATTTGACTATGTTTTAAGAGTCGGAAAATAATAAAATTTTGTGTAAGGTGTCTAACACATATAAGAGTTAGTTTATAGTAAAAACGTTTATGTACGACTCCTCAAGGACAATTAAAGGGCCCTTGAGGAGGACCCTTGTAAATATGGCTAAAAGCTTCCAAAAAGAAGTGTCCAACGACAGATTACAGGCGATGACTTGTGGTCCAAACCACGATCTGTCGATGGAAACCTTCGATGGTCAGTTATCAAATTTTTTAGGAAATTATTTTGAACTCTCTCCGACAAAATGATGGCTGCACATGACGGACATGAACAGTGCTCGTGATTTGACAAATGGGTCGTTGGTCTTGGTCTCATTTGTCATGATTATTTTTGCTGCACGTTTTTCAGTTAGTCCAATTAATCATTTGTTTGTTAATTTATTAGTTAGAGGTTATGGGAGTTTTAATTAATTTAGTTAATGACCTATATAAATACCTTAATATAATTAAACTAATCTAACGTTCATAATTTCCCATTCCCAACTTTCTCTTCCTTCTCTCTTCTTTCTCTCTCCAAAAAAAAACCCAATTAAGACCAAGAAAAATGGGGTTTATAGGTCTTATAAGGATAAAGTTTCTCCATTAAACCTCATCAATTAGTAAGTTAGGAGATTCCTTTTACCTTTGGGATCTCTTTCCCCGAAGGGTTCCTTCAAATTAAGTTCAAAAGTATGAAATTCAAGTGGGTTTACTTCCAAGATTAAATTGCTCTTGTGAATTTTTTTGATTATGATTTATCTTTGTTATCATGAGTATATTTACTTTATATGGTTACGTTATACTAATTCTTGATGCATTGACCTAGTTTGTGGAAGATGACATTTTCACCTTAACCCTAGGGTGTGATCGGAATTTAACTGTACAACATTGACTCAATTGGCTTAGTTAGTGTGTGAATTACTATCCTATGTTGTTATCATGCTAATTATGAGTAGATTATGATATACTGTAATCCAATTATTCTAGTTCTTGAGTAATTTACCTCGGTTGTGAAGTAGATTATGAACTTAACCTAAGTCACTAATTCTAGGCTATGAACTAGTGATGGATTTTGTATAATGATTAAATTGTTTTCATTATGATATTGGTTACTTTTATGCGATGATATCATACCATATTTGGTTTGAATTGGATGGTCGATGGTAAGACCTTGATGATGATAATGTGAAGGAGATTGGGTAAGTCTTGTGATCTCTATTCTTTACTTCAATTATGATACTTGTTTAAGTTATGATGTTGTATTGAAGTGTACCTTATGTTAAGATTGGTAGCGTTGATATGATGTTGAATTGAAATGTCTTGAACTATGGATTGTGAGTTGTTGGATAAGGTGTAAATGTTATAAGGATGGTAATGACTTAAAAATGTTCCTTATTACAATAAGACATGTAAATGTGCTAACCTCACATGTATGAATTTTAATGAAAGTACAATACTCATCAACTCTTGTTGAGCTAAGGGATAGACCCTATGACCTACATTAAGCTATAATGATTAATAAATGTATTAAAGTCATTTTAAAAAGGGACTCTATATTAGCACAGAGTGAACTATTGTGAGGAGTGTCCCTTCCCACATCGTGAAGGTAGGATCATTAATGTACTCATGTGATTGGAAACTATAATACTTGTAGCATAAAGAGGGTCCCAATTAAATCTCCTAGTTCTTGAACTGTGTTTCCCCTTAGCAATACTAGATAGTGGATCCATCTAGATGTTATGTTCATGTTTTGGTACTACTCACATCCGGAGAGTACACCCTAGATGCGACCGTCATCGTCGTCCTCTCAGAGGACTCAGACAAGCCCTTAGCATTCGTCATAACATGTCTTCAGTTAAAGTAGAACCAAACATGACATAATGTTCTAAGTGGATCAACTAGCTAGTATCCTATGATGGCAACATAGTTTGAGAACTAGGAGATAAATTAGAGATCCATAGTTCCACATTACATGACATTATCTATCTCAAGACATTTATTTTGAACCTACCTTCCCACTAGGGAAGGGACACCTCTTATATCTACTTAGTCAGAGCTTAGCTTAAGCCCCTTAGTGAATAACCTTTAAGTCATTATTTATTCATAAATCTTGTCAAAAGTCATATGAGATTAACTCCTTGTAAAAAAATGATCATGAGTTCTTTAGAATTAGATGAGAATTTCCTTTCATCGTAACCCTTCAATTGTGAGATTAACATATCATAAATCATCTTGTGTAAAGCATACAAGAGAATATCATAAACTTTCATTATCGTATTCTTATCATGATCTCAGAAATTATCATATTCATATCTCAACATACATGCATAGAATCATCATACATACTTCATTAGCATTGTAACATCATTTATAGGATAACATAAACACCATAGAGTAATCACGACTTTAGAATACTTATCTCTTTCTTCCAAGTACTTTATTCAAGAACTTACGTTCAACTTACAACAATTATAACAACAACATAGTGATATAATCTGGAGCAAAATCAATACCAATTCTTCAAGTCAGATGAAAGATCAATTCATAATTTAGGGTAAGGAAAAGGGTCATTAAAGGGTTTAGTGTTAGTTCCAATCCCAACGTTTACATGCAATGAAGTAGTAGATACAACCCACTCAAAACCATCAATCTGATAAGGATATGTTTCACACAAAAATCTAAAATTTACAAGTTAAACATTCTAGAATATACACTTAATCAACCATAGAAAACCATCTTTTTTCATTGATAGTTATAAATCTATAGTTAGGAAGAAAACTCATTTGGAAATGAGAGCGTTCTTGAGAGAGATGAGAGAAATTAGTTTGAATATGATTAAGTGTGTAAAAAGTTATCTAAAGCAGACCCAAAATCAATATATAGCCGTCCCACAAAATAAGGGTATTTTTATGAAGTTAAATTACCAAAAATACGACTTTAACGAATATGGGAAGTGGCTGCACGTCGCGGGGCCAATCCCCATTAATTTTCTGAAATTTTGGGTCGAGGCAGTGAGCCTCGTGTCATCCTCGAATCACGATGCTGCCTCTCAAATCTTTAGGCAGTACACTGCGTGTGGGCTGCGCGTCGCACAACAGCTTCTCCAATCTTCCTGCTTGAAGGCTGCTTTGGCAGCCCTCACGCTAAAGTTTGGATCCTTCCCAAGGACCCTTCGGATGGTCCTCGGGGTGCCGTTCCTAAACGTTTGGATCCTTTGTACTACATACAACTTATCCAAAGTCTTTTTAATAATTTAATAAATCATTTGAAACTTCAAAACCTTCACCAAAGATAGGGACGTCAACTAGTTCAAATTAGCTAGATTTCGGAAGTCAAGGACTTTCTTTGTAAGTTTGGCTCTAACCTTTCCTAAATGAGTTTATTACCTTAATATAGGTCTTGAAACATCATTTTGAACATTTTTCAATATATTAATATCTAGTCTATGTCATGGTATTTCCGTAGTGTAACATTATCCCCCCCCCCCATTCTAAACATTCGTCCCAAATGAAACTAAAATCTTTTTGGAGGTTAAGCATAGACTTAATACTATCATCCTAACCAACAACAACATAAAATAATAATGACTCACAGCTCATAGGAGTAATTCACAACTCCTTTCAGCAGATATCACAACATAACATATAACAGTTAATTCATGATGCACAACACATAAGAGCTCCATATTCATAACACATAGGGAGGAACTTCCTTCTCAACATTATCATGAGCTCAAAATACATCAAGGAATTACCATGCTATGTTTCTTCTCAAAACAACAACAAAAAAGCAAAATCTCAAGATGATAACATGGATACATATTTCAAATAAGTGAAAGAATAGAGTATAAAGACATTTTCTTAAAACTCTTGCTGGTATAACTTTTACCAAAACATGCAACTATTTACAAAGCAAGTCAATTTCACGATTATTCATTAATTTCATTACTAAGAGGAATGTGTAACCTCGATGAGTAAAAAAATGAGGGTAGCTGGACTTCATGTCGGCTTAGGCCTCCCACGTTGCACCCTCAACAAGATGGTTCCTCTATATAATTTGTATAGAGGCAACCTCTTTGTTCCTAAACTTCTTGACTTGGTGATCTAGGATTTCAACAGGAAACTTTTCATAGGAAATATTGTCCTCCACCCCTTAACCTTCAATAGGCAGAAGGGATACTAGGTCTCCTATGCATTTCTTGAGCATAGAAGCATGAAACATTAGATTAATTGAAGCTAGTTCATTAGGTAGTTCCAACTCATAGGAAACCTTCCCAATTCGTTGTAAAACCTCATAAGGACAAACATATCGGGGACTCAACTTCCCCTTCTTACACAAACTTATCACCCCTTGATATCTTCAAATGAACAGGATCACCTATTTCAAACTCAAGGTCTCTTATACTAATGTCGGCATAAGACTTTTGCCGACTATAGGTTGTCTTCAATCTATCTGTTTTGATTTGAACTTTCTCTATAGAGGCATAGATAAGCTCGTGACAGAGGAGTGAGGATTCACCAACCTCAAACAATCCAACCGGAGACCTACATCTTCTACCATAAATAGCTTTAAAAGGGGCCATGAAGATGCTCGAATGATAGATATTGTTGTAAGAGAACTCAATCAAAGGAGGATGATCATCCCAACATCCTCTGAAATCAATTACACAGGTTCTTAACATATCTTCATGTGTCTGAATGGTACGTTCCGGTTGAACATCTGTTTAAGGATGAAAAGCAGTGCTAAGTTTCACATAAGTACCTAAACCCTTTTTAAAAGCATTCAAAAAATGAGAAGTGAATTGGGCACCTCTATCCGAAATGATGGACAAAGGAATAACATAAAGACTCACAATCTCATTAATGTAGTCCTTGCATATTCTTCGGCCATATATGTAGACTTGACAGAAATAAAATGGGCAGATTTGGTCAACCCATCCACAATAACCGATATTGTATCAATTCGCCTCCGTATTCCAGGCAACCCAAAAACAAAGTCCATATTGATGTCTTTCCACTTCCATGTTGGAACATCCATTATTTTGGTTACAACTCCCGGTTTTAGATGCTCGGCTTTAACTTGTTGGCAGTTTGGACACTTAGCAACAAACTCTGCTATTTCCCTTTTTAAACCATCCCACCAATAGATCTCTTTAAGGTCATGATACATTTTGGTGGTACCCAAATGTATAGAATAACGAGAACCATGGGCTTCTACTAGATCTCGATTTCTCAAATCCTCAACATCCAATACACATAATCTCCCTTCATACCTACGAACACCATCTCCCCCTTGGGAGAATGACCCATTGAGATTACTAATTACCAATTCCTTTAACTCTATCAATAATGGATCATGATGCGTCTTCGATTTCACCTCCACCACTAATGATGAGTCGGAGTTATGATGGACCACGAAACCACCATTTGGAGAATCTTTTAAGCACACACCTAATCGAGCCAACCTGTGAACATCTTTCACAAGTTCTTTCTTCTCTTCTTCCACATGAGACACACTACCCATCATTATATGATACAAAGCATCCGCAATTACATTGGCCTTGCCAGGGTTGTAAAGGTCACTCATGTCATAGTCCTTCCACAATTCTTAAAATCTTATGTATCCAACATTTAAATCCTTTTGTGTAAACACATATTGAAGATTCTTATGGTCCGTAAACACATCAACATGCATACCATACAAGTAATGTCTCCATATTTTCAAGGCACAAAATATAGCAGCTAACTCAATATCATGAGTGAGATTCTTCTCATGAACTTTGAGTTGCCTAGAAGCATAAGCTATCACTATACTAGACTGCATGAGAACACATCCTAAGCGCACTCGATAAGCGTCATATACAGTACAAAGACTTCATTACCCTCCGATAAGGTCAACACCGGAGCAAATTTAAGCTTATGTTTTCACTCTTGAAATCCTTTTTCACAAGCTTTAGACCACTCAAACTTTACCTTTTTTGGGTCAAGGCTGTTAAAGGAGAAGCAATAAACGATAATCCACCAAAAAACCTTTTTAATACCCTCCTAGACCCAAGAAACCCTTATGTTAGTTGATTCAAAGGTCTAGGCCAATTTCTTACTGCATTCGTCTCCTTTGGATTAACCTCTACAACCTTACAGAGATAATATGGCCAAGAAAAAGAACTGACCTCAACCAAAATTAGCACTTATTGAAATTAGAATAAAGTTGGTGTTCCTTGAGGACTTTCAAGACTAACCTCAAGTATCTCATGCTCATTTTCATTCTTGTAATATATCAAAATATCATCAATGAACACAATCACAAATGAGGCTAGGTAATCTCGGAAAACTCTATTCATTAAATCCATAAACGTTGCCGAGGCATTTGTTAACCCAAAAGACATCACTAGAAATCCATAGTGACCATATATAGTTTGCAAATTAGTTTTGGGAATATCTTCACCTCTCACCCTAAGTTGGTGATATCCCGACCTTAAGTCAATCTTTGAAAAGTACCTACCATCTTTGAGTTGATCAAATAGTTCATCAATCACAGGTAGAGGATATTTGTTCTTTATGGTGACCTTATTGAGTTGATGATTATCATTGCACATCCTAAGGCACCCATCCTTCTTCTTCTTAAACTTGACCGGATAACCCCATGGAGAAATACTAGGTTTAATGAAACCCTTGTCTAGTAAATCCTTGAGTTTGAGCTTCAATTTTTGCAGTTCAGCTAGAGCCATCCTATATGGAGGAAACGAATGGGATTTCTATTCTGTAATAAGTCAATGTCAAAGTCAGTTTCCTATTTAGGAGGAACTCCTAGAAGTTCATTAGGAAAAATCTCTAGACATTGCCTCATTACAAAGACTGACTCAATAGAAGAAGTTGCACATTATATGTCTTTAAGCCTCTTTACATTGTATAAACATCCCTTGTCCCTCATCCTACAAGCCTTCAAACCAGAAATGATTTTACCCCTTGCATATAACTTCCCTGCTTCCACTCTAGAATGGGTTCATTTGGAAATTTAAACTTCACTACCCTTGTTCTACAATCTATAGACGAAAAACATGCATGAATCCATACCCAATATTATATCAAAATGAAACATGCCTAGTTCTACCAAATCAACAACAGTAAGTCTATTAGGCAGCATTACAGGACATTTCCTATTGACTCTTTTTGCAACCACAGAGTCACCCTTTGGGGTACAAACCGAAACGGGTTAAAAAAACATTGGGAAGTACATAAAACTTCCTAGATACCAAAGGTGTAACAAAACAAAGAGTAGCACCGAGATCAAAAAAACCATAAATATTAATATAGAAGACTTGTAACATACTCGTGAAAACGTCGGGAGAGTTTTCTTTTTCACCCATAGCGTTGACTACTCAGAAACAGTTCCTTTTTGGAGATCCAAAACTAGGACCTCTTTGTTGAGATTGGGCATTCCCCTTGCCTTGGCTTCTCACCTTAGAACAATATTTCACCATATCTCCACCCTTGCCACAACCATAGAAACTATTAGTCTTAATAAGGTGAAGAGCCACATGTTCCTTACCACACTTACTACAAGTTGGTCTTTATCTTGGTGGATCAACATTTCTCCCCTTTTGAGGTTTAGGCTTAAAACCTCTATCATTGCAATTCTTGGAGAATTCTGAAGGAACCTGGATTGAAAACTTCTTACTGAACTTAGTCTTGTCTTGAATGTCAAGCCTACTCTTAGAAGAACCATTTTCAAAAGAGATTGCCTTTTTAGCTTCCCTATTCCTCTTTCTTAGACGACTCTCCTCTAATTTTAGAGTATGAACAATCAATCTAGAAAGATCCAGATTGTCATGAATCATGGTTTCTCGACATTCTTGTTCAACCTCTTCAAACACGCCCATTACATAACGACTCATTTCATCCCTAGCATTGGAAACCAAAGAAAAAGCATATTTGGAAATTTTTTAATGAACTTAGAGGAGTATTCCTCAAAATTCACACCTTCTTGATGAATGTTTATGAACTCCTGTACCTTAGCTTCGCTTTGCTCCCTAGGAAGACTCTGTAAACAAAGACCTTTTTGAAGATCTCCCAAGTAACAGGACCACCTCCTAAAGCCCTACTATCCTTTCACAGATTGTACCATGTCTGAACAACGTCGTTGATTTGATAGGCATCAAGCTCAGCCTTCTCAGTAGTACTCACTCCCATAGCAACACAAGATCTTGTAAACCTCATCAAGGAAGTCTTGGGGTCCTCATCACTTTTGATCCAAAGAACATTGGAGTATTCATCCTCGTGAAATCTCTCAAACGGCTAGCCATAGTACTACCATGTTTGTTCTGTCAAGGAACTACCTCCTAGTTAGCTTGTGTAATAATGGTTTGATCTTGAATGGTGATGGCTTGGCCATTTTCTAAAGGGATTCTCTCACCTCACCATCCGTCATGGCCGGAGGATTGACCTGAAGTTGATCATTTGTAGTAGCTTGCACTTTTGGAGGAACTTGATTGCCTTGGGGATTAGCTCCCACATTCGCAACTTCATCTCCAACTCTTCTCGCGGATGTCCTTCTTGTGTTCATTGCCTATAATCACAAGAAAGAGATTAGATGCTAAGAGACGCATAGTGTCAAAACTCTAGAGGCACGTCATAGGATTACCAAGAAAAGAGAAATTTCCTAATCATTACATAGACTCTCATACAGAATTATGGCGCGCTACACAACCATAAACAAGACACTAGGTAATGTGGTTTATCAAGATATTTATCCTAAGGATATTTAACCCATGCTCTTATACCTTGTTTGTCACATCCCCTAAATGCGACCGGCGTCTTCGTCCTCTCATAGTACTCATACAAGCCCTTAACATTCGTCATAACATGTCATTACTTAAAATTGCAGAAATATTTAAAACTTTTAATACTATGTGACATATACATAAAATTTTATAAAAACCATATAAATAGTACGAATCTGGACTTAGATAATAAAACGTTGATACACCATATAGGCCTTAATATAGAAGAATCCAAAGAACGTAAAGTGAATCAAAAGTGTTCTTATAACTACTAAAGTCTTCATAATCTAGATTAAGAAATAATAGCTTCCCCGAACATGAGGAGCTTCTAACACTTGGACAAAGAGTTCCAAGCTTCTTCAATCCACCTTCTTAATCTTCAATGGCCGGACCCTACATTTGTACTGATATAAAGTAATAAGGTTAGTAAGCCACATGTACTAAGTATGGGGCTATGAACATAGCAATTAAGGACATGAATGAAAAGATCATTTCTTAGTAAGCATGCAAAGTCATTTGAAAATCTTCAATGCACATATTGTAGAACGTATACAAGTTAAGGATTCCATCAACATAAAGCATGACAAAAATAAAAAACATATTATCATAGAGTCATGTTAACATTTCATATTAAATAGATCATATAAAGATAACATACAAAACACTTACCAATTATGTCATCCCCAACCTACAAGTGAAATTGTCATATGAATCCCCATAATGCCACACAACCAAGTAGATAAGATAGGCGACCATAAGTAAAGCTTTTCTTCACATAACTTGTAACATAAGTATTCATCACCTTATAAAGTAATAAAGACAAATAACATGTTCATTAACGTAACCAATTTCATATAATTATAAAAACATGTATCATAAACATCATACCTTTCATGTTTTCATATTACATAAAAACAATCTTCTAGGACATCCCTTAGAGTCAACTTACGCAATGTGTAGGTAGAGTCCCATGACCTTACCTATACTAAGTAGACTTTTCAAGTCACCCTAGTTAACATCCATTTACTTTTTTTTTTATTTTACTTGATGGAACAATTGACTTAATTGACATTAGACTATATGATATAAACATTGAATTCGGTGCCATAAAACCCTACACCGAATGAAAGTGGTCTACCGGCCAAAGTAGAACCAAATATGACATAGTTCAATAGGTGGATCCATTAAATAGTATCCTATGGTGCCAACATAGTTCAAGAACTAGGATATATATAAGAGATTCATAGTTCCACATTACATGGAAGCCTCTATCTCATGAGAGTTATTGTGAACCTACCTTCAAACTAGGAAAGGAACACCTCTCATACTATTCCATCGGTGCTAAGCTTAAGTCCTTTTGTGAATAACCTTTAAGTCATTATTTATTCATAAATCTTATCATAAGTCATAGGATATTAACTTCTTGTATAAATATGATCATGAGTTCCTTAGGATGAAATGAGAATTTCCTTTCATCTGTCACATACGGGGAGCACCCAATATAAGTAAAATGGTGTACTTGACTTCTCGGAGGTCTTATAAAAGCCCATAGTTATAATTAATCGCATTGTCATAAAAAATATAGTGGAAAATTTAACACTTTTTATAGCACATCATATGCTAGAAACAACACTATATTTATATATAAAATATAAGTCATTATACATATATAGACTCTAAGTCTCTTTTTCATCTTAGACTCAACAACATTAGAATACTTTAGGGACACATCCCTTAAAATATACAACATAACTATACAACATTTAATACACTATACAGTAAGACATGAGTAGGGAATCCTTGGAACTTACGGACACTTTCCTTGAGATTTGGAACCACATATCTAGCTCCTCAATCGTATATATATCCTTTAAGAATCTATAATCTATCTTTTTTGTAAAAAGTAGAGAAGAATGGGATTAGTGTAAGAATGCACTAAGAATGGAAACCATGCAAAAACATGCATTTAAAAGGGACATTTTCTTGATATCATACTTCATGCCTTTTTGACTAAATCTTTGTAAAATCTTTAGACAGACAATTAAATTTATATAATTCACATACTTCATATTGAAATATTCAAAGGACAAACATCTCATAAACTTACATATTTAATTTATGACATTTTCAAGTCACATTACGGTGAGCAAATTTCCTTTAATAGTGAACTATCTTCTCTTTTATTCATTAACCTCTCAAGTAACCTCTTGTGATCCTTGGTGTAATGCATCACATTTAAGGTAACAAAGAAAGAATACCTACAACCTGAATAAGCAAACACATATCATTATATAAGCATATTACATGCTAGATACATTTATGTCAAAACCTTAGGAACATCACAGTAAGCTACATCAACTTACACATATAATGACTTTACTTCGCACACATCATTATTATACCATGTTCATAACCTTAATATTTATATACTAGTGCAATGAACATATGAAGCCCCATAACCCCATATATTCTTAGTAAACCCTTCATGTGACCACAAACCTTAACACTTCATATATCAACATAACACATAAAGACAACTCCATTCATATCAACAATCTTCATCATATAGTCATTAAGACTCACATAGTGCATAAAAGAATAAGAGCTTATCACGTAGACTCATAACATGCACATTTCCGTGAAAATAGACAAATACTACCAAGTCATGCAGTGTCTCGACAGCCTCGTGTCATTCTTGTGGTCCTTTTTGCGGGGCTCTTTAGAAGTCGTACCCTTAAATTTCCAACGTACATACGAATCTTAAAAAGTTTCATACCTCCCACGTGAGTTTAAACTAAACAAATGCACATAAAACATCTAAGCAGGCTAGGCCCCATGAAGACACACTTGAGCATCTTAAGGGCTAACTTTCGAATGTGTTGGACGTTTGACCTCCAATCTTAACGAATATCCATATAATATCAATAAACATAATTATTACTCATTTTAAGACTTCATAATATCATGAAATACAATACATAAACACGCATAGACACATTAGGCACATCGGTGACTAGTCGTCGAACGTCATGGTCGTCCATTTGACCCTTGACTTTCAAATCACCTCAAACTTTAAACACTGCCTCAATACCATATTATAATTCATTTTAAGACCTTAGAACATTTAGATTAACATGGTAGGATCAAGAAACCCTAACTCATTTTTTAGGGTCTTACAATATTTCCCACTTGGGAACATTCATCTTCGAATGACACTTAGAATGCTTTAATCACAACAAGGACTTCAATGTATAATAGAGAAGTTCATCACATTTATAACATAATCAAATCATTTTAGCACACAATTCACACAAGCACGCAAAAACTTCCATTCTCTCACTCTTTAATGTATCAAAAACAAAGTCTGTAATCATGTTCATAGGAGGAACATGCTTCTCCTAATCATGACATGGTCATTACACTTCAATTCATTAAGAACTCATCTTGCAAATATTCTTTAAATCACACTTAGGAAGATTTCAAAATCGCCCAAGAAGCAATTAGGCACTGATTCTTGAATTCACATAAACTTGAATTAATTGAATCAACAAACATATTTATTATATAGACCTAGTTACATGAAGGTCATACTCAACCATACCATGTTTAGTGGTGTCCATGGAGAAATGTCCTTCTTCTCAACACACTCACCTGTATCATGAGTTCACACCTAGGCAAAGAATAAGGTCAATTCCCTCTTGAAATGAGAAATTCTAAACTTTTAAACCAAGACATTATGATGTTTCCTTCCTAGTGAAGTCCAATTTGTAAGTCACACCAAGCACATCACAACACTTAGGAAGTGACTTCATAAAATGTCAATTTCCTAGCATGGTGCACACCTTTACATAAGCATCTTTTAATAAGAATAATACAAATCATAGGTACACATACAACACTTAGCTAAATATTCTTTCACCTTTCAATATTGAACCTACAATTATGCATTCCAAATCATACAAATCACGTAATTTTCAAAAGACTTAACATATTAAATTTTTAAGAGACTGAAGTTTTCTTTATAAGGCTAAACATTTCACCTTACTAGTGACTATTACCATGTTTCTTATCTTATTTCATGAAGTCAAATGCACAACTCGCATATAAAGATGCAAATCAACATGAGAGAACATGGGTAGTTATCAAAAAATTTATTTCATGCACTTTGGAATCTTAAAATATCCTTAAGGTAATGTCAACCAATACATACCAAACATATAAACTTCATGCAATTCATACTTTATGCAAGACTATATTCATGAACAAGTTTACTAAAAATTCATTATATTCAAGTTCAAGGTAAAATAAAAGGTCAAGGTAAAAAATATCTACAAACTTACTAATCCATCACCATCTCATACTTAGGGTAAATCCAATTAAGAGCAACTTAACCCGACCTTAAGAGGATCTTAACTAAGCAACCTTAATTTTCATCACTTAAAAGTGCTTACAACTTTAGAAGGAATTTACAGTAAGTCAACCAAAGTATTGTAAACCTTATCACCTAGGCAATTTATCCCCAATTATCAAGTTAGGCCATACTATTTAACCTCATAAGTTCTTCAATGATACGATATACACCAAGGTCATACATCATTAGAGGAGACAACAAGGAGACTTAGCCTTAAAGACTCTTTCTTTTCTTTCAACATTAAAGTAAAGTAACTTCTTGGTTAATCAAACCAACATCATCACCTTACAAAGATAATAATACTACCCTCAATTCTAAGGGAAACATCAATTCCAGAATATCAAGGGTCTCACAACACAATAAGAAGTTAGAAACAAATCTCCGACTCATCTTGCCATAATACTCTCATCCTTTATTCCAAATAGAAAATCTCCTTTTTACATTCATTATCATGTTCATATGTATTAATTTTATACACATTTCAAGAGCTTCCAATCAAAGGACAATTTAGTCGGTTTCCTAAAAAATTACAGTAAGTTTCCTAGCATTACAGTGAACATGCGTCAAAGTTCCAAAAAAATGCAACATTTAAGCAATTGATCAGAAAAGCATAACCATATGATATACAAAACTTTAATGAGACAAACATAATATCATCATACCTAGGATTATACAAAGAAGTCCCATCCATACTAGGCAACTTATCATGACCACATATATACAAAGGGAAAACATTGAACACTTTTAAGAACATATTCTAAGGGTAGTATGCTTCCATACGTAGCCACTAAGCATTTAAAATTCAAATCATATCATAAGGTTACCATCATGAAAAACCATATAGTAACACTTCATTCCAAAATAAACTCATTTTAAATATAATAACTTCTAACATGTTTTAACTATATCATGACATAGATTTTTCAATATAACATGTTATTTCACATAAATCTCATACTTAGCCTTAAATGGCATCACATCATCAAATATTCCAAAAGTCACCTTCACACATACTCATAAAACCATAAGAACCGAGATAAGCAATTAAACTCACCTTTTCGCCTTCAAGCATAGAGAACAATCTCATCCAAGCAATCACATCTAAAAGACCACCAGACAAGAAAACATAAGAAAGAGAGCTTATAGAGTTAAGTTCTATCGCACGAGTTGAGAATGATAGAGAAGGGAAAATCTATTGTCCTATAACCTCTCGTACCATTTGATGTGTAACCAATGATACAAGACTCTAATATATGTGGAAATATGAGACCTCTTGGACCCTAAACCACTTCGAAAAACCTCATCTCTATAAGGACATTTTTTAACATCCGGCGAGCACCCCCTATAAGTAACATGGCGTACTTGACCTCTCGGATGTATTATACAAGCCCATAGTTATCATTCATCACCTTATCATGGTAAATTTAGTTGGAAATTTAAAACATTTAATAACACATCCTATGCTAGAAACATAACTTCATATATATATATATAATATAAGTCATAATACACATATAGAATCTTATTCTCTTTGCCATCTTAGACTCAATAACATTAGAATACATTAGGGACATGACCCTTAAAACATCAGACATAACTATACAACATTTAATAAACTTTATAGTAAGACATGAGTAGGGAATCATTGGAACTTAAAAACCCTTTCCTTGATCTTCGAACCACATATCAAGCTCCTCAATCATATAGAAATCCTATAAGCATTCATAACCTACACTATGTGCAAAAAGTAGAGAAGAATGGGATTAGTACAAGAATGCACTATGTACGGCAACCATGCAAAACATCATTTAAAAGGAACATTTTCTTGAAATTATACTTCATTTATTTTTGAGTAAATCTTCATAAAACCATTAGAGAATTACATTTATATCATTCAAATACTTATTATAGACATATTAAAAGGACAAACATCACATAGGATCACATATAGAATTTATGACATTTTCAAGTCACATTAAAGCGAGCTACTTTCCCTTAACAGTGAACTATCTTCTCTTTTATTCATTAACCTCCCAAGTAACCCTGTTGTGATAGTTGGTGAAATGTATTACCTTAAGGTTACAAAGAAAGCATATATACAACCTACATAAGCCAATACATCTCATTGTATAAGCATATTACATGATAGAGACGCTTAAATCAAAACCATTGGTAAATCATAAGCTACATCAACTTACACATATAATGACTTCACTTCACATACATCATTATTACACCTTGTTCATGACCCCAATCTATGTCTACTAGTGCAATGAACATATGAAGCCCATAATTCTATACATTCTTATTAAACCCTTCATGAGACCACAAACCTTAACAGTTTATACATCAACATAACACATAAAGACAACTCCATTCATATCATCAATCTTTATCATATAGTCATTAAGACTCACATAGTGTGAATAACAATAATACCATATCACTTTGACTCATAGCATGCCCTTATTTATGACAAATAGAAAAATACGACCATTCCATGCATAAATACATACTCATAATCATATATATTAGGTCACCTTCCTAGGACATCCTAAGGAGCTACTTTTGAAAAAATCTAAATGGGTTCATTACTTCCACCTATCCTGAGTAACATCCCTTAAGTCCTCCTAGTTAGGATCCTATTCATTTACTTCCATTATCAAATTTACATTAGGGAAACTATAGCTTTAACATACACGAAGACCATGGGTTTCATGAGACCACAAACCTTAACAGTTTATACATCAACATAACACATAAAGTTAACTCCATTAATATCAACAATCTTCATAATATAGTCATTAAGACTCACATAGTGTGAATCCCAATAATACCATATCACATTGACTCATAGCATACCCTTATTTATGATAAATAGACAAATACTACCATTCCATGCATAAATACATACTCATAATCATATACATTAGGTCACCTTCCTAGGACATCCTAAGGAGCTACTTTTGAAAAAATCTAAATGGGTTCATTACTTCCACCTATCCTAAGTAACATCCCTTAAGTCCTCCTAGTTACGATCCTATTCATTTACTTCCATTATCGAATTTACATTAGGGAAACTATAGCTTTAACATACACGAAGACCATGGGTGATAAACATGGAATTTGGTTTTGTAGAGCCTTAGACAAATGGAAAGGACACACACTCATATTCAAGTTCAGCCTATGCTTAGCTAAGTTTCCTTTATTGAAAAACCATTATTATATTACTTTTATAAAATATAGGATTAGGATATTTATCCCCTCATATGCTAAGCTCATAGGTCATATATGAAAGTTCATCAACCTAAATAATGTAAGAAGATCGTTTCACGTGGACATAGCATATGTATTACCACTATCTAAGTTAGGATACACTTGAGCACACATTTCAAGGAACCTCTATTGACTTTATCATGTGTGTCTATATATACATACATGTGAGAAAACCTTTCACATATAATATTAAGGTCACACGTGTTCATACATTCATATTCATATATATAGAAAACAAAACTAGAAACTATTCTATGAAGGTACACATGTACAATGCATAGGCAAAGTCCCATACCCTTTTCCATACTAGTACACCTATCAAGAAATCGTAACTAAGGAAACACATATCATACTTTCATAAACATCATCTCAAGATGCATAGTAGTAGACACTAGTGCATGTGAGAACTATCTTTCATTTAGATGCCATGACCTATACTACTTGTAAGCATGCATGATGTGTGAGTGTGTGTACATTAGTCAACATGATCACATAATGTCTATTCATAACATCTTGAGACAGCCACCCTATTAAGACCATAATTCACAACAAAGCATAGACCATACAACACCATTTAGCATAGGAGGTAAGACAATCTTCATATTACATTCAAGACTCGCAATTCTTAGCTATTAACACATTCACATAGGGGTACATAAGCAGGGAATTATTAACCCTTTAAACTCATAAAAGGAAGCACCTATACTCTACCCTAACATAGATATACACATGCTTATACAATCGGCATACAACCTAAATCACAACTACAATAGGAAAGTAGGCATAAGATTCACATAGTGTGATCATTATACCACATATTCATATATTCATGAATTTACCTTAAATGCCATATTCAACACATATATACATTGAAAATAAAGTAACCACCTCAAGCATACGTGAACTATAGAACACAATGCCATACATGGCTTCATCAACTACATTAATATAGAAAGTAGAGGAGATAAACATTCTTACCTATTTCTCACCCTTTGATCATAATTGATCAATACACCTTGTTTATCAACAATTCATATATAGGGAAGTTGCTACATGTACTTTAATCATAAAAGAAACCATGTACAAGTCGCTACAAGATCATATAATAACATAATACAAGGCATCACATGCATAGTAGAAGATAGAGAGTTATAAATCACTTGCTAATATTCTTTGCTGTAATTACCATGATTAATCTTCATAATATACCAATAACACCAACCTAGGGAAGTATCTAAAGGCATAATAATCTAGTCTAAGTCATGCTTTATCTATCGTAGAATTAAGATCACATAATGTTCATTACAACATTTAAATTGTAGGCTAGAACAACCTAGATCAATTCATGCCAAGACTCTTATTCTTTGGTCATCAAAAATACATACCCACAATTAATTAATATCATTAATATAAAAAAATTAGTTAGGGACAACATAATTTACTCGAAATCCTAGTATAATTTGTCATAACCTTTATATCACAATGAATATGCTAGTTTAGACATTGATGGGAAATAGAAGAATCATTGGCTAATCAACATTGATTCACATGAATCACTTTTTTACGATTCATAAATAACATCCAATTAAGGAAGTATAAGTAACCATGCTTACACAACCGAATTCCACATTAATTCGTTAAAAGGCCAATGTTACGGTGAATCATCAAAAACCAAGCTAAGCATGTTCAAATCTTCATACGTTTATCCACATGGATCCTTCATAATCAATTCATCATAAATTCGTGTAAATAACAATTGGTATAAACAATTAAACGTAAGAGAATCACAATACAACGATTAAAATGACATTATCACAATGTCTTTGCATGGGCTAAATCGATTTTGGGAAGGGACATTGGTTCATCATGCAATTGGATTAAAATCACATTAAAACCAATACATTAAAATCAATTAATCGTGATTAAATCATTCAAAACATTTTTAGAATGAACTCATAAATAGATTGAAGAAGAGGAGATTTGATCATATTTTCTCTTTGGAATCTTTGAGATTAACTCTCTAGATGGAACGATAACTAGAGATGAAGGATCACCATAACTTTATCCACATGAAAATATCTTAAAATAAGTAAATAACCCATGAGAATCCAATCTACAAGTTGTTCTTGAGATTCAACAACAATGGAGGTTTCTAGATAATTTGTTTTGGAGTGAAGGTTCAATTTGAGTTAATTGGATTGCGAAAGGGTTGATCACATTTTAAATTACTTATATACACCCAAAAATAGGTAAATAATTTTATTATATTCATTGTTGACGTGGGTTGAATTTCTTATTCATCATTAATAAATAAGTGCGCAAGGCACCTGTTGCAGGCCACCATCGACGGACAGTAAGTCAATCGACGGGCCGTCTTTGGCTTCAATCAATAGGTCCTTATCCTGGACTTTGGTTTATCCTTCCCTAATCTAAGTTTTGATCTATGATACCCTACCAACAATCCGTTGGTAAACCAATTGGATGTCGTTTGGCTCGTCGATTGACACTGCTAAGGTAGTGTTTCGAAAGCATTGGGTCCTTCTTTTGGGCCCTTTTGCGGGACCCTTTAGAAGTAGTACCTTGACGTTTACAATGTAAATACAAACCTTAACAAGTT
Organism: Solanum chilense; assembly: GCA_032847665.1. Taxonomy (NCBI): domain Eukaryota; kingdom Viridiplantae; phylum Streptophyta; class Magnoliopsida; order Solanales; family Solanaceae; genus Solanum; species Solanum chilense. Next base: position 11,140,969 of record CM064970.1, on the reverse strand, counting down.
TTAGACCTCCCACATGAGTTTCACACATTACAAAAACACATAACATGTCCAAAAAGGTTAGGCCCCATCAAGACACACTTGAGCATCTTAAGGGCTAACATTCGAACGTCTTGTATGTTTTACCTCAAAAATTCACGAAAATAAATATACTATCTATAAACATCATTATAACTCAGTTTAATACTTCATAATATAATGACATACAATATATAAACACTCACAGACACATGAGGCACATAGGTGACTAGTCGTCGAATGTCTTGGTCGTCCCTTGACATTTGACATCCAAATCACCTAAAACTTTACAAACTGCCTCAATACCATATTAGAATTAATTTTAGTACCCTATAACAATAATAAAAATATTTTAGGATTTATTCACCCAAACTCATATTGGGGTCTTTCAATATCCCCTACTTGGGAACATTCATCCTCGAATGATACTTTGAATGCTTTAATTACAAAACGGACTTCAATATATCATAGAGAAGTTCATCATATTTATAAAATAATCAAATCATTTAAGCACTCAATGCACACAAGAACATAAAACTTCCATTCACTCATTGAAAATGCGGAAAATTTTGAAACTTGAATTATATATATTTGGAGGTTTACATAGACCTCTGCATACACATAATATATATATATATATATATATATATATATATATATATATATATATATATATATGTATGTATGTATGTATCGAATATAAATAGACCCTTAGTATAAGAAGGTTACATAGACTTCTACTCTTTTTTCACACACACACATACACAAAAACACACACACAGATATATATATATATATATATATATATATATATATATATATATATATCAAAACATAGTCTTAAAGATTATCTTATCTCATACCATCTAAACGATCATCACAATTTGGGCATAATACTAAATAAAATGTAAAAAAGCCACATATAGGCTTATAAATGTTGTACACAATGAATGTGGAATGAACTTAAAAGTCTTAAAAAAAACAAAGGAACTTCATAGGCAAGATATTGGCATCGTCATCGAAAAGTGAGGACCTACCCACTAGGATGATAGAGAACATCCAAGCCTTCTTCAAGTCGTCCTGAATGAGCCTTCAATGAACGAAAGCTAAAATGTTTGGTAAAAGGAAAGAAAATGGGTTTGGTACTCCCCATGTACTAAGTATGATAACATAAAAATATAAGGTCTATGCATGATCAAGGAAAGCTCATCCTAAAGCAACATGTCATTTCTTTAAAGTTAAATTATTTTACGTTCTTAAATCATTATTTATGATTCATGCAATGAATATGACACGTTCTCATGCAATTACGTCATAGAAATTATTTTTCTATATCAACTTAACACCTTGGAATCATGAAGGTCATTTTAGAACAACTTAAACAAAACATAAGAAATTTGCTCCTTTAGGCCGAGAGCTCTTCCCTTCAGCCTTGGTTTATTCTTAAGTCATTTTCTTCTTTGTGTTGTGCAGTTCAGTGATCTCATTTGATCTGATGTTTTACATATAAGTGCAATGATTCATTGTAGTCCCATACCTACAATGAATAGAGTAAGTAATCCTAAAGACTAAGGAAATGTTTGGCTGCCTTACTTACAAGTGATATATTCCATTCTTATTAAATCGGGCATGGATGTATTTATAAGCTGATCTTTATTGTTTATACCCATTAATTGGTTGTTAACCTAATATACGAATCATTGAGGCATATATTCGTACTCCAGTATTAGCATAAACCATTAACTTGTTAAGACTTCATTCTTGTCAAACGTTGGTGATTGACATTTTTAAGCTTTTACTTCCTTAGCTCACTTTGAACTTACGTTTCTACTTCTTTAATACATTGTTCGTTGTGAACATGCTACTTTCATTTTTTCTTACTTTCTTTAAAGAATTCTTTAGCATTAATAGAAGTAGATCATGCGAGCTAACATGAAATCCAGTGTATCCCCCACACTGAAAAGGGTGTGGTTCACCGGTTGAGGTGAACCAAGCCCATTGTCTACCCCACATCAAAAAGGGGTTTACCGGCTAAAGTGAAACAAGGTCAGTGTTTTCCCCACACTGAAAAGAGGTTTTCAGGGCTGAAGTGAACCGAATACTTTTCTGAACTTTAAATAACATAGATCATGTGATCTAAACATGAAATCAGGTGTATTCCTCACACCAAAAAGAGGTGGAATCACTGGTCAAATTGAAACAGAATATCCTAGCATTCTTAGGTGGAGGCATGCACTAGCTAACTCCCTTATGCTTGCAAACATAGTTTGAAGACAAGGAGACACACAGAAACCCTGGTCCACCTAGGTTGGGATCTTGTCTCATGAAGCTTCCATGTACCGGCACAAGCTCATGGCTAGTCTATCGGTGCTAAGCTCAGAACTATTTTACTTTATTATCTCTTAGAGTTGACTCAAACATTATGGAAGCTTGCTTCTAGTTATGAGGTTTACCTAACTCTATGGATGACTGGTCATCCCTTTCTTTGGTTGATGAATATGAACTTATAACTTACATTATCATCATGGAGCGAGTGAGTCTTGTCTCACAGACTATAGCACCCTGTTATGTGAGTATTTTTGACATAATTGATTAAGTGTAATTTAGACTTGTCTCACATTTTTTAACACTCTATATTAGGTCAATTTCAAAACTTGTGATTTTAGTTATTTCATAACTCACCTTAACTTGTTCAACATTTATTGGTAGTTTTGTACAATTCTTTTTGAAAGTTATAACTACTTATTCAATGCTATTACGTTCACAAGTTTGTACAGATATGATATGTTGGGACCTATCCTATTTATTGGCATACCCTATGTTTTGAGTTCATTGATGTAGATATTGGTATGAATTTACATGATTTGGAAGTTAGATGATTGTTCATAGTTTTTCCAGCCAATTTGTTGGCATAAATCACCATTTCACTAGATACTTTTCATAACGTTATCACTAGCCATGCCAATTACTTCATAAATACATTATAATAATCTATGATGTTAAACAAGCCATCTTTTAACATTTGATTAGCCTATAAAACAATTCAATGAACAACTTACAACAATTTCATCTTCTCGAACACAAATAGAAATCATAACATTTAAAATTCATGTAGATAACACCCTAAGCATGCGGATCTAGCATGCAGGTTTCATTCGACATTATAATCACGGAAAAATACACATAATAATCTGTTAACACCACATACAAACAACATGCTCAAAATTTACATCATATGAATTATAAGAATCGGAAATTCGGAGAACTAGGGAGATGAACATGCTATTTATTGGGAACAACCCTAGTTTCGATATTCTTGATTTTAAAACATTTGAAAAGCCTCTTGGAAAAAGAATTCCAGGAGACAAAATCCATACCTCACCGTAGAATTGAATCTATGAAGATCAACTTGAACTTTGCACGAAAACCTTGAAGGATCACCTTTAAATCGACTAAGGTTAATTTTCTATTTTTCTTACGTTTTTTACAGTTTTGAGTCATAGGTTTTCTAGTGATTGAACGTGAGTCTAAGTCTTAGGAACTTATATTACTAATTAATCTTACGCTATTTAAGTTAATTAAATAAATCAATTATCTAGTTACAAAAATGCCCCTCCTTAATTGATTTAAAAATTGGAGAATATTTGACTTAGCCAAATTAGGAAATTTTCTAAGGCTTTCGGCTAAGACCATGACTTTGATTTAATTAATTAATTAAGTTTTTGATGTAAGTAATTAAGTGACCTAGTGTAATTTCTAAAGTACCCCTATGTAATTAGGACCATAACCAACCCCTTTGGACAATCCTAGGCTAGGTACTAGGATGTTTCTTAGTTAGTGATTTGTCTTACTGTCACCTAGTTGAGTCTTAGGTTGTAGGGTCCCTTAGTTAGTTATTTTTTGTTCTTCCTAGGTTAGTTAGTTACCTAGGTCAGTTGGTTAGACTCTAGGATCGGTAAGGGAGCTTGGCCCCACGTGGGCTAACCCGGATGCGCACCTGTCCCCAACCTCTCTAAACGAATTGATTAGCCTGTCTCTTGGTCGGTTGCACATGTGCTTGCCCATGTGCTTGCACATGTGTTGTGTGTAATTTCCTAACTAAATATTCTGGAAGGTTCATTTGGAATGTTTACTTATTGTCCCAAGAATCCTCACTATATCCTTGGGCACTGCCTAATCTTGATGATCATTTTAAGTAGTCATGTGCTATGGTACAAAGGATTGACACTTGTATGCCTAGTACATAATGTGTTAAGTTGAGAATCAATAATTTTAGCTTAGGGTCTTCATTGCAGCTACAATTCTTAAACAAGCTTCAATTATATTCTAAATACTTTTGTATACATAGAAATTGACTAACACCCTTAAGCCAATAGTCTATAATATGCCCAATATTTCTTAATATTGGGCATGGGATGCATTGTACCCTAATACGATTCTTAAAAATTTAGTAGGGTATTCACTAGTCATGTACATTTTTTGGAAATTCTAGAAAAATCAAGATGGTGAATTCTATTAGGTGGCATAAATGACTTTATAAGGAATAGTTATTTGTCAATCTCTATATACTCCATAAGCTCTAATGTTGTCTCGTCTTGCAAACACCTGACCTATATCTTTTACCTTAGACCACTTGTCCATCCTGGCCTATATCTTGTACCACACATGAGCAACATCCTTGAGCTAGTATGCAGCCAACTCAACCTTCTCCTCTTCATTAACACCCATAGTAGGCGTTATAAACTACCATGCACTCACCTCTTTGCAAAATGGCCATACATACCGCTCACTCCAGCATCTGGGGATTAAGGAGGAGATTGGTCTCCCCCAACAGCTGCTTCTCTAACTCTCCTTCCTGCATTTCTTCTTATGTTCATTCTCTACATGAACACACAAGAATTATGGTCCATGCTATAATGACATAAAATGTAAAATCTCTACACGACACGATAAGGAGTAGAAGAATGGAAGATTCCTATCATCACTTAGTCTCTATGTCATGATTGTGGATCGCTTCACAACCATAAGTTAGAAACTACGCAACGTGGTTATTTTAAGCTTTACTTCCTAGGTAATTTAGCCTCATGCTATGATACAAAGTTTGTCACACCCGGATTCCGGAATCCAAATGCAGTCGGCTCGTAACCTCTCAAAGGTCGCAGATAAGCCTCTTCTTAGCTTTCATCACATTCATATAGTTAAATTTGCATAAAATTTAAAATTTTCAAAACATAATTAAGTATACATAGACTTCATATATTGATACGCTCAAACTTACTTCTCAAAAAAGAAGAAAAGCGGTCGTATCATGTAAACAACCCAACTAATGAGGTTGGGATCATTCCCACGAGGAAAATAGTTCAGACATAACTTTATTCTATCATTACTATTATTTAGTAAAGTATTTCCCTAGAAAACAGAAGACAATAAAGGGGGTGTTTATTTCTAAATTAACAAAAATAATTACCTAAATTAAAGTAAAGAACTAACAGACTCAAATCTTGGAGCTTAATCAATTAATATAAGTAACTAGGACTTAAGTGTTCCCCACATGTTCCTAACTTGTTAATTCTAACTATAACAATTATTTACTAGTATCTTGCATGTAAAGTGATAAGTTATGTATCTCTAAATCCTTGGTCCGGCATCTAGAAAATTTCACTACGCACCTTCGTCCGACTACATTTGTTTCTATACTAACCCTTACCTTTACCTCATATTAAGCATTGTATTCGATATTTGACTAAGTTATTACTTCGTACCAATCGACACTAGCCTATTAGATAGTGTAGACTAAATATATGTTGATAATTCGTTTCCTATTATCTACCTTCTTGGTTGGCAAAGTAGCATTAATGCGAGTTCTAACGTTGGCCATCTGTTAAAACAACTTCTAAACAAAAGAATTATCAATACATGCAAGACACTGTTCTAGAATTGCTATTTTAGTTAGATTTTACCTCATTATTCGCCCATGGTTCCCACAACCCTAGTTATGGAGTTTAGTTACCCATGTTCATAATAACACTATTCATATATTTAATATAATAATTCATGCACTTACTTTAATGAGAAAGAATAAAATCCCGAAATTCACTTGATTAATCAACAAAAGCACCAACAATCAATTCCAGAAAAAGTGTAACAAATGCTGAAATTAATCCTTCAATACTTGAACAAGAGAACTAAAGATTATCCAAAAGTCTAACTATCTAAAAGTCTAACCGCAGAAACGAGGTTTTTCGAAATATTTATAATAAAAACAAAAACAAAATAAAAGAAGAATTTTAATTACTGAAAATATGTCAAAACGCGTCTGAATGGATGGATCTCGTGACGGACTGTTGTGGTCACGACGGGCCGTCATGGCCTCCGTCGTCCAATACTTCACACATTCTTCTTCTGCTTTCTTCATTACCCTCAACGAACAGGTACGACGGACAGTTCCAAGCACAATGTTTTGTCGAGGGTCTCCGTTCCATAATATTTTAACTTCTTAGAATTTGGGTACTGGGACTACTCTCCAATAATAATGACGAACCAGCAGGACGGAACATCGTGGCTATGACGGTCCGTTATAGACTTCTGTAATCCCACACTAAGTCAGACTTCCCCATCTTCATTTAGCAGCTTCTCTACTAACTACGATGTAACCTACGGACCGTCAGAGGCTCGACAGACCGTCATAAGCTCCATATGTTGTCTCTTCTACATTTCTCGCTCAAAAACATCCACGTTCATCTTTGGAAAAATTTCCTGCAAATAAGGAGAAACTTACATATAAATTAATACAAAAAGGCTTTTGGACACACACTAAACTTAAGGAAAAAGAATTAAAAATACCGTGAAACCATGGTACATTAACACCCTCAACTTAAATTTGTTGTTTGTCTTCAAATGACGCAGTATGACTCACTACAAAATCTTTGTACAAGAGTATCCATATTTTAGCTTTCGCAATCATTTGGCTATCAATCTCGATCATTCTCATCATGTTTATGCATGTTCTCACTATTATGCTTGAATTATGTGGAACCAGACCATGACACAGACTCACCACGCACTGACACCTATCCTCTTTAATTTCTCACCGAGGTGCTAATATTTCCGGTATTGCAACTAGTGTCCTTACTTCAAAATAACATCCTCACTTTTCAGACAATGATTTCAATTTGAGTATAAGGATTACTTTTCAACAGTCACTCTCAGAAAAAATTTACAACTCATTCATACATATTGCCATAAGCATGCCCTTATTTTCACTACTTTATGTTCGTCATACAACTCTTAGGATCATGATAGGACTTTCTTAGCTTGTAACAAAGGCTCAGGGTCAAGTAGGGTATATTTAGGTATACTTTAGTGACTTGTTCCCCTCCTTGACATATCGGCTAAAAGTACCACTTTTATCGTATTATTTTGCCCAATTTCACATATTCTTTCACCTTGTTGTTTTCACTTTTTTCTTCATTTGTGTAAGTGACTCTTTTATTTTCTTGCTTGTATTTATTATATATATATATATATATATATATATATATATTCACTTTTTTTTCAACTGGTTCTTGAGTCTTTTTACATTTGTTCTTTCTCTGTATTGTTCTTTCAACCCCACTTTCCAGAGCATTCCTCATAATAGCCACCCTAAACTCATGCCTTTGCCATGAGTCAGAGTACACAATACCCATAATTGGGTCAGGGCCACGAAATGGTTGTTTACTGCACTAGCCACCCTCAACTTATGTTTTTTTCATAAGCTGAGGTGCACATGTCCAAGGAGGGACAAGGCCAACACTATATTCCCAGAAAAGATCAGTTGGGGTGAAAAATAAAGGTCTATTTTATGCTCAAATCATTTGGATCAAAAGAGGGATTAATTTCATTCGGTTTTCTTTTTTTTGTATTTCTATTCAGGCTTAAAATTGTCTATATTGAACAAGGGCCTATGATCCTTTCCTAATTTTTTATTAAATCTTAATTTTAGAAGGACTAACCAGGCAAGGTCGAGCTCAGTACAAATAGTGGACTATTAAAATTTTCCTCACACTCACTTGACATCTCATTACTTTACAAGATTATCAGACACCTAGTTCGAGTCTTAGACATAGGGTCATGTAGTGGTGTATCTCTATGTCATGCATTATTTTCATTACATCAAGATATAATTTTTGTTTTATCCATCATTATTCAGAGTTATACTATGTACACAAGATATAGACATGCCGGTTCAATAATAAAAATAATCAGTCTCTTGGGGAAAAAGAACACAGGCAAGAAAACCCCAAAATAGGATCGTGAATTGGGATACTCAGACTTCACCCTAGAACTCACTTTCCATTTACCCCTTCCCAACAAAAAGATATGCAATTGTACCCGATGCATAAAAAAACATAGATACGAGAGTGGTAGGTGAAGCAAAGCTGGGGCGCAAAGCGCCGGCGATCAGCATGCTGGTGGGTTCGGTTCCCCGGAACCCACTACCTCTGTAGTCTGGACACCCTTAGTAGTGTCCTCATAAGAAACAACACTATCATTAGTGCCTCCCGCTGTCTCCACATCTCTGGAGCTTGATGCCCCTGTAGCTGACTCTACAGCCCTAATCTGACGCGCCTCCTTATCAGCAATCGAGGCTCTCCTCGCAGCCTTCATATCACGGTGCTCCTTTTTCCTTTACCTAGCCTCATACTCCTCTCGATCCCTGCGCCTCTTGGCATTCTCTCGAGGGGGAGGTGCTAGAATCTCAAAAGTGGCAAATAAAGCAGCCAAGACTGTGTCCTTAGCAGGTTTTGTAGAAGGGGCCTCAAACTCAGGCACCCTAGCCTCTAGGATTATATCAATATCTACTTGAAGACTCTCAACCGCAGCCTGAAGGGTTGACCCGTCCAACAGAGGGGCTGGCCGGGATAGCACCCGTAACTCAAAAGCGTCTAAGCGCTGATGAACCTAAGCGATCTTCCGCTTTGTGTGATATGTCATCTTACACTCCAAGCGCTCCTCCACCTAACCATAGACCTCTGCATCCAAGGCTGGATGTGATGAAGAAGTGTGGACATCTGACCCTCTAGTTTCTGGACCCTAGAAAGCGAGACCAGAGTAGGGAAAGGGGCTGAGCGAGAGGAGGTAGGGGCAGTCCTACTACCTGTAATAGACTCTACCGGGGTAGTGTCAGTGGTTGCGGAAGTAGCCTGCATAGCTGTTTGAGCATGGGCTACAGTATCAGCAAGATTCTCACCAAGTGGAGGAACCTCTGGACGGGGCCCTATGCGTGGAGCCAACTCATTGTCCTCATCCCTGATGAGGCTGATATCAACAGTGCCCTGCGGAGTCTTGAGATGATTAATGTGCCAGCTGGGAACACCTGCGTACCTACATAATTAAAATATCATACACAGAAAAAAAATAAGTAGTGGTTATCTTGAAAGCCCTCACGTGCATACCGCCTGTAGAAGTCAACTGAAGTAAACTTCAAACCTGGCTATCATTGTTGCCATCAGAACTGTACGATCCCATGTAACTATATTATCTGCAGACGTGAGGGAGAGGCAATGACAGACAATCAACCATAAAAACATAGTCGTGAAGGTCAAGTTAGCCTTCCTGATGGCTCTCTTCGGCTCCATCACCCAGTCGGCACCCTCTCCATCAATAAATAAGTGCAGGGCCATCCACCTCTTGGTGGTCTCTCTTAGCGATGGCTCAAGCAAGAATTGGCTATCTTTAACAATTTGCCACCGGTACTCGAACTCAGCGGTGAGAGGGGTCCAGGTGGTATCAACATCCTCACTGTACAAATACAGATGGATGGCTGCCAAGGAGATGTCGACCTGTATGTCGCGTACTCTGATGTGCTCAAGTGGGGCCTGTTTGGTAGGGGTATCCCACCTATCAATCTATGATCGGAGAGTAGCCACATAAGAAGCGTAAAATTCTGGGCCAACTCCTCACTATAGCGGCCCAAAGAATGAGATGTCCACTCTAGCGGGTGTTTGGTGAAGAGAATGTGGATATGTTGAATGGTGGGGAGACTTCTCGTAAGGACTCGCCTCTCCAGTGTAACGGTCTGTGTCATTAAACTTTTATCATTTAGAAACTTAATGTCTGAATACACTTGGTATTGCGCGTCGACACACCAGTGGTCGGGCTGGTCTGCAACCAGGGCGAGAACACTGGTCGGTGATCCTGGAGTGGAATCAGGATTGTCAGCCTCATCAAACAAGTCATACCGTGCAGCCGTGGCGGGTGCAGAGACCCGGAGGCTTCCTCCAACTAAAAAGCTCCTAAGGAACCATATGCTCCTTCTTCTTGTGTAGCTGACCCAGAGGGTGTGCCGGTTAGTGTGCGCTCCTCATCAGACTGGGAGGCAGTGACTACGATGGATGCCACCTTTGGGGCGTACCTTTGGTTGCATATACAGCTCATGCTTGAGTGGCAATGGCTGGGGGCACGTACTAGGAATAATGCTTATCATCAGAGCCTATAACTAGTAGGGCAGACGTGGCGACAGACTTTGAACGCCCACGTGCATAAACTAGTTCTTGTTTCGGTGCCATTAGAGATATAACTTGTAAAGAATCATTATTAGTACTAGAAGGAGCAAACAAGACAAGAAAAAACGAGACAAAATATATATAAGAGCAAAGCTGTAATGACATATCTGTAGTAGCAATGATATACGACGGACCAGGTGATTGCTCGTCGTGAGTATGACGGACCGCCATGGGGTTATGTTATCACTTACCATATCAATTAATTTCATGAATGTAATATAGTGATTCCCTAAAATGAACCAGTCGAAAAATTAATATTTTAACAGTAACTAAATACATAAGGATTCATAGTAAATTCATATTCTCGAAACCCAAGTAAACATTATATCATTCCTTAATTAGTGTAACTAACACTCAAACCATTCGAATCCAATCTATAGACCTCATTAGTCATTAACAAAACAATAACTTATAAAATCAGTTAGAACCAACTACAAACAACATGTTCAATATTACATCTATATACTTAAAGAATCAAAAACATGGATAACTAGGGAGATGGACGTTTAACAATATCATTGGGGAACAACCCTAGTTTCAACAAAGTTCATGAATTCAATCATTTGAAAAATCTGTTGGAGAAAGAATTGCATGAGAGAAAACCCATGCCTTATTTATAACTAAATCTACGAAGATCACCTTGCACAAAAACTTGAAGAAAACCTTGTAATCGTCTAATAGAAATCGAGATAAACTTTTCAACTTTTCTTTCTTTCGTTTATTGTTTTGCTTTGTGTGTTTCTTAGTGTTTGAACGTGAGTCTACGTCATAGGAGCTGATCTTGACTCATTCAACTTAAGATAGTTAAGTACATCAAATAAATTAGTTAACTAATTACTATAAAGTCCCTCCTAGATTGACTAAAAGTAGGAAAACATAACACTTAGTCAACTCTGAATTTTTTCCTAAGAATTTAGGCCTTGCTTTTGAATTTTTCTTTGATTAATTCATTACTTACTTTAATTAAATAAGTGATATGGGGTAATTACCAAAGTACCATTGAACAATAACTAATCCTTTTGGACCATCGTTGGTTAAGTACTAGGATATTTCTTTAGGTACACTAGGTTAGTGTAAGGATTTCGGTTTGACAATTTAATTTAATTAATTAAATTGATAATTTACTTAATTAGGTGACCTAGGGTAATTAATTTTGTATTCTTAAGTCGTTAGGACCATAACTAACCCTTTGGACCATCCTAGGTTAGGTACTAGGTTGTCTCTTTAACTAGTTAATAGGTTAATGTCACCCAATTAATTCTTGGGTTATTGGGTGTAATAGATAATTTATTTTTGTTTTTCCTAGGTTATTTATCTAGTTAGTTAGTTAGAGTCTCGTGTTAGTTAGAGAACTAGGCCCCACATGGTGGAACCCTTGTGCACGCCTGCCCCCTAACTCCCCTAACCAAATTCGGTTAGGGTGGTCCCTTCTTAGTCGTTTCTCTCCATGTTATTGCGCATGGGCTTGCGCATGTGTTGCTTATACTTTCCTAACTAACTATTCTTGATGGTTCATTTGGAATGTTTACTTATTGTCCCAAGGATCCTCATTATGTCCTTAGGCACTGCTTAATCTACATGATTACTTTAATTTGTCATGTGCTATGTTACCTATGTTTGACACTTGGATGCCTGGTATCTAATGTGTTGAATTATGAATAAAAGTTGTTAGCTTAGGGTCTTCGTTGCAGGTACATTTCTTAAACAAGCTTATTAATAATTAGAAAAAAAATTGTTAACACCCTTTAAGCTAATATTTTCTAATATGCCAAATATTTCGCTTATTTGGGTATTATATAGAAATTGGATAACCCCCTTAGTCAATTTTTTATACTATGCCCAATATTTCTCAAGATTGGGCATTGAAATGCCTATGTATCCCCAATACGCATTCTTAAAGACTTAGTGGGCTCTTCACCAGACATGTAATTTTCCAGAATGTTACAATGGCAAACTTGTACTATGTATGGGTGTATACACATAAACACATAAGAACTATGCATAATCAAGGAAACCTCTTCCTAAAGAAACATGCCATTTCTGGAAAGTTAAATCCTTTTACTTTCTGAAATCGTTATTTTTTATTCATGCTATAAATATGACATGGTCTCATGTAATTAGGAATACAACTCATTTTCTATGTGAACATAAGACCTTCGAATCATGAACATAATTTTAGAACAACTTAAACAAAACTTAAGAAATTTTCTACCTTAGGCCGAGAGCTCTTCCCTCCAGCCTTGATTTATTTTTCAGACTTTTTCTTCTTTTTGTTGTGTAGTCCAATGATCTCCTTTGATCTTATGTTTTACATACAAGTTCAATGATTCATTGTATTCCCATACCTACAATGAATCGACAAGTAATCCAAAAGACTAAGGATATGATTCGGCTACCTTATTTACAAGTTATATTTTCCATTTTTATTAAATTGGGCATGAATGTATTGATAAGCCAATCTTTATTAGTTATGCCCATTGATTGGTTGTTAACCTAATTTATGAACATTTGAGGCATATATTCATACTCCAATATTGGCATAAACCACTAACTTGTTAAGACTTCATTCTTCTTAAACGGTGGTGATTGACATTCTTAAGCTCTTACTTACTTATCTCACTTTGAACTTACATTTCTACTTCTTTGATATGTCTTTCACTGTGAACATGTTACTTTCATTCTTTCTTACTTCCTTTAAAGAATTATTTAACATTAACGGAACTATATCATGCGAGATAACATTAAATCCAGTATCTCCCTCACACCGAAAAGTGTTGGTTCAATGGTTGAGGTGAACCAAGTCTAGTGTCTACCCCAGACCGAAAAGGGGGGTTCACCAGCTACAGTGAAACCAAGTCAGTGTTTTCCTCACACTGAAAAGAGGGTTCAGAGCTAAAGTGAACCGAATACTTTCCTTAGCTTTAAACTACATAGATTATGTAAACTATACATAAAATCCGGTGTCTTTCTCAAACCAAAAAGAGGTGGAATCACCAGCCAAAATGAAACCGAACTACCTAGCATTCTTAGGTGGAGCATCCGCTAGCTAGTTCCCCTATGCTGGCAAACATGAAGACTAGGGGAAACACGAAGACCCTGGTCCACCTGGGTGGTGATCTCATCTCACGAGGCTTACATGTGTTGGCACAAGCTCATTTCTAGTCTATCGGTGCTAAGCTCAACTCTATTTTACTTTATTATCTCTTAGAGTTGACTCAAATATTATGGAAGCTTACTTCTTGTTATGAGGTTTACTTCACTCTATGGATGACTGGTCATCCTTTTCTTTGCTTTATGAGTATGAACTTAAGTTTTACACTATCATCATGGTGCGAGTGAGACGCGTCTCACGGACTCTGGAACCCTCTTATATGAGTATTTTTGACATAATCGATTAAGTGTAATTGGGAGTTGTCTCACTTCTTTTAACACTCTATATTAGGTCAATTTACTTACTTGAGATTTTAGTTATTTCATTACTAAACTTAACTGTTAAACGTTTATTGGTAGTTTTGTACAATTCTTTATGAAAGTTATAACTAATTATTCAATGATATTACGTTCACAAGTTCATATGGATAGAGTATATTGGGACTTGTCTCATTGATTTCCATACCCTATTTTATGAGTTCATTGATGTAGAGACTGGTATGACTTTATATGATTTGGACGTAATATGATTTGACATAGTTCTAGCCAATTTGTTGGCATAAATCACAAAAATTTCAATAGGTACTTGTCATAACATTATCACTAGCCATGCCAATTACTTCATAAATACATTTAATAATATATGATGTTAAACAAGCCAACTTTTCACCTTTGATTAGCCTATGAAACAATTCAACGAACAACTTGTAACAATTCCATGTTCTCGAACACAAATAGGAATCATAACATTTAACATTCATGTAGATAACACCCTAAGTATACGGATCTAACTTGTAGGCTTCATTCGAAATTATAATAACTGAAATATACACATAATAGTCAGTTAACACTTCATACAAACACCATGCTAAAAATTTACATCATAAAAATTACAAGAATTGGAAATCGGGAGAACTAGGGATATGAACATGTGATTCATTGAGAACAACACTAGTTTCGATATTCTTGATTTCAAAATGATTGAAAATATTCATGGAGAAAGAATTCAAGGAGAAACACACCATACCTCACTGTAGAATTGAATCTATGTATATCACCTTGAACTTTGCACGAAAACCTTAAAGGATCACCTTATAATCACCTAAGGAGAATTTTCTGTGTTCCTTACATTTGCTTATTGTTTTGAGTCGTAGGTTTTCTAGTGATTGAACGTGATTCTAATTCTTAGGAACTGATATTGACTAATTAAACTTAGGATATTTAAGTTAATTAAATAAATCAATTAGGTAATTACCAAAATGCCCCTCCTTAATTGAATAAAAATAGGAGAACATTTTACTTAACCAAATAAGCAAAGTTTCAAAAGGTTTAGGCTAAGATCATGATTTTACTTTTTGATTAATTAATTAAGTTTCTACTTTAATTAGTTAAGTGACCTAGGTTAATTACTAATGTACCCCTAAGTCATTAGGACCATAACAAACCCTTTTGGACCATCCTAGGTTAGGTACTAGGATGTTTCTTAGTTAGTTACTGGTCTTAATTTCACCCGGTTAGGTCTTAGGTTGTTACGTCCCTTAGTTAGTTATTTTTGGTTTGTCCTAGGTTAGTTATTTAGCTAGGTAAGTTTGTTAGATTCTAGGGCCCGTTAGGGAGATTGGCCCCATGTAGGCTGACCCGTATGCGCCCCTGTCCCCTACTACTCTAACAAAATCGGTTAGCTTGTCTCTTGGCCGGTTGCACATGTTCTTGCACATGTGTTGTGTGTACTTTCCTAATTAACTATTCTGGAAGGCTCATTTGGAATTCTTGCTTGTTATCTCAAGGATCCTCACTATGTCCTTGGGCACTGCTTAATATACATGATCATTTTAAGTTATCATGTGCTATGGTACCTAGGCTTGACACTTGGGTTCCTAAAACAGAATGTCTTAAGTTAAGAATCAATAATTTTAGCTTAGGGTTGTCATTTCCGGTACAATTGTTAAAGAATCTTGGATTATATTTTCATTTGTGTATACATAGAAATTGGCTAACACACTTAAGTCAATATTCTATAATATGCCCAATTTTTCTCAATATTGGGCATTAGGATGCCTATTTACCCTAATACGCATTCTTAAAAATTTACTATGCTCTTCACTAGCCATTTACATTTTCTGGAATGTTACAACACACATGAGCTCAACATACATTACTTGAGTCATTTGCACAAAGTTCCACTTAACAACATACTATATATCATTTCATAAAGACTTATCATCTCAAAATGCACAACATAACTCAAATAAACCAAAAAAGGAAAAATTTCAAGTTTCAATTGTACTACTTCACTGTAATGTAACCCAAAATGCTCATTTTTGCAAGATTTCACCAAAAATCATGAAACTTAAATTTCTTGTCATATTTATAATATTAAAAAGAATGACTAACCTTAATTACCAAAAAAATGAGAGAAACGCGACTTCATATCGGCCTCGGCCTCCCATGTCGCACACTCAACGAGGTGATTCTTCCATAACACCTTAACGGAAACCACCTCTTTATTTCTTAACTTATTGACCAAAAAATGTCACCGACCTCAACCAAACCTCACACTTGCTATGTTTAGAAAACAATTGATGTTCTTTAAGGGATTGCAGTACCACACTCAAATCACCCATGTGATCAACCTCATTCTTCGAACATACCAAGTTATCATCAATGAAGACAATGATAAATAAATCCAGGTAATTTTGAAACACTCTGTTCATTAGATCCATAAACGCTGCCAGAGCATTAGTGAGACCGAAAGACATTACCAAGAACTCATAATGCCCATAGCTAGTATGAAAGGCCGTCTTTGGTACATCCTCACATTTCACCCTAAGTTGGCTATACCCCAACCACACGACAATCGTACAAAAATAGCTTGCCCCTTGGAGTTGATGAAACAGTCGTCAATTCGAGGGAGAGGATACTTGTTCTTGATTATTACCTTATTGAGTTGGTGGTAATAAATACACATTCTCAAGGATACATCGTTCTTCTTATTAAACAAAACTGGAGCACTCCATGGAGTAATACTAGGTCTTATGAAGACCTTGTCTAGTGAATCTTTGAATTGAGCCTTCAAATATTTCAATTCCGCCAAAGCCATCAGATAAAGAGTAATTGAAATACGATTTGTATCTGGTAGCAAATCAATGCAAAAATCAATTTCGTGTTTGGGAGGAATACTGGGAATGTCATTAGCAAAAACCTCCGGGAATTCAATCACTACGGGGACCAACTCAATGGGAGGAATTTCAGAGTCTAGATCATGGACTCTTACAATATGGTATAGACAACCTTTAGATATATTTTCCATGCTTTTAGACAAGATATGATACAAACTCTAGGAATAGAGTTTCCCCCCTTCCACTCTACAGCGGGTTCAGTTAAACTTCACCACCCTTGTCCTACAATCAATAGAAGCAAAACAAGCATGCAAGCAATCCATATCCAATATAACATCAAAATTAAGCATATCGAGTTCTACTATATCAATATAAGAAACTCTATTGGACAACATTATTGGAAAATTTCTATTCACCCTTTTTGCAACAACCGACTCACCCACCAGAGTAGACACTATAAAAGGTTCATGCAAAATATCGTGTAAAATATCAAACTTTTAGCTACTAGAGGGGTAACAAATGATAAAAGTATCATCGAGATCAAGTAAGGCATATACATCAATAGAGAAGACTTTCAATATACCAATCACCACATTGGGAGAAGTCTCTTACTCACCTCTATAGCATAGAGCATTGAAGCGATTCTTCTTAGGAGCATCACAAGAACCACTTGCTTGAGCTTGACCACCCCTGTCTTGACACTTAAAGTTTGGAGAGTCTCTCATCTTGTGAACATTCTTGCCATGACTAAAGAAAATTCCTGTTCTTACCAAGCAATCACCAAGATGATCTTTTCCCCACTTGGCACATGTAGGCTTCTCAATTGGTGAGTTTCCACTCCTTCCCTTTTTATCTCTCGGTTTATTTCCCTTGTCATCACGAGCCTTAGGGAATTGGATGGAACTTTATTAGAAACCCGCTTCTTAAATCTAGGCTTTTCTTGTATTTCAAGCCTATCTAGAAGAACTCCATCAAATGGTTTTTCTCTGTTAGAATCTCTACTCTTTCTTTTAGACCTTGCCTCCTCAACCCTTCTTGCATGCACCATAAGACAGTAAATGTTCATGTTCATTGGTTTCCTAGGGAAACCAATGAAGGATCATATTTGGATTATTTAATGAATTCCAAAGAGTATTCATGAAAACTTCTTCCTCCTTGGAGAAGGTTGATGAACTCCACCACATTTTACTCCCTAATATCCCTAGGAAAGAACCGATCTAGAAAAGCCTTCTTGAAGATATCCCAAGTCAACAGACCACTTCTCAATGGACTATTATCAATCCATGCTTATACGACGTCCTTGAGTTTATAGGTGGCCAACTCGGCCTTCTCACTTTTAGTCAACCCCATAGCTAAAAGTATTTTAGAGACTTCATCGATGAATTCTTTAGGTTCTTCATCAACCTTACACCCGTAGAAATTAGGAAGACTCATCCATGTAAAATCTCTTTGACGGGAAGCCGTAGTAGTGGCTTTTTGATGAGGATGGGGTCCAAGCTCCCGGTTGGCTTTGGCCGTCATAGCTTGGGCTTGGACAGTGGCGGCTGGAGCAAATTGAATAAGGGCATCCCTTATATCTTAATCCGTCAAGGGTGGAAGGCTTATCGAAGCATGATCAACATTAGCATCTTCTTCCTGTGGAGGAACTTGCCCAACGCGGGAAGGCGCTCCCACATTTGCAATTTCCTGTTCAAGCCTTCGTGTCGCATTCTGTTGAGTGTTCATTGTGCGTATAAGCATAACAATAGCATTAGATGCAAAAGCACGGCATAAGTATACTCTAACATCATGATTAGTATTTCGAATAAGGAGAGTAATTCCTAGGCATCACATAGGTTCCTATCCAAAAGTGTGGCGCGTTTCACAATTATGAATACAAACCTACATAGATGTGGTAGAGAGAGAGATACATAACTCAATGATATTCAACCTCATGCTCTGATACCAAGTTTTTCACATCCGGGTTTACCCCACTAACATAATCAGCATCGGCGTCCTCTTTGAGGACTAAGACTAGCGCCTTAGTCTCGTGTCCTTACATAAATATGTTGAAAATACAGAAAAATTTAAAACTTTCATTACATCTACCTGAAGGTTTACATAGACCTCTACATACAAATAATATATATACTTATCGAGTATTCATAGACCCTTCGTATAGGAAGGTAACATAGCCTTCTTTTTTTTATTTCACATATATATAAGACAAAAAGATAGTCTCAAAGATTTTCTCATCTCATACTATCTAAATGATCGTCACAATTTGGGCATAGCCCTACATAAAATGTAAAGAAGCCACATATAGGCTTATGCAAGTCGTACATAGTGAAAGTGGAATGAACATAAAAGTCTTAAAAAAACAAATGAACTTCATAGGCAAGATATTGGCATCGTCCTCCAAAAGTGAGGATCTATCCACTTGGATAATAGAAAATATCCAAGCTTTCTTAAAGTCATCCCGAATAAGCCTTCAATGATCGGAACCTAAAATGTTTGGGAAAAGGGAAGAACATGAGATTAGTACTCCACATGTACTGAGTATGAGACTATATCAACCAAACAGGCTTACTAACTCAAACAATTAATATGTATCCCAACATTCTTGAACTCATAATTTACTACAACCCTATTATCAAGGAATAACATCACAACCATGGCTAAGAGTCAATTATATCATAATAAGCAAGACAACTACTCATGAATCCTTATCAAGTCAACAAGTGAAATGACCAACCAAAAACCCATAACCTTACTCATTCAAATAACTTGAACAAGAAAACATAACCAATGTCCAACTTCACGTAACATAACCTTTATAGACACCTAACATCACACTTTAATAGTACAACCCAATTAAATGTTCAAGAGGATAATCATCATCATATGATATCATTTATATTGTACCATAAACATGCTATCATCATATACATCATTATCATATTCATTCATAATATCTACTTCCGAAATCTTTCATCAAGGTCAACTAGTGCAAGGCATAAGTAGAGTCCAATACCCCTACCTAATCTAAGTTAAACCTCTCAAGTCACCTTAGATAGTTTATACTTTATTACTTTATTTTAATTTAGGGAACACTTTCCTTAACAAACATAGACCACAAGATCTAAGTGTGGAATCCAGTGTTGAAAAACCTTACACCAATGGAAGGTGGTCTATCGGCCAAAGTAAAACCAACATAAACATAGCTTTCTAGGTGGATCCACTAGCTATTCTTCCTATGGGGAAACATATTTCAAGAACTAAGAGATAATATATTCCCTTTTTATACCACTTGGTAGTTAGGGCCTTCTCTCATGGGAAACCAAAGGATGAGTATTCCTCTTTGGGAAGTCAACATCTTATATAGAACTATAGGGTGAATCTTCTTCTTTGGGAAGTCATAACATCACATTGTCAAGTTCATTTGGTGCTAAGCTATGTCCCTTTATTGAAATTTATTTAAGCCTTTAATTATCAATCACAACTTAGTTTAGGTCATAGGGTCTACCCCTTTTATAATCATCATCATGAATATGTGAATAAGAAATACATGTGTATAGTCCTTTCATCACAATTCATATGAGGGAGATTAACAAATTATCATTTCATAGCATATCAAGGCACATTGATAGTCATCACCATCCTTATATCACATTCACATTAATCAACCTCACAACATAGTCATGAAATTTCAATTCAACATCATACCACCCTATAATACTAATATAAGGCACACTCTAATATGACATTATGACTTAACCACAATTAATCACAATAGGAAGTAAACATAGAGATACCAAGGTTTACCAAGTCTCCTTCATGGTTCATCATAGCCTAACCATAAAACCTCAATTCAAGACAATATAGATGTTCAACATCATAATTCAATATTAAACATGATAACAATAATAGAGGAGTCACTACATCATAATTCAATACAAACCAATGCTTGAAAAAGATTACTTAGGGCAATTTCTATAACCTAGATCACTTCTCAAGATTAGCATGAAAGACAACAATTCATTCTAATTTGTTAATGATTGGTGTAACAACATCATCTAATAGTGATTTAACCCATAATCAAGACAATTGAATCAATCACAACTTGATTTACATCAAGATCAACCTAGGGTTAAGGGTTAAGGATCATAGTCTTCAAATTAAACCAAACTATCACAATTAATCATAATAAAGTTAAAAACACATGTTAATATATCCATTATATCCTAAGGAAACCACAAAAAACTTAGTTCACAATATCAATTTCGTAGTTGGATGAAACCCACATGAAAACTCAACTTTTGAAATCTATTTTGGAAAAACCCTTTGAGGAAAGAGTCTCAAAGTTGAAGTATATCCCATACCTTAATATTTGATGAATATTTGATGGTTAATTCTTCCCTTTCAAGCCCCCAAAACATCCCCCTCCATAGATTGTCTTCAATGGTGGCTTACAAATAGATAGAGAAAGAAGAGAGAAGGAAGAGAGTTTATTTTAAATTTGTATTTAGATTAATTAGGGTTGGGGTATTTATATTGGGGCTTAATAAACTTAATTAGATTCCCTTAAACCCCTAATTAATCACCAACTCCACTAACTAATTAAAGAAACTAACTTATGTTGTGCAGGAAACTCGACCCTCACAGACGAGACCACAAACGAAGGGTTGTCTGTGAGTCGACGGTCTTTGCTCCTTACATGCTGCACAATCGTCGTTGAGTTCAGAGACTTCGTATCTGAGGGCCTCCAACATTTTGATAAGTGTGGGACGAATCACACTTAAAACATATTATACACCCTTCGAACTAATTTCACAGATTTTCAACCCCTAAAAGCTAGTGAAATAGGCTAAGGCACTCTAGTACTCATTAGAATTAGTTTCCGAACGTCATGAACGTTCTTGGACTTTTTGGTTCTTAAACTTCCTAAATGACCTATATTCATTAAAATAGGTCTTAAAACAGTGCTTAGATTCGATGTCACCTATGTTAGGCTCTAAGACTTGTCTTGAATTTTCAAAGTGTTACAAATGGATCAAACACAAAGGTTCTTATCATGTTCATAGGTGGAACATCCTTCTCCTAATCATGACATGGTCATTACACCTCAGTTCATTAAGATCTCGTCTTGCAAATACTCTTTAAGTCAAACTTAGGCAGAATCAACAATAGTCAAGAAGAAATTAGGCACTCATACTTCAATGCATATAAACTTGAGTTAATTGAATCAACAAAGATCTTAAATTGATAGACTTAGTGACATGAAGGACATAGTCAAACATACTATGTTTAGTAGTGTCCATGGATGAATATCCTTCTCCTCAACACACTTACATGTATCATGACTTCACCCTAAGCAAAGTACAAGGTCAATTCCCTCTTGAAATGAGAAATTCTCAACTTTTAAACTAACGGATGCTCATGTTTCCTTCCTAGTGAAGACCAAAAGGTAAATAACACCAAGCACATAAAAACACTTAGGAAGTAACTTTCAAATAATTTTCAAGAGATTCAACATATTTCATTTTAAGGAGACTCAACTTTTCATTATAAGGCTACACTTCACTAGTGACTATTAACATGTTTGTTATCTTATTTCATGAAGTCAAATGTACAACTAGAATATCATGATGAAAATCAACATGAGAGAACATAGATTTTTATATAAAAAAAAATTCTTTCATGCACTTTGGAATCTTAAAATATCCTTAAGGTAATGTCAATCAACACATACTAAACATATAAAGGTTATCCAATTCATACTTTATGCAAGACTATATTAATGAACAAGCTTACTAAAAATTAATTAGATTAAAGTTCAAGAAAAATGAATGGTCTAGGTACAAAATATCTAAAAACTTACTACTCCATCACGATCCCCCACTTAGGGTAAACCCAATTAAGACAAAGCTAACCCAACCATAAGAGGATCTTAACCAAACAACCGTCATTTTAATCACTTAAAGTGATTACAACATTAGAAGGAATTTACAGTAAGTCAACCAAAGTATTCTAAACCTTATTACCTAGGCAATTTATCCCCAATTATCAAGTTAGGCCGTACTCTTTAACCACATAAGTTCTTCAACAATACGGTAGACACCAAGGTCATCCATCATTAGAGAAACAACAAGGGGACATAGCCTTAAGGACTCTTTTTTTCATTCAAAATTAAAGTAAGGTAACTTCTACGTCAATAACACACACATCATCACCCTGCAAAGATAAGAATACTACCCTCAATTCTAAGGGAAACATCAGTTCCACAACATCAAGGGAATCACAACATAATAAGAAGTTAGAAACAAATCTACGGCTCATCATGCCATAAGAATCTCATTTATTATTCCAAATAGAAAATATCCTTTTTACACTCATTATCATGTTCATATTCATCAATTCGATACATATTTCGACAACTTCAAATCAAAAAACAATTTAGTCAGTTTCCTAAAAATATTACAGTAAGTTGCCTAGCATTATGGTGAACATGTTTCAAAGTTCCAAAAATGAAACATTTAAGCAATTGATGGGAAAAGTATGACAGTATGAGATACCAAACATTACCAAGACAAACATACTATCATCACATCTAGGATCAAGTCTATACCAAGAACTCCCATCCATACTAGGCAACTTATCAAGAACCACATATATACATAGGGAAATCATTGAACACTTTTAAGTACGTATTCTTAGGTAGCATGCATCCATAGGTAGTCACAAAGCATTTCAATTTCAAATAATATCATAAGGCTACCATCATGTAAAACCATATCGTAACACTTCATTCCAAAAGAAACTCATTTTGATCATAATAAATTCTAGCATGTTTTAACTATATCATGACATAAATTTTACAATATAACATGTTATTTCACATAAATCTCATACTTAGCCATAAATAACATCACATCATCAAATATGCCAAAAGTCACCTTCACACATACTCATCAATCCATAAAAACCAAGATAAGCATTTAAACTCACCTTTTCTCCCTCATGCATAGTTAACAATCTCATCAAAGCAATCATATCAAAAATACCACCCAAAAATAAAACATAAGAGAGAGATCTTATAGAGTTAAGTTTAATGGCACGATAGATGTGGTAAAATGAGACTTCTTGGACCCTAAACCACTTTTAGAACCTCATGTTATGTTACCACATTTGTCACATCCGGGAAGCACCCCTTATAAGTAACACGGCGTACTTAACCTCTCAGAGGTCTTATACAAGCCCATAATTATCATTCATCACATTATCATAGTAAATTTAGCGGAAAATTTAAAACTTTTGATAGCACATCATATGCTAGAAGCATGAATTCATATATATTTAAAATATAAGTCCTAATACATATATATAATGTAAGTCTCTTTGCCATCTTAGAATCAACAACATTAGAATACATTAGGAACACGAACCTTAAATAGTAAGACATAACTATACAACATTTAATAAACTTTACAGTAAGACATGAGTAGGGAATCCTTGGAACTTAAGGACCCTTTTCCTGGAGCTTGGGAATCACATATTAAACTCCTCATTCGTATGGACATCCTTTAATCATCCATAACCTAAATTTTGTGTAAAAAGTAGAGAAGAACGGGATTAGTAAAAGAATGCACTAAGTATGACAACTATGCAAAAGCATGCATTTAAAAGGGACATTTTCTTGAAATCATACTTCATGCCTTTTTGAGTAAATATTCACAAAACCTTTAGACAATTACATTTATATAATTCACATACTTCATATAGACATATTCAAAGGCCAAACATCACATATAGAATTTATGACATTTTCAAGTCACATTACAGTGAGCTAATTTCCCTTAACAGTAAACTATCTTCTCTTTTATTCATTAACCTCCCAAGTAACCCTCTAGTGATCCTTGGTGCAATACATCACCTTAATGTCACAAATAAATAATACATACAACCTAAATAAGCAAACACATATCATTATATAAGCATATTATATGATAGACACGTTTAAGTCAAAACCTTAGGAACATCACAGTAAGCTACATCAACTTACATATATAATGACTTCACTTCGCATATATCATTATTAGAACTTGTTCATCAGCCTAATCTTTTTATACTATATCAATGAACATCTGAAGCCCCATTGACCCATACATCCTTTGTGAACCCTTCATGAGACCAGAAACCATAGCACTTCATACATCAACATAACACATAAGGATAACTCCATCCATATCAAAATTCTTCATCATATAGTCATTAACACTCACATAGTTCATATAATAATAAGACCATATCACATAGACTCATAACATGCACATCTTCATGACAAATAGAAAAATAATACCATACCATGCATAAAGATATACACATAATCACACATATTATATAACCTTCCTAGGACAACCTAAGGAGCTAATTGTGCAAAGTCTAGATGGGTTCATTACTTTGACCTATCCTAAGTACCTCATTTAATTCCTCCTATTTAGGATCCTATTCATTTATTTCGATTGTCCATTTTATTATTGGGAAACTATAGATCCTTACACAAATGGAAGGTGTCTTACCTAGCATAGGTAGAACATTAATACCTGCTAGCATACTAAGTGAATTCACTTGCTAGATCCTATGTGGCTAGCACAGGTATGGAACTTGGAGGTACATGTGAAAACCCTTTTTATTTCAAGATGAGGCATTATAGTTATTCAATTATGAAAACCTTATTTATAACTATTGATACATTTTGGTTATCCACCTCATGAGATTTATGGTAGACCTTCATTCCCACATTGGGAAGGGACACACATTCATATTCAAGTTCACTCGGTGCTAAGCTAAGTTCCCTTTATTGAAAAACCATTATTACATTACTTTTATAAAATATAGGCTTAGGAGATTCATCCCCTTCTATTCTTAGCTCATACGTCATAGATGAAAGCTCATCAACCTAAATCATGTGAGAAGATCCTTTCACATGGACATAGCATATCTATTAGCACTATCTAGTTTAGGATACACTTGAGAACACCTCTCAAGGATCCTTTATTGACTATATCATCATTTATGTGTGTGTTTTTACATACATGTGAGAAAACCTTTTACATAACCTATTAAGTTCACACATGTTCATACATTCATATTCATACATCTATAAACAAAAACTAGAAACTATCCAATCAAGGTACACATGTGCAATGCATAGGCAAAGTCCCATACCCTTGCACATACTAGTAAAACTATAAAGTCATCCTATCTCAGTAAAACATATCATACTTTCATAAACATCATCTTAACATGCATAGTAGTAGACACTAGTGAATATGAGAACTACCTTTCATTTTGACACCATGACCTAAACTACTTGTAAGCATGCATAACGTGTGAGTGTGTGTACATTGGTCGACATGATCACATAATGTTTATTCATAACATCTTGAGGCAGCCACCATCTTAATACAATAATGCAAAAAAAAACAAAGCATAGACCACACAGCACCATTTAACATAGAGGCACGACAATCTTCACATTACATTCAAGACTCTTAATTCTTAGCTATTAACACATTCACATATGGGTACATAATTAAGGAATTATTAACCTTTTTAACTCATAAATGGAAGAACCTATACTTTACCTTAACATAGATATACACATGCTTATACAATAGAAATACAACCTAAATCACAACAACAAAAGGAAAGCAGGCATAAGCTTCACATAGTGTGATCATTATAACCACATATTCATATATTCATGAATTTACCTTCAAGGCCATAATCAAAACATATATAGATTGAAAATAAAGTAAACACCACCACCATAAGTGTACTATACCACACAATGCCATACAAGGCTTCATTATCTACACTAATATAGAAAAGTAGAGGAGATAAAAATCCTTACCAAATTCACACCCTTTGATCATCATTGCACAATACACCTTGTCTATCAACAATTCATGTATAGTGCAGTAGCTACATGTACTTTAATCATAAAAGAAACCATGTAGAAGCCGCTACAAGATCATAAAATAACAAAATACAAGGCATCACACGTATAGTAGAACATAGAGTGTTATAAATCACTTGGTAATATTATATTCTGTCATTACCATGCTTAGACTTCATAATATACCAATAAAACCTTCCTACGACAGTATTTAAAGACATAATAATCAAGTTTAACGCATGATTTATCTATCCTAGAATTAAGATCACATAAAGTTCATTACAAAATTCAAATTGTAGGCTAGAAGAACCTACATCAATTCATGCCAAGACTCCTTTTATTTGATCATCACGAATTCCTACCCACAATTCATTAATATCATTAATATAAGGCAGTAGTTAGGGACAACATAATCTAAATGAAATATTACTATAATTAGTCATAAACTCTATATCAGAGTGAACATGCTACAATAGACATCAATGGAAAATAGAATAATCATAGGCTAATCAACATTGATCCAGATGAATCACTTATTTATAATTCATAAATAACATCCAAGTAAGGCAGTAGACACAATTATCCCTACACAATCGAATTCCACATTAAATTTTTAAAAGGCCAATGTTATGATAAATCATGAAAAACTAAGTTAAGCAAGTTCAAATCTTCATACCATGATCCACATGGATCCTTCATCATCAATTCACGTAAATAAGAGTAGGTATAAGCAATTCAACATAAGAGATTCACAATTCACCAATTAACAAGCCATAATCATAATGACCATGCAAGGGCTAAATTGATTTTGGAAAGTGTAACAACCCAAAAAAAAACTATGCTAAGTAAGATCTAAGCGTACCTAGATTTCATAGGTTAGACCGGGTTCACACGGCTTGATGTGCGTGGAACCAGAACCCTGGACCTATGCACCAGCCAAAACAACCAACTTGGTGAGTTTGTTGAGCTAGGAAGGGTTGGTTCCAGCTATGTTAGGTCCCCCAAGCAGTAGGATTTGCCAGGGTGAGTCTTAACCAGACTTAGAGGGTTAGTCCTAGGATTTGAGGGGTCTAGTGGTACAAAGGTAATTTCAGGGCTAGGGTAGTATAGCAATTACCATAGGTTGAGATTTAATTAATTAAATAATGTTTTCAATTAGTCACAATGGGTCAAAGCTCATGGTAAAACCTGAGTTTAACCGGATCTCCACACTCGAGTTCGAGCTGAGTTGGAGGCACTAAAGGGGCGATTTAAATGATTTTAAATTAGACAAAAATTAGGAAAGGCATTATAGTAAGTGTAGATTATAATCTGATTTTATCATTTATTAATTGTGTGGAATAAGTCATCAATAAACTCCGAAGGAAAGAGGCACAAGACTCCCACTAGGAGTGTAGTCAATGTGCACTCTTAGTTCGTTATATTCAACAATATGTTTTTCAGCTTTACCTTGCAATTCCAAAATAGAAAAATAAAATAAGTCTATTCTTTTAAGAGTTCTCAGCATTGATCCATCAAAAATGAAAAGAAAAATGTGTACGCCTAAGTGTTTTAAGAAATCACGTAAAGAACTTCACTTGTGAACAAGAATCAACGCTCGGAAGAGAGGTTTGTGCGTGGTTTAGGACGTGTTATTTGCTGATTGTCAAAGTTGAAAAAGGTAAGGGTTTTATTATCTCTTGGTCCCTTTTCCAAGAGTCCCCTTAGGCTCAGTTCAAATCCAATATAAAAACTAAGGTTGTCCCCGTTGCATGCCCCTATCGTTAGATCCTATGAAGGATTGATGCATGTGTTTGTATGAATTCTGGTAAACGATTTTAGGAGTCATTGTGATTGTGTGCAGTGTGTGTTCTTGAATTGTTTATGATTTTGTTATGTACGCCCGAATGTTGAATGTTACATGTGCACAAGTATATGGTTTTCCGTGTTATTGTTGTTATGGACTACTTGAAGAAGTTGTGAATTATGTGTTACAGAATTTTGTTTGTTTAACATGCAAAAAAAAACAGTGATGTTCATGAAAGATAAATGGAATTATGATCTAAAATGAAATACTAATTGCAAAATTAAAATAAGTCTATGACTCTCATTCTTGTACATCAATGCAAAATGAAATGTTACAGATATAAGGGCGTAATTTTAGGCTAAAGTATTGGTTGAAGTAGATATAAAAATCTAAACAAAATTGTCTAGAATAAAGTGTAAGAAGAATTAACTTGAGGACCTAAGTATAATTATGTAAGACTCGGTTAATCTAAAATAAAGAAAATGTTACACCTAAGAATTAAACCCGAGGCCTCCAGGTTCTAGCACTAGATGAAGCGGTCTTAAGTAAACTAAAAAGAGGATAATGTTGGGTGTAGGATGGGAATCGAACCCTGCATCAAGGCTATATGTGTGAGATACAAAAGTCTCACATATAATAATAAATTATATGCTCCCAAGGGATTTCAACACGGATCCCCTTGACCGAAAAATTATAGGGCACATAAGTCTTACATACAATAAAAATAAAACGAAGCCACTAAGGATCAAACTTAGGTTCTCTTGGCCGAATGTGTGAACATACATAAGTCTCTCTCACACACACATATAATGAAAATAAATCTAGAGAATAGATACTTCCCAAGGTATTCAAACACGGGTAAAGTCTACGATCACTTAAATCATGAAAATAAGCCTTATGTATGATGTAAATCGAAATGGGTACTACCATGAGTGTAAAGTACACTGAAGGCCATGTGCATGGCATACGATGTATGTTAATGGCAAGAAGAAGAAATGAACAATCACGTAATGAGCTGAGTAATTATGTTAAACTATGATGCTAATAAAAATGGTGACAACATGATAAGAGGATAAGATGAGCGGTGAAACAAGTCTCAACCAAGCCTAAGTAAATATCACCAAAAGTACTCACTTAAGAGAGTGTTGAATACTAAGAGACAAGTCTCAATCACATTCTTTATGCAAGTATAAGGACTATTCACACTTAATACGTAAAGAAGAGATGAGAAATCATCTACCTCATTCTAGAAGCAAGTTTCTATGATGTATGAGTTGAATGTAAATAGGAACTTTAAACTAAGAACCGATAGGCTAGTTATGAGTGCTGATGCCTTCTTTCGGGAAGGGCGGAGGTTCACGTAATTCTCATGAAGATTAGACTGTACACCAAGGTGGGTATGGGTCTCCCTAAATCTCCTAGTCTTTGAACTATTTTTCCAACATAGGGAACTAGCTTGGTTCAAACCCATAAAACTAGCATGTTTTGGTTTCGCTTTGGCTAGTGACTCCACCTCTTTTTGGTGTGGGGAAGACACCGGATTTCCTGATGCTCACATGATATATGTTAGTTAAGGTTGAAGGTCCTCAAAGTATGAAAGATAATGAAGTGATAGATATCGAATGTGTTTGTGCAAGACAATTAGAAGGTGAAACCAGATTCAAGAAATGACATTAGGTCATTCTTGGTCATTGAACTCCATGATCACGATGAGAGTCCAAAACTTCATCCTAGGTATAACTGGTGTTTACATCATCCTATGAATGAATGAAATGAATAATGTGAAGTACGAATGAACGAATGAAGCAGACTCTATGTTTGCTAAAGGAGGCCCTCGAATTGAGGTCCCATATGTTGGGCATTCACTTGAGATGTTTTATTACTACGTCCATGATTCCGAGTCTTGTGGATATGAAATGTATGATATAGAAAATATGATATGTATGTTATCTGAACCAAGGTATGTATGATGTGCGACATTATAATACTATGACCTTCCTATTACGAATAAGGCAAGTCAAGAGACTTGACCTTCTAAAAAAGCATGTTGATTAGGAAGAGCCATTCTTGTTCAGGCATTACCGTTATGTATTGCTGCATGTACCCATACTTAGTACAAGTGTGTACTATTTCCATACAATATTACTATTTTAGGTGTAGGCTCAGGTGGACGTTGAAGGTAGCATTGCAGTTGTTCGGACATAGAGATTTCATTCGGACTTGGTAAGTCCTCATGCATTTGAGGATGATTGCCTTTACAATTCTATCTTAGTAGTAGGTTTGAGCTAGTGGATAATTTTCCATAAGTGTTTCTTTCCTATTTTATTCATCCACCGGTAATTATGTTGTTTTGGCAAGTATTACTTATGATGTAAGATTCTATTCCTTTCAAGTTGTATGTTTCTATGACTAGATGGGTGATGTATGAGCAATGAACTTCCTTACAAATACGCCTTTATATGTTTACAATATGAACTCTACGTATACTTCAAATATAAACAAAAAGGTTTAATTTTTCCGCTAAAATTGACCGTACGAATGTGATGAATGCAAGAAGAGGCTTGCCTGCGACCTTTAAGAGGTCAACGACATCGGTTGTGAGTCGGATTCTAGAATTAAGGTCGTGACAGGAAGGGACATGGGTTAAACATGCAATAGGATTAAAATCACGTTAAAACCAATACATTTACATCAATTCATCATGATTTAACCATTAAAAATGTTTTTAAAAAGAACCCATGAATAGATTGAAGAAGAAGAGATTTGATCAAATTTTCTCTTTGAAAACATTGAGATTAACTCTTTAGATGGAAGGATAACTAGAGAAAAAGGATAAAAATGCCTTTATCTACATGAGAATCCAATCTACAACCTTTTCTTGAGCTTCAACAACAATGGAGGTTTCTAGAGGGAATTACTTTTGGAGGGAAGGTTCAATTTATGTGAATGGGATTGGGAATGGGTTGGTCACATTTTAGATTACTTATATACACCCAAAAATAGGTAAATAATTCAATTATAGTCAAGTTAAGATGTGGGGAGAATTTACCATTCACCCCTTAATAAAATAGTGTGCAAGAAACTAGTTACACGCCACCATTGATGGACACTAGGTCAATCGACAGGTTGTCTGTGGATACCGTCAATTGGTCCTTGTCCTGGTCATTGGTTAATTCTTTACTAATCTAAGTTTCCATTGGGGAAACCCAACCAACGATCCATTGTTTAACCAATTGGGTGTCTTTTGGCTCGTCGATTGACACTACAAGGGCAGTGACTCGACAGCCTTTTGCCCTTTTATGGGGCCCTTTATAAGCCTTACAGGACATTTCTAATTTAAATACAAACCTTAACAAGTTTTAGACATCCCATATGAGTTTCACCCAAAACAGATACATTTAACACGTTCAAACAGGCTAGGCCCCATCAAGACACACTTGAGTATCTTAAGGTCTAACTTTCGAATGTCTTGGACGTTCTTGGACGTTTTGACCTCCAAAAATTACAAAAAATACATATTATATCGATACAAAATCATTAGAAACCATTTTAAGACTTCATAAGTTCATGACATACAATATATAAACACGCATAGACACATGAGGCACATAGGTTACTAGTCATCGAACGTCTTGGTCATCCCTCGACGTTTCACTTCAAAATCACCTCAAACATTACACACTTCCTCAATACCATATTATAAGTCATTTTAGGACCTTAGAAATTTAATAAAAACATGGTAGTCTCATCACACCCTATCTGATTTTGGGGGTCTTACATCATCATAACCCTTCATTTTTCAAATTAACATATCATAACTAATCTTGTGTAAATCATAAAAGAGAATATCATAAACTTGAATTAACGTATTCTTATCATGATATCACAAATTAGAATATTCATAGACCAATATATATGTATACCATCATCATACATACTTTTTCATTAGTATTGTAACATCATTAATAGGCTAACATAAACACCATACTGTAATCACGACTTTAGAACACTTACCTCTTGCTTCCAAGTACCTTTTTTGAGAAGTTACGTTCAACTTACAACAATCATAACAAAAACATAGTGAAATACTCACTAAAATTATCAATACAAACTCTTCAAGTCATATACCAGATCAACTCATAATATAGGGTAAGGGAAAGGGTCATTAAAGGGTTCATTCAAGTCTTAGTTCCAATCCCAACGTTTACATGTCATCAAGTAGTACATACAACCAACTCGAAACCATCAATCTGATAAGAACATGTTTCACACGAAAATGTAACATTTACAAGTCAAACACTCTACAATATATACTTAATCAACCATAGAAAACCATTATTTTTCATCGATAGTCATAAATCTAGAGCTAGGAAGACGTTTTGTAGAATAAAATCCATAGGAGTTGAATCCTTGAAAACATTCTTTGGAAGGACCTCTTGGGTAAAGAATTTCAAGAATTAAAAACCAACACATTATTGGCGAACAATCCATGAATTTTGGAACAAAAATCTTTAAGTCTTCGTCTTCTCCCTTAAGTTCTTCGTATTCTTCAATGGAGTTTGGAAAAGAGAGAGGTCTTGAGAGAGATGAGAGAAATTCATTTGAATCTGATTTATTCTGTAAAAAGTGATCTAAAACTGACCGAAAGTCAATATATAGTCGTCCCCCAAAATACCCAAAAGATCCTTCTTTTAAATGGATCTTTTTCTGAAGTTAAATTACCAAAAATACGACTTGAACGAATTTGGGAAGAGGCTGCGCATCGCGGGGCCAATTCCCATTCTTTTTCTGAAATTTTTGGTCGAGGTAGCGAGCCTCGTGTTAGACTTGCATCGCGAGGCTGGATCTCAAATTTTGAGGCAGAACACTGTGTGTGGGCTGCGCATCGCGCAGCAGCCCTCCCAATCTGCCTGCTTGCAGGCTGCTTTGGCAGCCCTCTCGCCCAAGTTTGGGTCTTTCCCAAGAACCCTTCAGGTGATCCTTGAGGTGCCATTACCGAACGTTGGACCCTTTTTACTACATACTATCTGTAAAATGTCTTTTTACTAATTTAAGACTTCATTTGTTACTTTGAAACCTTCACCAAACATAGGGACGTCATCTAGTTCAAAATAGCTAGTTTCCAGATGTCTACGTCTTTGTTTTTCATTTTGGCTCTAACCTTTTCTAAATGAGTTTATTAAATCAATAAAGGTCTGGAAACATAATTTTAAATATTATTCAATATATTAATATCTATACTAAGTCATGGTATTTCCGGAGTGTTACAACTACTTTGGCGAGTAGTCTACCTTCCTTCGTTGTAGGGTTCCATGACACCGGATTCCACATTAGCTCATGTGGTATATGTAGGGTAAGGCAATATGTTACGAAAAGGTAACATAAACTAAAGGAATTAACTTTAACTAGAATGACCTAAGGGGTCTAGCTTAGTCTAGGTAGGGGTATGGGACTCTACCTATACATTGCACTAGTTAGTCTTGAGGGAAGTCTTAGGACGAATGTCTTATATATGTATGTGCTTATAAATGTAAATGATATGTATATGATGATCTTGCATGTTGATGATACTATATGATGATTGTTTCACTTGTAACATATGTTTGGCCTCTATTGCTTAAGTATGATGCTATGTACTCTTAATGACATGCTATGTGAACTTGACATTGTTTATGGTTCTTGTTGGGTTTACTTGATTGAGTAAGGTTATGGGGTTTTGCTTAGTTATTACACTATTGGACTTAATTAGAGTTCATGAATAATGGTCTTGTTTGGGTTATGATTTTATGAACTCTTATCCATGCTTGTTGATTTTATAACTTGATGATAGAGTCGTCTGAATTATATGCTCAAGTATGTTGATATGCATGTTGACTTGACTAGAATTAGTATTGTTGGTCATGTGGGGTATATAGTCTTGACTTAATGAATATGTCTTATTCATTCGTATGGTTTCTTTAATGTTCATAAGGTTTTTCAAAGTAAATTGTATACTTTATTGAAAATTCCCTCTTTAGCATGATTTTATGTTGTGTGTGCATATGGTCTCATACTTAGTACAAGTGATGTGCTAACCTCATTTCTCCTTTTTCCACGACATTTTAGCTGTCAATTGTTGAAGTCTTGTGACGATATTTGAAGGAAGACTTGGATTCTCATTCTCAAAGTTGGGTAGGTCCTCACTACATCGAGGACAATTCAACTTTCTAGCATTGGATGTTGATTAGTCTTACAGACAATATGTTCATTTGAGTACTAAAGATTGTATAGCCCAAATGTGGCTTTTGTTGTACTGATGTATGGGCTATGCCCAATTTTTATACTCTTGTTTAGATAGTTATGAGATCAGACCTCCGATTTTAAGACTGATTTATATTTTATACACACACACACACACACAAACACACACATACACACACACACACACATATAAATATATATATATATATATATATATATATATATATATATATATATATATATATATGCAATAAAATTAGAAGACTAAGTAATCCTCTTGTACGAAAGGTCTATATATACTCGATATGACTTTATTATGTGTATGCGAGAGGTCTACTTAAACCTCATGAAAGATAGAAGAAAAGTTTTAAATTTTAACAAATTTTTAACCTATGAATGTAATGATGTAAGTTAAAAGTCTAGTCTTACTCCTCGATAAACGATGACGCCGGTTACGTCTAGGGGTGCTCCTCGTATATGACAAACTTGGTATCAGAGCATGAGGTTGAATAACTTTAGAATCGATGTCTCACTTAACCACATCTTACTCATAATTGTGAAGCGAGCCACACTTATAAATAGGAAACTATATGATTCATAGGAAACTCTCCTTTTCTTGGATATTCAATATCATGCCTCGAGAGTCTTGGATCTATGTTCCCATAGCATTTAATCATTTTATTGTTATTATAGGCAATTAATACTGGAAGAACAACCGCTCGAACACTTGATGAAGAGATTATCATTGTGGGAGTTCCTCCCCAAGGCAATCAAGTCCCTCCTTTTGAAGAAGTTGTGAATGATGACCAAGCTCCGATCAATACTCTATCTTTGACGGATGGGGACATAAGGGTAACCTTTCTCCAAATGGCCCAAGTCATCACTACTCAAGCACAAGCAGGCAGTACTCAAGCTCAAGCCATGACGGCCCAAGCTAATTTTGAGGTTGTACCCCGAGCAAACCAACATGTTGGCACCATGGCCTCCCATTTGATGGATTTCACAAGGATGAATCCCCCTAGTTTCTATGGGTCCAAAGTTGAGAAAAACCCCAAAGAGTTCATTGATTAAACCTACAAGATCCTCTATTCTATGGCATTGACTACTAGTGAGAAGGTCGAGTTAGCCACTTACCAACTTAAAGATGTGGCCCAAACTTGGTACGTCCTATGGAGAGATAATAAGCCTTTAAGAGGTGGACTGGTGACATAGGAGATTTTCAAGAAGGATTTTATTGATAGGTTATTTCAAATGGAGAAAAGGGAATCAAAAGTGGAGGAATTGATCTACTTCGTCAAGCATGTATGAGTGTACTTGACTACTCTTTGAAATTTACTAAATTGTCAAATTATGCTCCTTCTTTGGTTTCCGATCCTAGAGATGAAATGAGCTGCTTTATGACCGGGTATCGGATGACTTGAAGGAAGAATGTCATTTGGCTATGCTACATGACAATATGAATAGCCAAGGGAAAGGTCTTTTGATTGTGGTTTTTCAAAGGGTAGGCTTGATATCCGAGAAAAGCCTAGGTTCAAGAAGAGGTCTTCTAATCAAGTTTCTATCGAATTTCCCAATGCTCATTATTATAGGGTGTATAACCCTAAATCTCAAAATAAAAGAGGTATTAGATCAACAAACAAGAAGCCAACTTGTGGAAAGTATGGGAAAAAACATTATGGTGATTGCCTTGTTGGGCGGACAAATTGCTTTGGGTATGGAAAGAGTGTCCATAAGGTTAGGATTTTCCAAATGTGAAGGGGAAAGACAAGATTAGTGGGCAATCTCAATCTAGTGGTTCTAATATGGATCCTACAAATATGAATCACTTTAATGCACTTTGCTTTATTGGTGAACAATAAAGTCTCCCGATGTGTTGACCGGTATTTTAAAAGTCTTCTCTATTGATGTATATGCTTTACTTTATCCGGGTGCTACATTATGTTTTATTACTCCCTTTATAGCTACAAAGTTTGATATTTTTCCCAATATTCTAAATGAACCATTCATGGTAACTGCCCTGGTAGGTGAGTCGGTGGTCGCAAAGAGGGTGTATAGAAATTTTCCTATAATGTTTCCAAAAACAATTACTCATGTTGAATTAATAGAACTTCATATGGTTGATTTTGATGTCAATTTGGGGATTGATTGGTTGCATGAATTTTTTGCTTCCATTGATTGTAGAACTAGGATTGTCAAGTTCAATTTCCCAAATGAACCCGTTGTAGAGTGGAAGTGGGGAAATTCTATTCCTAAAGTTTGTATTATCTCTTATCTTAAGGCTTGTAAAATGATCTCAAAAGGGTGTCGATTTCACATTGTAATAGTCAAAGACTTAGACTTTGAAAATTCTCCCATTGAGTTAGTCCCCGTAGTACAGGAAAATAAGGAGGTGTTTCCTAATGATCTTCCTGAAATAATGCCCGAATGGGAAATTGATTTAGGTATTGACTTGTGACCGGATACCAATCCCATTCAATTCCTTCTTATCGGATGGGTCCAGAAAAATTAAAAGAGTTGAAGGCTCAACTAAAGGACATACTAGAAAAAGGCTTCAATAGAACTATTATTTCTCCTTGGAGTGCTCCGGTTTGTTTGTGAAGAAGAAGGATGGGTCCCTTAGAATATGCATCGATTATCGCAAACTCAATAAAGTCAATATTAAGAACAAGTATTCTCTCTCTTTGATTGACAACATGTTTTTTCAACTCATATGGCCAAGCTACTTTCCTAAAATTCACTTGAGGTAGGGTATCACCAACTTAGGGTAAGAGGTGAGGATATACCAAAAATGGTATTTTGGACTAGATATGGTCACTATGAGTTCTTATTAATGTCCTTTGGTCTAGCTAATGCCCCTACGGCATTTATGGATCTCATGAATAGGGTGTTTTGAAATTACTTAGATTCATTTTTCATAGTCTTCATTGAGGACATCTTAGTATATTACAAAAATAAGGGTGAACATATGGATCATTTGAGGGTGGTATTACAAGTGCTTAAGGAGAACCAACTATTTTCAAAGTATAGCAAATGTGAGTTTTGTTTGACGTGTGTGACGTTTCTTGGTCATAAAATATCTATTGAGGGAGTGGAGGTTGATCCAAGGAAACCGAGGCGGAGAAAAATTGTCCTAGACCATTGACTCCAATCGACATTAGGAGTTTCTTTTGCCTTGCGGGTTATTATAGGATTTTTATGATAGTTTTGCATACATTGCATCTCCTTTGACTACTTTGACCCAAAAGAGTGAAGTTTGAGTTGTCGGAGGCACGTGAAACAAGTTTTGGAATCTTGAATGATAGGTTTATTTACGCTCTGGTGTTGACTTTACCGAAGGGTAACAAGGTATTCGTTGTGTATTCTGATGCATCCCAATTGGGCTTGGGGTGTGTACTTATGCAACATGGGAAAGCAGTAGCCTATGCCTCTAGAAAACTATAGGTGCATAAGAAGAACTATCCAACTCATGATCTTGAGTTAGTGGCCGTGGTATTTTCCTTGAAAATATGGAGGCATTATTTGTATGGGGTCCATGTTGATGTGTAAGACGACCCCAAGATTCTTCAATGTGTACTTCCTCAAAAAGAGTTGAATCTCCGACAAAGAGGGTGGTTGAAATTGTTGAAAGATTACGACCAATGTGGTTACTAATGATCTAAGTAGTATTACCGTGGGTAGTGTGTCTCATATAGAAGAAGCTAAGAAAGACCTAGTGAACATGTTCATAGGTTGGATAATTGGGTGTTATATTGGAAGATTCTCCGAATGGTGGTTTTATGGTCCATCATAACTCTAAGACATACTTGGTCGTTGAGGTGAAGTCTAAGCAACACCTTGATCAACCATTGATGGAGTTGAAGGAGTCGGTGCTAGGTAAGCTAAATGAGTCACTCTCTTAAGGGGGGAGTGTCTCTTGAGGTATAAAGGAAGGTTGTATGTTCCCAATATAGATGGTTTGAGGAACTTTATGCTTGAGGAAGCTCATGTGTCCCGTAACTCTATTTACCCGGGTTCTACCAATATGTATCATGACCTTAGGGAAGTGTTTTGGTGGCAAGGCCTAAAGAAAGACATAGTAGAATTTGTTGCAAAGCGTCCAAATTTGTAATACCTTAAAAATGAGTTAGGTGAAGCTAGATCCTAACATGTTTTTCATGATCTTCTAAGGCCATAAAATGGTCTATAATGTGGTATTGAGTCAGTGTCTATAGTTTTAGGTAATTTGGAAGGGAAACATCAATGAACGACTATCACATTCAACGACTAAGTCACCTATGGTCCTTATGTGTTGTTATGTGCCTATACGTGTATTTCATTAGTTAATGAGGCCATTATATGAGTTATTATAATTTTAATATGCAGTATGTCAAGTTTTGAGAAGTTTGGAGGTCAAACGTCCAAGAACTTCCATGACGCTCAAAACATTTTCCTTGAAACGACCTTGTGCGTCTTGGTATGTTTCATAAATTTTTACGTGTTTGTTTTGGATGAAATTGATGTGGGAGGTCCTAAACTTGTATACGAACATATTAGGGTTGTAAAGGTCTTGGCAAACATCCCCAAGGACCATCCAAGAGTCCTTGAGGAAGGACCCAACCCAAGATCCAAAGCTGTCAAAACCAACCCAACCTACGGATGGCAGTCGACGACCCGTAGGTGAGGGGCGTAAGTTAAAACTAAGGAGTGGGAGGAGACCATATATATATATATATATATATATATATATATATATATATATATATATATATATATATATATATATATATATATATATATATATATATATATATATATATATATATATATATATATATATATTCAAGGAACAACCTCAGTCCCGAAAGACAGACTATCAGGATGGTTTGTTAGTTAGAAAATGGGTCGTTGATGGCCATTCGTTGGTTGGGACTGTATATGCGCAGCTTTAGTGTAATGTCTAGGGGTGAATTGGTACCCCACGTGCAAATAATATAAATGGTGGTTACTTGGGGGTACTTTGGGTATTTTAAACATGTTTATAATCCTTTAACACTTAGGAGAATTCATTCTACAAAATCAAAATCCAAAAATATCCTAGAAATTCTCTAGACTTCTATTGTAGACAAAACTCAAGGAAGAGCTTGGATTTGAGATTTTAGTGTTGACTCATCATCAATTTAATAAATTAGCTTCATTAAGGTATAGTTTTTGATCCTTGAAACTCTATTCATCAAGGAGTCAATTTTCAAATTTATTTTCAAAGTCTCTTAAAAGATGAGTTTTCTAAATTGAAATCTATCCATAGGTTCTTTAATTATAGGTTTTAAAGAATTTAATACTGATTGAATTGTTTTTAATTATATGATTTTAACATAATTACATATGAACCCATGTAATTGATTAACCCTAGTTTTTGACTACTTTATGGGTTAAGTGATATTATCTTAATGCTTATGAATTCTAGTGTAGTTTTCTATGGGCTATTGAATGATGTAATAATTGTATTAAATTGATTCATAGTTGGTATTATATTGATAATTGTATATGAATTTACTTACATTAATAGATTATTGTGATAATTGTATTGAATTGATGTTCATGGCAATGGGTAAGTGCCTTATGGTATTGAATTGGATGATTTATATATGGATTAAAGTGTTGAGAATGGGTTGGTGGTACACTGCCCTAATTCTCTTTATTTTATGTTAATTAGAATTCAATTATCTTGTGATTGGTACGGTCCACTTATGGTTGCGGTGCTATGTGATTTACTTGCAAATGATGTGGCCTTGTCATCATTACTTTATGTATTATAATGACCATGGCCGTGTCGTCAAACTTCTTGATGTGTTATGATGATTTGTATAGTTGATTATGTGAAGTATGATCATGTATACCTACATCCTAGTAATGTAAAAGTTTGATGTTTTTAGGTGATCATGTTAGACTATGACTATGTCCTTATATGTATAGTCTTAGAGTTGATGCATAATTGTTCCTCCTTGACTATATGAGTCTATAATGGTTATACTGGTGATTTTATAGTAATGTATAAGATGACATAAAGATGATAAGGGTCATTCCTATGTGCTTCAAAGAATGATATGTTATATGTAATAAAATAAAGTATGTTGTGTTTTGTTTTGGTAGAGTTGTGTCCCTTATTTGATACATGTATGAATGACATGTGAATATTAGATGTATTGACTAGGTAAGCTTAATGCACCCTTGTCATATATGAATGAATGATAATGTGAGACCTTTAATGATGTTAAGAAGGTCATGTAGTGGAACCTTAAACCTAGTGGTAAGGTTATTAACCTTGAAGTCAAGAGTCGTAATGGTATTATTCTTTTATGAGTGATGGACTTAAAGTTGATTGGCTGTAACGACATCATATCATCCTTAGGAAAGTCATGATGACCTATCATCTTCGTCATTGTAAAGTAGCCCTAGTGGACTTCTATTGTAGGGTGAATCTGATTGGGTTATGAACTATATATGGAACCTCTTTATGTGATCCTTTAATGTGAATTACTCTATGAGAACAAACGCTAGCAAATGCTAGCACCGAGTGAGTATGTTATTGAAGTATCTCTACTTGAGACAGAGCCTAGAGTACAATGTATCTCTACTTGAGAATGAGACTACAGTACATAAAAGCCCTTTGTATTCCTTAACCCTGTGCTTACATGGGATTTGTCCTAGTTCTACCCTTGGAAAGTAGAACACCCTCATCATCGTATGTTAGAACTTTGGATTCTATGTTTAGCTATCATGGTCTATGTCGATTATTGCCTATTGTAATCATATAGGATAGCTACTAGCATTAGAGATGTTCTATGAAGTTAAGGTGGTGGTATGGTACGTTATATAGACATTGTACAATAGGCTTTGAAGATGTTAGTGAGAGTCCCTAGGTGTTTTTCAAGATCATTACTTTAACTTCTTATGTGATGAATGTCACTGAAATGAACTAATGAATGTAATGACTTAAGTTAAGAAAGCATGTTAAATGAATAAGTACTTATCTAGAGTAGTTAAATGTTGTCTAGTTAAGATGTGAAGGGGGCATAGAAATGGTCACTTCGTATCTTACCTAGATAAGTCGTAAGAATGTCTAGTTAGGGAAGTTGGTTGATTATGTAGACATGATCTAAGCCTTAGGTAATCTTGGAAATGTCAATCATGGACGTTATCTTCTTAATTTACTTGAATAAGCCTTTTGATAAACTTTGGAAGGGAGAATGTCATATTATATGTATTTTGTATTATTAAATGAGAATGATTCTATCTTAGGTAGTCTATAGGATCTCTTAAGTGTGTATATAAGGGATTTTAGGGGCGGTCACTTCATAAATAAGTCAAGTGAACCTTAGAATCGTCTTTTGGAGGAGGATCTCATGTTCATGTGGTTGGTGTAGTGTAAGTGTGTGTATCTCATTATTGATGTACTTAAGGATCATTTAGGTGTTCCTAGAGAGGTGTATGGGAAGTCTCTATTTTTCTTACTTAGCTGAGTCTTAGGATAGTATTTAGTGAGAAGAATGCATGCTAGAATGTATCCCTTGTGTAGTTCAGAAACTTCACTTTAACAGTGAAGTTCAATCATTGTAACTTGGCATAAGCTTATTGTAATGTTGCTAAAAATGTGAATAATTATTTAAGTGATTTCTTATATGTTTCTAAGGTGTTAAATGTTTTCCTTATGCTTATGATATGATATTTAATTCAAGAATATGGATATTTCTAATAAATGTCCGTTTTCATGATTTTATACATTATGTCATACTTAGTTCATGTGTTTGTACTAATTCCGTGCTTTTATCTATCTCTAAATTTATTCATAGGTGGAGGTGCTTTTGGATAGCTAAGCTTGGATTAGAAGATCGTTCAAGCAAGTTTAAGTATGTCATCATTTGACTCGACGGCCTAGAAGTCTTTTATTTCTCTTATTGAAGTAATGTAATAGAGTTAGTAGTACTATATATCTGTTGTATATGGGTCGTTTCCCAAGTATTGTTGAGTTTAATATTTGATTAAATGAAATTTAGTATTTCCTATGAGTTTTATATGAAATATATTTTAAATACATATAAAATGTTTGTGATAAATTTTAATTCCGCACTACTTTTCATATGTTTATATGTGATACACAATATGGAATGGCTTGTAAAAGACATCCGGAGGTTAAGTACTCCGGTTGCAATCCGAGATCGACCCTAACTTCTAGGATGTAGTTTAGATCGTGACAAGTTTTTTATCAGAGCATAGGTTATGAAAGTTGTCTTAGGAATCAAATAGTCTCATCAAGTAAAATCTAGTAGCGTCTTGACAATCGGTGAGAGTCGCGACACATCTATGGGTGAGAGGATATAGGACAATAGTGTTTCCCTTCTTTTATACTCATATGTCGTGCCATAGAGTAAAAGTTATGAGTACTATTTTCCTGTGGTTTTCCTTGTGTTTCTAGGAATATTAATACGAGGAGGACACTAGCTAGAAGAGTTAAGGAGAATTATTTAAATGAGGATATTCCTACTCAAGTTGAGCAAGTTGAGCAAGGTGCTCAAGGTGCTAAGGTGATCAAGTCCCTATTTAAGGTTAAGGTAACGAGGTTCCGATGGTTCCCCAGGACATGACAAATGGGGAGATTAGATAGGCTTTCATTACTTTAGCCTAATCTTTGACAACCCATGTGAATATTGGTATTGCACCTACAGTGAATATTCTGGAGAGCATTATGACATCGAGATTGAGAGATTTTGTGAGGATGAATCCTCCTATATTTCTTGTGTCTAAGGTGGGAGAGGATCCCCAAGAGTTTCTAGATGAAGGGTACAAGGTGTTGAGTGACATGGGGGTGGCTTCTAGGGAGAAGGCGGAGTTGGCTTCGTACCAATTGAGGGAGGTTTTTCAAGTGTGGTACACTCAATGAAAATATAATAGGCCGGTTGAGTCGGGTCCTATTGAGTGGGAGGAGTTCAAGAGGGCTTTCTTAAGGAAGTACTTTCCCCATGTGAGAACGAAGGTGAAGGTTATGGATTTCATTGACCATAGTCATAGTAAGGTGGATGTAGAAGAACCCAAACATAGGATAAACATGAGTATTTTGAAGAAGAGCATGAGGGATTTGAAGAAGGGTAAACTCAATAAGAAAGGTCAACCTATGTTTATGAAGAGTTTCCCAAATCCAGATGGAACTAGTGCTTCAAAAGAGAAGCTTGGGATACGTAGTGGTTATCAAATTATTAAGACTACTTTTTCTACTTGTAGGAAGAGGCATTATGGGGAGTGTGTAGTTGGTACCAGGAATTGCTTTGATTGTTGGTAATAAAGGACATAATAGGAGAGATTGTCCTATTTTTGCGACTAAGAGGAAGGAAGGCCAAGCAAGTTCCTCCAGAAACTTTGGATTAAGATGATGATGGTAAGTTCTTGTATTTATCTCTAGTGTTATGAGTTCCTTCTAAGTGGCGGAGTATGGTGATTAAAGGAGTTTTAACGATTGTCTCATCTATTCTATTCAACTCAAGCTTGAGAGTAGAAAGTGACAGAAGTATGTTGCCTGTGCTTTGTGTTTAGAAGTCTTCTTGAAAATGAATTTCATTGATTTCTTGAATTGTGTATTTTATGAAGTTTTGATTATGTTGTAAAATGTTTTTATATGATTTTATTATGAATATTAGCATGTTTCCATCATGAATTGCCTAAAGGTTGTATTTTTGAAAAAATTGCATATTTCACTATAATGAAGTACCTTCTCACTGTAAGATTTTTCAAAAATTTAACTAATTCATTCTTTGGTCA
This sequence comes from Solanum chilense, assembly GCA_032847665.1. Taxonomy (NCBI): domain Eukaryota; kingdom Viridiplantae; phylum Streptophyta; class Magnoliopsida; order Solanales; family Solanaceae; genus Solanum; species Solanum chilense. The sequence goes on along the minus strand of CM064970.1, from coordinate 11,096,383 downwards.
AAAATTGTTGTAAGGTTGTTATAAATGATGTATATGAGCATATTGTTGAATATAAAATGAGTTCTGTTATTTGGAATAAAGGATGTGAATTTTATGGCATGATGAGTGGTAGAATTCATTCTAGTTTCTTCTTGTGTTGTGAATCTCTTGATTATGCGAAATTGATGTTTTCCTAGATTTTGGTATTTCAAAATGTATTTTATGGTATGGTCATGATCTTTTAAGTTGATTATCTACTCTTTAACGTATTCAGAGAGTGGCAAGTGTCATTCTAGGACGAATGTTATCCAAGTGGGGGAGATTTAATACCACAAAAATTACTCAGGTGAAGCTAGAGACTAACATGGTTTTCATGAGCTTATAAGATCCTAAAATGGTCTATAATGTGGTATTGATTAATCGTCTAGAGGTTTAGGTTATTTGGACGTGAAACGTCAAGGGACGACTAACACATTCCACGACTAAGTCACATATCTGCCTCATGTGTTGTTATATCCCTACACATGTGTTTATTGAGTGAATGAGGTCATTATATGAGTTATTATAGTTTCTATAGGCAGTGTGTCAAGTTTCTTGAATTTTGGAGTTCAAACGTTTAAGAACGTCCATGACATTTGAAAGGTTTGCCTTGAAACAACCTTGTGTGTCTTGGCATGTTTCGTCGCGTTTTACGTGTTTGTTTTATATGATATTCATGTGAAAGGTCCTAAAATCGTATACGAACATATTCAGGTTGGAAAACTCCAGGAAAACATCCCGAAGGACCATCCAAGGGTCCTTGAGGAAGGACCCAACCAAAGAGCAACAGCTGTCAAAACCAACCCAACCTTACGGCTGGCAGTCAATAACTCGTGGGTGAATCGACGACCCGTAGGTGAAGGGAGTAGGTTTAAACTTAGGTGTGGGAGGAGAGAATCCAAATACCAGCCTTAGTAACAAACCACGGACTAACAGAATGGTTCATTGGTTGGGAAACAGTTGTCGATGGCCACTCATTTGTTGGGACTGTTTCTGGCGCAGCTTTACTGTCATGTCTAGGAGTTAATCGTTAAATTCACCCCACGTCCAAATAAAAGAAATTTATGTTAATTAGGGGTACTTTGGATACTTTAAACATGTTTATATGCCTTAAACATATGGGAGAATACATTCTTCAAAATCGAAACACATAAATATCCTAGAAATTCTCTAGAAATCCATCGAAGCCAAAACTCAAGAAAGAGTTTGGATTGGAGATTTTAGTGCTGATTGTTCATTAATTTTGAGGATTGGCTTCATTAACGAATGGTTTTCATACTTTAAATTCTATTCATCAAGGAGCTAATCTTCAAAGTGATTTTCAAAGTCTTCTTCAAAGATGAGTTTTCTAAATTGAAATCTATCCACGGGTTCTTGCATTAAAGGTTTTAAAGCATTGAATATTTATTGAATTGTTCTTAATTAGATGATTTTAAAATAATTAACCTATGAACCCATGTAATTGATAAACCGTAGTTTTTGACAACATTATGGGTTAAGTGATAAGGTCTTAATGCTTATGAATTCTAGTGAAGTTTTCTATAGGCTATTAAATGATTTAATAATTGTATTCAATTGATGTCTAATTGGTTTTAAATTGATAATTCTATATTTAATTGACTTATATTCATAGAGTATGGTGATAATTTTATTGAATTGGTGTTCATAGCCATGAGTAAGGATCTTATGGCATTGAACAGGATGATTTACCTATGGATTAAAGTGTTGAGAATGGATTGGTCGTACGCTGCCCTAATTCTCTTTATTATATGTTAATTAGACTTGAATTATGTTGTGATTGGTATGTCCTCTTATGGAGGCAGTGCTATGTTCTTTACATGCAAATGATGTTGCCTTGTCAACGTTACTTTATGTATTATGATGATCATGGCCTTATCGGCAAACTACTTGAACTATGATCATATCTGCCTACATGATAGTAATGTGAACGTTTGATGTTGTTAGGTAATCATGTTAGACTATGACTATTTCCTTATATGTGTAGTCTTAGAGTTGTTGCATGATTGTTCCTACTTGACTATATGAGTCTATAATGGTTATATTGATGATTTTATAGTAATGTATAGGATGACAAAGATGATAAGGGTCATTCATATGTGCTCTAAAGAATTATATGCTATATGTAATAAAGTATGTTTGTCTTGTTTTGGTAGACTTGTTTCCCTTACTTGATACATGTAAAAATAATATGTGAATATGAGATGTCTTGACTAGGTAAGCTTATTGCACCCTTTTTGTGTATGAATGAATGATATGTGATACCTTTAATGATGTTAAGAAGGTCATTTATGTGGAACATTAGACGTAGTGGTAACGTTATGAACCTTGAAGCTGAGAGTCATAATGGTATCCTTCTAGTATGAGTGATGGACTTAAGGTTGATTGGATGGAACGACATCATATAATCCTTAGGAAAGTCATGATGTGCTATCCTCTTCGCCATTATAAGGTACCCTTAGTTAAACTCTTTGATTGGGTTATGAACTAGTTATTGAACCTGTTCATGTGATACTTTAATGTTAATTACTCTATGGGAATAAAGGCTAGGACCGAGTGAGTATGCTATAGGAAGTAGCTCTACTTGAGACGGAGACTAGAGTACAATGTATCTCTACTTGAGATTGAGACTAGAGTACAAAAAATCCCTTCATATTCCTTGACCAAGTGCCAATATGGGATGTGTAACATTCAAGAAAATGTACTTGTCTAGTGAAGAGCCTATTAGGTTTTTCAGAATATGTATTGGGGTACATACGCATCCCAATCCCTAATATTCAGTAATATTGGGCATGTTAGAGAATATTGGCTTAAGGGTGTTAGACAAATTCTATTTATTAAGATATACTTTCATGCTCAAATGCCCCAATCCAAGCTTGTTTAAGAATTGTACCTACAATGAAGACCATAAGCTAAAATATTTAATTTCATAGCTTACACACATTAGGTACGAGGCATCCAAGTGTCAAGTCTACCTACCATAGCAAATGATCATTTAAAATGATTATGTAGATTAAGCAGTGCCCAAGGACATAGTGAGGTTCCTTGGACAAGAAATGTGCAGCAATACATGTGCAATACATGTGCTAATTAGCCAAGAGACAAGTAACCAAGCCTAACCGAATTTGGTTAGGGCGGTTAGCTGGAAGGCGTACGCACGGGTAAAGCCATGTGGGGCCTAGCTTCCTAACAAACTCTAGGATCTAACTAACTTACCTAACTAACTAATAACCTAGGACTAACTAAAATAAACTAACTAATGTGCCCGAAATCCTAAGACCTAATCGGGTGACACCAGCCTCGTAACTAGCTCAAGAAACATCGTAGTACCTATCATAGGATGGTCCAAAGGGGTTGGTTATGGTCCTAATGACTTAGGGGTACTTTAGTAATTACCCTGGGTCATTTAATTAATTAAATTAGCAACTTAATTTAATTGATTAAAATTCAAGGTCAATGTCAAAACCCTTAGGAAAATTTTAGATTTGGCTAAGTCAAATGTTCTCCTATTTTTAGTCAATTTAGAAGGGGCATTTTTGTAATTAGCTAATTAATTTATTTAATTAAGTCAATTAGTCCAAATTGAATTAGTCATTTTCAGTTCCTAATACTTTGACTCACTATTAATTATTCGAAAACCTACAACTGAAAAACAATGAACAACCTAAGAAAAACCTTACGCGATTTCAAGGCAGTCCTTCAAGGTTTTTGTGCAAAGTACAAGGTGATCTTCGTAGATTCAATTCCACAGTAAGGTATGGGTTTTCTCTCTTGGATTCCATTCCTTAAGAGAATTTTCAAATATTTTTGAATTCAAGAAAATCGAAACTAGGGTTGTCCCAATGAATCGAATGTTCATCTCCCTAGTTCTCCTTATTTCCAATTATAGTTGTATGTATAATTCAAATCTCGAGTATATTGTTTGTATGTGGTGCTAACTGATCATTATGTGTAGGTTTCTATGATTTGATATTGTTAAATCAGACCTATCAGTTAGATCCGTATGATAATAGTATTATTTACATAAGAAATGTTTTAATGCCACTTGTATTTAAGAAGATGAAATTGGTAAAAGTTGTCTTGTTTAAAATGAAGATTTAGATTACTATAATATGTGAAACTTTGGATTATGCCAATAAAATGGTCAACAATATTATTTCCAAATATGTGATTGAATTGACTAATATTAAGTCAAACCAATCCTATATGGACAATGTAAATTGTGATGTCTTTTGTGAGGCCAAATATATGTTAAAGCTTGACTTGAGATGTAACTCTATGAACTTATAACCGAGGGTATGCCAATGATTGGGACAAGTCCTAATATACCATATCTAAATGAACTTGTGAACATAAAAGTACATTGAGTAAGTCATTAAAACTTTCATAAAGAATGGTACAAGACTACCAAAGAACGTTGTACAAGATAAAGTGAGTAATGACATAACTAAAAGCTTATGAGTTATGAAATTGTCATAGATTGGGGTGTTAAAGGAAGTGAAGTAAGTCTCACTTGCACCTAAGCAATTATGTAAAAGATACTAAAATAAAGGGTGTTAGAACTCGTGAGACAAGTCTCATTATGACTATAATTATAATGTAAGACTTAAGTTCACATTCATCAAGTAAAGAAAGGGATGAAAAGTAATCCATTGAGATAAGCATGCCTCATACTAGAAGCAAGCTTCCATAATTCATGAGTAAACTATAAAAGATGTAAAGTACAAAAAATTGAGCAAAGCACCGATAGACTAGCAATGAGCTTGTGCAAGAACATGTAAGCCTCATGAGATGAGACTACCACTAAGGTGGATAAGTGTTCGAAATCTCCTAGTCTTTGAACTATGTTTCCACCATAGGTACTAGCAAATGGATTCCACCGAAGAGTGCTAGGTAGTATTTGGTTTCACTTTGTGCGGTGAACCACCTCTCTTCAGTGTTGTGGGGAAGACACTGGATTTCATGTTTAGCTCACATGATCTATGTTGGTTAAATGCTCAAGATTTTGTTTCACTTTAGCTTTCCAAACGCACCTTCACCTATGAATCACTTTAGAGATAGATAAAAGCCTGGAATTAGTACAAACAAATGTACTAAGTATGGTATAATGCATAAAAATCATGAAAACGGACATTTATTGGACACATGCATTTTATTGACTTAAATTTCATATCATAAGCATAAGAATAATATTTAACACCTTAAAAACACATAAGAAATCATTTAGACAATTATTTACATTTTTAGCAACATTACAGTAAACTCATACCAAGTTACAATGAACAAACATCACTGTTACAGCGAACTTTCTCAACTTCACAAGGATACTTTCTGGAATGCAATCCTATCACTAAAAGGTATCCTAAGACTCACTTAAGTAAGACATAGAGATATCTCTCATACACCCTATCTAGGAACACCTTAATAATCCTTAAGACCACCTATAATGAGATATACACACTTACAAGACACCAAGCACATGAACGTGAGATCCTTTTACCAAAGATGATTCCATGTTTTACTTGAGTGGGTTGTTAAGCGACCGTCCGTACAATCCCTTACACACGCACTTACGAGATACTATAGACTACCTAAGATAGAAGAATTCTATCTTAATACAACACCATACATATAATATGCAATTCTCCCTTCGAAAGGTTATCAAAAAACTTACTCAAATAAATCAAGAAGATAACGGCCACGATTGACCTCATCAAGATCACCTCAATAATCCTTAAGACTACCGAAGGCTTAAATCATGTCTAAATAATCAACCAACTTTCTTAACTAGAGTCATTCTTAAGACTTATATAGGTAAGATACGAAGTGACCATTCCTATGCCCCTTTACACCTTAACTAGACAACCCTTAACTACTCTAGATAAGTATTTATTCATTTAACATGCTTTATTAACTTAAGTCATTACATTCATTAGTTTATTTAAGACTCATTTATCGCATAAGGACATTCTAGTAATGGTCTTGAAAAAGACCTTGGGACTCTCACTAACATCTTCAAAGCGTATGGTGCAATTTATAGATAGCGTCTCATACCACCACCTAAACTTCATAGAACTTCTCAAATGCTAGTAGGTATCCCACATTATCAGAATAGTAAATAACCAAGATAGACCACTCTGTGTAAACATAGAATCTGGAGTTCTAAACTACTCCGACGAGGGTGTTGTACTTGTTAAATATAGAACTGGGATACATCCAATGTAGGCACATGGTTAAGGAATATGAAGGTCTAACTCTGTACTCTATCCTCATTCTTTAACTTTAGCTACTTACCTTATCATACTCACTCGGTGCTAGCCTTTGTTATCATAGTGTAATTTACATTAAAGGATCATACAAAGGGGTTCCATAAAAAGTTCATAACCCAATCACATTCACCCTACAAAAGAGGTCCTCTAGGGCTACCTTACAATGGCGACAAGGATAGATCATAATGAATTTACTAAGGATGATATGATTTCGTTTCATCCAATCAAACTTAAGTCATCCATATTAAATTAAGGATACCATTATGGCTCTCGACTTCAAAGTTCATAACCTTACCACTATGTTTAAGGTTCCATGCACATGACCTTCGTAACATCATTTAAGGTCTCACATATCATTAATTCATAGATGACAAGGGTGCACTAAGATTACCTAGTCAATACATCTCATATTCACATATCATTCATATATGTATCAAGTAAGGGACACCAGTCTACAAAAACAAGACACAACATACTTTAAACATAACCTTTAGCATGTCATTCTAAAAGCATATAGGCACAACCAACATCATATTTAATTCATCCTATACACTACTTTGACATCATCAATATAACCATTATAGACTCATATAGTCAAGTAGGAATAATCATGCATCAACTCTAAGACTACACATACCAAGACATAGTCATAGTCTAACATGATCACCTAATAACATCAAACAAGAACACATACTTTCACATAATCACAAGTAAATGAACATGATCATACTTCACATAAATCACAACAAAAATCATCATAGTATTTCAAGTAGTTTTCCGACAAGGTCATGATCATCATAAAACATTAAGTAACGCCAACAATGCCACATTTATTGCAAGTAAAGCACATAGCACTGTCACCATAAGTGGACCATACCAATGAAAACATAATTGAAGTCTAACTAGTATAAAATAAAGAGAATTAGGGCAGCCTACCACCAATTTATTCTCACCACTTCAATTCGTAGCTAAATCATCCAATTCAATACCATAAGGACCTTACCCATGGCCATGAACATCAATTCAATAAAATATCACAATAGTCTATGAATATAAATCAATTCAATATATATTCATCAATCTGGGACCAATTTGACAACACTTGAATGCAATTCTTACATCATTCAATAGCCCATTGAAAGCTACACTAGAATTCATAAGCATTAAGACAATATTAGTTAACCATAAAGTACTCAAAAACTAGGGTTCATCAATTATATGAGTTCATAGAGTAATTGAATTAAATTAATATAATTTAAAAAATCAATCAATATTCAATGTTTTAAAACCTTTAATGGAAGAACTAATGGATAGATTTAAAGTTAGAAAACTCATCTTTTGATTAGCTTTGAAAATCACTTCGAAGATTGTCTCCTTGATAGAGTTTCAAGGATCAAACCATACCTCAATTATTATAATCCACCAATTTGATGAATAATCACCACTAAAATGTCCAATCCAAGCTCTTCCTTGAGTTTGGTTTCAATGGAGTTCTAGCGAATTTATAGGATATTTTTGGTTTTGATTTTGAAAAATGAATTCTCCTTATTGTTTAAGTGTTATAAACATATTTAAAATACCCATATTATCCCTAAGTAACCGCCCAAATTCATATTCATACGTGCGACGAAATTGCCATTTCACCCCTTTCGCTTAAAGTGAACTGCGCAAGAACACAGCTCAGAGACGGTTACCAAACGACTTGTCGTTTCCCAACCAACAGACCGTACTATTACTCGTGGTTTGGGAGAGGATTTTACTTTGATTTGTCTTCTCACATACATGAGTCGTGACCCACGACTCGCATCGACGGGGCGTCGACAGGACAACCAACTATCTACTGCCTTCGTCGTTTGAGACTATTTTGGACAATCTTGGATCTTGACAAGGGTCCTTCCTCAAGGACCCTTTGTTGGTACTTGGGGATATTTTCCCAAGAGTGTCTAACTCTTATACAATTTTATGACCTCCCATATCAATTTCATCCAAAAAGAACACGTAAAACACGAAGAAACATGCCAAGACACACAAGGTCATTTCAAGGCAAAACTTTCGAAGATCATGGACGTTCTTGGACGTTTTGACCTCCAAACTCAATGTGACACACATCCTATAAAAACAATTATAACTCATATAATGACCTCATTTACTCATGAAATTTACATATAGGCACATAACCAAACATGAGGCACATAGGTGACTTAGTTGTCGAGCGTCTTAGTCGTCCCTTGACGTTTCACTTCAAAATCACCTAAAACTCTAGACATTGCCTCATACAACATTATAAACAAATTTAGGACCTTATACCCTCATGAAAAACATGTTAGGCTCTATATTCACCTTACTCATTTTTTAAGTATTACAAAATCCTTAATAGACAAGTAAAGAAGTTAAGGAACAAAGAGGTGGCTTCCGTAAAGGTATTATGGAAGAATCACTTAGTTGAGGGTGCAACATGGGAGGCCGAGGCTGACATGATTTCCCATTACCCTCATCTATTTGATAACTAAGGTTAGTTATTCCTACTTGTAGTAAATATAATAAGTTTATTTAAAGTTCCCTCGATTTTTGGTTAAGTTGTGCAAAAAATGGATGTTACAGTTAATCACAGTGAACTTTATGCCTAAAAAGGAAAAATATTGCTTTTTAATTGTCGTGAGTTTATGTTGTGAATTTTGATATATTGTGCTTTCATGAATTATGTTGAGCATGTTGATATGTGTTGAACAATGCTTTGGCATAATGAATAAGCATGAAATGAATGTCGAACTCTTATGTGTTGAAAAATTATGTTTTGGGTTGAATTGTGAAAAAGGTCATGTGGTTATATTTATTTTGAGTGTAACTCATATTTTGATATGTTGTTTTTTGTAAGGATGCTAGTCTTGAGTCTATTCCTTCCTTTTTAAAATTTTTTGTGTTATTTGGGGATGAATTTTCCTAAGGAAGGATAATATAATACTCTCAAAGTCTAAATCCAAATCTAGATCCTAACATGAGAGTCTAAGATATGTAACACTGTTTTAATGACAATTATATTGTATATAAGTCATATAGGAAGTTCTAGAATCAAAACGTCAATGAATGTCCATGACGTCTGGAAACTAGCTCAAGAGGTGCTAGCGTACCTTAGCTTATTTGACTATGTTTTAAGTGTCGTAAAATGATAAAATTTTGTGGTGAGGTGTATAACACGTAGTAGAGTTAATTTATAGTGGAAACTTCTGGGTATGACTCCCCAAGGACAAACCAAGGTCCTCTTGTGGCTAAAAGCTGCCAAAAGGCAGTGTCCAACAGCAGATTGCAGGCGACGGCTCATGCTTAAATCGATGGGGAATCCATGTCCACCATCGATGGTCACTCAGACAATTTCTTGGGAATTCATTTTGGACACTCTCTGACCAAAATGATGACTGCACAGGACGGTGTGAAAAGTGATCGTCGTTTAATAAACGGGCCATTGGTCGTAGTCTCGTCTGTCAAGACTGTTTTTGCTTCACGTTTTTAAGTTAGTCGAATAAGTTAATTAGGTGGTTAATTAGTTAGGGGTTAAGGGAGTTCTAATTAAGTTAGTTAAATAACTATATAAAGACCCGAATCTACTTAAACTAACCTAACCCTCATAACATCCCAAACCCAAAATTGCTCTTTCTTCTCTCTTCTTTCTCTCTCCCAAAGAAACACCATTGAAGAACAAGAAAAAAATGGGTTATAGGGCTACTAAGGATCAATTCTTTCCATCAAACTTCATCAATTAATAAGGTATGGGATCTCTTTCACCTCTGGGATCTCTTTCCCAAAAGGGTTCCTTCAAATTGATTTCAAAAGTATGAAATTCAAGTGGGTTAACTTCAAATACGAAAATTGATCTTGTGAATTACTTTGTTTATGATTACTCCTTGTTATAATGAGTAGATTAACATGTATTATGGTATATAACAGTATAATAATTCTTGATGCATTGCCCCAGTTTGTGGAAGATGACCTTTTTCCCTTAACCCTATGTTATGATCTTGAATTGAATTATATAACATTGACTCAATTAGGTTGTTTAGTGTGTGAATTACTATCCTATGTTGTTATCATGCTAATTAGAGTAGGTGGTGACATATTGTAATCCAATTATGTTAGTTCTTGAGTAATTGACCTAGGTTGTGAATCAGATTATGAACCTTACCTATGTCTCTTATTCTAGGCTATGAACTAATGATGGATTGTTGTATAATGATTCAATTGGCTTCATTATTATGTTGGTTGCTATTGTGTCATGATATCATACCATTGTTGGGTTGAATTGGTAGGTTAATGGTAAGATCTTGATGATGACATTGTGAAGGAGATTGGGTAAGTCTTTTAATCTCTATTCTAAACTTCAATTATGATTATTTATGATTAAGTGATGTTGTTGTATTAAAGTATACCTTATGTTAAGATTGATAAGGTTGGTATGATGTTGAGTTGAAATGTCTTGAACTACTAAATGTGAGTTGTTGGCTAAGATGTAAACGTTATGAGGATGGTAATAACTTACAATATGCCTTATTATGATATGATATGTAAATGTGCTAACCTCACATGTGTGAATTGTAATGAAAGGACAATACTCATGCAATTTTTTTTAGATAAGATGATGATGATTATATAAGGGATAGACCCTATGACCTACATTAAGATATGATGATTAATAAAAGTATTAAAGACATTAAAAAAAAGGGACACTAGCTTAGCACTGAGTGAACTAGAGTGAGGAGTGTCCCTTCTAACATCGGGAAGGTAGGATCACTAATGTACTCATAATATTGGAGACTATAATGAATGTAGCATAAAGAGGGTACAATTATATCTCCTATTTCTTGAACTATGTTGCTCTCATATGAATACTAGTTAGTTGATCCACCTAGATGCTATGTTCATATTTTTGTACTACCTTGGCAAGTAGTTCGCCTTCCTTCGGTGTAGGGTTTCATGACACCGGATTCCACATTAGCACATGTGGTCTATCTCGGTTAAGGCAAGATGTTTACAAAAGGTAAAATGAACTAAAAATAAACTCTAACTAGGATGACCTAAGGGGTTTAGCTTAGTCTAGGTAGGGTTATGGGACACTACCTATAACCCTATACATTGCACTAGTTAGCCTTGAGGGAAGTCTTAGGAGGATGTTCTTATATATGTATATGCTTATAAATGTAAATGATATGTATACAATGATCTTGCATTTTGATGATACTACATGATGTTGGTTTCACTTATAACATATGTCTGGTCTTTATAACTAAAGTATGATGCTAAGTACTCTTAGTGATATGCTATGTAAAGTTGAGATTGCTTATGGAGCTTCGCTTAGTTATTGCACTAGTGAACTTAATGAGGGTTCATGAATAATGGTCTTGCTTTATTTATGATGTTATGAACTCGTATCCATGCTTGTTGATATTATATCTAAATGATAGAGTCGTCTTGATTATGTGCTCAATTATGTTGATATGCATGTTGACTTTACTAGACTTAGTATTGTTGGTCTTGACTTAATGAATATGTCTTATTAATTGGTATGGTTTCTTGAATGTGCATAAGGATTTTCAAAGTAAATTGCATACTTTAATGAAATGTCATTCTTTAATATGATTTTATGTTCTGTGTGCTTATGGTCTCAAACTTAGTACAAGTGATGTGCTAATCCCATTTTCTCCCTTTTCCCCAATATTTTAGGTTCCGGGAAGACTTGGATTCTCATTCTCCAAGTTGGGTAGGTCCTTACTATATCAAGGACAATGTCACTTTCTAGCATAGGATGTTAATTAGTCTTAAAGACAATATGTTTATTTCCTTTCATTTGATTACTAAAGATTGTAGAGCCTAAATGTGGCTTTTGTTGTACTGATGTATGGGCTATGCCAAATTTTTATGCTATTTTTAGATGGTTATCAGATGGGCAGTTTTAGGACTACGATATATATATAGGTGTGTGTGTGTGTGCGCGCGTGCAATAAAAGTATAAGACTAATTAATCTTCTTATACGAAGGGACTATGTATCCTCGATATGAATATATTATGTGTATGTGAAAGGTCTATGTAAACATCATTATACATTGAAGAAAAGTTTTAAATTTTCCACATTTTTAACCAATAATTATCATGATGTAATATAAGAGGCTAGTCTTAGTCCTCGATGAGGACGACGACACCGGTTACATCTGTGGGGTGCTCCCCGAATATGATAGAATCCATGTTTAGGCTATTAGAAACTGAAAAAATGATGATTGTACATGTACCGTAGTTGATAAATATTATGTGTGCCGTGGGGACAAGCCTTACCTTGTGAACTAAAGATAAATCATGGTGAAAAGCCTTATCTTGTTATCTAAGGATATATTATTGTGAAAATCCTTATCTTGTGAACTAAGGATACTTTATGGTTCAACTTCTAGTTTGGTTCTTTATATGCTTTTTAATGGCCCTATTGTATGTGTACATGAATTGGAATAGAGAAACACGAGTCAAATGTAATGGGACATTTAAGTATGGATAATTACATCCCATAAACTATAAATTGATTTTGTCACTATGTGAGTGTTCATTATGGATGTGATAATGATAGTGGTTGTCTATATTGGATCGGGTGTAACATTTTCGCACATACATTGGACCGGGTGTAACGTTCCGATACATACATTGGATTGGGTGTCATTCTCCAACACATCGATTGGATCGGGTGTCACGCTTTGACACACAAATATATATTGGATCGGGGGTCATGTTATGACTATAACATCTCGTAATTTGAATTAACTAAGAATAATCTAAGAAACCAAGAATAATCATTTTTGTAAATAAGGAGGGAAATCTGGAAAATTTCCAGCTTTCAAAAGTGAGTTTTGTTCATTTACCAACGGTCATAACTTCTAGCTCAAGAGAAGTTTGGATGAATTATTTATATGGTTGCAAATACCTTGGAAAGATCTGTACAACGCCTCCAATTTCGCAAAAAATACGATGTCGTATGAGGGAGATTTGACTTTCGGAAGTTGGGTTGTTAAGCTTAGGAAAATCCTATTCGGATTTTAGTAAGGGTGAAGTTGTCTTTTCACCCTATTATTTCCTAATTCTTTTTAAGGTTATTTTAGAGGTAAAACCAAGGCCAATAATAGTTTTTAAAAAAAAAATAGAACGCTTAAGGCTTTGAATAAAAGAGAAAAGAAGAGGAAGATCAAGAATTGTCCAACAACGCCAAGATCGTTGCGTGGTTTTCATCGGTGGTGATCTCTCTCGAGGTATGTAAGATCATTCGGTGTTGGTTACTTTATCCCACACCCCAATTTGATTTAATACAGTAAATTAAAGTTTATTTGAATTAAAATCATGTAGTTCTTGATGAAAAGTTGTGAAGTTCTTGTTTGTTGACATATGGTTGATCTCTAGTAGATTTAATTCATGTTTCTGGACTCATTTTGAGTCTAATCTATTCGGTAATGAAGTATTTGGAGATCCTAAGTGTTTGGGGTTGGATCCATGGGAGTTTCGAAGAGTTAGAATTGAAAATCGGAGAAGAAACGTTATAAATCGCGTATGATAAGCTTTGGGCACCGCGCCTGCCAGAGCCCCTCAGGGAAGCCTCTATCTGACAGGTGTTGGCGCGTTGCGCCTCTCAGAGCACCCCAAACCAGGGTCTGTCCGAAAGGCCCTTGCGCCCCACACCTCTCAGAGCGCCAAAACCCCCTAAAGACCCCGTTCTTTGTGTCACACCCGGAATCTAGACCCCATATGAGACCGGCGTCGTTAACCTCTCAGAGGTCGTAGACAAGTCTCTTCTTAACTTTCACCACGATCATATACTTAAATTTGTGGAAAATTTAGAACTTTTAAAAATTAATGAAGTATACTTAGACTTCATATAATTACTACATAAGAGTGATATGCTACGGCTCAAACTGAACAACCATCTATAATAGATTAAACAATTGAAATAAAGAATTCATTATATAATAATAGTTTGCCAAATGGCGTTATTACAAAGCTTTGAACAACTGTTTTAAAGGAAAACTAGGGAAAACATCAACTAGCTATGTCTAATATACTAAATCTAGAAAGCAAATGTAGCATCCTCGAACTCAAGAGGACCTACCAAAGGTCTAGAGATACTAGTTTGAACCGATTTAATGAATCTTAAATCCTCTGCAAGAACCTGCACCCATAAAAATAGTAATAGTATGGGTGTTATCACACACTTGTACTAAGTATGGGTGTATGCACAAAAACACATAAGGACTATACATTATCAAGAAAAGCTCTTCCTGTAGCAATATGTTGTTTCTGGAAAATGAAGTCACTATACTTTCCTAATTGATGAGTTATTAAGTTTTTACTCTTATATGCCAATCTTTATTGGTTATGCCCCTTATTTGATAATTTACCTAATATAAGAAGTCATTATAAGCTAATATTTATTTGGATACGCGCATTATTTGATCATTTGCATAATGTGAAGATACTGGAGCATAAATCTTTATTGGTATAATCCAAAAACATTGTTGAAATTTCATTCTTATCAACCACTGATGATCTGATATACATAAGCTCTTGCTTTATTAGTTCACTTTGAACTTACATTTCTTTTTTCTTTCTTACTTTCTTAAAGAAATTTTTAGCATTAAGATCATGTGAGCTAACATGAAATTCAGTGTCTGCCCACACCGAAAAGGGGTGATTCACCGATCAAAGTGAACCTAGATCATGTGATTTAACATGAAATCCAGTCTCTGCCCCACACTGAAAAGGGGGTTTTCATCGGCTAAATTGAAACCAAGTCCAATGTCTTCCCCACACAAAAAAGAGGTGGTTCACGGCTAAAGTGAAATCGGATACGTTCTTTGAGCATTAACCTACATAGATCATGTGGTCAAAACATAAAAAAACTCAGTGTTTTCCACATACTAAAATGGGTGGTTTCACCGGATAAAGTGAAATCGCATACTACCTAGCTCCCTTAGGTGGAATCCACTGGTTATTTCCTATGCTAGCAACATCGTTCGAAGACAAGGAGATTATTTGAGACTTTTATCCACGTTGGTGGAGCCTCATCTCATGAGGCTTACATGTTCTTGCATGAGCTCATTTCTAGTCTATCGGTGCTTTGCTCAATTTCTTTTTCTTTATAACTTTTAGAGTTGACTCAAAAATTATGGAAGCATGTTCTAGTTATAAGGTTTACTTAACTCTGTGGATGACTTGTAATCCCTTTCTTTACTTGATGAAATGTGAATTTAACCCTACATTATCATCTTGTTGTTAACAAGACTTGTCTCACGATTAATAATGCCTTCTTATGTGAGTATCTTTCACATAATTGTCTAGGTGTAAGTGCGACTTGTCTCACTTCCTTTAACACCACATTCTGGTCTTTCATAACTCTTATGCTTTTAATTTTGTTATTACTCACCTTATCGTGTTCAATGTCATTTGGTAGCTTTATACCATTCTTGATGAACGTAATAAACTCTATTCAATGTACTTACTATATTCATAGTTCATTTTTATACGGTATGTTGGGACTTGTCCCAGTGATTTGCATACGCTTAATATGAATTCAATGAGTTACATTGGTCATGCTTAATTTGGTTTAACTTAGTCATTATCCAATTCTATATCATATTTTGGAAATAACATAGTAAGCCAATTCTATTTAACATTTTGGACATAACATTGTAAGCCAATTTATTGGCATTAGCTAAACTTTCACTAAACAATTGTCGTGTCATTCATATTATCCAAGTCAATCAATTTCATGAATATACTATAGTGATTATCATTATCTTAAGCAAGTCGACGTTTACAGTAAACTAAACTTTATAACCGACTGATACGCTCAAACTTACTTCTCAAATAAGAAGTAAAGCAGTCGTGTCAAGTAAATAACCCAACTAATGAGGTTGGGATCGTTCCCACGAGGAAAATAGTCTAGACTTAACTTCAACCTGTTATTACTATTGTTTGGTCAATGACTTCCTTGGACAGTATAAACATAAAAGGGGGGTTTCTATTTCTAAATGAGTGAAAATAAATAACGAACTTGAAAGAGACACTTAACAGCTTTGACAGTTGGATTTTGATCAATTAATCAAAGTAACTAGGGTTTACGTGTTTCCCACAGGTTCATAACTTGATAATTCTAACTATA
This sequence comes from Solanum chilense, assembly GCA_032847665.1. Taxonomy (NCBI): domain Eukaryota; kingdom Viridiplantae; phylum Streptophyta; class Magnoliopsida; order Solanales; family Solanaceae; genus Solanum; species Solanum chilense. Next base: position 11,079,900 of record CM064970.1, on the reverse strand, counting down.
ACAATTCTTTCCTAGTATCTTGCATGCAAAGTGATAAGTTATGTATTTCTAAATCCTTGGTCCGGCATCTAGAAAATATCACTCCGCACCTTGGTCCGGCTACGTGTGTTGCTATCCTAACCCTTATCCTTACCTCATATTAAGCATCGTATTCGATATTTGACTAAGTTATTACCTCGTACCAATCAATACTAGACTATATGATAGTATACACTAAATCAATGTTAATAATTCTTTTCCTATTATGTACCTCCTTGGTCTGGCAAGTAGCATTAAGGCGAGTTCTAACGTTGGCCATCCGTTAAAAAGACTTCTAAGTGAAAGAATTATTAATACATGCAAGACACTATTCTAGAATTGTTATTTTAGTTAGGGTTTATCTCATTATTTGCCTATGGTTCCCACAACCCTAGTTATGGAGTTTAGTTACTCATGGCCATAAACACAATATTCAAATATATTAAATATGAGTTCATGTACTTACTTCAATGAGAAAGAGTAAAAAATCCAAAAGATTGCTTGATTAATCACCAAAAATCACTTGCAAGAATCTCAAAATCTAACACTAATACACAAAGTCTAATAATATGACCTAAAAAACAAGGTTTTTCAAACTATTTATAAAAAATAAAAACCTAATTAAACAAGGACTCTGTTTGCTGGAAATCTGCCAAAACGCGGCTGGGCGACGGACCACACACGGATCGTCGTGGTCACGACGGACCATCATGAACTCCGTCATCCCATACTTATGCAATTTCTTCTGCTGCTCTCTTCACCACCCTCGACGACAAGTATGATGGACCGTCATAGGCACAACGGTCCGTCGAGGGTCTTCGTTCTAAAATACTTCAACTCTTGGAATCTGGGTACTGGGATTACTTCTCTGAACTTCATGACGAACCTGTAGGACGGACCGTCATAGACACGACAGACTGTCACAAGTTTCGTAACCCCACACTTTGTCAGACTTCCCTATCTTCCTTCAGCAGCTGCACTACGCTGCCACCTACGGACCGTCACAAGCACGACGGACCGTCATAAGCTCCGTAGGTTGTCTCTTCTGCATTTCTTCGCTCAAAATCTCTGCATTCAGCTTTGGACAGATTTCCTGCAAAACAAAGAGAAACTTATATAAAAATTAGCACAAAAAAGGCTTTTGGACACACTAAACTTAAGGAAAAAGTATTAATTATGCCGTGAAACCACGGTATATCAAAGACTTATATCAAACTTCATATTCTCGATCACAATTAGGCACTACAACATTCTTTATCTCATGTAACTAATACCCTAATCATACTAATCAAATCTATACGCCTCATTAGACATTAAAAATCAAGGAACCTACACATAATGATAACTTATCACCACATACCAACAACATGTTTGAGATTACAACGACATACTATTAGGATCAAAAACAAGGATAACTAAGGATATGGACGTTAAACAATGTCACTGGGAACAACCCTAGTTTTGATATTCTTGCATTCATAATATGTTTGAAAAGCCTCTTGGGGAAAGGAATACAAGAGATAGAACACATACCTTATGTAGAATTGAATCTACGAAGATTACCTTGCACGAAAACCTTGAAGAATACCTTGAAAATGCCTAAGAAAACTTTTGGCTTTCTACATTTTGCTTACTATCTTTGAGTCGCGTTTCTAAGTGAATAATCGTCAGTCCTAGGTCTTAGGAACTGATATAGAATAATTCAAATTTAGACTAATTAACTTAATTGATAAATCAATTATCTAATTACTAAAACACCCCTCTTAAATTGACTAGACATAGGAGAACATTTGTCTTAGTCAAATCTGAAAATTGGCTAAGGGCCTCGGCTTAGATTGTGAATTTTCATTTATTAATTAAGTTGCTAATTTAATTAATTAAGGGACCTAGGGTAATTAGTAAAGTATCCCTAAGTCATTAGGACCATAACTAACCCTTTTGGACCATCCTAGGTTAGGTCTAAGGATGTTTCTTAAGTTATTAATCGGTTAGTGTCACTCGGTTAGATCTTAGGATTACGGTCACTCTAGCTAATTCATTTTTGTTTGTCCTAGGTTAATTATATATTTAGGTCAGTCAGTTAAAGTCTAGAGTTTTTTAGGGAGTTAGGCCCCATATGGGGGGACCAGTTCGCACGCCTGCCCCTAACCACCTAACCGAATTCGGTTAGGTTAGTCGTATGGTCCCCCTTGATCGGTTACACATGTGCTTGCACGTGTGTTTCTTCCCACTTTCCCAACCATGCATTTCTATTGTTGGATTTGGAAAGTTCACTCATTGTCCAAGGATCCTCACTATCTCCTTAGACACTGCTTAATCTACATGATTATTTTAATTGGGCATGTGCTATGGTGCGTAGGCTTGACATATGGATGCCTCATACCCTATTTGGGAGTTAAGGAAAAGCATTTTAGCCTGGGTCTTTATTGCAGGTATATTTCTAGAACAAGCTTGTTAACACTTATAAAATTGGCCAACACATTTTTAGCCAATATTTTCTAATATACCCAATATTACTGAATATTAGGTATTGGAATGCCTATGTACCCCCAATACCTATTCTTAAAACTTAATAGGCTTTTCACTAGACGAGTACATTTTCTGGAATGTTACACTTTCCCTATGTTCTCGTACTAGTTTTTAAGATCAAAGTAAAAGAAGTTAAGAGTCAAGTTAAAAAAGTCAAGAAGCAAGTCAAAGTGAGTTCTTAATGTTTTCAAAGAGTCTTAAACAATCATTTTAACTTTGTTGTAAGGCTCAAGTTACAAGTCGCGCAAAGAGAAAAGAGTTGAGTTAAATTCTCAAAAGCTATAAAGGAACTAAATATTTTCTAAGAGTTAAAGTTCTAAGTTAAATACAGAGCAAGATTTGAGTTCATTTCTTTAAATTTATAATAGGTCTATGTATTCCCTAATGGTTGAGAAATGTTTCCTATTTAAGTAAAACCGAACTTAAGAAGTTCCAAAAGAGTTTTGAACTAAAGAGGAGAACATTAATTCCAAAAGGAGCTTTTAAAGCTAAAGAGTTTAGTAAATTATCTCAACCCAAGGTAAAGAAGTTTTATTAAAAGTAGGAGCTAAATTATGTTTTGGGAATAGCACTGAGCACCGATGTGGGAATGAGAGTTTAAATAACTCAAGTGCCCATGTAAACCATGTAGACATCATGTGTATGAATGTGTCATACATTTTACATTATCATGTAAGTTTAGACAGTGGATCCACTAGGTAAGGGATATTCTATGATACGGCAAATTATAATACAGTTCTGGCAGCGTGGATGAGACGTTGTATCATCACTTAGGATCAAAGTGGTTGTTGCCGGTTAGAGAAACTCCCACGGAAACTATATTACTTTCATATATAAGTAAAGATGGGTTTATTATTGTTTCATCTTTAATGAACTAATAGTTTACACTGTTTTTACAAGTTTTACATATATATTGCATATTATCTTATTGTCATATATTAAGTTGTCATCTTATGGGTTGAGCATAGACAAGGTAAGTTCATCCTTCTGCATTTCAAGCTTTGTAGTTGTGTTTAGAATTCTAACTCGTATACTCGTACATTCAATGTACTAAAGCCAGTTGGCCTGCATCATTTTCTGATGTAGACGCAGGTAACAAGGATCAGCTCGTTGCGCTTCATTAATCTATATTGGGCTCCAAAGTCAATGGGAGACTCCTTACATTTCGGAGGACATCCATTTCATTTGATTTAATAGTTTAGTTCATTAGGATGTTGTGGGTCTGTCCCAACATCCATCTCATTTAGTTTAAAGGCTTCATAGACTATGTAGTAGTTCAGTTTTGGAGTCTACTTTATCTTATACTTTGTATGTTACACTATTCAAAATCAAGTGTCATTTGTCCAAGACAAGTTACTGTTATATTTTTGAAAATTCCTTTATTTCTTTATGTGAGTTTAGCATAGTCTTCCATTGAGTTAAGTAAGCCAGAGCTAAGTAAGCCAGGCCAAGGGTTCGCTCAAGGACAACAATAGCGTTGGGTGACAACCACATCCAGGATGTAGGCTCCAGGCATGACAAAATTGGTATTCGAGCACAGAGTTAGAGAGTCCTAGGGAGTCTATGAAGTTGTGTCTGTAGAGTCTTAGTCATTGGTGTGAACTAGCCACATCTATGATTAGGAGGCTACAACATTTAGGAATGTTTCACTTCTTTCATATTTTTTTCGTGCGTTAGAGTTTATCTTTAAAAGTCTGTCTCTAATTCGTTCTTACTCATATTTTTAGATTCATCATGCCTCCACAAAGAGTAGTCAGAGGTCAACAATCCTGAAGAAATGTTGAGGAACAAGAAGTCCCAAATGCACCGGATGTGCAACCCCAATGAGAGGTTACAAATGCCGAATTACATGAAGTTATCCGAATGTTAAGTCAAGTAGTAACCAACCAAGTAGGGTAAAAGAGAAAATCTTGACAAGAATGGGATGACACCTCGAGTGTTCATGAGTTTCAAAGAATGAATCCTCCTAGTTTCACCGGATCAAGCACTACTAAGGATCCGGAAAATTTTTTAGTAGAATTGATGAAGTGTTTGAAATAATTCATCTGGTTTATGTTGAGAGGATTGAATTAAATGTATACCAATTGTAGAGTGTGCCTAGAACTTGGTTCGACCAATGGAAGAAAGGCAAAGTTTAGGATGCACCACATCCAAGTTGGCTTGCTTTGAAGAATCCTTCTTGGGGATGTTCTTCCCCCGTGAACTAAATGAATCAAAGGTATGAGAGTTTCCCACCTTGAAACAAGACTCCATGAGTATCATGAGTATAGGTTGAAGTTCACCCAACTATCTCTCTATGCTTCAAAGATGGTGAAAAAAATGAGAAGCAGAATGAGCTTGTTAGTTGTTGGTTTGGGTCGTGCTTCAAGTAAGGAAGGTAGGGATGCCATGTTGATAGGTGGCATGAACATTTCAAGTCTTATGGTCTATGTGCAACATCTTGAAGAGGAAAAGCTGAGGGACAGAGAGGAATATCGAAACAAGAAAGCAAAAACTGGCAATGAGTCTGGTCAACAAAAGGGTGGTTCAAGTCGACCACAATTTAAGAAATAAAAGGGGCATCAACCATCATCTGCTAGTGCACCTGCGCCCAGAAACCGAGGTGAGTATAGTGGCCATAATTCGCAGTACTTCAAGGCGAGACCACCTCAGTCTCATGGTAGTGTAGTTCAAAGAGGAAGTAGGGCTCCTATATATACCGAGTGTGGTAGAAACTACCCAGGATATTGTTGTAATGTCCATACAGTTTGTTTCAAGTGTGGTCAAGAGGGTCACTTCATGACAGAGTTCCCTAAGAATAAGAAAGGTTGTAAGACCCCCAAAATTATTTAGGGTGTCTAGAGCCTCACATGTGTCTATAAGCTTGTTAACATGTTAATTTTTTCATAGTATGCATGAGTGATTTGAAGTAATTTGGAAGTCAAACGTCAATTGACGTTCGAGACTAGTCACCAAGAAGCCTTAGGTGTTTTTATGTGCTTATATGTGTGTCGTTGTCTTATGAATTCCTTATATGAGTAATAATGATGTTTATAGAAAGTATGTTAAGTTTCATGAAGCTAAGAAGTTGAACACCAAGAACATCCAAGACGTATGAAAGTTATTCCTTGAGACGTGCATGTGTAACTTGAGCGTGCTTGAATTCTAGTTATGTTTCAAGCATTGTTTGAAGTATGTCCTCATTTGACTTGAGCGCATATATGTATTTTTATTTCTTATTTCAAAGTATTGTAATAGACTAAATATTTCTATATTTGTATTGTGTGGGTCGTGTCCCAAGTATTCTTGACTCTAAGATTGGAATATTTTGAGACTTCATATTTTTCTATGATTTTAATATGAAAGATGCGCACTATTTTTCATACATCTATGCGATGAATGATGTCAAAAGGCTTGCACAATACCTTTGAGAGGTCAAGTACATCATGCCTAACCTAAGAATACCCTAACTTCTAGGGTTTACGCGCTGGTTGTGACAAATGTGCTATCAGAGCATAGGTTATGGAAGTGGTCTAAGGAATCAAAAAGTCTCATAAAGCCACCTCTAGTAGAGTCTTGACCATTGGTGTGAGTCGCGACACATCTATGGGCGAGAGGCTATAGGACGATAGTGTTTCACTTTCTTCATCAATGTTGTGTCGTGCCTATAGAGTTGAGGTTGTAAGTGTCTATTCCTAATCTCTTCTCTTGTATTTAAAGGATATGATTACTAGAAGGATGGCCGCTAGAAGGATGGAGGAAGGAAGGGTAGATGAGGAAGTTCCTCTTCAGGTTAAGCAAAATGAGCAAGGTGCTCAAGGTGTTCAAGTCCCTATTGGAGGTTAAGGTAATGAGGTTCCGGTGGTTCTTCCAGAAATGAACAGTGGGGAGATTAGAGAGGCTTTACTTACTTTAGCTCGAGCCTTGACTACCCATATGAATAGGGTTATTGAGCCTAGAGTGAATGTTGTGGAGAGCACTATGACATCTACATTGAGAGATTTTGTGAGGATAATCCTCATATTTTCTTGGATGTAAGGTGGAAGAGGATCCCCAAGAGTTTCTTGATTATGTCTACAAGGTGTTGAGTGCCATGGGGGTGACTTCTAGGGAGAAGGCGGAGTCAGCTTCCTACCAATTGAGGGAGGTTTCTCAAGTGTGGTACTCAATGGAAAGATAATATGTCGGTTGAGTCGGATCCAATAGAGCAGGAAGAATTTAAGGAGGCTTTCTTATGAAAATACTTTCCCTGTGAGAGGAGGGAGGTGAAGGTTGAGGAGTTTATTAATCTCAAGCAAGGCAATATGTATGTTGAGAAGTATTCCTTGAAATTCACTAGGTTTTCTAGGTATGCTCCATCCTTTGTGTCTAACCCTAGGGATGAGATTAGTAGGTTTTTGACCGGTGTTGCCGACCTTGTGAAAGAAGAATGTCGTACAGACATGCTTCATAATTATATGACTCTATCTAAGCATATGATGTATGCTTAATCCATAGAGGAGTCCAAACTTAAGAGGATCAATAGAAACTTGAAGAGGAGTGGACAAAGTGAGTAAAACCAACTTAGGTTCAAGAAGACGACTTAAACTTAAGATGGACCTAGTGCTCCTAATGTAAAACTTGAGATAGGAAGTAGTTCTAAAAATGGAAAGTCTACTTGTATCACTTGTGGAATGAGGCACTATGAGAAATGTCTAGTTGATACGGGGAATTGCCTTGGTTGTGGTAATGATGGACATAAGTGAGGGATTGTCCTACTATTGTTTCTAGAGGAAAAGAAGGTAAGCAAGTTACCCAAGTGTTCCGGGTAATGATGGTCCAAAGAAGAATCATTTTTATGCACTACGGGCAAGAGGATCAAAGCGGGATAATGATGATGATGTTGGTAAGTTATAGTTTCATTCTTTAGTATTATGAGTTTCTTCTATGTGGGGGAGTACGGTGAGTAGTGGAGTTCCGATTGATTGTCTATTCTCTCCTATTCAACTCAAGCTTCAGTGCTAGAAAGTCATAGTAGCATTTTGCATGTGCATTATGTTTAGGAGTCTTGTTGAAATTGAATTTTATTGATTGCTTGCATTTTTCATTTCATGGAGTTATGATTATGTTTTAAAATGTGTTTATATGGTTTTATCTTGCATATTAGCATGCTTCCATCATCAATTGCCTAAATGTTGCATGTTTTTGAATTTGGAAGCATGTTCACTGCCAGGGAATTCAGCTTACTGTGAAGTTTTTCAAAAATTGATTAAATTGTTCTTTGGTTGAAAATTTTTGTAATGTGAATAAAACTAATGTATATGAGCATGATAAAGAATGTAAAAGAAGTTTCTCTCTTTGGAATGAAGGATGTGAGACTTATGGCATGATGAGTTGTAGATTTTCTTATATTTTTTTGTTGTTTTATGAATCTCTTTATTATGTGAAATTTATGTTTTCTCCTTGATTGCGTACTATGTAATGTGTTATGTTCTATGATTATGAGCTTCTAACTGAGTCTCTACTTTTGCAAGTGTTTAAGAGTGGCAAGTGTCATTCGAGGACGAATGTTGTCCAGATGGGGGAGATTGTAATACCTCTAAAACTACTTAGGTGAAACAAGAGACTAACATGTTTTTAATAATGGTATAAGGTCCTAAAATTGTTTATAATTTTGTAATGAGGCAGTTCCTAAAGATTTAGCTGAAAGGGAAGTTAAACGTCAAGGGACGACCAAGATGTTCGACGACTAAGTCACCTATATATGCCTTATATGTTTTTATGTGCTTATGTATGTTTCATGATATTATGAGGTCCTTATATGATTAATAATAGTGTTCATTATTATTGTGTCAATTTTCATGAAGTTCGGAGGTTAAATGTCCAAGAACGTCCATGTCGTTCGAAAGAGTTGCCTTGGAACGACGTTGTGTGTCTTAGCATATTTCATCGAGTTTTATGAGTTTTTTTTTATGAAATTGATATAAGAGGTCCTAAACATGTATACAAAAATATTCGAGTTGGAAACATTCGGGAAAACATCCCCAAGGACCAACCAAGGGTCCTTAAGGAAGGACCCTTCACAAGAGCATAAAGTTGTCAAACAAACCCAACCTACGGATGGCAATTGACAATCAGTAAGTCAGACGCCACATAGGTGAGGGGCGTAGGTTGAAACTTAGGTGTGGGAGTAGGTGCAACCTTTGGACCAGTCTTCTAACCCAAACCACAGACCAACATGATGGTCCATTTGTTGGGTGACGGTCAGTAGGTGACCAGTCGTAGGTTGGGTCTGCAACCTGCGCATCTTAAATTAAATGCAAGGGTGAATCGGTAAATTCACCCAACGTCCAAATAAATGTTTGGTGGTTTACTCGAGTATTTTCGGTATTTTAAGTGAGTTTATAAGTCCTAAACACCTAGATGAATTCATTATTCTAAAATCAAAACCCAAAATCTCTAAAGATCTCTCTACAACTACTTTGAAGCTTGAAGGGAGATTGAAGGTTGAAGGCTGATTTTCCACACATTTATCTCAATTTTTCGTGGATTAACATCAGTTAAGGCATGGTTTTTCATCCTTGAAACTTTTTATCATCAAGGATCCAATCTTTATAGTGATTTTCAAAGACTTTTCAAAGGATGAGTTTTCTAAATTGAAATCTATCCATGGGTTCTTGCATTAAAGGTTTTGAATCATTACATATGGATTGAATTGTGGTTAATTAGATGATTTTAACTTACAATCTTCATGAACCCATGCAAAACCTAAACTATTCAAATTGGCTATAATATGGGTGTTATCATCATGTCTAAATGTTTAAGAATTTTAGTGTAGTTTTCCTTGGGCTATTTAGTTATGTAAGAATTGTATAAAATTAATGTATAGGCTGTATTATATTTATAAATATATATTGAATTGATTTATATTCATTGAGTATTATGATGTTTGAATTGAATTGATGACCATGGTCATGGGTAAGGGCCTTTCGGTAATGTATTGGATGATTTAGCTATTGATTGAAGTGGTGAGAATGGATGGTGGTACGCTACGCTAATTCTCTTTATATTATGTAAATTATGTTTTGAATTATGTTTTAATTGGTATGGTCCACTTATGGTGGCGGTGGTATGTGTTTAGTTGTGAATTATGTGGCCTCGTTGGCTCTACTTTATGAATTATGATGATCATGGTCTTTCGGCAACTACATGGTATATAATGATGGCTTTTGTATTTTATTATGTGAAGTGTGACCATATTTATATACATGTGATTAAGGTGAAAGTTTTTGTTCTTCTATTGATGTTGTTACGTGATCATGTTAGACTATGACTATGTCCTTATATGTGTAGTCTTAGAGTTGATGCATGATTCTTCCTAATTGGCTGTGTGAGTCTTATGATTATTATATTGATGATATTATAGAATCACGTAGGATTACTAGTAAGTATGCTTAGTTAATCCTATGTGATTCTAAAATGATATGTTACATCTGAAGTATGTTGTGTCTTGTTTTGAAAGACTTATGTCCCTTACTTGATACATGTATAATGACAATATGACTTCTTGACTTAGTATTCAATAGATTCTTAGTCTTGTATGTATGAATAACATGTGACCTTGAATGTTGCTAAGAAGGTCCTTTATGTGGAGCCATTAACCTAGTTGTAAGGTTATGATATCCTTGAAGTCAAAATTCGTAATGGTATCTTTATTCTGTGAACGGTGAACTCAGGGATTCATTGGCTGGAACTGAATGAAATCGTCCTTAGGAAAATCAAACTATCCTCTTGACCATTGTAACGCAGCCTTAGGGGATCTCTTCGGGAAGGTGTTATGATTTGATGGTGAACTAGATATGGAACCTCTTTATGTACTCTTTTATTGAAATACTCTATGAGAACAAAGTCTAGCATTGAGTGAGTATGGCTATGGGAGTCTCTCTATTTGAATCATGAGAATGGAAAACAAATAAACCCTTCATATTCCTTAACCATGTGCCTACATAGGATGTGTCCAAGTTCTACCATTGGAAAGTAGATCACTCTCTATCGGAGTAGGTTACAACTCTGGATTCCATGCCTACATACCATGGTCTATGTTAGTTATTGTCTGTTCTCATCAAATGGGAGACCCACTAGTATTGGAGAAGTTCTATGAAGTTTAGGTGGTGGTATGGGACGCTATCTAGATATTTCACAATAGGCTTTCAAAATGTTAGTGAATGAGTCCCTAGGTCTTCTCCAAGGTCATTAATTTAATTTCCTTATGTGATGAATGTCTCTTGAATAACTAGTGAACATAATGACTTAAGTTGGAAAGCATGTAAATCACTAAATACTTACCTAAAGTAGTTAAGGGTTGTCTGTTAAGGTGTGAAAGGGGCATAGGAATGGTCACTTCATGTCTTATCTAGGTAAGTCTTAAGAATGACTCTAGATAAGGAAAATAACATGAATAAGTATCTAAACTTAGGTAGTCTTAAGGATTATTAAGGTAAGCTTGGAAAAAATGTATGGGCGTTATCTTCTTGCATTACTTAAATAAGTCTTTTGGATAACCTTTGGAAAAATAATGTCATGATATAAGTATATTATTATATGTAGTGAGAATGATTCTATCCTAGGTAATCTAGAGAGAGTGTATGGGCGGTCTCTCTTTTTCTTACTTAAGTGAGTCTTTGGATAGCCTTTAGTGAAAGGGTTGCATGTTAAATGAATTCACTGTAAATGTTAGGATTAGGTCACTGTAAAGTTACTTAATTAGCTGTAACATTTCTTAAAGTTTTATAAAATGCTTATGTTATATCTTATGTGTTTCTGATATGTTAAATGTTTTTTATGCTTATACTATGGTGCTTTAATCAAAAAGAGAATATTTCCATTAAATTTCCGTTTTCATGATTTTATGCATTAAGTCATACTTGGTACAAGTGTTTGTACTAATTCCATACATTTTGTTATATCTAAAGGTGTAGGTGGAAGGTGAGAAGGCGTCTTTAAGGTAAGCTTGGATTCTAGTTACCGTTCAAGCAAAGTTTGAAGTGTGTTTTTATTTGACTCGAGGGCATAGATGTCTTTTGATTTCTTATTTCAAAGTATTGTAATAGACTAAGTATTTTTATATTCGTATTGTATGGGCGTGTCCCAAGTACCCTTGACTCTAAGATTGTCATATGTTGAGACTTAGTGTTTTTTTATGATTTTAATATGTAAGATGTTTTAAGATATTTCGTACGAAAAGTTGTAATTTCGCACTACTTCCACATATATGTGATAAATGATGTCAAAGGGCTTGTACATGACCTCTGAGAGGTCAAGTACGTCGTGCCTGACCTAAAAATACCCTAAATTCTAGAGTATACCTGCGGGTCGTGACAAATTACTTTCAACATTTTGGAAATGAATTATCTCTTGAACTTCAAGCTCACATTTTTTAACGAGAATCTAGATAATTCACCCCACACATAATTTTCCGCTGCTACATGTTAGGAAATCTAACATTAATCCTCAACCTTATTTGGGTATCTATCTTGGTGCGTGGAGGAGCACTAAAATCATATGTGTGCACATCAAAATTTTAGATGGAAACTATTTGGTTCCTGAGCCTGAACCAATTGTGTTGGGAGAACCTTGTTGGCTTGATGCATACATGTTAAATAAATTCATCTCATACTAAATTTTATTTGAGAGATTTGTTCTCATAATCAATGGACTAGCTATGAGTGGAGGCATACAATTTTTGCTAAAAGAACTAGCATTATCAACACGACTTTATAGTTTGGAACTGTGCTCTTAATTTAATAATTCGAGCAACAACCTTACAAAATCCAATTTGTAAGTTAATACAAATGCACATGTGACCATAGCATAGATGCATCTATTAAAAAATCATAATAGTAAATGGTCCACATGGCAAGTGAACGAGCTCATATTAACCTTTTTGTATGTTACAGATAATTTTAGGGGAAATATTCACAACCATAGCCGGTAGAATGATCATTTTATCATGAAAACAAGTTACAAAAGAGAATTCTTTAACAATCTTTTATCTCTTCGACATATATCCACGTATCTCAATTTCTCTTGCATCACATTTGAATCGACCAACCGATTAACTTTTAGTTTACTTTGCATGTGATTTCATCATCATGCACATGTTTGTATGTAACAAACAACGGGGAAAATGGGTAATTTTATACGTGATATTCATAACCCACTTTGATTGTAGTAATTTGAAGATATTAAATCTTCCCATTATTTAGTCTTAATATAATATTTGTTTTCACTTCTCCTGAAAAATAAAAATTTTCTTTTGAGACTACGATCTCAATATTATGAATAATTTCATTCCTCCCGATAGTAACAAATTAGACCTTTCGAAACTATCAATTAATTTTGTGTACTACCAATTTTTACAATGTCATTCTTATGTTGACCAACCCCTTCAAGGAGAAAATTATTATTGTCATGGTTACAATTATTACATTCAAGACTTATTTCTTGATAACCAGTGACAAATTTGTGTTGCCACGCAACAATATTTATTTTGGTCATTAACACAACCTTTACAGAAAAGAATTATTTCTTTCCTTTGTCCTCCAACAATTCATTTTAAAACATACTATAATATATGTGTAGTACTCAAAGTATATATATGACCAAAATGACCATTTATGTGAAAATATTTTCTTTCATTCTCTCAAACCTCCCGTAGAGGTGACATTCATCCAACAATACATGAACATGTTCTTATCCATACGAGCACTAGTCACATTTTCTTCAACAAATGGATCATAACCATTTCTACGTATTCCATAAGTTTTTATTATAAACTCATTGTCATGTTTTGGCATTATGTGACTCACTTCAACATCACTTTAAGAGATTTAATGTACCAAATGTACTACTACTTTGTATTCATTTATTTTAATGGAGGATTTACAAAACTTTTTAAATTAGGTTTCACCAACAACAATGTGCCCAAATTCTCATACCACGTTGATGTGTAAAAATTACTTTTACCAATTACCTTCACATTTGAAGGAACATCTTAAGAAACAATGTGTCCAATAACCTTTTTATAAAATTTAATGGACCAAATTACCTTTACATTTGAAGGAACATCTTAAGAACTCATAATGTTCTTCCTTTTAATTACCACAATGATGACCATTAACATTTTACCATACCCATATTCATACATTCAAGCACTTGCCATTTTTCGACATATTAATACATTGATACCACATTCACATAAGAGAATGCAGCAAATTAATTGGGTAAGTTGATGACTTTCAGTCAAAAGTACGAAACTTTATTATAGTAATCATCATATCATCACTATAATGCATTAGTACTTTAACTCAATGTCTTACCCGTATAAAGACACCTTTGGTCATAAATCAATGGACTTGAACCAAACTTCTAAATATCATGGTGCACCAAGACTTTAATTCGATGTCGTACCCACTTGATGCGGTGAAACCTGAATTCACAGTTTTACCCTCAACCAATGCCTTAAATAACCAAATGCATTACCAAAAAATAATAATTATCGAAAATCATAAATATAATTTGAACTTGACTTACCTTTTTTACATTTTCTTTGCTTCAATCCTTCAATAGTAGAAGAATCTTGCTGATAACGTGTTGTAAAACTAAAGCAAAATAAGAAAATGATTATATAAAAGATAAAGCAATAGAAAGAGGGAGACAAAAGATGAGAGCATTCTTATTATTCAAAGTATTCATCAAATCTTCAAGTGTATACAATATGATGCCTCTATTTATAGTGTAACATAGACGCATACAAAAGGTTAGTCATAAACATGACATTAACTTGAATACAATGGGGAGGTTATGAAAGTGAAAGGTTACAAGAATAATTGTTACAAAGGTGGAGGTCATGGTCATCTTCATAATGAATAAAGTAGTGGAGATAATGGGTGATTAACTTCTTGGTATAGTGGACATGGACACTCTAATATTTTATAACAAATACTTTATTTTCATTGCTAAAATATATAAATAAATATATCAGCAACGGCTTATCATTATTTATTAGATTGGTGTTTAGAGAACATATTCACTAATCATAAATTATTCCATATCCTTATTACATAGAAGCCAATACAAGAAAAATGTCATGTCATTATTTGTTGGGTTGATCTTCTGAAGCTCCTCTGTGTATATATTTTTTTAACTACTCTTGTTCCTTTCTGAAATATGTAAGTCTCTCTTGCATAATATTTTCATACATCACTTTGACTGATTTTCTTGATTCTTTCTGTAAAACGGTTAACAACAACTTATGTAAGACAATTATAAGAAACTAAGTCATCCATGAGTCAATATCCAGTTGAATTTATCCCTCAGAGGAAACAGGCGGAAGACAATTACAAGTACTAGTTATTTTGTTAGGAAGTTATCTCGTGAATGAGTGTAAAGTACCATTTGATAGGTGTTTAAAAACTAAAAGTGTCTCCTCTTCAACAACACAAATCCAAAATTGATTTAACATTAAATACCTTTATGTGTTAAGTTTTAGATTTAAAAGACTACTTATGGAAGACAATTTTAAGAAACTAAGTCATCCATGAGTTAATATCCACTTGAATTTTATATTTTAATGATAAATTTAAACACATCCTAAACCTAATGATAATCAAAAATAAAAGTATATAAACCAATGATATATATTTTTGACCGATATAAAGTAAAAAGCGTTGTTTTGAGAAGCAATATGAAAAGTTCACCTACGAAGCAACCTTAATTTATTAAGATCAAAATTCATAGGATCGTTCTTTAGATCATCAATTCGACTTTTAATTCCTTAAATTTTTTTCTTAGAATTTTCCTTACCCTTCAAAGCAAAGATAATAAAGAGATTTGACAATTCTTTAGTTTAAAGGTTATTTTGGATTGTTTAGAGCCTCCAAAATAGCTATTCCATGATTGAGTTATAATCATATTCACCTCTTCGTTTTCACTTCAACACTTGTCAAAATAGAACTCCTCTTTTTTCACCTAAAATTAGGCTCTATGTTCACAAGCACTATGATCATAAGCCTATGTTTCTACGTTAATAATATTTGCAAGGCTTAACTCTAATCTCTAATCCAACAATCTTATGATTTTATTCTATCTCTCTTGTATTATGCCCTCATTTTCTCTAAAGCACCACAAATTCCATGATTTTTCATTGAACCGCAAAATCTATAGATCCTATATCCCACAAAAAACTTTTAAAATCTCAAAAATAAGAGATCTCTCTTATCCTCCCAACTTTTCGAAATTATCCATAATATCATTAAAATTTCCTATCATTACCAAAAGTGAACCCCACATATTTGATTTATATAATATTTCTTGTGATTAAATTCTACGAATAGATTTATCAGTACTTAAACGCACCAAACATGTTTAATTTAGTGCAATTACTTCCTAAAGGATTGAAGATTTCATGTTCTTGAGTTGTGTTCTTGAATTACTTTCATTCTTGAACTTATACGGGATTGATGAGTTTTCTTAAGATGCTTTTATCAAATTAAGAGTTGTTTGGGTTAGATTTTTGTGAAAATATTTTGGTTATATGAATCTAAGGAGTATTTTGAAAACAATCGAAATTAATCGAATTAAGGTCTCAAAACAAGAGAAAAAATCCGTCCGATTTTCCTGGGTGAATGTTGGCACTGCCCTCATAGCGCCAGGTAGGCTCGGGTGAAATGGCCCTCAGAACTTTGGGGGCAGCTGCAGCGCGCCAGTAGTGTGCCGGGTCGTTTGCTCCAACCCGTTTTTCGTTGTTCAGACCGTTTTAGTCATTCTAATGTGTAGTACATCTTCCTATTTATTCTAACTATTCTAAATGACTTCTAAACATCGAGAAATCTTCCATAAACATGAATCATAACCTTGAATCCATAATTCAAATTCAAGGAAAGTTTAGAGTCAAGCTTAGAGAGGTCTTAGAGTCCTCTCAAGAAGTCTTTTACAAATGTTTTAATCTTGTTTTAAGACGTGAGTTTAGAATTTAAGTAAGACTAACAACTGAAGTTCATTTTTTCAGAAAGAGTATATGGAAAATAAGTATTACCAAAGAATAAATGTTTTCAAATTTAAACAAGAGAGGAAAGATTGATTTCATGGGCTAGTTTTTGAGTAATTATCTCAAACCACAGAAAGAATTTTTGTTTTAAACATATGAGCAGAGTATTTTGGAAGTATTATTGAGTAGAGATATGGGGATTAGTTCATAATAACTCTGTGACAACCCGAAAATGATTATTCTAAGTAAAGCCTAAACGTACCTAGAATGCCTAGGTTAGACCGGGTTCACCAAGACAACCAACTTGGTGAGTTAGTTAAGCTAGGCAGGGTTGGTTCCAGCCATTTTGGGTACTCAAATACTAGGATTCACCCGGATGAGTCTTAACCGAACTTAGAGGGTTAGTCCTAGGTTTTAAGGGTTCTAGGGGTATAAAGGTAATTTTGAGGCTATGGGTAGTATAGTAATTACCCTAGGCTGACATTTATTTAATTAAATAAGGTTTTTAATTAGTCAAAATGGGTCAAAACTCGGTGGTCAAACCCGAGTTTTACATGGAGAAAAAAAAAATAGTTTGTGAAATCATCAAATTACATGGAATAAATTTGGAGAATTAAACGAACATTTATAAATATTCTCATTTAAATAAAAAAAAAGAATATGAATTAAAAAATAAAAAAATAGGAAAAAAGATAAGGCGATAATTTAGTCATTTAAGGGGTCTTATCCAAGGATTGCTAAACCTTGGATTAGTTATCCCTCCCTTTCCTAGGGATAAAATAAGACCTTGTATGAGGTATAACTAATCAATGGATTAGGTTAAATAAAGTAACCAAACAATGTTTTTGTTGGACTATATTTTAATCCATGGATTGTTTTGATTAATACAAAACGGGTCTTTAATTCTTTATATACTCAAAAACATTTTTCAGCTTTACCTTACAATTCAAAAACAGAAAACAAAAGTAAACTTATTTTTCTAAGGAATTCTCGGCTACGTCCATCAAAAAACAAAAAGAAAAATTCATACGCCTAAGTGTTTTAACAAAATAACGTAAAGAATCTCACTTGGTAACAAGAATCAAAGATCGGAAGAAAAGTTTGTGTGTGGGTTAGGTGTGGTTGTTTCTGGTTGTCAAGGCTGAAAAAGCTATGGGTTTTCTTTTCTCTTGGTCCCTTTCCCAAGAGTCCCTAAGGCTCAGTTCAATTCCAATCTAAAAACTAAGGTTGTCCTTGTTGCATGCCCCTGTCATTAGATCCTTTGAACGATTGATGCATGCATTCGTATGACTTCTGGTAGATGATTTTAGGAATGATTGTGATTGTGTCCAATGTGTGTTCTCGGGCTGTTTATGATTTGTTATGTACGTCCAAATGTTGATGTCATATATGCACATCCCATGCTGTTTTTCCATTATTTTGTTGTTACGGTTTACTTGAAGAAATTGTGAATATGTGTTTATGTAATGTTATGTGTTTAACATGCAAAAATAAATCGTGATGTTCATGAACAAAAAAATTAAAGAAATGTCCTTAACGAATTGGTTAAAAGTACATGTAAAACTCTGAGCTAAAAGCCTAGGCTTAATGCAAGAAAGTGAATCAAAGGCATATAGTAGTTGAGTAAAGTTTCGGCTAATCACTAGTAAAAATGACGAGAAATAGATGTTGTCATAGATTGTGGAACTCGATGCGTTAAGGTCCTAATACTAAGACAAAAAGCCTCAAATCAAAAGAAAAAAAATAGTGTGAGAAAGGGGATTCAAACCCGGCTACTCGGTCAAGGGTGTGAGATACATAAATCTCACACCAAAATAAAATAATAAAATTGAGTCCATTGGGATTCGATCCTGGATTTTGTTGGACGAATATATGAAGATACCTAACTCTCTAAATAATTAAAAATAAAATTCTGTCCAAGGGATTCGAACACGGGTTTTCTTGACAAAAATTGTGAGGCTCATAAGTCTTACATATAATGAAAAAAATACAGCCACTAGGGATCGAACTTGGGTTCCTTAGAGGCCGAATGGGTAAAATGCATATGTCTTGCACAACATGTACTTAGATTATCATGAAACACTTAGCCAAATATGAGTAACTTGAAAGGGGTACTACCATAAGTTAATGGCAAGATTTAGAAATGAAAATTCACGTAATAGGTGAAAATTATTTTAAACTATGATGCTAATGAAAATGGTGAAAACATGATAAGAGGCTAAGATGAATGGTGAGACAAGTCTCAACCAAGCCTTAGGGTCACCAAAAGTACTCACCTAAGAGAGTGTTGAATATTAAGAGACAAGTCTCAATCACATTATATAATGTAAGTGTAAGGACAATTCACACTTAATACTTAAAGAAGAGATGAGAAATCATCTAATGAGCTATCACTACCTCATGCTAAGAAGCAAGCTTCGATGATGTATGAGTTGAATGTAAATAGGAACTTTAAACTAAGCGTTGATAGGCTAGCTATGAGTGGTGATGCCTTCTTTTGGAAAGGGCGGAGGTTCACATAGATCTCATGAGATGAGACTGTCCACCAAGGTGGGTATGGGTCTCCCTAAATCTCCTATTCTTTGAAATATGTTGCCGACATAGGGAACTAGCTTGGTTCGAAACCCTAAAGCTAGCATGTTTTTGGTTTCACTTTGGCCAGTGACTCCACCTCTTTTCGGTGTGGGGGGAGACACCAAATTTCATGATGCTCACATGATCTATGTCGGTTAATGTTGGAATTTCCTCAAAGTATTAAAGATAATGAAACAAACGATACCGAAGGTGTTTGTGCAAGGCAATCAAGAGGTCAAATTGGATTCAAGTAATGATATTAGGTTATTCTTGGTCATTGCACTTCATGATCTCGATGAGAGTCTTAAACTTCATCCTAGGTAAAAATGGTGTTTATATCAGCCTATGAATGAAATGAATAAAGTGGAGTACGAATGAACGAATGAAGTAGAATCTGTGTTTGCTAAAGGAGGCTCTCAGGTTGAGGTCCCATATGTTGGGCCCTCACTTGAGATGTCTTAATGCTATGTCCATGATTCTAAAATCTCGTGGATATGAAATGTATAATATATGAAACATGAAATGTATGTTATGTGAACCTATATGTGTATGACGTGTGACATATTCATGGTATGACCTTCTTATTACGAATTAGGCAAGTCAAGAGCCTTGACCTCCTAAAGAAGCATGTTGATTACAAAGAGTCATTCTTGTTCATGCATTACCGTTATGTGTTTCTGCATATACCCATACTTAGTACAAGTGTGTACTAATTTCATACAATATTACTATTTTAGGTGCAGGCTCATGTGGACGTTGAAGGTATCATTGCAGCTGTTCGGACTCAAAGATTTCATCCACACTTGGTAGTAGTAAGTTTGAACTAGTGGAGTATGTTCCACTAGTGTTTCTTTCCTATTTTATTCAGACACTTGTAATAGTGCCATTTTGGCAAGTACTACTTATGACATGGTATCTTATTTCTTTCAAGTTGTATGTTTCTATAACTAGATGGTAAATATATGAGCAATGAACCTCCTTACAAATATGTGTTTATATGAAGTCTATGTATACTTCAACTATAAACAAAAAGCTTTAAATTTTCCTCTAAAATTAACCGTATGAATGTGACGAATGCAAGAAGATGCTTGTCTGCGACCTCTGAGAGGTCAACGACGCCGGTTGCGATTCAGATTACAGAGTCCGGGTCGTGACAAACACAAGTCTCCTTAAATCATGTAGCCATAGTGGATATAAATGATCATACTTTTTAGATGATTCCTTAATGATTTTTAGCATAGACTAGTGGATCCACTTAGTTGATGCATTTTATATTCCGACAAGTTATAGAAGAATTCAAGCAACATGGGTTAGACGTTGTATCATCACATAGCTCTTGGTGATGATTGTCGGTTAGAAATTCCTATATTATATTATTAAATTTGAATTGTTATTTATTGTTTAAATTCTTTATATAAAATTCACCTTTGATGTTGTTTATTTCTTCATTAAGTTGAGTATCTATGAATTTTATTATAATTGAGGTGAGTGTTTCTTTCAGATTCCAGTTCAAGCTTCTATAATGTTTAGAATTCCCCTCGTGTGCTCGTACATTCAATGTGTTGATTCCATTTTGTCAGTATCATTTTATGATGCAGGTACAGGTAAGCAGGATCAACATTCATTGCCTCGTTGATCCAGTTAAGCACTCAGAGTCAGTTTGTAAGCCTCCATGCTTTTCGAAGGATCCCTTTTACATCGTTTCAATACTTCAGTTGTTAGGATGAATGGGGGTCTTGTCCCTACATCCCTGATTATTTTTAGAGGATTCATGGGCGGATTAGTCTTTCCATATTAAGTTGTTTATCTAAAGACATCAAGTTGCTATTTTGGCTAGTTGAATGTTTCTTTTAAGACCTCTTAAGTTGTTGCATGAGTTATCTTTTGAGATTGTTCCTTATTATTTAAGTCTTCCACTAAGAGTTACCAGGCCAAGGATTCTCTTGGGGCCAGCAATGGTTCTCGACTGTTTGTTCCGTCGAGGATATAGTCTCGGGGAGTGACATAAGGATCTAGGACAACCACACTATTTCCTTGGTTTTGAGTTTCTTTACAAAAAATATGGTTTTATAATCACGTAGAGGAAGTTCACCACAGATTTGCTGAAGGATTTTAATTAATTGTGTGTCATATACGCTAGTAGCTGCTTCTTTGGAATGCAACCTGAAGTTATTAGCAGATGAAGGAACTCTTCTCAATGATTCTACTTATGGTGGGGAAACTCAAATTCCTCAACATCACCATAATGGATATAACATATAGTGTTCAACATTTAAGAAAATATATGCAAGATCCTACAGAACCTCATCTCAAGGCTGCAATACATGTGCTAATGTATTTGAAGAATGATCCTATTTTGGGGATTTCATGTCTATTGATCCTACATTTGTTCTTAAAGCATACTTTGGGGATTTTCATGTCAAGAGATCCTACATTTATTCTTAAAGCATATTGTGACTAAGACTAGGCCTCTGTCTTGATTCCAGAAGATCAGTTAGTGGTTATATTGTCGTGTTTGGTGATAGTCCAATTAGTTGGAAATCAAAGAACCAAGATACAGTGTCTATTTTATCTGTTGAAGCTGAATACATATGCATCTGAATGATTGTTGGGGAAGTGATTTGGCTAAGAAGAATCTTGATAGAATTTGATTTTCCGTGCACTAAGCCCACTCAGGTGTACAATGACATTCAAGAAGCAATTCATATAGCTAGAAATCCTGTTTTTTATGAACGTACTAATCATATAGAGGTGGCTGAGAATGACTAAATTAATTAAAGTAGTTAAAGTTTGTTATAGTTAGTAGTTAGCATTGACAGTTTTACATTATTAAGGAGTCTGTTTAGTTAGTTAAGTTTTTGTAGATATTTTTTCTCCTTTCATCTTCATCTTTCTTTTTTTCTCCTTCAAATTTTCAATGGAACCTCATTTTTGTTCATAAACGGAGGTCTAAGCTTGAGTTTTTGACACATAAAACTTAGTTAAAAAGGAATATTTTAATTAATTAAAATAGGCGTTCGTTAGGTAGATCTTGGCAATGATCCCTTGTTAAGAGTTTGTTGAGCTATACCATATTATTGAATTATTATATTATAGAGAGAACAAGTAAAAATAACTATTGCTAGATCGATAAAATTTGACTACATCATAATTACATTTTCTCAAATAGAATGACATATTAATGTTCCAACCTAAACATATTTTATTTTGTTGATTTTATATCTTTTATATTTTCACGAACATAATATCAGCTAGTAATTTAATTTGCACATGAAAGTTTCCTCAACAAAAGCAAACTTTTCGCCGCATAAGGAAAGAAGAAAACAAAAAGAATTGGATAGAACTACAAATATATATATATATATATATATATATTAGGGAGTTTTGCATGACCATAAACAAAAGAGTTTTGGCTATGACTGTTGAAGAGGAATTAAGTTGGCTATAATTGATACACGTCCTTTAAATAAATGCAACATATATATCACTTTTTAATTAATGAGAGAGGTCATTGATACCATTACCAACTGAAACATATCATATCTTTATATTATAGCAACTCAATCTTTGAAAGATATATTGATTCACATTATTTCCTATTATTTTGTGAAAGGAATTAAATGAAAGAAATAATTAAAGTATTCTCTTTCACTATTTTATGTTATGTCACATTATTTACTTTTCAATTGGTTTAGAAGACGATACTTTTTATTAGATATTACAAATAATTTAACATAATTTTTTCAATATTTATTCTTAAAAATATAATTTATGATCATTAAAATAATGTGGACGTTATAAAATTCAAATAACACATGGTAATTTTTTTCTTTTATTATTCTTGAATGTTATAATATTCAATTAAGCAGGTTTCAATAAAATATACTAGAGGGATAAATGTTATGACAGACAAAAAGTCTACTTGTGATCTCTACGCAATCGTCATGTTGCTCCCATAAATTATGGTAGTCTATAACATGATTCTTTATATATAAATGAATAATACATAAAGATTATCCTAATCATTTTTTTTTAAATTAAGAGTCTATCGAATTGTGTTGACATCATGGTCTTTGTATTCTGTTTCCTTGATTCCTTCCTACATATCTTGTTGCACTTATCCTTTGTTTAAATTATAATTTTTATTTATTTTTTCTTGATCGTCTACTGCTGTATTTGGTCACGTTGTAATTCCCGATTCAACAAAAACTAAACAAAGTTCAACTATCACCATCTTTACTCACTACTAATAGAAACTTGTCGTACTATGAAGATTAAATAATCAGTGTTATTTTTACTGCTTATAATTATCAAATATTTGTTTAAAATGTTAGGTTTACACATGAAGAAACACAAATGTAGAGTATTAGTATCATACTGATGCTAACACTATATATATATATATATATATATATATATATATTATTATAAATAAAGGATATGAACTCATAATTTCAAACTGACATTGGTTCAATAAAAATTTCTTTATATTAAATTAATAAAATTTAAACTTTGAACATCTCTATGCATGAGTTGAGACGATAATTACAAACATTAATACTATTATTTCAGACAATAAAATTTAAACTTTGGACCTGTCTCTGTATGAGATGACATATTTATTTTCCTTTTTAAATTTCATAATAAATAGAATCTGATTATAAAAAAACGATAATGATTTCCTAATTGAATCTACATTGTTTGTATCGATTAAGTAAATATTTAATGACTCAAATGAAAGTCACAAACAACAAGAAAGAATCTTCAAACGGACCCTCCTGCTCTGTTTTTGCATGAAAGGTGCAATGCAACGATAAATAACAATATAATGTTATACATATAATAATATGATCATGTATTGATTTTATTATGTTTTTTGAATTTTGACATTGCTCTTATAAATTGTTAATAGTCTACGAGGAAATACTCCAAGACTTGACTGATATTTTTTAATCACAAGACTTGACTGATATTTTTTTATCACGTTTGAGGCTTTGCAGTTTATGTTAAAAGAAAAAAAAAATCTAATGTTAAGATATTTCAAAGACATTGAGACAAAAATGACATACAAAAAGTTGCCCTTTGGAGTGACACAAACGAATTAACATATAATTTTTTATATCCTTTTCTCTATCCACATTTTAGGATATATATAATACTCCTTCCATTTTAAAATAAATATTTATATTTATTTCCAATTAATTAGTGTTTATCCTAATCATAAAGGCATCAATAACATTCTTCCAATTTTATCTTTATTTAAATAAAAATATCACATAATCGAAAATTATCAAAGAGCTACATCTTTTTAAAGAAATTTGTAAAGAATAGTTTCTCCAACAACTACTTCTTGCCGCATAAGATAGTTTCTTAAACAACTACTTTTTGCCGCATAAGAGAAGAAGAAAACAAAAACAAATATATATAAATAAAAATATGAGAGAGCTCTACGTTGTAATGTGCCACAAATATATAAGGCTTGGCTATGACTGTTGAAGGAGTTGGCTGTAGTTAATACACGTCTCTATCAAATAAATGACACATATTACTTGACATAAATTAATCACTTTTCAATTATATATGATTTATGAGACATGTCATTTAAAATTTGTTGGCAATTGTAATTGATGCCAACAGAAAGATATCATTATAACAACTCAATCTTTGTAACATATATTACGCGGAATTTCCTATAATTTTTCTTATGTTTGTCACTTTGTTTTCTTTTTTGTTTTCTTTTCAATTTGTCTAGAAAAATTCGATATCTTTTTATATTTTTTGAAGATAAATTGATTTTGAATTTTAATTCAGAACAAGAAAGTAAAGTTTAATTCGAAGCAAATCAATACAATATTAACAAAGTAAATTCAATCAACACTAAAAATAACAATAATATGAAATATATGTTCTATAATTTACATTGATTTAGACGTTTTAAACATAGTTTAATTTTAATTTTTGCTAAATATTTAATCAGGTAACTAATACTTTTATTAGACTTATTTTAGAATTATTTAGTGCTTCTAAATTACAGTCATTTTAGTGTCATCACTCACCTCATATTTTGTGTTATTTTTTTATGAACACCTTAGATAGTTACATTTTTATTGGACTTAAAAAATATCCGAATCACAAATTCGACACATTAATTCAATTTTGTATTAAAAAAAAAACCAATACGAGATTAAAAACCACAAATTTTATTAATTTAATTTGATTTATAAATTTAAAATTCTTAAACAAATAATTAAATTTAATATTAAAAACTGAATCAACCCAATCACTACACCACTACCTATTACATAGAAGTCTACTTGTGATGATATCCAGAGTCTTTATGTTCCTCTCCCCAAAATCTGATTTGTGTCTGACAGGATATTTTATGTATTAATGGATATTATGGTTTGACTCTTCGATCTCAGAAAGATTATCGTAATCATTTCTCCAAGGGTCAATCCAATTATGTTGACATCATGCTCTTTATATTATGTTTTATTGATTCCTTTCTATTTATTTTATTGCACTTTTCTTTTGTTTAAACGAGTATATGTTTCTTTATTTTTCTTGATCAGTCTAGCTATTGTTGTATTTGGTCACGTTGTACTCCCTGATTCACGAAAAAAAAAAAATTTCAACTTTAACTATCTTAGTCCCAACCACCAATAGAAATTTGTCGTACTGTGCAGATAAAGATAATCATAACTATTTTATTTTTATATGTAATAGTGAATTATTTATTACAAAAGTTAGCTTTATGCGAGCATCCAAGCAAAAGCGTTGAAGAGGATTAATATAGTGTACATCTAAACATATTATCATTGACAGAGAATAAGTCACGATTCAAAATGGTTGTGATGACAATTGTCTTATCCCACCAAGACAAGTGAGCCTAACTGTAACGACACGCTAGGTCGTTTTGAGAACTAGGACTAGTTTGACTCCTTTTGAAAATTTAAAGGGGTATTTTAAAACTATTCGACAACTATTAGTATCCAATTGATGAAACTTTTATTAAATAAATCATAAGTTAATAGTTAGTGGGCTAAATCCATAACTCATGCACTACCTTTAATATTCAGCCCATGTATTAAAATAAGTTAGAGGAGTTAAAATTAATATATCATAATTTGAGGGAAGCAGAAATAGTGATAACTGATCCTCCATATAGTCAATACCTAGGCGTCCGAGAAGAACCGTCGTTCAGGTAAGGAAAAAGAACTCTATCAAGATTTTTTTTCAACAATTTTCTGTCGAATAGAATTGCAAAGTTGAATAAGGGTATATTGATTTGTTATCGTTATTATATTATTAATAATGTGAGGTTCAAGTACATCTGTCAAGGGTTTAAAATTTATTTCTTATGGAGGTAATATTTATCAAAAATGGGGTACAACCTTATAAGCCAATCATTAGGCAATAATCCAATGATTGGCATTTGGCATGTTTTCAATTAGAATTAGATGTAGTACATAACATATTGAAGAAAAAAAAAAGAACAAAGGTCGTGTTGACAGTGCACTTCACTGTTGATATTTTTAAGATGTTTTTTTTTTATCAAATAAAAATTTAAGTTTGATATATTGAGATAGGTAATTAATTATTAGGTGTTATTTTATATGATCTAACATTGAATTTTAGTCCATTTGAAGAGGTTAGAGTTAAGTTCTTGGCTTGAAATTTAGCAAGTATGAAAAATTTGGCATACCACTATATGGCAAGATTTGGAGTTTGGTTACAAATATGAGCGAGTTTTAGCGTCTATGATAGACATATAATAATTTGAATGTTTACAAAAAATTGCTTACTTTCGAATATTGCATAATTGGTAGATTGGGAACGTTCCGAAACCTTGCGAAAAGGAAAGGAAAAATCTTAAAAGATTCGTGGCACAAGTTCGGCATCTAAGGTATGTTAAGACTTTTTAGACTTGTTGAAGGACGTTTTCCTAATTAAAGATTAAAAATGAAAATAGACAAAGGGGTAAGGGGGAAAGATGGTAGTCTCGTATCAATGGTGTGACGGGCATTGGTACGAGTATCGGTGTTATAAAAAGGAAAATTTCTATTATAGAATGTGGATTGAAATTTGAGAATGCCAAAGCATATGGGCATTAGCTGATATATTATTGACTTGAATTTCTTGTGTGATTGTGTTTTATTTATTTCACCCGTATAGTTGTGATAATTGAGGTGGTTATGTATTATGTTCATATTGATTGATTGAGATGCATCATCATCCCCTCTATTGAAATAATATTGTGCACATGCATAGACATGAGACTGAGTATAAGTTGGGCACGTGGAGATCGTCCGTGCTGGGGATGGTTAGATGTTAAGATTGTAATTTGGGCACGTGGAGACCGTCTGTGCGAAAATTGTTTGATATTATGATAGTGCGTTGAGATCGTCCGCACAGACACGTGGAGATCGTCCGTGTCGGTATATGGACCTCGCGAGTCCCCCATGGGTCATGAACTCTTGATGTATTTCCGAGGAGTATCATGTATATACGGTTGAGTGTGTACTGGGTATTCTGAGACAATTCATTACATGGTTTTATATTGCATTGCATTTCATCACATCATTTATTTTGATGATTATGTGTTTTGTTGGTGTTGAAAAATACTTGATGTTTGATTACCTTTATTGATGAAACCTAAATAGTGAGTGTAATATATATATATATATACTTATATGATTTACGAATTTATTTTTTTTGTATAAACTCCTGTCACTACTTCTTCGTTGTCGGTCAATGAGACATACTGGGTACACGTGGTTTCGTACTCATACTACGCTTGTTGCACTCTTTGTGGTGCAGATTCGATTCCGAGTAGGAGCACATCTCGTGGAGCAAACTAAGTTCGGCTTGAAGTTCTTGGAGTTGTGGTGAGCTGCTTGGTTGTTCCGTGGCCCACACCTCCCTCTATCTTTACGTATCCTGTTATTCAGTATTCAGACAGGATATCCCTTAAGTTAGATTTGTCATTTTAGTTTCAGACTTGCATCGTATTCTAGAAGCTCTTGTACTTATGGCACAAATTCTTGGGTAATATTTTTTTTGGTTTTTCCGCATTCGTACTTATAAGGAACTCAGTGTTGGAGAATTGACAATTTATTGTCTTTTCACTTATTAGTTAGTTAAGTTTGTTAAAATATGTTCGTTGGCTTACCTATTAGTGGGGAACGTAGGTGCCATCACGACTCGTGATTCTTGTGTCGTGACAAATTTGGTATCAGAGCGCTAGGTTCATCGGTTTCAAGAGTACAAGAGCAATGTCTAGTAGAGTCTTGCGGATCGGTATGAAGACGTCCATACCTATCTTCGAGAGGCTATAGGACATTTAGGAAATATTCTGTTCTTTTATTCATTATCGTGCACACTTGACCTTGTAGAAATTCTAATCTTGATATCTCATTCTCTCTCAGATGGAGAGGAATCGTACATCGGCAAGTGGTGGTCAGGATCCTATTCCTGCGCCTGCTTCTGGGAACACTGTCCGAGGTAGAGGTAGGAGACGAGCTCGAGGTCGGGGTAGGGGCCGTGTTGCAGCACCTGTGGTTGTTCAAGTACCAGTAGCTACCCAGGGTCGGGATAGGACCGTACCTCCTGATGCAGAGGTTATTCATGGGGATGTGCAAGATCGTGTCGAGGGGGATGGGCCAGCTCAGGCTCCAACCAGTACTATTGTCCCCCTAGTGTTTCAAGATACCTTGGCTCGTATGTTAGGAATCCTAGAGGGGATGGCCCAGGCAGGAGCTTTGCCTGTCACTTCCGATGGCTCACAGACCCGTGTTAGAGGTCAAACTCCAGATCCGATAGTTGCTCCAGATTCTCAGACTCCCAGGACTCAGCCAGCTGCCGCTGTAGCTCCTCGTTTGGATAGCATGGAGTTTCCAGATATGACATCACATTTGGTGAACAGGCCTTCTATGACTATTGATGAGCAAAAGATGTTTGGGAGGTTCAAACTAATGAATCCTCCTACTTATACTGGTGACTTAGCTGAGGATGCATATGAGTTTATAGTTAGTTGTCATGAGAGGTTGCATAATCTTGGATTAGTGGAGTCTCATGGAGTTGACTACACAGCGTTTCAGATGACTGGCTGTGCTAAGCAGTGGTGGAGGGATTATATTAGTAGTAGGCCAGCTGGATCTCATCGACTATCCTGGACTCAGTTTACTCAGTTATTTCCATCCAAATTTGTTCCACGCAGTGAGAGGGAGCGCAAGAGGGCCGAGTTTGAGGGTTTGCAGCAAAATGGTATGTCAGTGGCAGAGTATGAGGGTAAATTTCATGCCTTGGCTAGGCATGCTTCGATGATACTTCCCACAGAGGCTGAGAGAGTGAGGAGGTTTGTTAAGGGGCTGATTATTCCAATTCGCCTAGGAGTTTCTCAAGTTGCTGCTTCTGGTGTTCCATTCCAGAAAGTGGTAGATGCTGCTAAGGAGTTGGAGATGATTCGACGTGAGGGTTTTGAGCAGCGAGAGGGCAAGAGGACTCGTTATTCAGGTGATTATGGTGGTGCTCCGCCTAGGAGTCGGGGTTACTTGGGCAGAGGTTATCACCCTCTGTCCAGCAGACCCATTCATGCTGCTATACCAGCGTTTGAGGCTGGTTACGCTGGGCATAACTCTTAGAGCGCGGTGCATACTACGCAGGGTTCATCTTCTATACCTGTAGTTCGTGGAGGGCATTCTGGTCATTCAGGTTCCTCTCATCAGCCTGCGTCTCGTAGGGGCTGTTTTGAGTGTGGTGATATGGGACACTTTGTGAGAGACTTCCCTAAGACCAGACGTGGTGGCTTACATCAGGGTTCTCAGGCTTCGACTTTCAGGGCTGCACAACCTCCAGCTAGGGGTGGTGCACAGAATCGTAGAGATGGTTCTCATTCAGGTAGAGGTGGTTCTCCTTCTGGTCGAGGTGGTGGTCGTGAAGGTTCAGAATCTGATGGAGGTCGTTCTCACTGTTATGCTTTTCCAGGTAGGCCAGAGGCTGAAGCCTCAGATGCTGTTATCACAGGTATTATTCCGATTTGTCATCGACCAGCTACTGTATTATTCGATCCAGGCTCTACTTATTCTTATGTGTCCACATATTTTGCTCATAGTCTGGATATATTGTGTGAGTCTCTTGATTTGCCAATACGTGTTTCTACTCCTGTCGGGGATTCTGTAGTTGTAGATCGGGTGTATCGATTATGTACTGTTACTTTGATGGGGTATGACACTCATGCAAATTTAAAGGTCTTAGATATGATAGATTTTGATGTGATTCTTGGTATGGATTGGTTATCTTCTTACCACGCGATTTTAAATTGTCATGCCAAGACCATCACTTTAACTATGCCTGGAATTCATATGGTAGAATGGAGAGGTACTCTTAGTCATCCTTCTAAGGGTGTGATATCATTCCTTAAGGCTCGTCAGTTGGTATAGAGAGGATGTTTGGCTTACTTGGCCCACATTCGAGATACTAGTATTGAGACACCTATGCTTGAGTCTATTCCAGTAGTGAGTGAATTTTCAGAAGTATTTCCGACCGATTTGCCAGGTCTTCCACCAGATCGTGATATTGATTTTTGTATTGATGTGGAGCCAGGCACTCGGCCTATTTCTATTCCTCCTTATCGTATGGCACCGGCTGAATTAAAGGAGTTGAAGGAGCAGTTGCAGGATTTGTTGAGCAAAGGTTTTATTAGACCAAGTGTATCTCCTTGGGGTGCTCCAGTGCTATTTGTGAAGAAGAAAGATGGATCTATGCGTATGTGTATTGACTATCGGCAGTTGAACAAGGTAACCATCATAAATAAGTATCTGATACCTCGTATTGATGATTTATTTGATCAGTTGCAGGGTGCTTTAGTTTTCTCCAAAATTGACTTGAGATCTGGCTATCATCAGTTGAAGGTTAGGGCGTAGGATATCACTAAGACGGCTTTTCGAACACGTTATGGTCATTACAAGTTTTTGGTTATGTCTTTCGGATTGACTAATGCCCCAGCAGCTTTTATGGACCTGATGAATGGAGAGTTCAGACCGTATTTAGATTCCTTTGTTATTGTCTTCATAGATGATATATTGATATACTCACGCACTAAGGAGGAACATGAGCATCATTTGAGGATTGTTCTTGGGATTCTAAAGGAGAAGAAGCTTTATGCAAAGTTTTCAAAGTGTGAGTTTTGGCTTAGTTCGGTAGCATTCTTGGGACATGTAGTGTCCAAGGAGGGTATCATGGTGGATCCTAAGAATATTGAGGCGGTTAGAGATTGGGTCAGACCTGCTTCAGTTATTGAGATTCGGAGTTTCTTGGGCCTTGCAGGTTAGTATCAACGGTTTGTTGAGGGTTTCTCATCCATTGCATATCCATTAACTAGATTGACACAGAAGGAGGTGACTTTTTAGTGGTCTGACGAATGTGAGGTTAGTTTCCAAAAGCTCAAGACTTTATTGACTACTGCTCCGATTTTGACCCTACCCGTGGAGGGAGAGGGTTTTGTTGTATATTGTGATGCTTCTCGGGTCGGTCTTGGTTGTGTGTTGATGCAGAAGGGAATGGTGATAGCTTATGCTTTGAGGCAGTTAAAGGTTCATGAGAAGAACTACCCTATTCATGATTTAGAGTTGGCGGCTGTTGTGTTTGCATTAAATATTTGGAGGCATTATCTTTATGGTGTGCATTGTGAGGTGTTCAAGGATCATCGTAGTCTCCAGTATATATTCAATCAAGGGATCTAAATTTGAGGCAGAGGATATGGTTGGAGTTGCTCAAAGACTACGATATGACTATTCTTTATCACTCAGGCAAGGCAAATGTTGTAGCAGATGCCTTGACTCGCAAGGCGGTAAGTATGGGTAGTCTAGCCATGTTACAGGTTGGCGAGCGTCCTTTAGCTAGGGATGTCCAATGCCTAGCCAATAGCTTTGTGAGACTTGATATTTCAGAATCTGGTAAGGTGTTGGCTTATATGGAGGCTAGGTCATCCTTGTTGGAGCAGGTTCAGGCTCAACAGTTTGATGATGGTGATTTATTTAAGATTAGGGACAAGGTTTTAAAAGGAGAAGCCAAGGCTGCAATTCTTGATAGTGAGGGAGTTTTGAGGATTAAAGGTCGTATATGTGTTCCTCGTACAGGTGATTTGACTAGATTGATCATGGAGGAGGCTCATAGTTCGAGGTACTCTATTCATCTGGGGGCTACTAAGATGTATCGTGACATGAAGCAACACTATTGGTGGTGTCGTATGAAGAGGGACATAGTGGATTTTATATCTCGATGTTTGAATTGTCAGCAAGTGAAGTATGAACACCGAAAGCCTGGAGGTATGACTCAGAGGATGCCCATACCTGAGTGGAAGTGGGAGCGCATTGCTATGGACTTTGTGGTAGGGTT
This sequence comes from Solanum chilense, assembly GCA_032847665.1. Lineage (NCBI taxonomy): Eukaryota > Viridiplantae > Streptophyta > Magnoliopsida > Solanales > Solanaceae > Solanum > Solanum chilense. Next base: position 11,047,376 of record CM064970.1, on the reverse strand, counting down.
GCCACGTACCTTTGGTAAGTTTGATGCTATATGGGTCATCGTGGATCAACTGACTAAGTCTGCACACATTGTACCAGTTCAGACTACCTATAACTCAGAGAAGTTAGCCAAGATCTATATTCAAGAGATAGTTCGTTTGCATGGGGTTCCTATATCTATTATTTCAGATCGTGGCACCCAATTTACATCTCATTTCTGGCGGTCTATGCAGAAAGAGTTGGGCACTCGGGTGGATCTTAGTACAGCCTTTCACCCTTAAACTGATGGTCAGTCTGAGCGGACTATTCAGGTTCTTAAGGACATGTTGCGGGCGTGTGTGATTGACTTTGGTGGTAAGTGGGATCAGTTCTTGCCTTTAGCGGAGTTTGCTTACAATAATAGTTATCATTCGAGCATTGAGATGGCACCATTTGAGGCTCTGTATGGTAGGAGATGTCGATCTCCAATTGGTTGGTTTGATGCATTTGAGATTAGACCATGGGGTACGGATTTGTTGAGGGAGTCTTTGGACAAGGTCAAGTTGATCCAAGATAGACTTCTCATGGCTCAGAGTAGGCAAAAGAGTTATGCAGATTGAAAGATTCGTGATTTAGAGTTTATGGTTGGAGAGAGGGTTTTATTGAATGTTTCACCCATGAAGGGTGTGATGAGGTTGGGAAATAGGGCAAGTTGAGCCCAGGTATATTGGTCCTTTCGAGATTGTTGAGCGTATTGGTGAGGTGGCGTATCAGTTGGCTTTGCCACCTGGTTTGTCAGGTGTTCATCCTGTATTTCATATTTCAATGCTTAAGAAATATCATCAAGGTGGTGATCATGTGATTCAATGGGATTCAGTGTTACTTGATCAGAATTTGACTTTTGAGGAAGAGCCGATCACCATTTTGGATAGGCAAATTCGGAAGCTAAGGTCCAAGGAGATTGCTTCACTAAAGGTTCAGTGGAAGCATCGTCCAGTGGAGGAGGCTACATGGGAGACAGAGTAAGACATGAGGAGTAAATATCCTCATCTTTTTGAGCGTTCAGGTTAGCTCTTTTCTTTTCCCGTTCGAGGATGAACGTTTGTTTAAGTGGTAGGTGATGTAACGACCCGCTAGGTCGTTTTGAGAACTAGGACTAGTTGACTCCTTTGAAAATTTAAAGGGGTATTTTAAAACTATTCGACAACTATGAGTATCCAATTGATGAAACTTTTATTAAATAAATAATAAGTTAATAGTTAGTGGGCTAAGTCCATAACTCATGCACTACCTTTAATATTCAGCCCATGTATTAAAATAAGTTAGAGGAGATAAAATTAATATATCATAATTTGAGGGAAGCAGAAATAGTGATAACTGATCCCCATATAGTCAATACCTAGGCGTCCGAGAAGAATCGTCGTTCAGGTAAGGAAAAAGAACTCTATCAAGATTTTTTTTCAACAATTTTCTGTCGAATAGAATTGCAAAGTTGAATAAGGGTATATTGATTTGTTATCGTTATTATATTATTAATGTGAGGTTCAAGTACATCTGTCAAGGGTTTAAAATTTATTTCTTAGGAGGTAATATTTATCAAAAATGGGGTACAACATTATAAGCCAATCATTAGGCAATAATGCCAATGATTGGCATTTGGCATGTTTTCAATTAGAATTAGATGTAGTACATAACAGATTGAAGAAAAAAAAAGGAACAAAGGTCGTGTTGACAGTGCACTTCACTGTTGATATTTTTAAGATGTTTTTTTTTATCAAATAAAAATATAAGTTTGATATATTGAGATAGGTAATTAATTATCAGGTGTTATTTTATATGATCTAACTTTGAATTTTAGTCCATTTGAAGAGGTTAGAGTTAAGTTCTTGGCTTGAAATTTAGCAAGTATGAAAAATTTGGCATACCACTATATAGCAAGATTCGGAGTTTGGTTGGAAATATGAGCGAGTTTTAGCGTCTATGATAGACATATAATAATTTGAATATTTACAAAAAATTGCTTACTTACGAATATTGCATAATTGGTAGATTGGGAACGTTCCGAAACATTGTGAAAAGGCAAGGAAAAATCTTAAAAGATTCGTGGCACAAGTTCGGCATCTAAGGTATGTTAAGACTTTTTAGACTTGTTGAAGGACGTTTTCCTAATTAGAGATTAAAAATGAAAATACATAAAAGGGTAAGGGGGGAAAATGGTAGTCTCGTATCAATGGTGTGACGGGCATTGGTACAAGTACCGGTGTTATAAAAAGGAAAATTTTTATTATAGAATGTGGATTGAAATTTGAGAATGCCAAAGCATATGGGCATTAGCTGATATATTATTGACTTGAATTCCTTGTGTGATTGTGTTTTATTTATTTCACCCGTATAGTTGTGATAATTGAGGTGGTTATGCATTATGTTCATATTGATTGATTGAGATGCATCATCATCCCCTCTATTGAAATAATATTGTGCACATGCATAGACATGAGACTGAGTATAAGTTGGGCACGTGGAGATCGTCCGTGCTGGGGATGGTGAGATGTTAAGATTGTAATTTGGGCACGTGGAGACCGTCCGTGTGAAAATTGTTTGATATTATGATAGTGCGTTGAGATCGTCCGCACAGACACGTGGAGATCGTCCGTGTTGGTATATGGACCTAGCGAGTCCCCCATGGGTCATGAACTCTTGATGTATTTCCGAGGAGTATCACGTATATACGGTTGAGTGTGTACTGGGTATTCTGAGACAACTCATTACATGGTGTTATATAGCATTGCATTTCATCACATCATTTATTTTGATGATTATGTGTTTTGTTGGTGTTGGAAAATACTTGATGTTTGATTACCTTTATTGATGAAACCTAAATAGTGAGTGTAATATATATATATATATATATATATATATATATATATAATCTACGAATTTATTTTTTTTGTATAAACTCCTGTCACTACTTCTTCGTTGTCAGTCAATGAGACATACTGGGTACACGTGGTTTCGTACTCATACTATGCTTGTTACACTCTTTGTGGTGCAGATTCGATTCCGAGTAGGAGCACATCTTGTGGAGCAAACTGAGTCCGGCTTGAAGTTCTTGGAGTTGTGGTGAGCTGCTTGGCTATTCCGTGGCCCACACCTCCTCTATCTTTACGTATCCTGTTATTCAGTATTCAGATAGGATATCTCTTAAGTTAGATTTGTCATTTTAGTTTCAGACTTGCATCGTATTCTAGAAGCTCTTGTACTTATGACACCAATTCTTGGGTAATATTTTTTTCGGTTTTTCCGCATTCGTACTTATAAGGAACTCAGTGTTGGAGAATTGACAATTTATTGTCTTTTCACTTATTAGTTAGTTAAGTTTGTTAAAATATGTTCGTTAGCTTACCTATTAGTGGGGAACGTAGGTGCCATCACGACTCGTGATTCTTGGGTCGTGACACTAACCCAATAATTTTGATAAAATGCAGAAATCAAACCAAATTAACACTTACTAATACAAAAATAATTCAACTTGATTAAATCCCCAAAACATGGTTGTCACGCGCACAAACCTCTAATATAAATACATAAATTGAATTAAAAAATACGAGTCTAAAAATGAAATTGTCTTTCAAATAAAAATAAAGTCATAAATTGGAGCAGAAAACTTGGTTGAGATGACAAGCAACTACATCACAATCCTCCAAAAGATGCCTCGGAAACGAAGAGAATGAGAGCTATCACGAAGATATGGGCTCGTAACCTATAAAAAATTATAGAAGAAGGGGCTGAGTAGCAAACCACGCGGTACCCAACAAACAAACCTCTAAAAACAAGTTAAGTGAACAAAATACGGGGTCTCTTTACACCCTATCTAAACCTCCACACTACAGCCTAACAGTTCACAGTTTACCAAACCCACAACTCAATAACCACACTCTATCAGTTTACACATTTTCAATAACAATTCAATATTCAACAGTCACAAATTTGAGAGTCTACGTATGAGACCTATGAAACTGGGCCCTGATACCATTTTTTCACGATCCACAAATGATCGTGATGGCACTCGTCTTATCCCACCAAGACAAGTCAGTCTAACCCAATAATTTTGATGAAATGCAAAATAAAACCAAAGTCTGATAACACTTACTAATACAAAAACAATTCAACTTGATTAAATTTCCAAAACCTAGTCGTCACATGCACAAGACTCTAATGTAAATACATAAATTGAAGTAAAAATACGAGTCTAAAAATGAAATTGTCTTTCAACTAAAGACGAAGCCATAAACTGGAGTAGGAAAGTTCATTGAGATGATAAGCAGCTACCTCACAATCCTCCACAAGATGTGTAAAAAATGAAGAGAATGAGAGGTATCACAAAGATCCGGGCTCGTAACCTACAAAAATTTGTAGAACCAAGGGCTGAGTACCAAAACACACGGTACCCAACGAGGAAACCTCTATACACAAGTTAAGTGAAAAAAATACGGGTACAACTTACATTCTATCTAAACCTCCATGCTACAGCCTAACTGTTCACAGTTTACCAAACACATAACTCAATAACCACACTCTATCAGTTTACACATTCTCAATATTCAACAGTCACAAATTTCAGAGGAACACTCACAAGATCAGCAAAACACGTGCTCAAGTTCATCAATAATAAAAATATGTAATGCCATGAGATACAATGTTAAGTATAGTGATGCATGTCTTCTCTATTGATAAACACCTGTTGTCTCTCAATCTGGGAGCCATGGGGGACATATTTGTCCATGCATCTGTCGCGGCGTACGCCACGACCCTCAATAATAGTAACCTTCGCGGTGCGCGATACCTCCCTCGAAATATAATATCCATCGTGGCGCGCGATATGACCCTCGAAATTGTATATCCTCTTACCACAACCATGTCTCAGATACAATGCAAATTACATGCTTAAATGAAATGAGGTGATAACCATTTTGATAACAAAACATAATTTACAACAAGAAATACAACGCCAACAAATAAGCAGTAAGTCTCCAAATCATTCTCAACACCAGACAAAGAGATACACAAATTTCATACGTTTAAAAAGGTTTTAGAAATCTACTTGCCTTAGTCAATCGAATAATTACTCGGTACTTGAGCCTTCCCTTTCCGTTGAGCTTCCGAATCAATGGAATCTATTCAAGCATATATATTCACAATAAGGTTTTGGAACTAAAAACAATCACATTGTTATGTGTTTAATCTTGACCTAAAAATTCATTCAAATGTATAATCAAGTTCTTAATTCTTAATGCCAACTATCATTTCAACTATCATATTTTCCAAGTTTCAAGTCTAGGATTTCATCTCAATATTTTTTCCAATATCATAATTTAAAAGATACTCACAAAATATCATTCACTCAATATTTATATAATATACATACCAATATATCAAAACTTGAATCATAATATAATAATTAAGACTCTAAAACTTACGCTCGAATGAATTCATATTTTCGTTGCAGAATTATGATCTATTCTCTTTCTTTTCATCTCTTTTTCTCTAACCACTGATTTGACTTGTAATGAGCCAATCATTGATCACCATTACTTACTCCAAAAAAATATTTCAAGACTTAGCCAAAATTACCAAAATTCTCACCGTTACTTTAACACACACAATATGCCTCAATTTTCATTCCAATATTTATTATACCTAATTACTTTTATCAATTATAGGCATATGACCCTCTAATGATCAGCCATGGTCACTGTCCAATGGCCAATAACAATTATTACCCAGTAATACATTCATATCCTACAAAGATTTTTATTTTCCCAAAGTAAGAAAATACAAAAAATCATTATTTATGTATATAAATTCCTATATTTTCTTTTCCTGTTACAATCAATTTGCTTTATTTTTCATGCACAGGTGTCCACAACCCCACATCACCAAGGCATCACATACATTAACCCACCAATAAGAACAATCGGTCTTACGCAATAAAAGAACAAACTAAATAAAATAATCAAACGTAACATCTATGCATTTAAAGTATATAATCAATTCATTGTTTAAAGGTGTGTCTACCTGAAGTATGTGAAGTACCATCGTTCTTTTCCCCCCACTTGTTCGTCTCCCTCGGTAGGTTTTTGTCTCTCTTTCTTTTCTAAATTAATAGTTTATTAAAACAGATAAAATGCACTAGCTTATTTTTGTAATACGTGACCCTAATAGTATAGAGTTTTAAATAATTGGACATTTTAGTCCACTAACTATGGATTAATTCAATTATCTACATTTATTCTTCAATTAAATAACTTCGATTACACAAATATATCAAATTTTTAAAAACAATGGCCTCCCGGGTCATTACAGAACATTATTAATTTTTATAAGTATTTGTTATGAATTTGAATTTTAATTGATTTCAATGGAAAAAAACTTAACTATTAAATTTATAAAACTTAAATTTTGAATTTGTATTATTGGAGGTGGGAATGCACTATTTTAGTCATGGATTAATCATAACAAAAGGGAGGGGGGGGGGGGATTTCAGTTATTAAAATATAATTATTATGGTTAATAACAATACATATAATGGGGTAAAATATAATAAAATTTTTAAAAAATAAATATATGAACATCACAATCTAATTTATGCTACTCTATTTTCTTATTGATTAATTAAGAAACAGAAAGATATATTCTACATATGAAAATAATAAATTTTAAATCATCTATTTTATTTGATTATTTCACTCTAAATTTATCATTTACTCTTAAAAGAAATATTTTCATATTCATACAAATGTTAAACCCTCCCCCCCCCCCCCCCACCCCCCACAAAAAAAAAATTGATATGAAGTAAAACTATGTTACACAGATGAAATGTAATTCTCTAATTGAACTCAGATTGATAGGTCAAAATAACTAATTAAGTAACTACTTAATGGCTCAACAGAAAATGTGCAAACAACAAGAAAGATTCTCTAACAAAGAAACAGCTAGCACATGCAAATTGTAAATAATGTTCAAATTAACTCTTTGTCTACAATGCAACAACAAACAAGTAGCTACATATAATATACTTGTAATATTTGTTTTATTATGTTCCTTCAATCTCGACGCCCATGAATAGGAGAACAAGGATAGAATTATTAAAGTTGAATTATTGTTAGGTCATCATTGTTATAAATTGACAATAGATTACGTGGAGATATTAGTGAAATGTTGATAAAGAAGTATGATGGAAAAATGCTCCTTCATTTTAGAATAAACAAAAAGTTATAAAAAGAAAAGAAATTTTTTTAATATACGATCTAAAATATGTCACATATATTTTTATATCTTTAAATTATGCCATTATAGATCAAATGATTACTTTTAAATTAAATCCCGACTAAATACAAAAATTTAAAAATGTATCATTAAGTGAGTCGTATAATTACAGAGCCTTCTATCTATCCACGTGGAACAAGGACCTACCAAATCCCTGTTAGAGACTTAGAGTATATACTACTCTGACATTTCAAAATAGTAGAAGTAATATTTTGACCTTTTTATTTTGTTTCAATATTAATATTGTTTCGTATAATTAAGAAGGTATTAATGTCATTCTTCCAAGTTTTTCCTTATTACGATAATTTAATAAAGCTTCACATAATCAAGAAATTAGTAAAAACCTATAAAATTTAAAAAGAAATATTGAGGGCAAGTTAATAAAAATACATCTTACTTTTTAGGAATGAAATATATTATTAATGAACATGTCAAAGCTCAAAACACCACTTATTTTGAAATTGAGAGAGTATTAACTATTTATTCAGACATTTATATTCTAATGCTAATTGTCAAAGTTTACAGTGGAAGTGAATTTATTAGAGCATATACTAATAACCATGTGTATACATATATAATATTCTACTAGTTGTGATCGATGGTTGAAAGTCTAATTTGGAACTTGTTGGAATATATACTATTAATCATGAGATATATAATGTTAATCATGCGTTTTAATATATCAATTTTACTAAAGATTAAATAGATTACATATTCATTTATGTGTGTGTTTGATTATATAATAGATAGTTTAGTGGATAATGTAAGGACCGTTCATGTTGTTACGGGTGAGTTAATCAAAAATAAATTGTGTGAGAAAACTTCTGGAGTATTGAGTTTAAAATTTCAGGCTAGTCTTTGATGAAATCTAAACAAGATGTGGGATAGGGAAATGCGAGGAAATGATTGGGTAAAACATCTAAGTAGAGTTTGTTTTCCTTGTTACGAAGATGTTAAGGAGTCCATAGGACTTTTCAAAAGTAAACTTGGGTGAATAGACACCCAACATCAAAATTGCCCGAAAGAGGATAATTTGAAACGTCAAGGTTTGAATATGTGTTGAAAAATAGGCTATTTTAGGAGGATTTTGAGTTTCTATCCCATGCAAGCCACTACAACGGGTGACACACCCCTACATCAATTGAATCAAGTCCTACTACGGTGGGAGATTCCAATACAACGGTATTAGGCCGCTATGGTGGGTAAGTCACAGTGCTAAATGCGAAAAAATTCCAAAACTGCTCAATCTTATGCAAGAACATTTTGGGGAAGTAAATAGGTGATCTAGAGTGATTTTCATCAGTTTTCATCAAAATCATCTGTAAAGGTAAGTAAATTACTCTCCTAACTTGGTAACTTGATTCTTAGCTCTTAGAATTTATGGTGGTGAACTTAAGGATGGTTTGTTTTGACTTAAATGGTGAAAAGCCCTGGTTTGGATGGAATCTCATTAGACTCTCCTTGGATTTGAGATTAGGATTTAATTTGGGTACTTATATACCAATTTGATTTGATTTTGTGTTACATTGTTGTTTATAGACCAAAAACAAGTTAGGCTTCATAAAATGGGAAAACTTAGGTTCAGTAGAGCTCTTAGGCTTGATTCGAGGTAAGTGATGGTTGAATTGTTTCCCATTATATATGTATGTTAACTATCCCACTACTAATAATTTTAGAATATGTGGTTAGAGAGTTAGAAAGGGATGAAATTAATATGATATCTTGTTGTCAATCTCATGTAATAAACATGTCTTATTTGCTTGTGTTTTACAAGTGTAATTATATTTATTGTGATTACGATTTTTATGGTATCTTGTGTGATTCTCGGTCCGCTTGGGTATCACGCCTCTTACATATTATCAATTGGCTCGGATACCACATATGTATAGGTACCGCACTTGGTACATATTATTCGTTGGCTGAAGTATCACACACGGTACATATTATCGATTGACTTAGGTAACACGCTCATAAGGAATATCAATAAGATGATATGGTAACCACGTCTGTTATAGATTTCATATACTTAGTAGCACATGTGATTGTTCTGTTTGTTGGTTCCATGAGTGAACCAGACTTATTTAATTATAACGGTATTTGGTATATTTGGTGTGGTTGTACGTGAGGATGAGGACTGTATTATATTTGTGTATTGTCTTGTTTTAATATGTATTGGTTTCCTACTCATAATATAATTGGCGTTGGTTGATGATCCTACCAGTACACTATAGATTTTTTGTACCAATATTGCACTTGCTCTTCTTTTGTTGATTACATGAGATAATTTAGTGTCTACGACACAATCTGAGTTCAGAATCTCGCACTTCCTGAATACAAGGGTGAGCTACTTCATTTGGTATGCTATGAGTTCATATTTTCGGACTATTCCATTTTCCATACATATAATTGTTTTATTTTGGAGTTGAATCCCCATATTTTAGAATACGTGGATCTTTTGGTTCACTATTTTCAGTTTTAGGGGTTATTTTTACATATGTTTATTGATAATGATTTTTTTGTTATAAAACTTATTTTAATTGTTGAAAATTGTTACTTTAAGTTGTTTAGTTGATTGTGTTTTAGTAGATAATTGGTACTCGCATCCCGGGATTAGACTTGATGCCTCTCATGACGGGTCTAATCATGATAAATTTGATATAAATGTCTTAGGTTTGTTGATCTGGTCATACCAAAATAGGTCTTTTAGAGTTTGGCAAAACAGTAGGAGACTATATACTGTTCTTCTGTCTGCAAGACTTTAGGATATCATCTCCTCTTTTCATCTTATGTGCTATGACTTGATTCCAATTGGTATCAGTGATCCAAATATGTATCTAACTTCCTTCATTCTTTATTGATCGATCGTTGACACTAAATGTATTGGAGTAAGGTTACCAACTCCTATTGCAAAGTTGGTAGCTTAAGCACAAGGAAGTGGCAATGGTAGAGAAAGGTGTCAAGTTAGAGGAAGAGAAACACCTTGTCACGACTCAAGGATACAACCTAGATGTAATATGGTGTATAGAACCCCGAAGGACCGCATATAGGCCACTTAGATTTCATAATATAATAAATAGAATAATAAGAGAAATACAATAATCCAAGTCCATTAATTTTATAAAGGAAAGAGGAATTCTACAACACTTGTCGCATCATATTCATCTAATACAATAGAATAAAATTGGGCCTAGCTGATACATCATGTCCGAAAGAGAAATACATGAAAGAAACTAAAACAATAAAACTCCATCCTCGAAGCATGATGACTCACCAAAGCTCATAAATCTCAAACTCAACCACTAACCATGAAAGTGATGACCCTGACTGTTGACCCTACATTTGGGAAAATATAGATAACAATATGCAGTAATACAAAACAATATAACAAGTATGAGAGTCACGCATAAAACAGTTAAATCATGCTAAAGGGGACATTTAATTTCATAAAATGTAATTGAACAAGATAAAACATTATATAAAAAAGTTAGAAAACATAAGTCATAAAAACATGGTCAATGCAATATAACATCATCTTTAAAGCCTTTGAACTCATATGTCACACTTCTTTAAGTAACCTTAGTTCATTATTAGTGAAGAGAATTAGCCTTAACCAACATAGAGACCATGCGAGTTATAACATGATCCCTCATTGTCTTCCAACTGAAAAGGGTTGTATGCCTTACAAAGATAAGGACCATAAATTTGAGCTATAGTGGATCCACTAGCTAATGTCTATCTGAGACAATCATTCTATGGGGGACCATATGTAAGGGATAAAGATATTGCTACTATAAACCCTACCTTTACTAAGGGAGAGCTTCCATCTCAATATACTCTCGATACTAAGCATAAATCTCACAGAATAGTAATTTCTTACTTGTTCTTATTATTCATCGAAAGGCATGTCATTTTTCAATCCAAGCTAGGTCATGATCCATGGAAAGGTATCATTTATAGTCAATAAGCTAGGTTTTATTAGATTATATCTTAATCTTTGATCCAATTAGGTGAGAAGACCTTTCAACCTTTAGAACCCTTATTATGTGAGAAAACCTTTCACGTCATTCATTCACGTGTTTATGAGAAAAATCCTTTCAATAACACAACAACAACGTCACTATTGATACTTTACTCTCAAATCATTCTAAAAAAATTTGCATAGATTTCATAAGAATGTACATAATTCCATAATTTACCTTTCAAGGTTCAAAATCAACTTTCAATCGTCAACCTTTAGAGAACATGGGTTCGCTATGGATTTCATCATATATATATATATATATATATATATATATATATATATATATATATATATATATATATATATATATATATATATATATATATATATATATATATATATATATATCAATACATTCTTAATTTCATAAAACTCTTTCTTTCTAATTAGTAGTGTAGACATGGAAGTGATAACCAAAAATAGTACATTTATGCACTAAACATGATATATGTGAAATTGTGGTTATTCGAATAAAAATATTTCAGACTCGAAATAAGAGTCATATGGATAACATATGTCATTTGGTAGGTTTTAAAGGTACAATAAGAACAAAGGAAGCCTATAATCATTTCCCAGGTTAAATGTTGCTCATGATTTTGCTTCAACCAACATTTATGCCGAGTTTTAGAACAAAAGTCATACCATTGAATTTTATATCTGAAGCTCACCATATAATGCACAAGAAACAATGAGGTCGAATTTGTTTCAACCGTAACTTTAAGCAAAACAGTTTCTCAAGTATTACATAGATATATAAAGTGATACCAAAAGAAGTCTAAGGTCACAAGAAAGTTGGTTTGTGTTGTCATATAGTTTAGCACTTTATTATTTTTTTATGCACATTTCTAAGTATGTTGATACCAACAAAGTCAATATTTTACTAAATAAAAAAAATTCTCTTTTTTTTCCCCAGTTTTTATGAAGAGGACTTTCTTTCCTTTTTTGGTTGGACTCAACATCATAATATGGTTGCCTACGTGCCTTATCAGCGCAAGAATCATGTCGCAGTTCAGAAATATTATTAACAACATTTTTTAAGGAAAAATTTCTTTATTAGAATGGATAAACAATTTTCTTTTCTGAATTTTTAAATAAAGATCAGGATTACTTTATTTTTGAAATTTTTATATAAGGATCACTAAAACCGAGGAAGATTGCCTACGTATCTCATCAAGGTGAGAATCAGGTGTGCGTAGTTCATTGAGATTGGACAGTTAAAAAAATATAAAGATATTAAAACTTCATGTAACATATATCTAAGTGGTCAAGCAAGAGAGGGATACTTGTCCTAACGGACCCAACTCTTATTTTGAGGCTCACTTAAGTCACATGCAAATTATGCAAATAAGTGTAGTCTTCTAAGAATAACTCTTTCTATATTCTAATTTACCAAATTCAAACCTGAATAAGATAGGTGTCTAGACTGTCTTACCCCGAGTGGACAACTCGAGTCAGGTAGAAACAACTTATCGGTAACAACGCTATTCCGACTTCATTGCTGGTCTAACCCCACCTAACATGTGAGACTAAAAACATTCACTAGGTTCCAAGACACTTCTGTTTTATCTTAAGAGAAAGTAGAATACATAGCTGCATTCATGTGACTGTGTGTGAATGTGTACAGAAACTTATAATGGTTATGCAAAAGAATACAGTTTTATACAATTCAACAATAGAAAACGATAGCATGTAGCACATTAGACCATCAAACACAATATATCCAATAAAATAAAATAATAAATCAAATAAAGGTCAATATAACAAAACTCGAACTCTTGTTAGGTCCCCAGCTAAATCGCCAGAGATGTTATACCCCTTTTCGTGCGTGCGGCGTAAGGGTTTTATCAATTTATGTGACGGTATTGATTTAGGGATTATTTTATTTTTCATAAACGCCACTTGAAATTGAGTTATGGTATTCCAAATCACCTTCCCAATCAAAAGGAATCACTCTTCAATTTTGATCTGCGAATCAGATATTCAGGTAAGAAATTCTTTTGACCGAGAGAAAATATTAGGCATCCCTCGAGTCCCGTGGTTCTAGCAAGGTCGTTTTCATTGAATCAAACTTGACTTAATTTTATTATTACTATTCTTTTGGATATATTATTCCAGGTCATGATTTGCTCATATTTATTTTATTTGTTGAACTTTTATTTGATTTCAACCTTGATGTGTAACCACATTCTTGGTCTTGATGTTTAGAGAAAAGGTAATTCCAAGAACTTTCATTTGATATATTATGGGACACCTAACTCATTCATTACTGAAAGTTATGGTCATTTGAAATTGATGCAAAACTCATAATTTATGCCTTACTTGCAAAATTTTAGATTTTGCTATTTCCAATTTACTTCTTTCTGTTTTATCTCTTTTAAATATCGACGTTTCAAAATATCTCCTTATTTGTAGCATTCTTCCTTTAAAGATATTAGTCTAAGTAGACTAAGAGTGATAAAATAAATACCCAGCCTAAACACTCAATTTTTTTTATGTAACACAACATTTTAATTAAAATAAATGCCAAGAAAATGATTAGTACCTTAATTTGGAATTTCTCTGAATTCAAATAGATGTGGGTTTCCCTTATTCATGTCCTTCTCACCCTACCAAGTAGCTTGCTTACCATACGAATTTCTCCATAAGACAATGTTTGATGCTATCTTCTTGGTTCTCAACTTGCGAACCTCACGATCTAGAACCTGAATGGGAATCTCCTTGTACGATAAGTTATCCGTACTACTAATGTATTCAATTAATATAATAAGGGAATTATCACCCATACACTTCTTCAACATTTAAACATGAAATACTGGATGAATCGATGATAACTTTGACGGTAGCTCCAACTCACAAGTTACATTGTCAATCCTCTTGGATATCCTATAAGAACGAATATATCAAGGACTATGCTTCCCATTCTTACCAAATCTCATAACAACCTTCATGGGTGAAATCTTCAAATGATCCTAATCATCTACCTCAAACTCTAAGTCTCTTCTCCAAACATCAGTATAGGATTTTTGATGAATGTGCTATTTTCAACCTCTATTGAATAATCTTCACTTTTTCCACAGCTTGACGAACCAAATCTTGTTCTATCAATCCATATTCACTTACCTCAAACCAACCAATAAGAGATCTACATCTTTTCCCATAAAGAGCCTCACAAGAAGTCATCTGGATGTTAGAATGATATCTATTGTTGTAAGCAAACTCTATAAGAGGTAAGTGATCATCGCAATTACCCTTAAAACCGATCATGCACACCGTCAAATATCCTATAAAGTTTTAATAGTGCACTCTTCCTGGCCATCTATTTGTGGACAATAGTACTAAAATTCACTTTTGAACCCAAACAAGTCTGGAAAGACTTCTTGTGCGGTAAATAGCTCACCTCTATCTGAAATGATGGACACCAAAACTCCATGAAGTGTGACTACCTCTTGAATATATAAATTAGTATAATCTTCGCTAAATGTGTAGTCTTTACCAGTAATAAATGAGATAATATAGTCATTTGATCTACAATCACCCAAATTGAATCATGTTGCCTACAAAACCATGGTAAAATTGTATTCATATTGATCATCTTCTACTTCCATTCCGGAAGTTCTATATTCTGAGCCAGACCACCGGGCCTTTAGTGTTATACCTTGACTTGTTTGCGATTCCACCACTTGGAAACGAACTTTGTGATACTCTTGTTCATACTACTGTAATGGTAGACTTCTCTCAAGTCACAATAAATATTTGTTGAACCTGAATGGATACGATATCTAAAGATATGAGCTTCATCCATGTTCCTTCATAACTCAATAAACCATCTCCATCTTGTTCAAAAGTCATCGCTCTTTGCTTATGAATATATGTCTTTAATTCAATAAAAATAGGATCTTGGTCTTTATTTCTCATCCACTTCAGACACTAGTGACGATTCAGCCCCATTAATCACCACTTTCCCTCATTCATTAGAATCCATCAATCAGACCCCTAATCGCGCAAATCTTGTGCACATCTCTTGCTAACTCTTTCTTATCCTCCATAACATGGGAAGTACTACCCATGGACATCCTGCCCAAGGCATCAAAACAAAATTAGCCTTATTTGGGTGATAGAGAATGCTCATGTCATAATCCTTGATTAATTCCAACCCCCTCCTCAATCCTAGATTAAGCTCTTTCTGACTAAACACATATTGAAAACTCTTGTGATCGGTGAAGACATCTACATGAACACCATAAAGATTGTGACACCACATTTTCAAAGTGAATACTACAGTACCCAACTCTAGATCATGGGTTGGGTGATTCCTCTCGTGAATCTTAAGATGTTTGGAGGCATAATTTATAACTTTGTCATTCTGCATCAATACACAACCCAGTCCAACTATGGATGCATCACAATATACAATAAAACCTTGTGTACATTTTGGTAAGGTCAACACTTGGTAGTAGTCAACCTAGTTTTCAGTTCCGCAAAGCTCTTCTCGCAAGCTTCAGACAATTAAAACATAATTTTTTTATGAGTCAACTTGGTCAATGAGTATGAAATATATTAAACCCCTCGAGGAACCTTCTACAATAACCAGTCAATCCTAAGAAACTCCTAATATCAGATGGAGACGTGAGTCTAGGCAAATTCTGTACTGCCTCAATCTTTTAAGTGTCAACTCGAATCCCTTCACAAGAAATAATGTTTCCTATTAATGCCACAGTCTCAAGCTAAACTTCACACTTAGAGACTTTAGCATACAACTCTCTATCCTTGAGAGTTTGAAGAACTATTTTGAGATGACTAGCATGATTCTCCTCATTCCTCGAATAGATTAGAATGTCATCAATAAATACGATAACAAACACATCGAGAAAAGGCTTGAATAATTTGTTCATAAGTTCCATGAATGTTGTGGGAGCATTAGTTAGGCCAAAAGACATAACTAGAAACTCATAATGACCATATCGGGTCCTGAAAGCTATTTTAGAGATATCACTTTCTATAACTCTCAACTATTCATAGGCTAATATGACGTTTATCTTAGAAAAACAAGTGGCACCTTGAAATTAATAAAACAGATCATCAATTCTAAGAAGAGGATACTTATTCTTAATAGTAACCTTGTTCAATTGATGGTAATCTATACATATTCGAAGAGAACCATCTTTCTTCCTTACAAATAAGACTTGATCACCTCAAGGTGAGACACTTGGTCTAATAAAGTCTTTCTATAAAAGGTCTTTCAATTTCTACTTTATCTTTTTTATCTCATCTATAGACATTCTATAAGGAGGAATAGAGATAGAACGAGTATCGGGAAGAATAATATATCGAGGTTTATATCTCTCTTAGGAGGGACTGGGGGAAGATCATTTCGAAAGACCTCTTGAAACTCACTCACAATTGGAACTGAATGGATAGGTCGTCTCTAAACACTAGAGTCATTAACTTGGACAAAGTGATAGAAACACCCCTTGGAAACTATCTTTCTCGCTTTAAGGTAAGAAATAAAATGATACTTAGGCACTCGTTAACTACTCTGCCACTTAATAACTATATCATTAGGAAACGGGTACTTATATATTGTAGTTCTAAAATCACAGAAGCATAAAAGACATGAAATCAATCCATCCAAGAGTTTTATCAATAAGTACAATGTCTAATTTGACTAGGTCAGTCATGGTGTCCTTATGATTGATGAAAACGGTACAAGCACAATAAACTCTCTATAAGAATAGACTCAGCAACAGGTACAAACACTGAAGGGAATAAAAGTTGCTCATGAAGGATATCAAATTTCATAGAAACATATGGATTCACAAAAGATAGACTCCTTGGATCTAGCAATACATATACTTCAAAAGTAAAGACTTTGATCATACTAGTTATGACATCAAGTGAATTCTCTTGCTCCTAGCGACTAGTGATATCAAACATACGGTTTTCTAATCTGTCTGTCCCTGAAGTAGCTCATCCAGGTGCAACTCTATCTGGCTGAACCATTGCATAAGAGTGGGATATATTTCCCCCATTGACACTGTCTTGCCTGTACTTAGGGCACTCTCTCATAAAGTGACCATCCTGGCCACACTTGAAGCAACTAATGCAGACATCACGACACACTCCTGAGTTGTTCCTACCATACTTAGCACATGCAAAAGTCTCGTTACCTCTTTATGATGTGTAGGTCTAGCTCTGAAATTCTGTGAATTCTAATTCTTGGACACACATCTGTTCATTTGTGCAAGTGAACTTGCAGATGATGGAGCAGGTTCATTTGTCTTGTGTTAAAATAACACTAGATTGCATTACTCTTCTGCTTCCCGAGCTCATTTCCTGATATTTTTTCCTTCTTATATTAATACTCTTCTTTATCCCTCATCTTATATTTCTCAACCTGTTGCACATGGATCATAAGTCTTGATATGTCCATATCTCCTACCACATAGTTGCCTTTCCCTCTTTACTTGATAGAAGAGACAGCCCACCAAAGAACAGACTCATCCTACTCCTCATGTCAACAACCATCTCTAGAGCATAATGGTGCAGTTGGGGGAACTCGAGGTTATACTTAAGCACTCTTATAGATTAGTGCTTAAAAGTAAGGAATTTCCTTAACTTGGCCTCTCTTAGCTCGCAAGGGAAAAAAGCTCCCCATGAAGGCTCCTGAAACACCGCCCAACTCACAATTGGTTCACCTTCATCAATATTCTTGTTCTATTGGTAAAACTAGATTCTAGAGACATCCTTCAATTTGTACACAACTAGTTCCACTCTCTCAATATCAGCAATATGCATAATCTCAAAAAACTATTGTAGTTTTTCCACAAAGTTCTACGGATCCTTAGTGACACTTGTACTAGTGAAACTTAGATGATTCATCTTTAAGAAATCATGGATTCTGGACATATTAGTCACATCCTTTTGATCCCCTCTATGCTGACCAACTTTATTGGACCCCACTTGACTCAACAACCAGATTAAATTCTGAAGCTCAACATTTGTGACATCTCCTTGGGGTTGCACTTCTGGTGCATTAGTTACCCCTTGATCCTTAACATTCCTCCTAGCAAGAAGACCTCGGAAATCTCTTCGGGGAGGTATGATATGAAAGATAAGGAGTTATAAGTAAACTTTATAAAGTTAAACTCTATCACACGAAAATGGTATGAAAGAAGTGAGGTAATTCCTAAATATTACAAAATCTTAATTATAGATGTGGCACTCTTCACACTAAACACTATGACTCTATAAATACGACTTCATAGACATCCTAGGACTTTTGAACTCTGTAAACTGATACATTGTCACGCCCCGAGCCAACACCCTGGAATGTCCAGCATTGGAGAACCATTGATAAAGACTCACGACATCCTAATAAAACCTAAAATGATAAAGAAAAATAAATGGATCCTCCAAAAGCAAGGTTGCTCACCAACAACTCTGAAACTCAACTAGATCACCGAAGTAGTAGATGTTGATCCTTGTTTCCTGTATTTGCATCACAAATGGCGTCTTTACATGTAATGTACGAGCATGTGAGGGGGAATCTACAAATTGACATAAAATTGAACAGGAAATGAAGAAATACTTACTTCATCTCAACTCACCCATTTTTCAATAAAAAGAAATAGAAATAATATGGTATAAAGAAAAGTTTTAAAATGGTAGATAAAAACTTAATGTGTTAGAAAATACAATACAAACTCTGTTTGTATGCAAAAATACAAAATAAACTGTTGGGAGATCCTCTAACGACAACCATCACTATGAGCTATGTGATTATACATCGTCTAGCCCAAGCTGCCTGAACTGTCCTATACTTTGCTGGGGTATAGAACTCCTTAACTAAGTGGATCCAGTAATCTATGCTAAAAGACAATAATGAATCATCTAACAAGTATGACCCTTTCTACCCACGTTGGCAACTTAGTTTATGTGGGATCTAAGTTGTTACAACTCTCCCCCATATTGGTGTTAGGTACTACTCCAGTTATATTACTTATCTCATTATGCTTTAAAGAAAACATTGTCTCTTCCTCAGTTTTGAGATTATTACTCAAAAGGTTTCTCAAAAAAGAGATAAGACTGAAAACTACTCATGAACTCTTTGGAAAATAGTGTTTCCTCTCGTCTTAAATGTAAAAACATTTGCTTTTGGGAATACTCAGTTTCCATATATCATTTTACAGAAAATGAACTCATCTCTACTCTTCCTCAACTTAGTTCTTAAGTCATTTAAAATAATTGTTTAACCAATTGTAAAATACTTCTTAAAATGACTCAGAGAACTCTCAAGACTTAGCCTTAGCTCTACCTTGAATTTGAATTTATGGATTCAAGATGATTATTCATGTTTATGAATGATTTCTAGATGTTTAGAATCGATAGGGAGTAAAGGTATACTTTAGGAGAACATAGACGGTAAAACGATGGAAAAGGGTGGGTAAAGACGACCCGGGCGCACTGATGGCATATCCGAGGCACGTCGCACCACCATTCCCTCAGATAATTTCAACAATTTTTCTACTCGTTTTCTGACCTTAATTAGACTATAATAGAATAATTTCTTTCCCAATCACTCAGAATCGAATACTCAACTTATGTAGATGATAATTTACTCGAAACAAACCCTCAAACCACTAACACTTATCTCAAGAACTCATTCAAATCCCAACAATCAAGATTATGAAAGGTATTCCAAGAAAACTCAACAAGAACTCAAATGCTTCAACTTTAAGAAATAATTTGGGATGAAAATAAGATGATTGACATGTGGGTAACACTTTGAGAACTCATATACCTCTTAAGGATCAATCCCATAGAGAAAATCACAAGAAACCCTCAAGAACTCGACTAACGCTTGAATCTTCTCCTCTTTTCTTCTCTTTTATTTTCTTGAACTCTTTGCTAAAACTCTAAGCGTATTTTGATTTGGGAAAACTGAACTAAATCAGTTTAGATCCCTGACTATTCACTAAAATGCTTAAAAACTGAAAGGGTAAGGAAAAGACCAAACTACCCCTCATTTTTTGGGGTAATTTTTCTTAAATGGACAACCTGACTTCTAACAGACATATCTCCCTCATACAATCTCAAAAATTAGCAAAGTCAGTGGCTTCAGAAAGAGATTTCCAAGACCTTTCATTTGATATCTTACGGGCTAGCTAACTCACCACGTATTGAAATTTATGGTTGTTTGAAGTTGACCCAAAACTCATAACTTATGCCTAACTTACAAAATTTCAGATTTTTATATTTTCAATGTAGTTCTTTCTATTTTTATCTCTTTCAAATAACAAATGTTAAAATTTCTAACATTTAAAAAGAGGAATTTGGGAACTCAGTGAATGGAAGAAAACCATGGATGAAAACCATTATACCTTGAAGTCAATTGTTAATCACTAATGGAGGAATTGACTTGACTTGAAACCTTAGGTTGAAAGATGTGATTTCTAGAAAGAGAAATATCTAAGAGGAAGTCTTTTTCGTCTTTCTAGGAATTTGAGAGAGCCCTTTTTAATTTGGGGAAAATTGAGAGTACCATATTTATATAGGTCTTTATATGAAAGATAAACCGACGTAGAATAAAATTAAAATAATGTGAAAATACTCAAAGGACCCTGACTTAAAACTGGAAATTATTAATGTTGGTGCTCAACAAAGGACACTCGGCGACTCACCAAGTGAGCCTTTAGCTCACCAAAATTTGCAGTATGTCGACTCTTGAATATTGTAAAAAGGTGATAGGGAGGGTCTTTTGGTGAAACGCCAACCAGAATAGAGATCTCAACTGAGATCATCTAATGTTCTAGAATACTGGAAGGCTAAGATCAAGATAAAAGGCAAAGGGGTTTCCACTTGGCGAATTGCCAAGTCACTCGACCTTTACACTACTTCGCCAAGTTGTCTAAGAAAAAGATTACATTTCATTTCTCTGAATCTGGGGTGTGACACTTAATTATCTGACTTAGCCACACGTCATTGCTCTCATGTAAAGGTTAGAATCTCATACTTGTACCACTCACAATTCTAAAAGCTAACACTTTAATTTTGTACCTACTCTATGTCAAATCTACCATATTAGATCTCAAACTAACATCATCACCCTCATATTTCCATTCTTTTTTACCACCGCACCCATCTCAAAATCAGGCGTAATGTTTATTATTAAACCTAGATATCAATATAATTGTTCGCTTACTATACTTTCTTACAAGTATAGGTACAAATTAAGAAACACCGACCCACTAAAATCTCATAACAAGTGGTCAATTTTTATCTCTCTGTCTACATACTTAGGAATTATCGTCACATTCAATTTCATGACTTAAGTACTATTTACCCATCCACTATATCATTGCCTGGTTAGTTCTATAACCCTTTGAATTCCAAAGAAATCATAAACCTAGCTTAAATCTATCATCTCATGAATGCTCCTGCACTTCTATTCAACACATACAAAAGGTCGTTACTAACATAATGACACATCATCATAAACTCTTTTTTGGTTAAAGTATACTCTAACTCATCCTAAGTAGTAACTATTTCTCCAACTCATATCATCAACTCTTATACAAGGTTATTATTCCTTAGTCTACCCATTAGGAAAAACTCATCGTAAATAACTTAATGAGTGCATGACTACAACAACACACTTTTCCTGATCACTATCGGCCTTCCTTAGATTGAACCTCTTTATGTATTCTTATAACTTTGGGCACTTACTACTAATTCTTATAACCTTGTTCTTATGTTATATTTTCGGGAGAAAATACCACCCAAACTATACAACGCACCTCCTCAGAATGCACTCAATTGGATTAAGGTTTAGAGAAAAGAGTACATCTCACTTTTATCTTGAACAAATGGTTCACATGAATAAGAGTGCATTCTTTCGAAACTTAACACTTAAAATCACTTATGGTCTTCTCTCAATCCCCTATGCAACCTCATGACTTTCTCAAGATTTTAGCTAAGAGCAACTCATCTATAAGGATATGGGCTTTACTTTTCAACCACCTTGATTATGAGGGGTCATTGAATGGATTTGATAAATGAACGAGTTTTGAATAACTTCCTTAGGACATAGTTCTATTGCATGATTTGGAGTATAAAAGAAGGAAAACCTTTCTTAAATGTCTATAATCCCTCATTTATAGAATTGGGTTCGTCACAACCATAAATAAAATCTTATTGAAATGGCTTCATAAACATCCTAGGACACTTGAACTTTGTGCTTTGATACCAAGTTTGTCACGACCTGAGCCTATACCTGGGTGTGGCCAACACTCGAGAACCATTACAGGTCCCCAAATGAACTCTCGTCCCAGCTGACTACAAGCGGAAGACTAACTCAAGTATACATAAACACAAAATTGAAAGAAACGTTTTCAAAGAGTTTACTGAATCTCAAAACATTACAAAATATAAGTTTTAAATTGAATATCTGTAACTGAAAGACTATCCAAAATTGTCTATCTATGAAGCCTCTACTATACAAATATAAGCATTGGGACAATACCCATGACTCCTAAAAGGAACTACTAGTAACAACTCATAAAAATTAGAGTCCTTTGAAAGCGAGGAGACCTCACTCGAAAGTTGACAAGCGGATGAAATGATCTCAAAGGATTCTTGTTAAGGATTCAAAGAACATGTATATGCATCATTAAATATGTAGGTCGAATAATATTAGTACATTGAATGTACGAGTATGCAATATAGGTGAATAACAAATAACTGAAAGAAAGGAATGCAATAGATAACAATGTAGTCAAGCTGATATTAAAGAAATAAAGGAGTTAAATTATTTACGAGTTAAAAAAATACTTTTTCATCTTTGAACTCAACATAATAAGTGATATATAAAAGTACACTTCAACTCCACTGGAGATTCTTTAATAGACAACCATCACTATGAGTTACATAATGATATAACGTCTCGCCCACGCTGCTAGAACGGTCTTATACCTTGTCGAGGTATAGAACACTTCAACTAAGTGGATGCATTCAGCTATGCCCGAAGGCATCTAGGATTCATCTAAAAAGTATGATCTTGTACCTATGTAGGCATATATGGTTTATGAGAAACGTGAGTTGTCTGAACTCATTCGTATATAAGTGCTCGATACTACTCCCAATAATATATGATCATTCACAATGTTAATAAACATATTCTTCCTTTAGTTTGAGATAATTTCTCAAACTTCCTTCTTAAAAGAGGTAACTTCTCTTGAAATATGTTAGAACTCAGAACACATTTAGAAATCAAAGTTTTCCTTTTATCAATGTAAAAATTGATACCTTTGGGAATACATAGTTCCCTTATACTCTTACTCAATTCATACTTGAAAAATCTTTATCAAAAATAATTAAGATCATATTGTGATATGATTATTGTTGACTCGCGAAGTCATACTGCATAAACATTGATGACATAACTAGATACCGTACTGCTTAAACATTTATGACATACTCGATTGTCATACAAATCATGTTTTGGTAACTCTCTCTTAAAACTCATTTTTACATCCTCAAATCTCATTTTAAAACTCAAGTGTTGACTTTAAAAAGCTTCTCGAGATTAATAACTCAATTCATAGGGTTCATGCGGGATCATGGACAAGAACGACTCAACTTAAGAATTTTTATAGCAATATGGAAACTCAGTACTCATAACTCAAGAACTCGGAACTCGATGATACTACTCTTCTAAAAAAATATTAAATTTATAGGGTTCATGTTAAAATATAGACATGAACAAATTAACTCAAGAATCTTAATGCATAACATATAGATCATAATTTTTTATTTAACCTTGGATTGTTGCAAAATTGGTGGCCTTGGAAAGAAGATTCAAATACCTTTAATTTGATCAGTTATAGGTCTGTAACCTGTCACGAACCAATCCATCGGATCGTGTGGGCACCTACTCTAATACTTACGTAGGAGAACCCTCAAAACACAACAACTAGAAACCATGCGGAATTTAAATAAAATGAACTCAAGCTAAGGAAGTTTAAGAATTAACTCATTCAAAATACAAATTTACTAAATTAAAAAAAAAATAGTTTACCAATACAAGAGCCACTTAGGTAATAATAGGGTCAGTTAAACAAAGGATACAACTTCACCATACGGATAGAAAAGTCAAAGCTGCTGGATGATTTCTTCGTCTTCACCTAAGGAAACTTCACCATTCCTGCATCTAGACTATATCAAAAGACAGAGCAAGAGTAGTATCAGTACAACCACACGTGCTGGTAGGAATCATCGGTAAACCTGACACCACCTCATAATATATGAACTGAATAGTAAAAGATCATGTCTAGACCCATCGCTTCTCCAACCTTAGCTTGTTCTTAGAACTCCTTCCAATTGCCAAGTATCTTTTCACTACGAGGTTATAACCTAAATACCCAACCACCTTGTATACTACTAGTACTGCTACCACACTTAAGACTCCATTAGTTGATAGCTTAACTATACTAGCCATATTGTATACTACAATTACCACTACCACCCTTAAGGTTTTATTAGATCATAGCATAAACATGCTAGCCACATTGAATACTACACGTACCACTACCACCCTTAAGGTTCCATTAGATCATAGCTTCAACATACTAACAATATTGTATATCACAAGTACCACTACTACCCTTAAGGTTCCATTAGATCATAGCTTAAACATACTGCCCACATTGTATAATACAAGTATCACTACCACCCTTCATGTTCCATTAGATCATAAATAAAAAAAATCATCATATAGATACATATGCACACCTCACGATATTGAGCATTACATATTCACCATATGCATTTTATCACAAGTAGTTGGCCCTCTCACTGGAACCAAAGTCAAACTGTTAGCATGTCGAAACGTGGCAATTTGATCCAAGTTTTATGCCAGAATGTGGCAACCGATCCTACTTTGTATGTCAGAACGTGGTAGTTGATCCCACTTAGTATGACAGAACGTGACAGTCGATCCAGTTAGTTTGTCGGAACTTGGAAATTCGATCCAAGTTAGTATGCCGGAATGTGGCAATCCGATCAAAATCACATATCAAAATCAACATCTAAGCAACACTTTCATAGCGTCGATAATTCACATATCTCGTTTCAATATCAAAGACCATTACCAGAACATGCATACATATACAAGTATCACAGCAAAGCAAAAAAAATGTATATCACCCCACCATAGGATCATAGCCAACACCTAGTCACATGCTTAAATACGTATAGGTTCCCTCAATTTCTTCTAACGGAATTAACAAGTTCAATCTCAGTTCTTCGTAAAGTTTTCTTACTAGTTTTTCCTTAAACTAACTACAACTCTTTATTACAATTATCACAATAACATTCAAAGATAGTATATTTCAAAAATCCTTCCTTCTACCGGCACCATGACTTAACACGAAACTCGTTCAAAGACACAATTAAGAACCTCGGCCGCTTACAATCTCAAAACGATACTAACCCCACAAACATTGAATTAAGCAAATTTTCACGAAATCACTCATGCACAAAGGTCTACCCGTATCTGATACTGTTGAATTCATATATTACAAAATAAACATAGATTTACCACTACTCAAATATAAAAACCTAACCTACCTGAGCGCCAAGCAATTTTAATAGGTTTTTGTTCTGTTT
The DNA here is from genome assembly GCA_032847665.1 of Solanum chilense. Taxonomy (NCBI): domain Eukaryota; kingdom Viridiplantae; phylum Streptophyta; class Magnoliopsida; order Solanales; family Solanaceae; genus Solanum; species Solanum chilense. The sequence continues at coordinate 11,021,408 of CM064970.1, read as the reverse complement.
TCCAACTCTTTTAGATTTGCTACGGTGAATTTGGTCACGAACTCGCAAGATTTCACCATCTCTATGCTAAAAGCTCCTTCTCCTTCTTTTTCCAACCTTAACTAATTTTTTTGAGGTTTCTAGGGTAATTTACGACCTATTGGGTATTCTAGAAAGATTAAGAAATAAGTATTTTTTTGTAATTACGGTTCTGCCTCGCCGATCCCTCTATAGCGGAGTAAGTTGTCGTTGTAGCGCCGCCGCATCAGCGGCATCTATCCCGTTGTAGCGTGACAGAGCCCAAATTTTTTGCTGAGTTCTGCTCTTCTCAGATAACGACGGTTCGGGTCTTTCCATAACTCTTTGTATTCTAAAAGATATGGTCGTTTGAAGTTAACTTAAGTAGAATCTTACATTAAAACTTAATCGGTAAGGAAACTTTAAACTCAACTTTGTTCCTGGATTTTTTGGTGACCTTCATTGACATCCAAAATCATTCCCATACCAAATTATTTTCCTTTACATATATTAAAATTTTAAGAATAACCCGATAAGACCTTATATGCTATTAAAGAATAGTTAAGGGCTTATCTTAGATTGAGGTTTTACAATAGCTGCATTAGGAACATTCCAATCTGATTTAATATTCATTAATCTAAGCGCAACTAACAAGGTAAAATGCGGACTCCCTTCATATAATGGACGACTAGACTTTTCTAATTGATCATAGAAGCTTCTTGCTTCTTCATTAGGAGCTTCATCAAAATATTGTTAGGGTTACATCCCACCTTCAACTCCAAAAGCTTTATTGATCATTTCATGAACCATATCATGTTCAATATTCTATTGTCATGTTCAAACCTAATTTGTCCATGTGGTACAAGTATATTATATTCATCTACGGGCATTGAATTATAAAACATATCATTCAATCCATCTATTTCTTCATGAGCAATTCATACAAAATATTTAAGCTTAAATCAATTACTGTACAAATGAACGATGATTGTATTTGGATTAAAAAAATTAAGCACCTACATTCACTACAAGGACACCTAACTAATCCATTATGCTTGAAAATATCCAGTGGCATTGTATGTATAATTAAAACCTCTAACACTGTCAATAAGCTTAGTTTTAAAACAACCACTAGTTTTATAATACATATTATACATCCACAAACGATGATCTATCTAAATATATATAAATATTCAATTATACATTAAATAATTTAACTACATTAAACTAATTTATTTATATTGTTCATGCATATTTATAATTACTCCTAGTTAGTTCATAAATATTACATTTCAAGATCTACAAAGTCTAAGATTTTAAATAATTAATTATATTTCTAATTAAATTCAGGTTATTATAAATTAAGTTCAAAGTTCTAATTAAGTTCATATATATTAAGGTCGGTAAAATTTTCAGTACTTAAAATTTTAAATTAAGTTCAAAGTTCTAATAAAGATCAACTTTATATTTCAAGATTTCAAGTTCATATTTCCCAATTAAGTTCAAGTTATTATAAATTAAGTTCAAATATATCAAGTTCAATAAGATTTCAGTTAATTCAAACTTCAAATTAAATTCAATGCTCTAATTAGGTTCAAGCTCAATTAATTAAGTTCATAAAGACTACAGTTTAAGTATCAAGATATCCATAGTTCAAACCTAATAAATTCATAAATTCTACGATACAAAATTTCTATAGTTCACAACTTAAAGTTGTAAAATCTTATAATAATTCAAAATTTCTGAAGTTCACAGCCTAGAGTTTTAAGATCCTACAATAATTCAAGATTTCTAAAGTTCACAACCTAAAATTCTGAAATCCAAAAATTCAAGTATTTAAAGATCATAATCTAATAAAGCTCTAAAATCCAAAAATTTAAATCTGTAGCTAATTTCTAAAATTATATATATATATATATATATATACTTCGAATCCAAGAATTCAAGTAACCTAATTTCAACTATCATATACTATCCGTTATTTGTCTAACTTCAAAGTAATCTAACTTTAATGTACAATCTACTAATATTTTAACTTCAACTTCCCAACTTACTAAATCGAAGAATTTCTATGTTGTAAAATTCAACTAATCTAATTATAACTTTCATATACTATTCGTCAATTCTCATTTCAAATATTTACACCGTTCACTAACCCTCAATCCACTTTAATTACTAATTAAAAAAAAAAAAAAAACTCATCAATATATATTCATCATGACATTCAAACATTCATCTTATATACTCAAAACAATTCAATTACTAACTTATAACCTCAAATTAACACTTCACTAATTAACAATCAATCAGATTTAAAGAAATCCTAATTCATAATCAAATTCAAACTAGTCCTAAAATTAAAAAATTCCTAATTCATTCATTATCCAACAATCAACAATTCTAACTAACAATCAATAAAACAAAAACTCAATAAACTAACTAACATAATCAAATATAGCTAGAATTGATGAAGCACCAACCTTAAAGCATTGGCGGGTGAGGGGGGTGTAGTTTAGATCTTTAGAGACAAGGAATAATCAAATACAACTAGAATTGATGAAGCACTAACCTTAAAGCATTGGCGGGTTGGTGGGGGGGAGGGTAGTTTAAATCTTTAGAGACAAGGAAGAGAGGAAAAGAGAGAGGATGAGGGAAAGAGAAAATAAGGGAATTTGTATTTGGTCTCCCACATATTTTAGAAAAACGATCGATAGAGTCTCTTCGTTTGTCCCTTTATTAGAATATTTGATCAACATTTTGATTTAAAAGCGACGGACTAAATAACAATGTCCGTCGCTTTTTTAAAGTGCTTGACCAAATTACAATTACTCAAAAACGATGGACAATGTGGTTATTATTTTATTTAAAAATTTATTATTTAATAAAAAGTGACAGACGATTCCTATACTTCTATTAATCAAACAATTGATAATTTTATATTTTTTTATGAAAAAATCCATCAAACAGCGGTGGATTAAGAGATTTCGTCCGTCGTTTTTTGTAAAAGATTAAAAAATAATTATTTTGTCAAATAAAGTGATAAATAACATCGTTTTTCTGAACGACACCATCCGTCGCTTTTCTGTTCGTTGTTTTCATGCATACAATTTAGTAGTGCAATTTAATAGAATGGAATAAATACAAATCATTCATCAAGACGACCACGCACATTGGCATAGTTGATCATTTGAGTCTTATACGCATTAATTAAATTGAATACTATTGTTCATAATGTTTTCCTAATTCCCTTGGATCCCCACAAAGAAAAAACAGAAAGCTAACTTAAAAATATTCTTTGTCATGGTGTCTTGTGATCTATCTCCATGTGCATCACCAATGTTCTCATGTGAAAGATCCAAGAGGTATAGTATATAGCAGTTAAGATGTTAGAATAGGATTTTAATGTTTGATAGCGAGTCATTTTTTGGATATCCATACGATTTCTGTTGTATGTGATCACAAATATGTTTATTTATCACGTTCAATATTTGACATGAATGTACGTGACATTCCTTCCCCCGCCCACAATCATAACAGCATTCAGTGGCATTTATTTAGCGGTAATAGTAAATATAAGTTTGAGTAGAGGCGTCTATATGAGTTGACTCACTCTATCTAAATTAACTTACACGGGCGTTAAATTGATGGAACAAGCTGGCTGACCCATTTATTTTTGTGGCCATAAAAAAGGTCAGTTAAACCCACGATTACGTGGCTAAAAGCTATGCCGGATTAGCTTATTTTTTACAACAAAATTGATAATTTTTTCATATGTATATATATTGACAAGAGAATTTTACATGGAATTAGTTCAATACTTGATAATCAAATCCACAAATAAAATTATCTTTATAGTACTTATTAAGTTTGATTTCAAATAAAAGTATAAATAGCTAAGTAGAAATATTAATTTAATTTTTTTTCTAATGATCATAATAAAACACAAAAAAATATGACAAATATTCCATACAGTACGTGGAGTGATTATCTAGAAATTTTAGAAAAAATTATTTTATGTATTACATATTTTATAAATTGAATTTGTAATTTAATTTCAATACTTAAAACATTAAATCGATTTGAGTTTTGACTCTTGTTATTTTTAATACTTTTATTTTATTTTTATTTTTATTTTTAATTAATTTTTATTTGGCCCATGGATCAATCCTATTCATATTTCTCAAGCCCCACAAATTAATATGTTTATTTAGGTCAGGCAAAAAAAATCTTTAATGAGCTCCGAAAATCTTAGCTCAACTCTCAAATCACGGTTTAGATCCTTATGGCCTAACCCATATTAATGACTCGAATTTTTATAATCAACGCATATATTTAAAGTATTTAGCGACTTTGGATGACCGTTAAATATTTGTATAATAAATATTATGGCTGAAAAAAATATCTATTGCCACTAAATATATCTTTTGTCACAGTGCACCTCTCTAGAAAACATTACATCCCGTAGGGTCCTTAATGTTGCCTAGTATCTTTCAGTATTGGGCTGTCCATTTAATTCTCCATTGTCATCAAGAGACACAAAATAAACATATTTTTGACTCATAATTACGTAGATGAACATAGATAAAGACACAAAAGAAACATGTTGTTTTTGTAAATTTGTATTGATTAATTGGATGAATATTGCTTTCATGTCAAACATCTTGTGGAAGAGTCATACATAGGGTCAGCAAGTTAACAATATTCTGAACATTATAGATGTTTGCCATCATTTTTTCTGTCCCCTTCACAACCTAGTCATATTGACTTGTCAAATTAATTTTGCCTTTGGTTTTTTGATTAATTCAGGAGGTGCTTAAAATCAATTTTAAGCATTTCTTTTTTATTGTTTGAATAATTAAAAAAAAAACTGTGTTTAGTGACTTAGTTTTAAGTTAAAAAGACAAAAATAAATTAAAAAATCATATATGCAAAGCTATAAGCTTATCCAAATAGACTCTTTTTTTAAACGTGTCTATTACAAATTACGTAGAAAGGGGCATGCATAGTGATGGATCCAACTATAGGTTCAATGTGTATCAGAGTCTAATTTTACACATGTGTAAAAATAGACATAAACTAATCAACAATGTGTGAATACTCAAAGAAAGTGGGCAAAGTAATAGTGTACCTTGCCTTCTTAAGTAACAACACTTTGTTTCAATTTGTCCTAGACATGATTTGACACTTCTTTTTAAAATGTTTTGGACGGTTGTATTTATTTAATCTTAGTTTATTTTTATATCAGGATTAAGGACAGGTAAATGAGAGAATGAATCAAATGTTCATCAATAAGATAAAAAGTCAAAACACAATTCTCTATCCATGTGAAAAGCAGCTTAAATCAGATCAATTTTTTTTCTAGGGGATTTGGACTATCTAGTCCCCCTTAGATTATTCTGTATGTGATATCTCATGATTAACATGTGTTTCTGTTGTGTCTTTTGATTCTTTGACTTGATTTATTTAGTGGTGTTTCACATTAGCTATCATTTTTTTGGAATGACTTATTGGTTTCAATATCAACCTTTGATAATTTGTGCCCAAATAAAACACTGATTGGTGTGAAATAAAAACCTTAGACACATTGAAAGAAGTTATAATAATGTGGTAAGTATTTTTTATCGTTAATCAAGAGGTCTCAAGTCTTTTTGAGTATAAAATTGAATAAAAAATTACTTTTGTTAGAGAATATTTTACCTTCTAATGTGAAACTTCCTGACGTGAATTTAATTTAATTGAATTTTAATATGAATAGTGATATACAACTCCAATATTAGTATTGGGAAATCAAAAATAAATAAAAAACATACGAGGCATATGGGGAATTGATAGTCCTCAAAATGTACGGTCAGAATTTTCATTGTTTGATTACCAGACCACTCGGCAGGACACAACATCAAGTGGACGACATTTCTGTCAATGAGGCTATAAAATTTTGATCGAGAATATATGACAACAATACTAAACATGTATTCACTTTTTAAATTTTTTAAATATATGGAGTTTAAAGAACCAGAATTATATGGGAAAAAATATTTGAGTATGATTTAGAAGATATATTAAGTCAAAAGTGGAATGAAATAGATTTACAAGAATTAGATATAGAAAGAATAGATATATATGATTTAGAAATAGATTCAGATTAAAATGAATTATGAATATTTAAAATATTGGATAGAAACCATGGAAAAATAAAGTTATTAAACTACTTAATACAAAAAATTTATATATGTATCAAAGAACCCAAGATATTTCATATATAGAATATATAATGAGCAATCTTAAAGTTCATGTTAAATTAAGATATATATATTGTAGAGTAAAATATATTTTATTAGAAATTTCTTTTGATAATTGTTTTAATCTAATTATTTCTTCAAGATTGTTTATTATATATTCTATATATGAAATATCTTGGGTTCTTTGATACATATATAAATTTTTTTGTATTAAGTAGTTTAATAACCTTATTTTTTCCATGGTTTCTATCCAATATTTTAAATATTCATAGTTCATTTTAATCTGAATCTATTTCTAAATCATATATATCTATTCTTTCTAAATCATATATGTCTATTCTTTCTAAATCTTGACACAATGTTTGAAATAATATATCATTAAAATTCAAGCAAAATGGTTGTACTTTAATGATTTTTACTTGATGAATTATCAGTGTTATTTGAAATTCATACATATATGAAGATTTGTTTTTCGACCATATATTGAATTTTCAATTAAATTCAGCTCATACATTGTAGGACTCATTTAAAATGATACTCCACTTATAATTTTCTTTATAACGAAAATCCGACTCAAAATCTAATTATAAATATAGTAATTCCACCGTTACAACACAGCACAAGTTGATTTTCTACTACTTAATTTGCAGTGAAGAAGGTGTATGCATACATGGTCGGTGTGTATATATTAAACGTTGTATGACCATGAAATTATTTTCCTCCAGTTCAATATATTTTGGTCACAAGAATTTGAAATTCATTTTTTTAAAATAATTTAAGAAATATAAAAAAAATTAAGGAGATTATTACATATAAAGAGAATGAAAATGGATATATATAGTCAAGAAGAAAATATGTCTTGATGATCAATTAATAATGTTAGTCATGTGGTAATTAGGGTGTTCGAAAGAAACCGATCAATGGAGAAAAACAATTAACCAATGACTTATTTCAATACTAATTAAATATTTGTTTCACAATTGATTTGACTTAGTTTTAATTTTTTTAAAAATATTGAAACCAAACAAATGGGCATTATATACCAATTTTATAAACTTCTTTATAGTAAATTTTTGTGAGTTTTTCATAATTTATCTTTCTTAAGTACCATATTTTATCAAGTTTGACCTAACAATAATGTATGCTATAATAAGTCATTATAGAATTATAGCCCATAATTAAACATCTACTAACTCAAATAAAGGCTAAGTCAAGCCATATTCATTTTCCATATCGTTTATTAATTTGACATATTTATAGATTCTTATTATTTTTTATTGTTGATAACACTATATTTTAGCATAGTGTTTATGTATCATACAAAAAGTTGATACTAGAAATATTTGGAGACCAAAAAATAGATGGAGAATAATTTTATACTAATTTAAATAATTGAAGGACATTTTATGTCTTTCTCTTAAATTACGAAGTAACATAACATAAATTTGTTATTGATTTCTTGGATTTGAAACACAATGAAACCCATTCTTCGTTCGAACATATCTGATATGGATATGGTGGTGAGCAAATATATTAGAATATGTGTTTTCTACAATTGAATATAGCAATCGAAGGTTGATCGAAAACTTGCGAAATGCAAACAATAAAGTAACCGCCATAGCTTATAATTATGAAAAAATGAAGAAATTATTGAATTAACTTTCAAGCATATTTCAACTTGCTAAGAATGAAAAATCACATTCCTGCCACTATGTCCGATCACATTGTAGACATTAAAATTTTATGAGACTCTGTAAGACGTGTTCAATTCAACTTCGGATTAATTCTACAAAGTTGTTCAGTTTCAATTATGATCCTTGGAGGAACTGAATGATAAAACTTAGTTCATGTATATATAAATGATACTGTATATAAATCAAAATAAGTCATTCTATAAATCAATTCACCAAAATAGTATGTTTTTAATTTTTTTTACAAAACTAGTATAAACGTGGTTCACAGTAACGTTTTATGCTTTATTTATTTTTTAAAAATTTAATGAAAAAAAATCAAAAGTTCACGGAGCAAACAGAAATAAAACGTTATTGACAATAACGTTTTATACTTCGTTATCTAGAATCACGTTTTAGAGCTAAAACGTTACTTAAAGTAACGTTTTTATATTTTAGTACGTCTTATCCAGTCACGGGCTCTGCAATAAAAGAATCGAATCCTGTATTTTACAGATTATAAAACGTAACTGACAATCACGTTTATTATATAAAACGTAACTGTCAATTACGTTTTATGTTTATTTAATCACGGGGCACCGGATTAAGAATAAAATCTTACAGATCATAAAACGTTATCGCTGATCACATTTCTGCATTAAATCATGACTGTCAATTACGACACTATGTTAAAGTTAATTTTCTCTTTTTTTTATAAAATGAACCTTGTTGAAACAAATGTTCTAAACACTCCAACAATATTCTTTCAAAATTTTGTTTGTGTAGCCCAATTTTGAAACAATATTTACAAAGGTATGAATTAAATAAGTCAAGTCAATGTATCATATTGTGTTATTATTTTTACCATAGCTTTCAAATATTTTTCTAATTTATTACTTAGAAAGATGACTTATTTTTATGTGTAGGAATAAAAATGGCAAATTTTGAACATAATGTGATGGTTGCTTTGTACTGGGGTGGCGAAATAATTACTGAAATGAACGGATGCAGGTATACTGAATGTGCTAGAATGATTATTAACATGTGTACTTCAATGAAGTATGTTGAATTGGTTGAATTATTGTAATGACTCGAAAAGTCATATTTAGAAAATTTCATAAAAGTTATAGTTTTAACCCTCCCGATAGTTGTTCCGAGTCATTTATAATTAAAGTTAATAAAAAAAGAAAAAACTACAATTATCTAATTAATGGATATATATTAAATTACTTATTATATTGGTGGTTAATGGGCCAAGTCAAAATATTAAGTTAATACCCTATATCATTTTAATTTTTTTTTTAATAATAATAATAATAAACAAACAGGAAAACCTCCCGATTAGGATTTCATAACCTCTGCATAATCAAATCGGCGGCCAAGCTACATCGGTAAGAACTAAATTCTTTAAGTGATGATTTGTATACATGCATAATTGTGAAATTCTTTTATAATCTAAATAACTAGTGGTGAAATAGGAAAAAGAAGAGAAAATTGACTTTGAAGGGTGATTGTGCACGTGGATTCTGGCAATTTGTGTGGACATTTTCTAAAGATGACACATTGTGGCAATAAAGTGTTTAATTAATTTTCATTGGAAATTATATATATATATATATGTATAATATAATAATAGGCTAAGGTTGTGTTTATTTTTGTTTGCATTTTGATTTGAGAAAGCGGCTAGTTCACTGTTTTTTTTATGTGCTGTAATTTGAAAAGAAATTATGAGAAACTATGTAGTAAATTAAGTAGTCATAGACATGAAAGCTATGAATTATAATCTTGACGAGTTAACTATTGGAAATCCTAGAATTTTGATAATTCTTTTTGGTGTAATGTATGTCAGTTTAAGATATTAATTCTGAAGGTCATTGGTGGCTTAATCGATTATTGGGTAGGATTTTGTATTTTGGTTATCATACTAAGATTCAAAGGTGATATATATATATATTATATGAAAGCTTTAGGGTTGAAGGCTTGTTGAATCATGGGTTAGAGGAAAAGAGTTGAAAGAAAGAAAATGGATAATAATTCTGCTACGTAAATATGAATTCTTTCGAGCGTAATTTTTAGATTCTTAGTTATTATATCATGGTTCAAATTTTAATATATTGGTATGTATATTATTTAAATATTGGGTGAGTGATATTTTGTGAGTACCATTTAATTATGATATTGAAAAAGAAAATTGGGATGAAATCCTAGACTTGGAACTTGGAAAATATAATAGTTGAAATGTTAGTTGGCATCAAGAATTACGAACTTGATTATAAATTTGGGGTGAACTTTTAGGTCGAGATTAAACACATAAAAGTGTAGTGTTGTTAATTCCGAAACCTTATTGTAAATATATACTTGAATAGATTCCATTGGTTCGGAAGCTCAACGGAAAAGGAAGGCTCAAGTCCAAGAGTAACTATTCGATTAACTAAGGCAAGTGAATTTCTAAACTCTTGTTAAGTGTATGAAATGCGTGTATTTCCTTGTGGTATATGTGTGGGAGTAATGGGACTTGGTGATGGGTTGACTTGTCCACATTGAATAATTCTAATGATGAAAACAAAGGGTGATAAAAGGCAATGTGAATAATTGCTTGTGTGTGTGATGTGTTGATAATAAAGAATGATTTGAAGAGTTTGTTGAATCATTGTCGATGTTGTTGTGAATTGTGTAGTGTTGTGAAAATGGTCATATCCTCATTATTTGTGTGAACATGTCATTTGCATTATTCTGAGACATGGTTGTGAAAGTGTTATGTGCATTGAGAAAGAATGATAACTTAAAGAGGATGTACCATTTCGAGGGACGTATCGCGCGCCGCGATGGATATCATATTTCGAGGGACGTATCGCGCGCCGCGAAGGTTACTATTATCGAGGGTCGTGTCGTGCGCCGCGACAGATGCATGGACAGATATGTCCCCCATGGGTCCCGGACTGAGAGACAGCGGGTGTGTATCACTAGGTCAGACATGCATCATTATACTTGACATTGCATTACACATACTTATCATTTGTGAACTTGATATTGTGTTTTGCTGATCTAGTGATTGCCTTTTTGCGGAACTTGTGATTGTTGAATACTGAGCTTGTTATTGAGGATATATAATTTGTTGAATTGTTGTTGTTGAGGATATGTAATTTGTTGAAGTGTGTTATTGAGGATATGTAAATTTGTGGAAGTGTTGCGATTGAGGATATCTAATTTGTTTAAGTGTTGATGTTGAGGATATATAATTTGTTAAAGTGTAGTTGTGGAGGATATGTATTATGTTAAAGTGTTGTTGTGGAGGATATGTAATTTGTCTAATTGTTTTTGTTGAGTTACGTTATATGTAAACTGTGAGTTGTTAGGTTGGGCTGATGTTTATGCAGGTTGTAGTTGTGGAGGTTCGGTTGGGGGTGGTAGGAGTACCCGTATTTCATCCCCTTAGCTTGTGTTTAGAGGTTTACTTGCTGAGTACCGTGTGGTTTGGTACTCACCCCTTGCTTCTACAAATTTTTGTAGGTTACTAGCCCGGACTTTTATGATATATTCTCTTCTTTTCCGAGGCTTCCTGGAGATTTTGTGAGGTAGTTGTTGGTCATCTCAACATCCCTCCTTACTCTTGTTTATGATTTTGTTCTACTCTAGAAACAATATCATATGAGACTTATATTTTCTTTTGATCCAATTGTAATACTTTAGAGGCTTGTACACGTGACAACCAGGTTTTGGGGTATAATGTAAGTTGATAGTAAATTTTCCGCATTTTATTGTAATAGTTGAGTTTTAGGCTTACTTGTCTTGGTGGGATAAGACGAGTGCCATCACGTCCATTTTTGGGTCGTGACAAAATGGTATCAGAGCCCCAGGTTCATAGGTCTCACGTTTGTACAAGTCGAGTCTAAATAGAGTCTCAATGATTGGTACGGAGACGTCTGTACCTATCTTCGAGAGGCTATAGTGACTTTTAGGAAATATCTTCACTTCTTGGATCTCTATTGTGCGTATTTGGTCTCATTTTGATTCTTATCGCTTCACTCCATTCGCTCTCATTTATGTGATGACTCGTGCGTAGTTCCTTTTGTGAATCATTGGCATGTCGTGTATTGGTTTGATGTTAGATCTGGTATTAAGGTGAAAATGATATACTTATGAAACGAATGTGTGATCATATTTGAAGGGGTTGATTAAGGTTAGTGACCATAGTAAAATAAATAAATAATATAGTACTTCTGTCGTTAGGCGGAATCGAAAATAGTTTGAGAACCGAAAGTGAAATTATTAAAGGAAAGGCTAGATACGGAACAAATTTTGTAATATTTTGCGTCTATTTGATTGGTAGAAATATGTGGTTTAGTTGGGTGCGATCTTCTCGATATGTATGATATGTTCTAGTGGTGGATTAAATAAATTTTTGCAGTGTGACGCTAGTGGTATGAAAATGAATATATCGATTGTCAAGTGTGAATATTAACTACTTAAAGAGTTATAAGTTGTATCGCATGTTCGTACAATTAGATTCAATGTTACATTCATATTTGAGAAACTAACTAGTTGTTACTACGGTTGCTTGAGTTAAAACATTGTTATAAGAGATGTTTTAGTGGTGGATTGTTGGAATGATATTAATACGTCAATTTATGGAGTGTATCTCGATGTTTCTAATTGAGAAGTGGTCGAAGGGAATGGATATACCAGAATGAAAAACTTATGGGTAAGAAAAGTCTCAAAGAGTATACTTGTGTAAAGATAATTGAAGATTATAGTAAGAAAATACATATAAAATCGGGTTAGTCCTTTGATTTTGTTGGTATAACTGGATTTGAGGTGTCATGTCATTGAGAATGTTGACTTCGTGGTGATGACAAATGCTAAGTGAGCATATTGGTAATAAGAGTTTGTGATGGATTGTAACTGAGACATAACTATATGATAAAGATTGTTGGTTAAATGATTTTTTTATGATAGTAACGACCTGCGAGTATTTATCGCTATGATCTGCTACTTTTTGATGAGTAAAGTTGTTGCATGAAAAGTTATAAGAGGTGCTGTGACTTTGCTTAAATAAAATTGAAAAGAGCTAGAGTCACAAAGGAAAAGAATTAGTGGGATCTAGTTTAGTCATTTGAAGGACGTGATCGAGAACAAAGATATTTACTTTGAGTGCAAGTACACAAGATATATCTTCATATGGTAGAAGATGGAGTTTAGGGACATGTGATCTCATCTATTTTGCTCTAATTATGATAATAGTGTCACATGTTCATAATATTGGTTCAATACTATTTGATAAAATTTAAGAAAGAAGTCTAAAGACATTTGACTTGAGTTGTGATAATAAGTTCTTTTATGATTTTGAGTTTGATATTGAATATGATAAGATTGTGAAAAATATGATAAGGTCGATGGAGAGGCGACCAATGGGAAGCTAAGATACGTGAATTCATAAAATCTTTAAGACATGAATTAATGTTCATAGATAAAGGGAATGGGTTACACAGTTGAGTCCAAAACTCAAGTTTTTCATGGTAAATTTAGGTTTGTGGTAATGTGTTTTATGGAGGTATGAATAATTAAAGTAAGAATTGATCGATTGCATCAGATATTAAGAATTTAAAATAACATGTGCAAGGTTAGGATTATAGAGTTTGTTACTTTTAATTGTTAAAGGACCTAAGAAAGTATTTCTATCAAGGAATTGATTTACATTGTATGGGATGTTAGCCAAAGAATAAGATTGGTAAGGTGGTTAGACAAGGAACAAGAATGAGGTGTATATAAAAAATTAAGATATTCAGAATTTTCCGTCCTAATAAGAATTTAAGAAAAGTGAAGGAATAAGACACTCGTATAAGCCCTTGGTTGGTAGTTGGAGGATTTATTGATTTTCACCTATGAAGTTAGATATGACTGTGAGATGAACTAGTCCTACAAAGACTTATTACAAGTTATTTATCGATTTTTCTAAAAATTGAGTTTTGGTTGGGTGACAAGCGACTATGTGTGGAATATTTTATGTGATTATGTCGAGTTAAGTTGTTCAATATGATAGGTAGCTTATTTATATTCAACAATGTGGACCTACAATTCTACACGATTAATAAAGATTTTGATGGGACTGAAACTACTTTGTTGATGGGACTATGTAGATTGTTATAATGTGTTACATAGAAATTTGATGGTTAGTAGAGATTATGAGCTTATAATATATAGGATTATTGGGGTGACTAACAGTTTCTCAAGTGTTGATATGAGATATATGATGGTATGAATAGGAAGTTGAAAATGGTATTTGAAAATTTACATGAAGTTGACATTGTGATTCAATTATTTTACCTCAATGGAAAAGTATTTTTAGACTGTAATTAGTGCTATCACTCTTGGGTGTGACTCATAGTTGTCATGTGATGCTTAAAAGGGAAAGAGAGGAAGACATAGTTAAAAAAAAAATAAAAAAAAATTAAGGCGATAATGTGTTCGCTAAGAAGACTTTATACCGGAGACGGTTTAATAGTAAGGTAAATGGATGGTGTGCCTATAATGTTTATTGGTATTAAGAGTTTTAGATCCATTGGATTATTGTGAAAAGTATGTAGGGTTTGGTACTAACAAAACGGGGATCAAACTGGTTGGTTGTGTGTGGATAAAAATCGAGAGATGTACTCAAATGAATGGAATATTTGATGTGGGAATCATGGAAGAAGTTTTTAGTGTTATTCAACCTTGTTTTGTAAATTCTTATGTGACAACCTTCTTCGTATTGGACACTATTTATAGTATGATTCATTACTTATGTTACACGTGGTTCCACACCTATGAGTGAATTCTTAGTGGTGGATCGGATGTGCCGATCCTCTTATGTCCTCTTGATATGATAGGATCCTTGGACAGAATTAATCATTTCAGTTATGATGGATTTGGTGTAGTTTGGGATAGTTGAAATATACAAGTGATTCTACATGCACGATCTTGATTATGAGGACTTATTAAAGAGCTTTCGTGAATAGTTATGGTTATCTGACAATGTTATTAAAGGTTTTGCATCCCAGAGTGTACAGTTTCCGTGAATAAGTTTGGTTCTTCCTTGATAAGTACCGAGTGTCTAAAGATAAGATTTTTTTTTATATAACTTAAACTTGTAAAAAGATTGTATTTTGAAAAGGGAATCGTTATAAGATGTGTGATGGTTTGTGCACTATGAGTATGTGATTTTTGGTTCAGGTTCACTTTTGGTTGTAGCTAGTATCAATAGAACGTTATCTTTGCTATGTGAGAAAAGATTTGTCATGATTATTGTGTTATTGTCCAAGGGGTTTTAGTTTAGATTTGATTCATGGGTTAGTATGTAGCTTGGCAATCACTTCCGATATGTAGATCTGTCAAATTCTCTATAGTTCAGTTCTTGGTAGTTGGTCTTGATAGAATGGTGTTAATGATAAGCTTTCATGGGAAGATGAACAACGACTCTGGAAGATCATGCATTAGATTTTTTATAACGTCAATAATTCTTCCTTCTCCTAATTTGTGTTCGAGGACGAACATGATTTTTAGTGGTGCATAATGTAATGACTCGAAAACTCATATTTAGAAAATTTCATAAAAGTTATAGTTTTAACCCTCCCGATAGTTGTTCCGAGTCATTTATAATTAAAGTTAATAAAAAAAAAAAACTACAATTATCTAATTAATGGATATATATTAAATTACTTATTATATTGGTGGTTAATGGGCCAAGTCAAAATATTAAGTTAATACCCTATATCATTTTAATTTTTTTTTTAATAATAATAATAAACAAACAGGAAAACCTCCCGATTAGGATTTCATAACCTCTGCATAATCAAATCGGCGGCCAAGCTACATCGGTAAGAACTAAATTCTTTAAGTGATGATTTGTATACATGCATAATTGTGAAATTCTTTTATAATCTAAATAACTAGTGGTGAAATAGGAAAAAGAAGAGAAAATTGACTTTGAAGGGTGATTGTGCACGTGGATTCTGGCAATTTGTGTGGACATTTTCTAAAGATGACACATTGTGGCAATAAAGTGTTTAATTAATTTTCATTGGAAATTATATATATATATATGTATAATATAATAATAGGCTAAGGTTGTGTTTATTTTTGTTTGCATTTTGATTTGAGAAAGCGGCTAGTTCACTGTTTTTTTTATGTGCTGTAATTTGAAAAGAAATTATGAGAAACTATGTAGTAAATTAAGTAGTCATAGACATGAAAGCTATGAATTATAATCTTGACGAGTTAACTATTGGAAATCCTAGAATTTTGATAATTCTTTTTGGTGTAATGTATGTCAGTTTAAGATATTAATTCTGAAGGTCATTGGTGGCTTAATCGATTATTGGGTAGGATTTTGTATTTTGGTTATCATACTAAGATTCAAATGTGATATATATATATATTATATGAAAGCTTTAGGGTTGAAGGCTTGTTGAATCATGGGTTAGAGGAAAAGAGTTGAAAGAAAGAAAATGGATAATAATTCTGCTACGTAAATATGAATTCTTTCGAGCGTAATTTTTAGATTCTTAGTTATTATATCATGGTTCAAATTTTAATATATTGGTATGTATATTATTTAAATATTGGGTGAGTGATATTTTGTGAGTACCATTTAATTATGATATTGAAAAAGAAAATTGGGATGAAATCCTAGACTTGGAACTTGGAAAATATAATAGTTGAAATGTTAGTTGGCATCAAGAATTACGAACTTGATTATAAATTTGGGGTGAACTTTTAGGTCGAGATTAAACACATAAAAGTGTAGTGTTGTTAATTCCGAAACCTTATTGTAAATATATACTTGAATAGATTCCATTGGTTCGGAAGCTCAACGGAAAAGGAAGGCTCAAGTCCAAGAGTAACTATTCGATTAACTAAGGCAAGTGAATTTCTAAACTCTTGTTAAGTGTATGAAATGCGTGTATTTCCTTGTGGTATATGTGTGGGAGTAATGGGACTTGGTGATGGGTTGACTTGTCCACATTGAATAATTCTAATGATGAAAACAAAGGGTGATAAAAGGCAATGTGAATAATTGCTTGTGTGTGTGATGTGTTGATAATAAAGAATGATTTGAAGAGTTTGTTGAATCATTGTCGATGTTGTTGTGAATTGTGTAGTGTTGTGAAAATGGTCATATCCTCATTATTTGTGTGAACATGTCATTTGCATTATTCTGAGACATGGTTGTGAAAGTGTTATGTGCATTGAGAAAGAATGAGAACTTAAAGAGGATGTACCATTTCGAGGGACGTATCGCGCGCCGCGATGGATACTATATTTCGAGGGACGTATCGCGCGCCGCGAAGGTTACTATTATCGAGGGTCGTGTCATGCGCCGCGACAGATGCATGGACAGATATGTCCCCCATGGGTCCCGGACTGAGAGACAGCGGGTGTGTATCACTAGGTCAGACATGCATCATTATACTTGACATTGCATTACACATACTTATCATTTGTGAACTTGATATTGTGTTTTGCTGATCTAGTGATTGCCTTTTTGCGGAACTTGTGATTGTTGAATACTGAGCTTGTTATTGAGGATATATAATTTGTTGAATTGTTGTTGTTGAGGATATGTAATTTGTTGAAGTGTGTTATTGAGGATATGTAAATTTGTGGAAGTGTTGCGATTGAGGATATCTAATTTGTTTAAGTGTTGATGTTGAGGATATATAATTTGTTAAAGTGTTGTAGTGGAGGATATGTATTATGTTAAAGTGTTGTTGTGGAGGATATGTAATTTGTCTAATTGTTTTTGTTGAGTTACGTTCTATGTAAACTGTGAGTTGTTAGGTTGGGCTGATGTTTATGCAGGTTGTGGTTGTGGAGGTTCGGTTGGGGGTGGTAGGAGTACCCGTATTTCATCCCCTTAGCTTGTGTTTAGAGGTTTACTTGCTGAGTACCGTGTGGTTTGGTACTCACCCCTTGCTTCTACAAATTTTTGTAGGTTACTAGCCCGGACTTTTATGATATATTCTCTTCTTTTCCGAGGCTTCCTGGAGCTTTTGTGAGGTAGTTGTTGGTCATCTCAGCATCCCTCCTTACTCTTGTTTATGATTTTGTTCTACTCTAGAAACAATATCATATGAGACTTATATTTTCTTTTGATCCAATTGTAATACTTTAGAGGCTTGTACACGTGACAACCAGGTTTTGGGGTATAATGTAAGTTGATAGTAAATTTTCCGCATTTTATTGTAATAGTTGAGTTTTAGGCTTACTTGTCTTGGTGGGATAAGACGAGTGCCATCACGTCCATTTTTGGGTCGTGACAA
Organism: Solanum chilense; assembly: GCA_032847665.1. Classification (NCBI taxonomy): domain Eukaryota; kingdom Viridiplantae; phylum Streptophyta; class Magnoliopsida; order Solanales; family Solanaceae; genus Solanum; species Solanum chilense. The sequence goes on along the minus strand of CM064970.1, from coordinate 11,003,204 downwards.
TTATTGCATGAGAAAATGGGTACAACTAGTGAAAATATTCAAATGGATATTTCGGGAAAATATCCTTGTTCGATTCAAGGTAATCATACAAGGTTCATTGAGTTTAAAATTGATGATGATCAATCTTTGCTACAATTTTTTGTTATACCTCAAAACTTTGCAGATAAGATTGACATAAATGTTTTGGAAATGTATGTAAAGACCAAATCATCAAATCAAAATGATATATTTCAAATTAGTGGTCAACATGGTTATCACATGAATTTATTGTCTCAAAATTATGGATTTGCCACGGTTAGTCAACCTCATTATGCAGAGCCGATTGCTCAACCACCATTTCAACAATTGTTAATGCATGACCAAGGATCATTTGGCGAAGGTTCAAGTAGCCAAAGACATGTTGACAATAGTTCGAGAAAATATGAGGGCAGGTAAAACAACAAATTTATGTTTTAATGAAGTTTAATATAATTAGTTGATAACACAATTTTACTCATTATAAATATACATATATAGATAGATAGTGATATTTTTTGTGATTAATTACCTTAACTTTTTTAAGGAATAACCTTATGGAGAATAAATTACTGATTTTAAAACAAGCTTCTATGTATCATAATTTTCTAAAATTTAATTGAACTTCTTTTTCCACAGAGAAAATGAGAACAATGTTGATCCATATAGTGATGTAAATGCTGAAATTAGTGAAGAAAGTTCGGAGGAAGATGAACCTTCAAAAGATGATGGTGAAAGTGAATCAGATGAAGATATCAATAATGCTAGAGATTTTTCTCAAAATGACATTGGTATAAATCTTTCTAATCAATTTGAAAAGGATGTTTCTGAAGTGCAAAATGATGTACCCTATTTTAGAACATTAGATAACGAGGAAGACATTTTCATGTCTACATGTGAATCTGAGATGGAGTATTGTTCCGTCTGGTCTTAAGATGGCACAAAAGATTTGAAAAAAGGTATGTTTTTTAATAGTAAAGAAAAATTAAAACGAGCTGTGACAATTTGGAGTTTAAAAAAAAATAAAGAATTCAAGGTGGTGACATCAAACAAGAGTTTATGGGTTGCAAGATGTAAGTTTCATACTTCATTGGGTTGCTTGTGGTTTCTCCGAGAGCGAAAGGTTGGAGATAACCTTTGGAAAATAGGAAAATATATTGAAAATCATAGATGTGAGACTGAGGGGCTTTCTAGAGGTCATGCCAATCTAAATACCAATTTAATTGCATCTTTGATTCTTAATCAAATTGAAAAAAATCCCAACGTTTTGGTGGTAGATGTCATTTCCAAGGTTCACGAAAAATTTGGTCATCAAATAACATACAGAAAAGCGTGGCTTGGGCGTCAACGCGCATTTGAATTGGTGTATGGTGACTTTAAGAAATCATTTAGTGACCTACCCAAATTTTTTGCAGCTTTTCAACACTTTAACCATGGAACAATTGTGGAATGGAAACACGAAGAGTCTATGAGTTCATTAGAGGTAAAAACTTTTAAATATGTATTTTGGGCTTTCAAGTCATGCATTGATGGATTTCAAACATGTCGCCCTGTTATTTCAGTAGATGGAACTCATATGTATGGAAAATATGAGATTAAATTATTGATTGCTGTTGGAATTGATGGAAATGATAATATTCTTCCTCTAGCGTTTGCTATTGTAGACAAAGAATCGAAAGAAGCATGGAAATGGTTTTTTAAGAATTTGAGTGCACATGTCATAAAAGATAGAAAAGATATTTGTGTTTTATCTGATAGGGCAAAAGGAATATTGACAAGTTTGCAGGAGTTGCGGCGATTTCAGGAGCCTCGAGCCTTCCATCGATATTGTATAAGGCATCTTAAGAGTAATTTTCAATCTCGATTTCCAAACAAGGATCTTAGTAGGCTGATGTGGAGGGCTGCTTCAACCCATCAAGCAAGAAAATTTGAGTCCTTGATTTGGCAAATTAGAGAAGAAAATGAAGATGCATATGAGTATCTCATGGAAATCCCCTTGGAGAAATGGACGGTTAGCCATGATGGTGGTAAAAGATGGGGAGTGTTGACAACAAATCTTTCAGAGTCGTTCAATGGAGTGTTGAAAAAAGCACGTGGCTTGCCGGTCACTTCTATGGTCAGACTTTCATTAGAGCAAACTGTTGAAAGATACACTCGTAGGTCTAAAAAAGTGCAACAACTCCTAGAACAAGATGAATTGTGGACCGAAAGGTTCAAAATGAAGTGGGAGAAGAACTATGAAAGTTCAAAAAGGCACTTTGTTTTTGATTGGAATATACCCACAGGGGTATTTGAGGTTAGATCTATTCAAGTTGATGGTACTGGTGGTAATCCTCATTGTGTTTCACTGAATGAAAGAAAATGTGATTGTGGAAAATGGGTTAATTTACATTTCCCATGTTCACATGTCATGAAGGTTACCGATAGAATGGGAGAGCTAGCTAGAAACTTTGTTAGTGAACATTTTACTGTAGAGAATTATGTTGCAACATATTCTGGGTCCTTCTCACCGGTTGGCCATAAGGCGTATTGGCCATCTCCTAATTTTAGAATGGAAAGTAATGAATTCTATCGTCGTCTCAATCGATCAAGGAACAGTAGAATACCCAATGAGATGGATCGTGGTGCTGCTGTATATGAGCGAGCTTGTGGATTATGTAGACAAACCGGACATGATAGGCGTCGATGTCCAGATCGTAATTAAAATTAAGTGGACAATTCTTGATTAGTTTAATTGTGTTAATTCCAAATGTGGGTCAATGTCTAGTTTTGGTAATTTTCTTTCAGTTAGCTAATGTAATGTAATTCAAATAATAATTAATTTTTTGCCTTTTGTTGTATAGTCTGGAGCTTATTCAGTTAGTTACATTGTTGTGTTGCATTGTTTCAATATATATATATATATATACATACATCAAATGCAAAATCTTCAAATAATACTAGAGGATAAAAAATTTCTATCTGCTCTAGGTAAGTAAACTTACGAAAATGTTCTAGAAAAGCTCTTCTTTTATTATCCGTTACCTTCCTAACATTATCATTATAAATTCCTATGGCTACTTGTTGATGACTCCCATGTCAACCTTAAATAGGAGACCATAAACAAGAATCAGAGAAATGCATTTTTATCAGAAAGTGAACATAACTTCCATTGTCACTAGCAGGAAGGAAAAAGCATAAAGAAACAATGGAGCAGCTCAAATCTACGGTGCTTGTGCCAGCATATGTCACTAAGGAACAAAGAACTTTTTGATGAGCTTAGCAAGAGAGTTGAACATTAATCCAGTAGAAAACAAGCAGTCCAAAATCCAACAAACAGATTAATAGGAAGTGTTTGACTAAATATAATTCTTTCCCAATTTCATTCGAATACCTTTTGATAGCAAACAACAACTTTGAAGTACCAATTTCATTCGAATCATTTGCTAACCATTCAAAGCTTAAGTTTATCATTGCTGACTACTTATATATATAAACATACAACAGAGAATACAAGCTACATCGAGCAAATAAAGTGACATGAGCTCTACACAGTACAGCAAAAGTTTCAAGTTACTACAGGTACAAAATAACCAAAATAACAATGGTGCAGCCACACAGTACAACAAACATTTACACAGCTTGCAGAAATACAACTGAACTTCTAGAGTTAGAATGTCTCATAGTTGATCTCAAAATCAAGCTTCAACGATCAGTGGCATAACAAACTAGAGTTATGTCGACAAAAATTTGGCCTTGCTTTGCTCAAAGTTCAAACAGGAACAGCAGAACTGAATCCTGAATAAAGAGGATGGAAATATAATTACACTCGACCCCAACTAGTACTTGATTTGATTGAACAAAATTCTAATCAACACAATTGGAACTAATACTTCCCAGAAAGCTCACTAATAACAGCTGCAACGACACATCTTTTTAACATAAACCAATACAATAAACAACAACAAAAACAATAAAGCATGAAATTCACTGCAAATTAAAGCTAAATTACATAAGTAAAAGAGTTGCCTAAATCAGACAAAATATCTACAAGGAGAAACAACACTGTTATGACTATTCATCAACCCCAAGCAAAAGATATATCTAAAGAACAAAGTTTCTTTTATTCACTGCATGAAATATTTATGGCAATGTGTCTTGCAAATAGTTTGCTCATTCTCATTGACTCATTCATATCATTCAGACACCAACAGATTAGCATCATACACTTCATATCACATGAAAGCTTCAGACAGCTGAAGTTCATTATAAATAGTCAATGAAATCTAATTCAAACCAAATTAACAAGAACATCTTAAAAGGCAGTCATTATCAGCAAAGAGCAACAAGTTAAATTCCTGCTAAACATACTTTATCCTTTTTCCCAGGTATCTGCTCAAAGAGTTTTCCAGAGGCAGTGTGTTGATAAATTGCATACTTGTGAACTGGTGTAAGTCATACTTGATTTGAATGAATATATCAATACTTGATATAAAGCTAAATTACATAAGCTAAATAAAAAACACAACTTTACCACTGCCCCAAAAGCTAGGCATCAAATTAAACTAAATTAACAGGAGTTAAAGCAAATTACCACTCGCGAATGTAATCCACCACAGTCTGGGGCGGTTCAGAGAATCATCCTTTGCCTTTTTTCTTTGTCAACACAGAAACTTTTGTTTTGTTCTTTTGGCCATGCTGATTAAGATAGTGACTCCCTAAAAGTAGGAACAACTTTTCAGCTATTCAACTAAAAAGAAACACTTATTCAAAGAATAATGTGAAGATTTTAACATACCAGTCCTACAAAGCTTAGGAATGATTGTACGCTTTTTCTTCACTGATGGTTCACCACCTTGGCTTGCACCTTGATTCGCATCCTCCAACTCATCACCATCCACAAAGTTTGGGGCGTTGTCAAAATTTTGAGGTTGATTACTACCAATACATTTTCAAGTGATGAAAGACTTGGGTTCCTTGATATTTGTGGAGTCTGTGGTGTCGTGTACGTCACACTCTCAATGTTTGTTGGTTCATAATTCGAAACTGCTTGGGAATCTTGTGTGGTTTGATAGTCTTCACTCATTTCAATAGGTGCTCGACCTCTCTCAATAGCACGTACCTTCCTACCCGCAACACCACCTTTTCCTCGCTGACGAATAGGAGGATGCAAATGGTCAGACATTAGCTCCTCTCTTCTATAATCTGCTTGAACATGAGTCCTATCTGCCTCTTGCACATATGCCAAACAATTAGATCCTTCATCCCGCACCATCGCACGAAACCCGTAAAATTCCTCCATTGATGGATTTTCACCGAGAGATATTGCTTTAGTAACCATCAAATGAATATGACGCACCTGTCCAAAATAACAAAACTTGCCTCAAAATTCAAAATTAACACATTCTAGCTATAGTTCGAAAGAAATCATTTATGCTCCAACAATTAATAAGCTAATATCAAACTTACCATTGTTTCGTATGTCGTCGCATTAGGAACGTAACCTTGTTGTTGTTGAGGACTCGAAATAGGATTACCAATGATAAAACGAGTAATACGTCTAAACCAAATAAGGTAGGGATCATCATACCGAAGTGATCCATGAAGGATTGGTGCATTCCATACATATTGATCAATATGGTTCCAAAAATGCAACCATTGTGCATGCTCTAACTCCCAATTTGTGTTTGATCTTCCTCGACGATCATGGTTAAAATGTGTAGCGTCAAATGCAAATGAAGATGGTATCGCTTGTACCAATCCAAATTGCCTCATAACTCGATCGGGTAAATGAACCTCAACAACATCCCAACAAAAAATTGGAACTCTAGCACGCCATATGTCTCTTCCAACGCGGCAATATTCGGGAAGACTCTCAATTATGTCAGAAGAATATGGTTCCCAAATAAACTATAAAAAAAAGTACTCACAATTACAATATATACGAAAGTTAAGAGAAAATTAGTACAAAATCTTACCTGATCTTCTGTCATGGAATCCAGCGCATCCCTGAAAACTCTTAACACGTGTTTGGTAGTGTCGGTCCAACTAAAATGTGCATACCATCTAGCAGCATGTGGACCCCTTGGTAAACTAACAGGGAAAATATTCCTTGTATCTCTTTTTGCTACAATCTGAGGCGTAAGGACGGTAACTCTCTCCCATGCCCAAATCTAGACATAATAGATAATTATAAACTAGATAAAATTTCAATAAATACTAAGTGTAATTATTGAGTATACCTGAAGTAGTGGTAGGAATCCAGCAATCTCATTTTGGCTACTTTGGGAGGCTTTACAAAGAAAACGATACAAATATGCTAGGGTTGCACTACCCCAACTGTAAGACCCTACTGTAGTGATATCCTCCAGCATAGGCAAGTACATAAGGTTTAAAAGACCACCAGATGTGTCTGCCAATAGTAAACCTGCAATCATCCAAAACATATAACACCTAGCTTTCTCATTGACCATATCCTGTGTTGCCAAGTCGGGTAATCGTGGTTGAAGTCGCAAGTGTGCATTAAGCGCAGAAACCTTGAGACTACTATGTTTTAAGTCTTGAGGTTGTGGACTAAAACCTAATAATCTTTGACAAATATTTTGCCAATCCACTACAGACCTCTGTGGCTCATACCCAACTACCGCATTACCTTTCACGGGTAAGCCATACAATATCTCCACGTCCTGTAAAGTGATCGTACTCTCACCCGTCCTAAAGTGGAATGTATGAGTCTCAGGCCGCCATATCTCAACTAATGCGGTGATTAAGCTACGATCAATTATAGGCCTATGAGACCTATAAACACCATATAATCCAGATAGTTTAATCACATCTAGGACTCGTGGATGAATGGGATGTTCATTTACTAGGTCCCAAAACTTCCCATCACATTTTCTTGTGTTCAAAATCATATTATCATTCCCTATCCATATATCTCGTGACCTATGAGTGAGCTGTCCAGTTAATACAGACGGATCAAGTGGACCGGGATCCAATTGGTATGCATTATTAGCAGCCATAAAATAAATACCTACACAGAAGTAAGAATACAACGTAACTTAGAAGCTTTTCTCAATCTACGAGTGCAAGAGTTGTTAAATATATAGTGGTTGTAAATTATGTTTACATGACAGAAACAATCAAAAGCACAACAGTTTACTGCTTTCACTTACCAAAGATTTGGTAAGAGTGGCAGGGGTTAACCTATAACCCACTCAATCACCCACCCGATCACTCACTTAGTTAATTACAGATATACCCTTGTGCTGTAAACTAATATATCCTCTCTATATGCATTTTGTAGGAGAGGCAACCCGAGTACTTCTAGGTAGGTTCTAAATAATGATCAATATATTATGTATGATATATTTACACAACATAAAACCATGCATGTACACACCAAATCGCAGGCACAGATTAAAAGATAAGGACAGAGCAGCTTCAATAATTGCAAGAGACTATTCCTGTTTAGGATCATTACAGCTTCAATAGTTAAGTACTTGCTATCTATGTTAGCAGACAAAACTTTGACCAAAGCAGAGACTCTATTTGCGAGGGAAAATGAATTCCCTTCCTTCTTAAGCAAACTAAGCAACTGGTACTACAACAAATCGACCTATAACCCACTCACTCACTTAGGTAATAACAGAGTAAATCGACCTATAACGCAGTTACTCACTTAGCGATTCCAAAGGTTTAAGATGAAGAAGGTAGGGAGATGAAAAATCACAAGACATGGAAGCTTACCTCTAAGCAGTGAATGCTCCTACTGAGCTGGATCGCTACAACGAAGAGATCGAAAGCAGGGAGAAAGACGAATGTTTCGGTGGTTGCCTAAAGGAAAATAACAAATTCATCAACTATAAGATAAACTAAATCAATGTATGACAAAATTACCTGAATCACAAAAAGAACTCTTCATTATCAAAGTTTTTTTTACCTTATTAAAGCAGATCTGCAGCCGTTTTCAAGTGGGTTTTCTTAGGGTTTTCTTGGAGGGTTTGTCGTTTTGGTCTCAGCCGAGTGCCATCGAATTTGGGGAAATATGGGTTGCAATCGAGTTTGATAATACCTTTATCTTTCTCGTTTAAAAAAAAAACACAGAGAAAAGAGAGAAGGAGGAGAAGGGGCTAATGTATGTTACGCTTCAATGGGTTTTTTTTGTATATGCTTAAAACGTTATTCGCAATAACGTATTAGAGTTAAAACGTAATTTCCAGTTACGTATTATTATTAAATTATATATGCTTAAAACGTTATTCACAATAACGTCTTAGAGTTAAAACGTAATTTCCAGTTACGTATTATTATTAAATTATATATGCTTAAAACGTTATTCTCGATAACGTATTAGAGTTAAAACGTAATTTCTAGTTACGTATTATTATTTAACGTCGTTAGCAGACCGTCCCTTTTCTCATTAAATTTTTTAAAATAAAATAATTTTTTTAAAAAATAAATAAAGTATAAAACGTTACTGTGAACCACGTTTGTACTAGTTTTGTAAACAAAATTAAAAACATACTATTTTGGTGAATTGATTTATAGAATGGCTTATTTTGGTCAAAAATTCATATATAAATGATACTGTATATAAAGACATCTGAGATATTTCATAAATTGATGTAATATTCATAAAACGTTCATCCAAATCATCTTAATTCAAAAAATATGTCAACTAACGACTCTTAAATCATGGATGAATCAAATCATCTTAGGAGAGTAGTATAACTGTTAGAACTGATTGTAGATTAAAGTAGTACTATATATACATAATATATATATATATATATATATATATATATATATATATATATATATATATATATATATATATATATATATATATATATATATATATATATATATATATTTTTTTTTTTTTTTTTTTAAAAAAAGAGAGTAGATATTGAGTCCACCATTAACTTTTTTTGTGCATATTATTTTTTATATTTTAAACCTTTACCGAAAATGTTAACATGTGTGTGAAGTTAAACGCGGCGAATTGGTGCGGAATTTGTCAAAAAACAGAAACCTATAAGTGACCTCTATAGAGAGCTGTTTGTTATTCCCACAAAAAAATGGCAATATTCAACATGTTTCTTTTTTTTTTTTTTTCTTTTTCTTTTTCTTTTTTATGATATAATCATACAAAAAATGTTCATTTTGACTGACCCTTTGATGAAAGAAAGATCGTCTCTTGGACATTCTAATCATCAATCTCATTTTTCAGTTTGTCCTTTCTCTTGACAATCATTTTTATTGTTTCTGTTTCCTTGATTCCTTGATCATTTTTATTCTATATAAATATATATTGTTGTATGTCTCGTTACACCTAGTACTGTAGTCATCCCCTTTTTTACCTTTCGTCATCTATATTTCGATCCCTCTCGATCGCCTCTCTGGATGTATCTAATGCCCCGTTCACACAACTCATGACTCTCATGACCGAGCCACAGTGATGATTTCACATTTAGCACAACTTAATAATTTTAGCTCAAATTATATATTAGAGTTTAAAAAACATTTAACATACGTGTCAATAATATTTTAAAGTAAAAACCTAATAAGATGAAAGAAAAAGAAATATTAACATTAACAACAACATATTCACCGAAATCCCATAAAGTGTTGTCTATATTATTAAAGGAAAAGTTTGGAGATCTATCAATTGAAGATTTATATTTTCATAACATAACACATAGAATCTACAGGTGAGAGACTGTTTATCGAGTAATTTTTCTCAGTACAGTTTTCTATTTTTTTTTTTTAAAAAATATGTAGGCAATTGGTCATATCATATAATAATTAACGTGTTTATTTTAATTTATTTTATGTGTCGTCTAATTTATCATCATATAATTTGCAATTATAAATTTTCCTATAACACCCTAATTACTTTTGAATCCGTATCTTCTTAACCTGAATATTTTTTACTAGCCAACATTATACTTACAATAAATTTGATCTAACCATCACTATATAAACCAGAATCATGTTTCCCAAAAAATTGAGGAAGGAAACAAAAACAAAGTTCAATAATCTCAACCTACTAATAGAAGTACAAGAAACGTGATCATAAATAGATCACAGCTTGGAAGGTTAGTTTTATTGGAACTCAGCATGAGACAATGCACCCTTAAAACACCTGCAGACGTGAGAGACGGTTGTCACAAGCATTTAAGAATGTACCTTTTGATATATCTAAGGGATGGAATAGTCTTAACTTACCTTAACTCTTTAAAATACTTATGCATTAATCAGAACTTTAATACGCTACTACTCAAATTAAATAGTTAAGTGTTACTGAACGACGTCTTTCACCAATATGGGTTGTGGTGCACTAATGAAACTGTTTCACCCTTAATCAGAGGTTTCGAATTAAAATCCTGGATATGCAAAAAAATTTATTGGGGGCGCCACTCTCAAATTGGCTCTGCAGCGCACAATTTAAATTTAATGAGAGCTCTAGACATCAAATGAAAAACATTTTCTATACCTATGCCGGCATTTAGGCATGAACTTGAAATCATTAATTTAGATAGCTAGAGGTTAATTTAAAATTGACATTGTATTTATACATACCATTTAAATTTCAAAATATATTTTTTCTCGTTAACATAAAAAAACCTACAAGTTGTGAATACCAAAACTTTTCCAAATTACACTTAAAGATTTGTGTCTCAAATGATAGTGCTGCCGCCAGAGATAACTCTGGTTCGTAGAGGTGGACCCACTCTTTCTGAGGGGTGCACATGCACCTTAACTTCGGAAATATATATATATATATATATATATATGGTGAAATATGATATAATTAACTGTGCACCGGTGAAATCATTGTCATTGTAAAAAGTAAAGGATCCATTCACGAGACCTGGATTCAAATCTAGCTAGAGTAAATATTTCACTCTTTTTATTTTAAGTTTATCTTAAAGCTTATATTTAAGCTAAGGCAATCTCGATAGCACCCAAATCTTCAAATTCTAGGTTCAGCGATGGTCTTTGGCATATATCCTAAACTCTGTTCAACGTTTTTTAAGTGGTTAATTCATCTTTCTCCACACTCTTCCTCTCACTAGATCGCTCCACAAATTCATAATTATATGACACGTGTTGAAGAAATCTTGAAAATTGATGGAACATGTCGAAGGAACAGGTCCATTGAAGCAGACTGACGAGTTAGAGTTAGAGTCATATTAGGACTAGAATACTAAATCATAAGTTATGTACGACTAAACTACAGTATATTGTAGGAGTTCGACTAGGATATGGTATTTGAGTTATAATACAAAACTACTCATGTAAATAATTGTGTTTTAGTAGAATTTCTAGTATAACTCAACATTATTTTTATCGAATACATCCTTGATTTCTCAGAGCAATAAAGTGTTTCCTCTCTTTAACGTATTAAATCAAAACGAAAACAACCACCCTATCAAACTGCAATGGCTCATTCTACCAACACTCTTTCGACCTCTTTACTTCGTCATCTTGTTTTGCCCTGCTCCATTAAACTTAAACCAACAAACTATCTTATATGGAGGACACAAATATCTCAGTTGATTCAAGGGATAAGATCAACCTGACTCATCACAAAACCACCTAAAGATATTTGTTCCTCTAAACAGACTACTGAGAAAATTATAGGGCGAGAGGGGTGCAGAAGACATCCAGATTGTTGATGACTAGGAAGAGAAGGATGTGTTACTAAGGAGTTGGATCTCAGGCATCTTGACAGAAAAAAACATGTACCTGGTCGTAGGTTTCTCAACTTCCAAAGAGATGTGGGAATTCTCAGAAGAAGTTTACTTCAAGCAAAAAAATATAAGGAGTTCCAGCTCAAGTAACAACTGCTAAGTGTGAAGCAAGGAGCCAAACAATTGACGAATACATTAAGGAATTCAAAGGCATATGTGATGGCCTTGCAGCCATTCAAAAGTCTGTAGATGAAAATAGCAAAGTGATTAATTTTGCTAGAGGTCTAGGTCCTAAGTACAAGACCTTCAGGATAGTCATGCAAGGTAATGCACATATGCTTCTCTAATCAGTTTGATAATTCTCTAAGAAGTTTTGACATGAGGGAAGATGAAGAAGAAGTGACCCAACAAAACCATAACATGACATTCTCTGCCCAAAGAGGCATGGGAAGACGAAAATACCCTCAAATAAAAGGAAACAATAACATCATATCCCCAGAGGAAGAGGTTTCAAGCTTGTTGGACAAGGAATGGGTTCTATAACAGCAGAAACGGAGTAGGTCCTCAGAACAGTCCTTCGAGTGAAAGTCATGAGAGGAAAAATATGTGTGTCAAATTTGTGGTAGGAATAACCATACTACTCTTAAGTGCTTTTACAGGTGGAATTACTCTTACCAAGCCACGGATGAGCTACCAAAAGCATTGGCTGCTACTGATTTACAAAACACTATCGATGACACCTTGTATGTGGACTCAGGAGTAAGTAGACATATGACACATAAATCAGGTATCCTAGTTGCTCTTAACTACAATGGACCAGATAAAATCATTGTTGGGAATGGATCAAAGTTAGAAATAACTCGTGTTGGAAATATATCCGGAACAAGTCTAAAGTTAAAAGAAGTTCTTGTAGTTCCTAAGATCAATAAAAAAAAGTTCTTGTAGTTCCTAAGATCAATAAAAAATTATTCTCAGTTAGTAAGCTTGCAAAGGATAATCATTGCACTCTTGAATTTGATGAAACTAAATTTGTTGTAAAGGACAAGAGGACAAGGACAGTGCTGGCCAAGGGATCTAAAAGGAATGGACTCTATGCTTTGAAAGATAACAATCTCTATGTTTTAATTGGTGCACACAATTGGAACACGTCAGAAAACATGTGACATACTAGATTAGGACATCCTAATTTGAAGTCTTTAAAAGTTTTGAGTAATAGTATAGTTGCATAAATATTAGTAGTTGGATTAAAGTGCCTACTGTTTGTTCTAGTTGTCGGATGGGAAAAGTTATAAACTTCCATTTGGTTTAAGAAATAAAATTGATAAAGAACCTTTATTGGAAATTCGTTATGACTGGTGGGGACCTGCACCTGTCGAATCTTCCCATCATATGAAATATTATGTCATTTTTGTTGATGATCACACAAGATATATATTGATTTATCCATTGAAAAAAAATCTAAATTTTTTGAGGTTAAATAAAATTCTAGAAAATAGTGGAAAAATAATTTTCTAAAGATATTAAGATTTTTAAGTGTGCTAGAGGTGGTGAGTTTATCAAAACAGACTTCATTAAGCATTTTGAAGATTGTGGCATTGTGAGACATATTTCATGTCCCAACACACTTGAACAAATGGAGTTGCAGAGAGAAAACATATGCATATTATGGAGACTTGCTTAACTCTACTAGATCATGCTAACCTACTTTTTTATTTCTTTGGATTGAGGCTTTCCTCACTGCAATATTCCTCATCAACAGATTGTCTTCCTCAGTCCTAAAGATGATGACTCCATTTGTTAAGTTGTATGGGGAACAATCTAATTATAACAACCTAAAAGTGTTTGGGTGTAGATGTTTTTCATATATCAAGGGTAGCAACAAGTTCAGTCCCAAGAACTACCCTTGTGTGTTCATAGGATACAACAACTTATACAAAGGATACAGATGTTATCTTTTCTCTACAAGGAGGGTTTACATATCCATGCATGTTGGGTTTGATGAAAAAACATTACCCTATGTGTCTCCAAAGCAATCTAAAATTAACATTGATGTCTCACCTCATCTTACTACTTTTTGTTGAATCTTTCTCTAAACTACAAGCACATGATAATAGTCATATCCGGGTTTACCCCCTAGACGTAGCCGGCGTCGATGTCCTTTTGAAGGACTAAGACTAGCCTCTTAGTTTCATGTCATTACATTCATAGGTTGAAAAATGTGGAAAAATTTAAAACATTTATTATCTCTACTAGGAGATTTACATAGACCTCTACATACACATAATATATATTCATATTGAATATACCTAGACCCTTTCATATAGGAAGGTTACATAACCTTAGAGAGAGAGAGAGAGAAATAGTCTCAACAATTGTCTCGTCTCATACCATCTAAACGGATATCACAATATCAGCATAGCCCTTACATAAATTCAACAATACCATGTATAGGTCATACGAAATACATTATTCAAATAACAAGGAATGAAATAATAGAGTCAATAAGCTCATAACAAAATCCAAAGCAAGAAGATGGCATTGCCCTCGAAAGTTGAGGACCTAGCCCACTTGGATGAAAGGAAGAATCCAAGCCTTCAACAATTTTGTCTTCCAAACTCTTCAACGACCGAATCCTAAAATGTTTGGGACAAGGGAAGAAAACAGGGTTAGTAATCCACATGAACTAAGTATGAGATCTTATGCACATACACAAGCAAAACATGCAAAAAGGGACTTTTTATCAAAGCATGTCATTCTACCCCTTTTAGGGGCTTAATACAAAGTCAAGTTAGTCATATTAATCAACCAAACATGCTAACTATCTCAACAAATAAGACTTATCCCAACACACTTGAAACCATGATTTACTACAACCCTAACATCAAGGAATAATATCACAAGAATGAATTAGAGTTAAACATATCATAATAAGTAAGAAAACTATTCACAATTCCTTATCAAGTCAACAAGTGCAATGACCAAGCAAAGCCCCATAATCTTACTCAATCAAGTATCCTCAACAAGAAAACATGACTCATGCCAACTTTACATATAGTAGCGCTTAGGCTTGCATTTCATCATGTATTATCATAATAACCCAAGGCATATTCATAATTGAACTAATCAACATATATATCAACAATGTGTCATGGTCATCATATATACATCTATATTGTCATAACATAAACATACATAAGAACCTCCTACTAAGACTCCCCTCAAGGCTAACTAGTGCAATGTCTAGGTAGAGTCCCATAACCCTATCTAGACTAAACTAGACCTCTTAGGTTATCCAAGTTAGAGTTCAAGTCCTTTAATTCGTTTTAACTTTTGGGAACATCTTTCCCTCACCGAAATAGACCACATGAGCTAGTGTGGAATCCGGTGTCATGAAACCCTACACCAAAAGAAGGCGGGCTACTTGCCAAGGTAGTACCAAAATATAAAACATAGAAACTACGCGGATCCACTAGCTAATATTCCTATGGGGGAAACATAGTTCAACAACTAGGAGATTTAGTTGGGACCCTCTTTATGCGCCGTGAATTATAGTCTCCAATCTCGACAGTAATGTAGTGTTTCTACATTCCCTATGTGGGAAGGGACACTCCTCCATCTCGTTCACTCGGTGCTAAGCTAGAGTTCCTTTTCAAAATGTCTTTAAGCATTTAATTACCATTCATAACTTAATTTAGGCTATAGGGTCTACCCCTTGTATGATCGTCATCATCAATAGCTCAAATAAGAATTGTATGAGTAAGTGCTTTCATCACAATTCATATAAGAGAAAAGACATAAAGTCACCATTGAAGTTATCTCAGATTTTCATAAAGACGCCTTAACTTTGCAACTGTCCTATTACCCTACTAAATAATTTTGAACATATATTATTATACCATTGTTTAGTCAGCCCCAAATCATATGAAGCAAGTGAGTTCACACCCCAATCATTACATCACTCGTGTTAATTTAATTGAATTTTTTTTCATTTTAATTTTTTTCCTTTATCTTTTTCTTTCTTGATTTCTCTCTCTCTCTCTCTCTCTCTCTCTCTCTCTCTCTCTCTCTCTCTCTCTTACTTTTTGAATTTTATTTTGATATATCTTAAATTTTATTTCATTTTCCATGTCCCACAAGTGATTAATCCATCCATTTCCTTATTTTCTTCACCTCTCACCCCCCATGTCAAATTAAAACCCACTTCCTTTTTTTTCTTTTCTTTTTCTTCTTCTTCTCTGGTCAAATTCATTATAAAATTTATACTATTATTTAGACTTTATTGAATTATTAATAACAAAAATAATTACTTTTTAAGAAAATTTAAAATGTTGAAGGTACCATAAACTACTCATTTTTCATATATATTAGAAATGATAATTTTAAAAGAATCAATTAACTTCTCAAAAATTGAAAGAGCTTAATTGAAATCGAATAAAAAAAACTATATGATACTTCGTAATCATCTTGAAATCTAATGAGTTTATCGAATTGTTTGAAATGTAAGAAATATTTAGATAAAATTTTAAAACTAAAGAGATTAAAACTAGTAGTAGTAATAAAAAAAGAAGGAAGGTGAAGTTGTGATAAAAATGGTGACATTGAAAGTAAGAACCTTCAATGAATGGAGATGACAATGAATTTTCGGAAAAAAAAAGAAAAAAGAAAGAGAAAAATAAAAAGGAAAAAAAGTTAAAATAATAAGAAAAATAAGAAAATATATTTTATAATAAAATACTTGTAAAAATAAAATTAATTTAGTTATTTTAGGCTGCTCACTCTCTTAGAGAGAGTGCACACCACTCTCTATGTAAGATGGACGAAAAATGATGTAATTATATCGATTCAAAATTGTTTAGTTGGGTAATAGGACGGTTGCAAAGTTAAGGTGTCTTTTTAAAATTTCGAGAAAACTTCAATGGTACTTTTATGTATTTTCTCTTCATATAATTGAGGTTAGCACATTAGCGTTTCATAACATATCAAGTCACTTTGATAGTTTTCACCATCCTTATATCACATACACCTTAATCAACCTCACAACATAGTCAAGACATTTCAATTCAACATCATACAACCCTATAATCCTAGTATAAGGCATACTCCAATGTAATATCATGACTTAACAACAATTAATCACAATTATAAGTAAAGGTAGAGATTCTAAGACTTACCAAGTCTTCTCATAATCTATCATCAAGGTCTTACCATCAACCCATAACTCAACCCAACTTAGGGAGTAACATCATCGCACAATGATAACCAATAGAATAACAAGGCCAATTGCTTCTCTATATACAATTCATCTTTAGATCACACTTGAGACAAGGTACTTAGGCTAATTTCAAATTATAATTCATAACCTAAATCACATCTCAAGAACTAGCATGATAGGCCTCTAATTCATCTTATTTTAATCCTAATAGTACCATAGGATAGTAATCAAATCAACAACCAACTCAATTGAATGATCACAATAAAATATAGGTCAGATCACTACCTAGGGTTAGGGATAGAGGATTATATTCTTCAATTAAGACCAAATCATCAGCAATTACCATAGTAAGTTGAAGTACATATTAATTTACTCAATATAACCCTAAGAATTCATTAACAACTCAATCCATAACATAAATTTTGTAGTTAAATGAAATCAATAAGAAAACTCAACTTATTGAATTCTATTTTGAAGGAACCCTTTGAGGAAAGAATCTCAAAGGTGAATAGAACCCATACCTTAATGTTTCTAAACAATTTGATGAAGAATCCACCCCTTTTTCCATCCCCAAACCCTAGCTCTTGCTAGCATTCAATGGTGAGTTCATGTAGAGAGAGAAACAAGAGAGAAGAAAGAGAGTTTATGTTGAGAGTTGTCTTTAGATTAATGAGGGTTAAGGGTATTTATAGTGGGGTTTAATTCACTTAATTAGTCTCCCTTTAATCCCTAACTAACCCTAAACCACTTAATTAATTAAATGAAATCATTTAAAATTTAACAGTGAAACTCGACCCTTACCGACAAGACCCCTATCAACGATCAGTTGGTGAGTCGACGGACAGCCCCCCCCCTCCGTCCGTCATCTCGGTCAAAGACTTTGCAGGAGAGGGATTCCTCTAATTTTTCTAAGTGTGGATGATGGTGGCCTCGATGCCATGTCGATCCACTCACGCCCCGTCAACCCCCTTCCGTCGCGTGTAACAATAGCTAGGTAAGTAAGAGCCTTCACGAATCTTTCTAAGTATGGGATGACGGTGGCCTAGACACCCCGTCTAGCCACACACGGACCGTCGTATGTCCCCTCTATGCACACTACTAGGCAGTGTTGCATCAAACTGCAGCGATCCTCCTCAAGGTCCCTTGGTTGGTCATTGGGGATTCGTACCTTTCCACCCATTTTCATACATTTACAACTCCTAAAATTTAGTCAAAAGGCTAAGGCACACTAACATCCCCTTGAACCAACTTCCCAGACATTTTTGGACATTTTGGTTCTTAAACCTCCTAAATGACCTATATTCATTAAAAATGGACTTAGAAATAGTGTTTAGACTTTATGAAACCTATGTTAGGCTTTACAACGAGTCTTAGATTTTCAAGGTGTTACATTATCCCCCCTTAGGAAACATTCGTCCCCGAATGACACTAAAATAAGGAATAGACCCAAGACTAGCATCCCAACCAATCAACAATATCCATTTAACATAAATCATATCACTTAAATAAGGCAAATATCAAAACTCATATTACCACACCTAAGGCTCAAAATACTTCATCATGAGACATTTCCTTCTCACAACACTTATGAGCTCAACATACATCACATTAGTCAATTAGCACAAAGTTCAACTTAACAACATGTTACTTATCGTTTTATGACGACTCACCATATACAAAATGCACAACATAACTCAAAACAAGCAAAAACAAAATTTCAAGTTTTTAATAGCAATACTACAGTGATTTCACTGTAAATCTTACTGTGAGGTTTCCAAAAATGTCCCTTTTTTTGTAACACTTCACCCAAAAATCAAGAAACTTCAATTTCTAATCATATTTATATTATTAAAAAGAATGACTAATCTTAATTCTCAAAAAGATGAGGGTAACAGGACTTCATGTCGGCCTCGGTCTCCCATGTTGCACCCTCAACTAGATGATTTTTCCATAACACTTTTATGGAAACCACCTCTTTATTCCTCAACTTCTTGACTTGCCTATCAAGAATTTGAACCGGGACTTCCTCATAAAAGAGGTTATCCTAGACACCAAGACTCTCAATTGGGAGAATGGACTCGGGATCACCGATACATTTTTTCAACATAGAAACATGGAAAACCGAATGAACCTAAGCCAATTCACTAGGAAGTTTCAATTCATAGGCAACCTTATCAACCCTTTGCAGAATTTCATAGGGACCCACATAACGAGGACTCAATTTCCCTTTCTTTACAAACCAAGCCACCCCTTTCATTGGTGAAATTTTTAAATACACCTTATCACCTTCTTCAAACTCCAAAACCCTTCTCCTATTATCAGTATAAGACTTTTGCCGACTATAGGCCGTTTGCAACCGGTTCCTTATTATATGAACCTTTTCTAAAGTCTTATAAATCAACTCAGGACCAAGAAGCGATGACTCTCCCACTTCAAACCCTCAAATAGGAGACTACCTTCTACCATACAAGGCTTCATAGGGAGCCATGGAAATGGATGAATGAAAACTATTGTTGTAAGCAAACTCCACTAAAGGTAAATGTCTATCCTAACTCACTTTAAAATCAATAATGCATGCTCTAAGCATATCTTCAAGGGTTTGTATCGTACGCTCCACTTGACCATCCGTTTGGGGATGAAAAGCGGTGTTCAACTTCATCATACTACCTAACCACTTTTGTAACGACCTCCAAAATCTAGATGTAAATTGTGCACCCCGATCCCGTATAATGGATAACAGAATGCCATGGCGGCACACAATCTCATGTAGAAAGCTTCATGCCTATATGAAGACTTGATGGGGATTAAGTGAGCGGATATAGTCAATCGATCCACAACCATCCACATGGAATCATAGGACTTTTGGGTCCGGAGCAAACCTACTACAAAGTCCATATTGATGTCTTCCCATTTACAAGTTTGAATTTGTATCTCTTTTAGTAAGCCCCCGGCTTTAGGTGATCGGCCTTTACTTGTTGGAAATTCGGACACTTAGCGACAGATTCCGCTATGTCCCTTTTTAGACCTTCCCACCAATATATTTCCCTTAGGTCATGGTACATTTTTGTCGACCCTAGATGAATTGAGTAGCTGGACCCATGTGCTTCTTCTAAGATCTGATCTCTCAACCCATCTACATCGGGAACACATAATCTTCCTTGGTACCTTAACACACAATCTTCCTTGGTACCTTAACACACAATCCCCCCCTAGGGAGAATGATTCATTCAACTTGCCAAGAACTAATTCTTTCAACTCTATTAAGGCTAAATCAATGTGTTGTTTGGACTTCACCTCAACCAATAAAGATGACTTGGAATTATGATGAACTATGGCACCCCCATCTGGAGAACTCTCCAACCTCACCCCCAACCTAGCCAACCTATGCACATCCTTGCTAGGTCCTTTTTGGCTTCATCAAGATGGGATACACTACCCGTAGTCATCTGACTTAGGGCATCCACCACTACATTAGCCTTTGCGGGGTGATAAAGGACACTCATATCATAATCTTTCAACAACTCAAGCCAAATTCTTTGTCGGAGATTTGACTTCTTTTGGGTAAACACATATTGGAGACTCTTATGATCAGTAAATACATCCACATGAACCCCATACCAGTAATGTCTCCAAAATTGTAAAGCAAATACCACGACAACTAATTCAAGGTCATGAGTGGGTAATTTATCTCATGTACCTTTAGTTGCCTAGGGGCATAATCTATCACCTTCCCATTTTGCATAAGCACACACCCCAAACTCACTCGGTATGCGTCACAATACACCACAAAACCCTTTGTTCCCTCCGATAAGGTCAACAACAGAGCAAAAGTAAGCCCATCTTTAAACAATTGGAAGCTCTTCTCACATGCCTCCGGCCACTCAAACTTTTTACTCTTTTAGGTCAAAGTAGTCAAAGGAGATGCAATGGACGTGAAACCATCCACGAACCTGTGATAGTAACCCACTAAACCAAAGAAACTCCTGATGATAGTCGGAGTCAATGGTCTAGACCAATTATTCACCGCTTCTGTTTTCCTTGGGTCTACTTCAACTCCCTCAGTAGAAATGATGTGCCCAAGAAAAGTCACCGGTCTCAACCAAAACTCACACTTACTATATTTGGCATACAATTGACGTTCTTTAAGGGTTTGCAACACTAGCCTCAAATGACCCATATGATCACCCTCATTCTTCGAGTATACCAAGATATCGTCAATAAAGACAAAGACAAACAAATCTAGGTAATTTTGAAATACTCTATTCATTAGGTCCATAAATGCTGCCGGAGCATTAGTGAGAACGAAAGACAGTACCAAGAACTCATAATGCCCATATCTAGTCCGAAAGATCGTCTTTGGTATATCCTCCACTCTCACCCTAACTTGATGATACCCTGACCTCAAGTCTATCTTTGAAAAGTAAATCGCCCCTTGGAGTTGGTCAAATAAGTCGTCAATCCGAGGGAGAGGGTACTTATTTTTAATAGTGACCTTGTTGAGTTGGCGGTAGTCAATACACATTCTCAAAGAACCATCCTTCTTTTTGAAAAATAACACCAGAGCACCCCATGGAGATATACTAGTCCTTATAAAGCCTTTGTCAAGAAAATCCTTGAGTTGAGCCTTCAACTTTTTCAATTCGGCCAGAGCCATCCGATATGGAGAAATTGAAATGGGATTTATTTCCGGTAGCATATCGATACAAAAATTAATTTCCCGTTCGGGAGGAATACCAGTAAGGTCATTAAAAAAAACTCCGGAAATTCATTCACAACGGGGACCGACTCAATAGGAGGAATTTCGGAATCCAAATCTTGGACTCTTATTATGTGATAGAGACAACCCTTTGAGATCATTTTACATGATTTTAGACTATATATGATGCGACCTCTAGGAATAGAATTTCCCCCCTTCCACTCAACAACGGGTTCATTTGGGAAGTTAAACCTCACCACTCTTGTCCTACAATCAATGGATGCAAAACATGCATGCAACTAATCCATACCCAATATCATATCAAAATCAAGCATAATGAGTTCTACTAGATCAACATAAGAAACTCTATTGGGCAATGAAATAGGACAATTTCAATAGACTCTTTTAGCAACAACCGACTCTCCCACCGGAGTAGAAATTAGAAAAGGCTCATGAAAAATATCAGGTAAAGCATCAAACCTTTTAGCTACTAGTGGGGTAACAAAGGACAAAGTAGCAACCGGATCAAGTAAGGCATACACATCAAATGTAAATATTTTTAACATACCGGTCACCACGTCGGGAGAGGTCTCTTGCTCACTCCTAGAGCAGATAGCATAGAAGTGGTTCTTCTTTGGAGCATCACTAGAACCACTTGCTTGAGCTTGGCCACTACCCTTGTCTTGAATCTTCAAGTTTGGACAATTTCTCATTTTGTGACCACTCTTGCCACAACTAAAGCAATTACCTGTCCCCTTAAGGCACTCACCATAGTGCTTTTTACTAGACTTTCCACAAGTTGGCTTCTCCTTTGGTTAATTAGAACCTTTTCCCTTCTTAAATTTAGGGTTAGACACCCTATCGCCACTAGCTCTTGGGAATTTGGTAGGGACTTGATTTGAACCTCGCTTCTTAAATTTAGGCTTATATTGTATCTCAAGACTATTCTTTGAGGATCCTCCATCAAATGACCTAGCCCTCTTAGCATCTCTAATTTATCGCTTAGCTCTTTCCTCCTCAACCCTTCTTGCATAAACGATAAGACCGGAAATGTTTATGTTGTCATGTAGCATGAACGATTGGCACTCCTCTTGTAAGTCCTCCGACACCCCCATCACAAAATGGCTCATTTGGTCTCTAGGATCGGAGACTAAAGAAGGAGCATATTTGGACAACTTAACGAATTTGAAAGAGTACACATGAACACTCTTCCCTCCTTGGCGAAGATTGATGAACTCCATCACTTTCTCCTCTCTCATCTCTCTAGGGAAGAACCAATCTAGAAAATTTTTCTTAAATATCTCCCAAGTCACCGCACCACCCATCAACGGCCTATTATCCCTCTATTGCAGATACCAAGTTTGAGCCACATCCTTGAGTTGATATGAGGCCAACTCGGCCTTCTCACGTAAAGTCACCCCCATAGCATGTAGCACCTTGTAGACCTCATCAAGGAATTATTGGGGGTATTTATCAACCTTAGAACCATAGAAAGTAGGAGGGTTCATTCGAGTGAAGTCTCTTAGACGGGATGCCATAGTAGTGACTTGTTGATGAAGACGGGGAGCAACATCCCGATTGGCTTGTGCCGTCAAAGCTTGGTCTTGAACCGTTGCGGGTTGTGCTTGAGTAGTCATGGCTTGTGCCATTTGATCAAGAATATCCCTCATCTCCGCCTCCGTCATAGGTGGATGGTTAGTCGGGGCTTGATCAACATTAGCATTTTCTCAAGTGGAGGAACTTGCTCATCATGGGGAGGAGCTCCCGCATTAGCAACTTCTTCCTTAAGTCTTTGAGCCGCATTTCTTCGAGTATTCATACTTCCTATAACCACAACAATAGAATTAGATGCAAGGCCCACCATAAGTATACTCTATTGGCACGATATAAGATTTCCAAGGACGAGCTCGATTCCTAAACATCATATAGGTTCCTACTCATAAGCGTGGTGCGCTTCACAAATATGAATACTAACCGACATAAATGTGGTAGAGAGAGACATAACTCAACGGTATTCAACCTCATGCTCTGATATCAAGTTTGTCACATTCAAGTTTACCCCCTATACGTAACCGGCATTGATGTCCTTTTGAAGGACTAAGACAAGCCTCTTAGTTTCATGTCATTACATTCATAGGTTGAAAATGCGAATTTTTTTTAACTTTTATTATCTCTACTAGGAGGTTTACATAGATGTCTACATGCACATAATATATATTCATATCGAGTATACATAGAACCTTCATATAGGAAGGTTACCTAGCATTCTACTTTTATTGCAGATATATATATATATATATATATATATATAAACATAAAAATAGTCTCAATAATTGTCTCATCTCGTACCATCTAAACGGATATCACAATATGGGCATAGCCCTTACATCAATTCAACAAGACCAATTATAGGTCATACGAAAGTACAATATTCAAATAACCAGGGAAGAAATGATAGAGTCAATAAGCTCATAACAAAATCCAAAGCTAGAAGATGGCATTGCCATCGAAAGTTGAGGACCTACCCCACTTGGATGAAAGGAAGAATCCAAGCCTTCAACAATATCGCCTTCCAAACTCTTCAACGACCAGAACCTAAAATGTTTGGGACAAGGGAAGAAAACGGGGTTAGTACTCCACATTTACTAAGTATGAGATCTAATGCACATACACAAGCAAAACATGCAAAAAGGGACTTTTTTTTTATCAAAGCATGTCATTTTATCCCTTTTACGGGCTTAATGCAAAGTCAAGTAAGTCATATTAATCAACCAAACATGCTTACTATCTCAACAAGTAATACTTATCCCAACATACTTGAAACCATGATTTACTACAACCCTAACATCAAGGAATAATATCACAAGAATGAATAAGAGTTAAATATATTATAATAAGCAAGACAACTACTCACAAGTCCTATTTAAGTCAACAAGTGCAATGACCAAGCAAAGCCCCAAAATCTTACTCAATCAAGTATCCTCAACAAGAAAACATGACCCATTTCCAACTTTACATATAATAGCGCTTGGTCTTGCATTTCATCATGTATTATCATTATAACCCAAGGCATATTCATAAATGAACTAATCAACATATAGTATCAACAATGTGCCAGGGTCATCATATAATACATCATATATTGTCATAACATAAACATACATAATAAACTTCTCCTAAGACTCACCTCAAGGCTAACTAGTGTAATGTCTAGGTAGAGTCACATACACCCTACCTAGACTAAACTAGACCCCTTATGTTATGCAAGTTAGAGTTCAAGTTTAATTCGTTTTACCTTTTGGGAACATCTTTCCCTAATCGACATAGACCACATGAGCTAGTGTGGAATCCGATGTCATAAAACCCTACACCAAAAGAAGGCGGATTACTTGCCAAGGTAATACCAAAATATAAAACATAGCAACTACGCGGATCCACTAGCTAGTATTCCTATGGGGGCAACATAGTTCAAGAACTAGGAGATTTAGTTGGGACCCTCTTTATGAGCCATGCATTATAGTCTCCAATCTCGAGAGTAATGTAGTGTTCCTACCTTCCCTATGTGGGAAGGGACACTCCTCTATCTAGTTCACTTGGTGCTAAGCTAGAGTTCCTTTTTGAAATGTCTTTAAGCCTTTAATTACCATTCACAATTTAGGTCATCGGGTCTACCCCTTTTATAATCATCATCATCAATAGATCAAATAATAATTGTATGAGTATAAGTCCTTTCATCACAATTCATATAAGTGAGGTTAACACATTAGCGTTTCGTAGCATATTAAGGCACATTGATAGTTTTCACCATCCTTATATCACATACACCTTAATCAACCTCACAACATAGTTAAGACATTTCAATTCAACATCATACCACCCTATAATCCTAGTATAAGGCATACTCCAATGTAATATCATGACTTAAATACGATTAATCACAATTAGAAGTAAAGGTAAAGATTCTAAGACTTACCAAGTCTTCTCGTAGTCTATCATCAAGGTCTTACCATCAACCCATAACTCAACCCAACTTAGTGAGTAACATCATTACACAATGATAACCAATAGAATAACAAGGTCAATTGCATTTCTATAACACAAGTCATCTTTAGATCACACTTGAGACAAGGTACATCGACTAATTTCACATTAAAATTCATAACCTAAATCACATATCAAGAACTAGCATGATAGGCCTATAATTCATATTAACTTAATCATAATAGCACCATAGGATAATAATCAAATCAACAACCAACTCAATTGAATGATCACAATACAATATAGGTCAAGATCACTACCTAGGGTTAGGGATAGAGGATCATATTCTTTAATTTAGACCAAATCATCAACAATTACCATAGCAAGTTGAAATACATAATAATCTACTCAATATAACCCTAAGAATTCATTTACAACTCAATCCATAACATAAATTTCATAATTGAATGAAACCCATAAGAAAACTCAACTTGTTGAAATCTATTTTGGAGGAACCCTTTGAGGAAAGAATCTTAAAGGTGAACAGAACCCATACCTTAATGTTTCCAAAAAATTTGATGAAGAATCCACCCCTTTTTCCAGCCCCCAAACCCTAGTTCTTGCTAGCCTTCAATGGTGAGTTCATGTAAAGAGAGAAATAAGAGAGAAAGAAGAGAGTTTATTTTGAGAGTTGTCTTTAGTTTAATGAGGGTTAAGGGTATTTATAGTGGGGTTTAATTGACTTAATTAGTCTCCTTTTAATCCCTAACTAACCCATAAATCACTTAATTAATTAAATGAAATCATTTAAAATTTAATAGTGAAACTCGACCCTTACCGACGAGACCCCGATTGACGGTCGGTCGGTGAGTCGATAAACAACCCCCACCTCCGTCCTACACTCCGTCTTCTCGGTCAGAGACTTTGCAGGCGAGGGCTTCCTCCAATTTTTCTAAGTGTGGGATGATGGTGGCATTGACGCCCCGTTGAGCCACTAACGCCTCGTCAACCCCCTTCCGTCGCGTGTAACAGTAGCTAGGTAAGCAAGAGCCTTCACAAATCTTGCTAAGTGTGGTATGACGGTGGCCTCGATGCCCCATCGAGCCACACACAGACCGTCGTCTGTCCCTTCGATGCACACTGCCAGGCAGTGCTGCATCAAACTGCAGGGGTCCTCCTCAAGGTATCTTGGTTGGTCCTTGGGGAGTCGTCCCAGATGTTTCAATCATGAAACAACTCAAACACCCATAATCTACGTTTCCACCCATTTTCGTACATTTCCGACTCCTAAAAGTTAGTCAAAAAGGCTAAGGCACACTAACATCCCCCTGAACCAACTTCCCGGATGTTTTTGGACGTTTTGGTTCTTAAAACTCTTAAATGACCTATATTCATTAAAATGGACTTAGAAACAGTGTTTAGAATTTATGACACCTATGTTAGGATTTACAACGAGTCTTGGATTTTCAAGGTGTTACAATAATTTTGATTCAGGGGAAGTAAAGGCTGCTACTCCACACATTAGTAGTGATAATGTTGCTACAACTCATATACTCCTAGATGATGAGAGTACTATTGACCTCTCAGGCGCAAGATCATATGCTTAGAACAGGTTGAAGGTGATGATCCATACAACAATTTTGGAACTCCAGCTGCAGATTTTGAACCTGACAGTAGCTGTGAGGAAAATGTTGCACTTAGTGGTCTAGCTAATGAGCATCATCAAACAACTACTTTAGTTGATGTACTATCAATCTGACAATGCTACACTTCAGTCAACTACTTTGGTTAATGTACCAGTTGAGGTACTTCTTGCACCACAAGGTCATCATGATGACCAGAAACAAGGCGAAGGAACAACACTTGTCATTTCTTGCTCGTAATAGCACAAAACTTTTGAGAAAACCAAATACTACTAAGGAAGTATTACGGTCACCTCACTGGCTTGCAACAATGCATGAAGAAATTGATTTTTTACATACTAACAAAACATGGATCTTGGTGTCCAAATCTCCTGGTAAAAACATGGTTATATCAAAATGGGTGTTCAAGACAAAATTAAAAGATGATGGGACAGTAGATAGATACAAGACCAGACTTGTGGCAAGGGGATTCTCTCAGCTTGAAGGGATAGATTTTGAAGAAACAGTTAGCCATGTGGTTAAAGCCACAACTATTAGGGTGGTTCTATCCGTTGTTGTTAGTTCAAAGTGGGACGTTAGACAACTAGATGTCAAAAATGTCTTTATCCATGGCTTCCTATAAGAGGAGGTATACATGAGTCAACTACCTGGTTTTATTGATCCCCATTAGCCTCAGCATGTGTGTCTACTTAAAAAGGCATTGTATGGTCTTAACCAAGCACCAAGAGTCTGGTTTGATTGTTTAGCACACATCTTCATCTGTAATAAGACTGGCCCTTCCTTATTCACTTTGGGAACTCATAAACGCAAAATATTTCTCTTGTTATCTGTGGATGGTATTATTGTCACGGGAAGTAATCTATCTCATGTCCCAGAATTAGTTCTACAACTTGGGAAGGAGTTTCCTATGAAAGGTCTTGGTCCTTTACACTTCTTTCTAGGAGTTGAGATAAAGTATTTCGAAAGAGAAATTCACTTAAATCAAAGTAAGTATGTTGTTGAACTGTTGGAAAAGATAGAGATGACTTTGACAAAGGCTGTAGCCACTCCTTTGGGTCAAATGCATGGTCTGCATGAAGTTGCGGGAAGTCTTGTAGATGTCTCTTTTTACAGAATGATAGTAAGGAGCCTTCAGTATTTGATCTTCACAAGACATGATATCACTCATCTGTGAATTTAGCAAGCCAGTTTATGCAAAGTCTAAACATTGAACATCTTCAAGAGGTAAAAAGGATTCTCAAGTACATCAAAAGTACTCTACACTTTGGACTCAGGATTATTTCACAGTCACCATGTAGGTTGTATGACTACTCAGGTGTTGATTGGGGAGATTGTAGCACCACTAGGAGATTAATTACAGGCTATAGCATCTACCTAGGTGCAAATTGTATTTCTTAGACCTCCAAGAAACAGACCACAGTAGCCCGATCGAGTGTTAAAGCTGAGTATAAGGCACTACCCTCCACTGCCGCAGAAATAACTTGGATTTTGCATCTGCTTCATGACCTTGGAGTTTTTCTTCGATTTGTTCCTACACTGTATTATGATAATACGAGTGCCTTGTACATGACGGTTAATCAGTTATGCATGCTAGAACCAAACATGTTGAAATGGACTATGATTTTGTTCGTGAGAAAGTGGTCAGGGGATAACTTCTTACTCAGTTTGTGAAGTCTAAGGATCAGCTAGTTGATATTCATACCAAAACCTTAACAAAGTAGGTTTTCTCTAGTTTTCGCAGCAAGCTAGGAGTTACAGTTTCTCCGCTAACTAGCTTGAGGGGAAGTGTTGAAGGAAGCTTGAAGACTTATGGAACATGTCGAAGGAACAAGTCCATTGAAGCAGTTTGACGAGTTAGAGTTAGAGTCATACTAGGACTACACTACTAAATCTTAAGTTATGTAAGACTAGGTTATTGTGCATATTTTAGGAGTTCGACTATGATAAGATATTTGAGTTATAATACAAATACTACTCATGTAAGTAATTGTGTTGTAGTAGGATTCCTAATATAACTGGAATAGGACTCTTCTCCTATATAAGGAGCTTGTAACTCAACATTATTTTTATCAATACTTCCTTGATCATTTCTGCATACTTACATGAGATTTATACAACACATTCTTAGTTTCTAACTAAGTGCATATGTATTACTTGATAGCTCACACACATTATCACGTTACTTGTTTATGATCTTGCTATATATGCCACGTCATTTTAAGATATTTGGAATTCGGTAAGGGATGAAACAATCAAAAGAGCACAAGAGAATTGAAGGAAAATTTGTATTAGAGAGAACTTGAAACATTTGCTTAATAATTTTATAAATGAAATTATAATATGGAGTTTGTTAAAGATTTTGGAAACAAATACTACAAAAATTGAGTACTACTAATTATATTAGGCAAGACCCATGTTTAACCTTCACTCAGTTTGTTAATGTAAGCAAGATAATGATCAAGCATCATAATTCTCTATTCATGATGGCCTTTTCAAGTTCATAAAATACAAAACTTATTTACATGGACACTGAAGCAAACTTGGAGTTGTATCATATTAATGCCAATGTTCAACGTGAGGGAGAATAATGATAGCAAAACGTATAGTAGAATCTAATTAACATAAAATACTGTTTCTATATTGACATAGCTTAGAATTACTTAAATTATTAAGATTTAAATTGCAAAGTCTAATTTCAATAAAATATATAACTATATAACCAAGTCATTACTTCACGTAGAAAGATGAAAAGTAAAACATAAAAAGGAATATAATTTTATATTGTTTTATAATTCAATTAATTTTCACAACTGACCACCATGCAGAAATCAGCAAGTTGCGTACATTTAATAAGGTCATGTGTTAATTTTGACTAAGAAGAATCTCTGTTTCAAACCACAAACTATTACAATGATGATTGAACTATTTCTAGCTGTTATATATATTGGCAAAACCTTAGTATGTGTAAACATTTTTTGATACGTGGCTGGAAAATAATGAGCCACATTTAATATAATATGTATAAACTCATTAAATGGCTATGAGAAAGTACAAGTACCAAGAAAGAAAACAATATTAAAATGGTAAAAATTAAGCTTAGCACACAGCAAATGAATAGTTCTTTGTTGCTGCATTATTGGCATGCAAATGGTTTCCATTTAATATTTTCACGTTCATTTTTATTATACACGCTTGTTGAAAAATCAGATAGTATATTAATATATTTTTATACCCATTCGAATATATTAAATTTTTATTGAATATATTTACTTTTTAATATATTTTTATCCACTCTCAAAAATATTATTCTTATTAAGTAATATATTATTTGAATATTTTGAATATTTAAAGATTATATCATTACAAAAAAAAAACCCTCAAATTATCAACAAATTTTACTAATAGCTTAAGTTGGTTAGTATTTTACTATCAATGGACTATCAATTGAATATTATTAATATACACCTTTTGTTGGTAATATTACCAACGAAGTATATATCAATTGGTAAATATGACCAAAAAATTATTTATATAATTTAATAACATATTACCAATGAATTACTAACCAAATATTTATCAACGACTGGATTGTATTGCTAAATTTACCAACCAAATATAAATATGTTGGTTAATTATTAACGAAATGTAATTTATTGGTAAACTTGCCAATCAATATCCAATTAGTTGGAAATTTTATCGAAGAATAACAATTGTAGTTAGTAAAGTACTAACATCATTAAAATAGTTGGTAATACACCAACTAGTTATTAATTCATTGGTAATAAAATTTATCAACATATTAATTATTAGTTGGTTATATTACATATGAATGTTTAGTTGAATAGTAACTATTACCAAGTGTGATGAAATTTATTGGTAAATTATTAATTACTTGGTTTTATTTGAATAATTGAAGTTAAAGTTTTTGGTAAATCAGTGTCTGGTGTTGATGCTTTCATATTCAGTTTGTATCATTAGGCGTTTTAACTTTTAAATTTTAGTCAAAATTTGCTTTGGCGAATATTTATGTAAATGTGCTCAAATTAAAACTATGTCAGTGTCATTAGTTTCAAAAGGTCATTTATTATCTAATAGGAAGGTTTCTTAAACTTTTGAGGCTTTCATTTTTTTGTTTGTATCATTAGGTGTTTTAAATCTTATGTTTTGACCAAAAGCTGACTTTGGTCAATATTTTTGTGAATATGCTCAAATGAGAATTTCGTCAGCATAATAATTTCAAATGTCATTTTTTATCTAATAGGGTGGTTGGTTCGGATATTGAGACTTTCATTTTTAGAGTGTCATTAGGTATTTTAACTTATAAATTTTGGTCAAAATTTGATTTCAATGAATATATTTGATAAACGTGTTCAAATTAAAATTTTGTTAGTGTAGTTAGATTTCGGAAGGTCATTTTTATGCAATAAGATAGGGGGTTTGGATTTTCATGCTTCCGTTTTTAGTTTGTCTCGTTAGACATTTTAACTTTTAAATTTTGACCAAAATTTCACTTTCGTCAATATTTTTGGTAATCATGCTCGAATTAAAAATTTGTCACCTCGTTTAGCCATACAAATTCATTTTTGATCTCATAGGATGGTTGATTCGGATTTTGAGACTTTTATTTTCAGTTTGTATCGTTAAGCATTCTAACTTTTAACTTTTGGCTAAAATTTGGATTTGGTCAAATTATTTGAGAAACATGCTCATATTTGAATTTCGTTAGCGCAATGAGCGCTGGAAGGTCATTTTTTGGCTTATAGGAAGGTTG
The DNA here is from genome assembly GCA_032847665.1 of Solanum chilense. Classification (NCBI taxonomy): domain Eukaryota; kingdom Viridiplantae; phylum Streptophyta; class Magnoliopsida; order Solanales; family Solanaceae; genus Solanum; species Solanum chilense. Next base: position 10,971,205 of record CM064970.1, on the reverse strand, counting down.
ATTTAGATTTTGAGGTTTTCATATTCAGTTATACCTTAAGCGTTTTAACTTTTAACTTTTGGCCAAAATTTAACTTTGCTTAATATTTTTTTTTATGAACGTGCTCTAATGAGAATTTTAACGGTGCGATACGCTTTTGGAATGTCATTTTTATATCTAATCAGATGGTTGCTTCAGATTTTGAGGCTTTCACTTCAGTTTGTAGTGTTAGGCCTTTGAACTTTTAAGATTTGACCAACAATTAGATTTGGTCAATATTTTTGATAAACGTGCTCAAATTAAATTTTTTAAATAATGATGTGTCATATTGAGATTAACTTAACTTGTTATCATAAATTTTGCATTGTTTCATTCAAATATTATTTCTAAAATTGATATTAATAATTTTAGATTTATATTAGTGCTCTTAGATTTTCAAATGCAATAAATATTTTTCTATTAAATAATCATTTAGTTAATAATATTTTGATCATATTAGCAATCAAAAACTAGCCTAACATTAAACTTGAATGATATATTATAAAATAAAAAAAACTAACAATCAGTAAGAAAAAATTTTCAGAAAAATAAATAATCATACTGACGTGTTTAATTTTATTACTTACAAGAGTTTGTGGTGCAATGGTAAGCACTTTTCATTCTTAATCAAGAGGTCTCGGGTTTGATTCCCCCTGAAAACGGTGTTGTATTTGTTAGGGAGCGCTTTCCTTTACTCCCAATGGACAACCCGGCGTGAATCCGGATATAGCCCGGCTCAATGTGAGTGTCGAATACCGGATAAGAAACTAAAGAAAAAGTATTTAAAATTTATTGATAAATTACCAACATATATTTTCTCTTACTAAAATTGTCAACCAACAAAATTGAATAATGAAGAAAAAAATTTATGAACTTCTTTTTGATTCGTTTGTAAAGATACTAACGATATACTAACTAAAAATTAGTTGGTCATGCTTCAAAATTTAGTAATAACATTTTTGGGTGTTTACCAACTAATTTTTGATTGGTAATTTACCAATAAATTAAAATTGATTGGTAATATTTAATGATAAGCTTTTTAGTAACGAATTAATATAAATTGGCATTTAATTGGTAACTCAATTTGCCAACCGATTTAATCAATTTACCAACGATTTCTTTTGTTGGTAATTGAGATTTCTTTTATAGTGTATATGATTACAATAGAAAATTCAAAACTTTTGTAATTGAAAAAGTTTCGAAATAAAATGTACATAATGCTACAATAGCAATCGTTAGGCCCCCTAATTAACTACCTAATTACAATACGAATGCTTACACCTAAATGAATAATAATAATTCTAAATTGTGAATAAAAAAGAAATATATGTGCAATTGCTGAAAAAAAAAAAGGAATCAAAAGTTCATCATTTCAAACTATAAAGATTCATTAGCAGAAACGAAGGATCTGTCAGAATTTTTTGTATAGAAACGGAAATAGCATCATGAAAAGCAAAAAAAGAGTTACCATGTTAAAATGTTTGAATAAAGATAAGACAATAATAAAATTATAGCGTCATGAGTAGATTTTCAAAAAAGATGGAGCAAAAAGTAGTTTTTTTTCCTAAAAAAAAAAGGTTGCTTAGATGATTAGGTATTTTTTAGGAATAAGATTAGTTATTCATCTTTTATAATTTAAATTTTAAATCAATTATTTAGGTATTTCAAAATTTACATTTTAATATAATAATAATACATGTCATAAGTTAGTATTCTTTAACAATATTAAATACTATTTGTAGAAAAAGTAAATATTTAATGATAAATTGTCACGACCCAAAACCGAGCCGCGAGTGGCACCCACACTTATCCTACTATGTGAGCGAACCAATCAATCTAAACCCCAACATTTTAAACATAATGAACAAAATACAATGCGGAAGACTTAAACTCATTAATGAAAATCAATTCAATAACTTCTAAAAACTCAACATCTATTATTCCCCAAAATCTGGAAGTCATCATTACAAGAACATCTATGATCAAATTACTAAACTAAGAGTATTCTAAGAAGCTAAAATAAATAAAAAGCTAGTTCATCCCGGAACTTCAAGGCATCAAGACATGAGGAAGAATATCCAAGCCAAGCTAGAGGCATTAGCTCACCCTGAAATCCGGTGTAATGAAGACTGGCTAGAGTTGCGGTTGAGTTGAAGACGACGGTACATTTGCTGCACTCCACAAATAACAAAGAAAGAAACATACAAGTAGGGGTCAGTACAAAACACAAGTACTGAGTAGGTATCATCGGCCAACTCAAAATAGAAAACAGTATATATCAGATAACATCATAAAATCAACTACAATACTCAATCTGTAGCAATTTCAAGTACTATAATCATTAATAAATAACGCCAAGTACACCCATGAGGACTCAAGCCTCAATACCATACTCATTTGGGAAATAGGTTCATTAAATTGAGTATATTAACATCTTTCAAGATTCATTATCTTTATTCCTCTCGTGTCGGTACGTGACACTCCGCTCCATATACTATCCTGGTGTCGGAACGTGACACTCCGATCCTCATATACTATCCTGGTGTCGGAACGTGACACCCGATCCATATTCTATCCTGGTGCCGGAACGTGGCACTCCGATCCTCATTCTATCCTGGTACCGGAACGTGGCACCCGATCCATATATACTATCCTGGTACCGGAACGTGGCACCCGATCCTCTATTACTATCCTGGTACCGGAACGTGGCACCCGATCCATATATACTATCCTGGTACCGGAACGTGGCACCCGATCCTCTATTACTATCCTGGTACCGGAACGTGGCACCCGATCC
>CM064970.1:10953368-10964755 GCA_032847665.1 Solanum chilense | reverse complement strand
TTCTGACACATTAGTAGGTCTTACCCAATTCTTCACTGTCTCAATCTTAGAAGGATCCACCATCACTCCATCCTTAGAAACCACGTGCCCCAAGAAGGACACTGAATCTAGCCAAAACTCACACTTGGAGAATTTGGCATAAAGCCTTTTCTCCCTTAATACTTCCAACACAATTCTCAAATGCTCCTCATGTTCCTTCTTACTCTTGGAGTATATCAGTATATCATCAATAAATACGATCACAAAGAGATCCAGATATGGCTTAAAAATCCCGTTCATCAAGCTCATGAAAGCAGCAGGGGCATTCGTAAGACCAAAAGACATTACTACAAATTCGTAATGCCCATACCTGGTTCGAAAAGCAGTCTTTGGCACATCCGTTGCCCGTATTTTCAATTGATGATAACCTGATCTCAAGTCAATCTTAGAGAAGACACAAGCACCTTGTAACTGATCGAACAAGTCATCAATGCGAGGAATGGGATACTTGTTGTTTATAGTTACTTTGTTCAACTGCTGGTAGTCTATGCACATCCAAAAACTCCCATCCTTCTTCTTCACAAATAACACCGGAGCACCCCAAGGGGATGCACTTGGTCTAATGAAACCTTTATTTAACAACTCTTGAAGTTGGGCCTTTAACTCCCTTAACTCCGCTGGGGCCATCCTATGAGGGGGTATGGAAATGGGGCGAGTACCCGGTTCAAGATCAATGCAAAAGTCAATATCCCTATCTGGTGGCATACCAGGAAGGTCTGCAGGGAACACATCCAGAAACTCACGGACTATCGAAACCAACTCAATTGAAGGTACTTGGTTAGTGTCATCCCTGAGATGTGCCAAGAAAGCTAAACACCCTTTACTAACCATTATCTTAGCACGAAGAAAGGAGATGATACGAACTGGAGTGGAAGTGTAGTCACCCTCCCACACTAACGGATCTGTCCCATGCTTGGCCAACGTTACAGTTTTAGCATTACAATCTAGGATTGCAAAATTTGGAGAAAGCCAAGTCATACCCAGAATTACATCGAAATCCACCATCTCTAAAATAACCAAGTCTACATAAATGTTTCTCCCCACAAAAGTCACCAAACAAGACCTATATACTTTTTCAACTATCACAGACTCACCCACCGGAGTAGACACACGAATAGGTATGTCAAGCAATTCACAAGGTAAATTAAGACCAGTAGCAAATGAGGAAGATACATATGAAAATGTGGAGCCAGGATCAAATAATACAGAAGCCATGCAATCACAAACCAAAAGATTACCTGTGATAACAGCATCAGATGTCTCCGCTTCAGATCTCCCAGGGAAAGCGTAACAATGGTCCCTATCGCCTGTCTGCCCGTTGCCCCTACTATGTTGTGCTGTAGTGGCTCCAGTTTGCCCGTCACCCCGGCCGTTTTGGTGACCACCATTACCTCGGCCACCACGTCCTCCAGAATGACGGCCTCTTCCATGACCACCTCTACCTCTGACAATTGGGGGTCTGTAACTCTGTTTTGGACAATACCTCTTAATATGTCCAGTCTCCCCACATCCATAACACTCTCTGGAGTCAAGCATAGGTCTCTCAGAGAAGTGTTGACCGGTCTGAGGTGGACCCCCAACTACAGTCTGTAGTGAAGACTGAATTGGTCGGACTGAGTAACCTCCTGAACCCTGTCCTCTATAGTAAGAACCATTGAACTCACCTCCCTTTCAAAACCTTTTTGATGTAGATGCCATGGTGAAGTCATTTGGCTTCACTCCCTCCACCTCTATCACGAAGTCTACCACTTCCTGAAAGGATTTCGCTGTAGCCGCTACCTGTAAGGCTGAAATCCGCAACTCTGACCTCAACCCCTTAACAAAACGGCGAATCCGTTCTTGTGGACTGAAACAAAGCTGAGTGGCGTACCTGGATAATGCGCGAAACTTAGCCTCATACGCGATAACCGACATCCTACCTTGTTCGAGGCTCAAGAACTTATCTCTCCTCCTATCCCTCAAGGTCCAGGGGATATACTTCTCCATAAATAAGCTAGAGAATGATGCCCAAGTCATAGGTGGTGCCTCTATTGGTTGACACTCAACATGTGACCGCCACCACATTTTGGCGTTCCCTTGAAACTGATAGGTCACAAACTCAACACCAAATCGCTCTACTATACCCATCTTGTGTAGTAGCTCATGACAGTCAACCAGAAAATCGTAGGCATCCTCAGATTCAGCACCTTTGAAGACTGGAGGTTTCAATTTCAAGAACTTACTGAAAAGTTCAAGCTGGTCACTTGTCATTATGGGCCCTGTAGTCAAACAAGGAAACGTGCCTATTTCCAATGAGGCATCCATGCGGGGAGCCACAGTAGCTGCATGTTGTACCTCCGGACCTGAGGTGCTGGTGCAGAAAACACTGGAGGTGTCTGGCCCTGATCAGATAACCCGCTAAGATAAGCAAGAACCTGATTGATCATCTCTGGGGTAGGTTGGGGTGGCAATTCCTCATTCTGCACTTGTTCATTCTCCCCTTCCTCACCCTCTCTTACCACTCCCTCAGTTGGTGGAGGAGTCACCGCCCTAATACCAGATGGGCTAGGTGCTTGTCCTCTTCCTCTAGAGGACGTCCTCCCACGACCTCTACCTCGGCCTCTTGCCACTGCTCCTCCCCGAGCTACAGCCCCAGTGGCTGGCTCAGACGCATCTTGTCTTGCCGGTGTTGGTGTTGGTGCAGTCGTTGCTCTAGTTCTAACCATCTGCAGAATAGAGTGAAGATGGTCAGATACCAATTTGTATCACCTAGATACCAATTGGATCCAAGTAATAGCACGAAAGAAAGAAAGAAAGAATGGAATTTTCCTAAAGTCTTATAGCCTCTCAAAGAAAAGTAAAGGCGTCCCCCTACCGTTCCTTAAGACTCTACTAGACTCGTTCTTGTGTGATGAGACCAACGAACCTAATGCTCTGATACCAAGTTTGTCACGACCCAAAACCGAGCCGCGAGTGGCATCCACACTTATCATACTATTTGAGCGAACCAACCAATCTAAACCCCAACATTTTAAACATAATGAACAAAATACAATGCGGAAGACTTAAATTCATTAATGAAAATCAATTCAATAACTTCTAAAAACTCAACATCTATTATTCCCCAAAATCTGGAAGTCATCATCATAAGAACATCTATGATCAAATTACTAAACTAAGAGTATTCTAAGAAGCTAAAATAAATAAAAAGCTAGTCCATGCCGGAACTTCAAGGCATCAAGACATGAGGAAGAATATCCAAGCCAAGCTAGAAGCATTAGCTCACCCTGAAATCCGGTGTAATGAAGACTGGCTAGAGTTGCGTTTGAGTTGAAGACGACGGTACGTTTGCTGCACTCCACAAATAACAAAGAAAGAAACATACAAGTAGGGGTCAGTACAAAACACAAGTACTGAGTAGGTATCATCGGCCAACTCAAAATAGAAAACAGTATATATCAGATAACATCATAAAATCAACTACAATACTCAATCTGTAGCAATATCAAGTACTATAATCATTAATAAATAACGCCAAGTACACCCATGAGGACTCAAGCCTCAATACCATACTCATTTGGGAAATAGGTTCATTAAATTGAGTATATTAACATCTTTCAAGATTCATTATCTTTATTCCTCTCGTGTCGGTACGTGACACTCCGCTCCATATACCATCCTGGTGTCGGAACGTGACACTCCGATCCTCATATACTATCCTGGTGTCGGAACGTGACACCCGATCCATATTCTATCCTGGTGCCGAAACGTGGCACTCCGATCCTCATTCTATCCTGGTACCGGAACGTGGAACCCGATCCATATATACTATCCTGGTATCGGAACGTGGCACCCGATCCTCCATTACTATCCTGGTACCGGAACGTGGCACCCGATCCATATATACTATCCTGGTACTGGAACGTGGCACCCGATCCTCTATTACTATCCTGGTACCGGAACGTGGCACCCGATCCTCTATTACTATCCTGGTACCGGAACGTGGAACCCGATCCCCTAATCTCACTACTTTCGTTCATCAAGCCTTCTTTTATACCAAGGCATCATCATTAACAAAGTAGATTAGGGTTTTTCAAGATTTAGGATTCAATAGCTTCATCATGCTTATTTTATCACAATTATATAATCACATTCATGCAAGCATACAATTAAGCATATAGAAGGGTTTACAATACTACCCAATACATATCATTCACTATTAAGAGTTTACTACGAATAGCATAAACCATAACCTACCTCCACCGAAGATTCGTGATCAAGCAATCTACTTTTCAAAGCTTTGTTTTCCTCTTCGTTTCTCCTCTCTCTCGATCGTTCTTCTCCCTCTCTTTGTTCTTTCTATTTTTCTTATTCAATCCCTCTTTCTTTTACCCTAATTAACATATAATTAAGTATAAAAGATGACAAAAGTAACCCACTAATTAACTCAAGGTTATCTCATTTAACCCCAAGTAATTGAATTATTAATATTAAACCACTAACTTTATAATTATAAGCGGGAATAGTCCAAAACGCCCCTTAAAATATTTAACAGAAATCCGACCCAGTCAGGATTTACGCAACCTGTGACGGTCCGTCCTGCAGGTCCGTCACAAAGTTCAGAGACTTAATTTCTGTGGAAGATGTGTGACGGTCCGTCGTACCTACGACTGTCCGTCCTGCCATTCCGTCACGAATTTCAGAGAGTCGATTTCAGTACCCAATTTTCAGAATTCTAAGTGTTTTGGAACGAGACCTCCTCGACGGTCCGTCGTGCCCATGACGGTCCGTCGTGGGATCCGTCGTCTCAGCCAGTTTTTCCAGAAACAAAATATGCTGCTCAAAACGACTAAACAGGTCGTTACATAAATGAAGGGATTATCAGATTTGACATATTTGGAGTACTATATCTTATGAAAAATAATTGAAAGAATGATTATATTATTATATGAAAATCAAAAGAAATCAATTGTATAAAATTTATCAATAATTTAAGTTTAAGGCCCCATTTAATATGAAGTAAATAACAATCAAGGGTAAAAAAGTAATTTCATTCTAACAAAAATCTGTCAAGAATAATGATAAAAAGATTAAATATTTCTAAAAATATCGTAAGTATTGTTATTACTATTAACATATTTTCTTATTGCTTCACTTTCTTTTCTTTTCTGTTTTGAATTATTGCGATATATATTTTTGTTACTCTATTTTACTTACTTTGATTTAGTTCTTAATATTTTTTATATTCATTATACTTATCCAAAATGTCTACTTTAACTGGATAAAGTTATATGAATTAATTATTTTATCTTTATTTTGGCTCTAATTAATATACTTGAAAAGAAATAAGTGTGATTAAATTAATAATATATAGTTGATTGAAATTTAAAAAAAAAAGGATGTTAAAAGTAACTTTACAAAATTGGATGATATATTTGCATTTAAGACTATCAAGAATAAAATATAATTTCATTCTAACAAAAATATATTAAGAGAGAGAGCAAGAAATACAAATAATTTTAGAAATATGATTGTATATATGAAGTGAATGATGATCGAAGGTAAAAACGTAACTTCACGCTAACAAAAATCTAGAGACATCTTTAGTTATTGTTATTACTGTTATCTCATTTTGTTATTACTTAACAGTTTTTAATGAGTTATTGTGTATCTATTAATTAATTTATTTTATTATTACTTTAATTTATTTTTAAATATTTTTCTATTCATTATACTTACTAAAGATGTCTACTTTCATATAAAAATTCATCATTAAAAATATAATTAATTGTTGTCACTTTTATTGTGGCTCAAATTAATATATCCGAAAAAAAATAAGTATGGTCATATATTAATAATTTATATTAAATTGAATAAAAAATAAATAAAATTAAGTCTCAATATTTAAAATATATATTTTAAAAGTACTTCATTATGTTTATTTGTTAAACATCTATAAAACAAATTTTAAATGTATTCAGATTTGATCTATAGATGGATCAATAGATTCAATCTTCTGATAGTTTATGAAAATTGTTAATAGATTGAAATTCATAATTTTAATTTATTCTCTTGATGATTTTTAAATAAAATAAAAAAAGAATATCATTAAACTAATTATTTAATTTGAATATATTATTTGATACGATGTTAAAATAATCATTGAAGCATGTGATATTTTATTATTATTTTCTATCATGTTTATTTAAAAATTTATAATAATTGTTCTGTTTGAAAACTAATTAAATTCTATTATAAATATATATAATATTGTATATATTGAGCCTGTCAACGGGTCTTTTATTATATTAGGCCCGTATCACGGGCTTTAAATTATATACATAGAAAAATCCTAAAATTTTTCAAATGGTCAAACTTTCTATATTACGCAAAGCTTAGTATTGTGTGTTTATAAAAATTATTTAAAGTTGACGCCAAAGGTAGCTCGACAATGTCAAAAAAAAAACATGTGTCTTGGACTCCCAAATTTAAGGAGTCTTATCTTTAATATAATAATATAAGTTATAAGTTAGTATTTTTTAACAATATCAAATACTATTTGTAGAAAACGTGAACATTTAATGATAAATAAAGGGATTATTAGAATTTGACATATTTGGAATACTATATCTTATGAAAAATAATTGAAAGAAGGATTATATTATCATATGAAAATTAGAAGAATTCAATTATATAAAATTTATTAACAATTTAAGTTTAAGATCCCATTTAATTTTTATTTTAGACCATTAATACATTTGAATCGCTCCCGATTGAGGCTCTAATGATCCGCATGCCTGTGGTTTTGATTCCCCGTGGATACATGCCTTTTTATTATCATATGAAAATTAGAAGAATTCAATTATATAAAATTTATTAACAATTTAAATTTAAAATCCCATATAATTTTTAATTTAAGTCACTAATACATTTGAATTGCTCCCGGCTCTAATGATCCGCATGCCTGTGGTTTTGATTCCCCGTGGATACATGCCTTTTTACATCTCAAAAGAGCTTCTAACTAATTTCTAAAGAAACATTTAATGGTCGATTAATAATTCTAAAGAAACATTTAATAGTCAATTAAATTTTTAATTGATTTATATTTTTGTTAAAATTTAAAAGTAGTTATCTAATTAAAATTGATAAGTAAGTCCTATTATATTTTTTTATAAAGCTACTAAAATGAAGGGGTACCATATAAAATTTCTTTTAAAATAGTTATTTTATTATATTTTTATTTTTTACCTACACAATTTTTGGATATCACTGTAAAATTTTTGACTCGGCTATTATAAAAGTACAAACTAAATCAATCACACATTATTACTGGCAGAACCACATGGGGTTAAAGGGTGTCGACCAACACCCCTTTGTTGAGAAATTGTATTGTATAATTAAATTAAAAAAAACTTTTTATGTATGTATATTACATATTAACACTCGTTAACTTCTATAAGATTTTACTTTTTTATATATTGACACCTCTTAGATAATATTCTAACTTCGCCACTGCACATTATAGATGTATAGAGCTAAAAAATCGAAAGTGACTCTAACATAACTTTTTCACAACTCAAATTTAAATTTAGAACTTCTCGTTAATAATAACAAGCTAAGTAATCACATTCCTACACCGCAAACTCAGAAGAATATTCTCCTGATCTTGAAGTGACCTAGAAATTAGGTTATATATATATATATATATATATATATATATATATATATATATATATATAAGATTACGAGCGGCTCAAGCATATTAGGGGGCATTTGATAGGCTGCATTAAAAAAAATAATCGATGGACTATATATTGTATAATTTAATATTATGTTTGGTAGGAATTTAAGTCTATGTATAACTAATCCATGGATTAGTTATACATCCTACATTGTATTTATCATTGGGCAACGGACCGGAACGAATCAGTACCGGATCGGAAAGGGACGAGTTTACCAGTTTGTTAACCGATATCAGGATAAACTGGATCGAAATTACCGTAAGGAATACTCGGTTCCATCTCGTCCCACTATATACCGGGATGGAACCAGAACGGAACGAAATGGAACGGGATGGGATAAACGGGATGACACATCTAATTAATTCAAAAAATAATTTTTTTGAATTACGAAAATATGAATATTTTTTATTTTTCTAAATTTAAATTAATAGTTGTTAAATTTATAATGTAATTTTTTACTTAAGTTTATTTTAAAGATAATTTTAGAATAATTTACTTATTAAGTTTGCAAGTTAGGTCTAATTAAGTTTTCAAGATTTAAATCTTTTGAAGTTTATAAGTTATTACTTATTATTTATTAATATGTTATAATTTATAAGTTATATTTATAACTTGTAATTTAAATAAATTAAATATGTAACTTTAAAAAATTAAATAAAAATCTGAATAAAATAATTACACAAATTAAAAAAAATATCAATTGTATTTATTTAAATTTGTATTACAAATTACAATTTTGAATTTACAACTATTAGTAGAGTGCATTGTTTACGCAACCACTTTCTAGGAAGAGTTCTGTTTCAACTAAGTCTCGAATGTAATACTAATGTAATACAAATAGGGAGTAGTTGGGTTACTTGGGTATTATTTATTATTTAATATAAAATATAAATTATAATTTATAAATATATAATATAAAATTAATTAATAAATATTGATTATTCGGAATCGGACCGGAATCGAAATAAACCGATGCCGGTACACTGGTAGCAAACCTCAACTCCAATTTCGTTTCGTGTTCCGGTTCAGGATGTTCCGTTCAGTCACGTAGACAATCGAATCGGAACGAACCGAAACGGTACCGGTACATCTCGTTCCATTGCCCAACCTTAAATTGGTATTATAGGATGTATTACTAATACCTTCCATTTGGAGGTATTAGTAATACATAGGATATAATAACATGGGATAAGCCACACAACGACAAAAATATCCTTCAAATCTTTTTAATCTTTTTTTAAAATTTCTTGATTTTATGTTTTATATTTGTACTATTAAATTTATTTAAATAAATTAGCTTGCAAATTATTTGAAGAGAGTTATTTGTTACTAAATATATCTAATTCAAATCAATACAAATTTAAAATGTGAGTTCTTTAACATTTACTAATTAAAAGACAAATATATCACTAATTATTTGTATTTTGAATAATTTAAAAAATTAATACATAATAAATTATAACTTACAATTTTTATGTGTAAATGTAGTGGGTTGTACAATTTTACAATTGTTGACCGTCTTTATAATTTTAAAAGTAGTTGGTTTATATCTTTTAAGATTTAAAATTGACATTTTATTAGTGATCAATTTATTAAGATGAAAATTATTTATCCTCAAATAATTCAAGTAGAAAATTGGAAACATGACAACAAAATTATATTTCTCATAGCTAGTTAGAATGCCATACAAAAATATTTTCCAATCCCTACATAATAACATTAGTAATCCATGCACTACTAATTCATGCGTTATTCATTTTTGTACTAAATAACCCCTTAGTGGCTTAAAACAAAAATCAATAGGGCCTTAAATTTGATTTATTAAAACTTTTATATAATTGATTTCTTCTAGTTTCAATTGGTTAGACAATCATTCTTATTTTAAATTATTTTTCATGAGATATAGTACTTCAAATATGTCAAAATTTTTCTAATAATTTCTTTATTTTTTATTAAAAAAATATTTTTTAAAAAATAATATTAAATAATCATTAAAAAGTAATAACTAATAACATATTATTATTAAAAATAAGACAATTCAAATTTGAAGATGTAAGAAACATGTCATTTTAGCTCGATCGAGCCACTCCTGATTAGCTGCTATATAAATCGGCAGAAGCTTAGTATGTAAAATAAGTTATCCAACGTGGCCACATCTTATTTTGCTAGCTGTCTGGATTTCTTACTAACGTTATTTTATTGTTTCCTCTTTCCTAACGATACACTTAAACAAAGACATTCTTTAATATCAATCGACTAACGTATAATTTTTTTTAACTTCTTTTAAAAATGAAGTTTATATAATTATAAATTAAGTAAAAAGTATTACAAGTTAAAATAATTTATAATTCAAAAGGTATATGAAAAATTATAATTAAATATAGATTTATTTGAATATCACTATTTGAAATGTATCATATAAATTGAAATATAAAAAGTAATAATTTAATTTTGAAATAATCACTTTACTTTCAGTGAGATATTTATAATTTTAAAAATATTTATTATTCTTTTGAAAAGTATCCTTCTATGTTTTAAAAAAATAAAAATTATTTCATGCCAATTCAAATAACATTACACATATTAGAATGAATACGTTAAAAATAGACAAGTGACTTCCGTGGTCTTTAAAAATGTTACCAACTAAAATAACATCTCTTTTAAAAGATACTGAATTAAAAGTTTTGGTTATAAGAGTTTCTCTAATCTCATTTATATCTCTTTTAAACATTTTATTAATTAAATAATACTCCAATTTTTTTTTTTAAAAAATAAAGATGAATTTGAAAAGAAAAAATAATACATGCATGATAAATATTTTACTTTTCTTAGTCGCCAATATTTTAGAAAAAATTTACTTATTAAGATGATCAATTATGAGAATTGAACAATTGACCAAGAGACAAATAATCTTTTTCCTACCTCATATTATATCTTTTTCCTTGATATCTTGAACTATTTTTTATTAATCCTTTCAAATACATGACGTCCTCAAATCTTAGCTGCCCATTCCCCATTTGAAGGGAGAAAAAAAAACAAAGCATGTGTATATAATAAGTATCTGGTCTTTTTTTTTGTCTCCAAATTACGAGGAGCAGATCATCGTCACAATCGAATTATATATCTTTCCAAAAACTAGATGAAGATGTCAAACATACCCTTTAGCATTTTGAAGGGTCATATCTCTCTACTACTAGCATTCATATTTTACAATTTTCAATTTTAATATATTAATAAAAACATCCATATGCTTATGATTTGCCTAAAATAATTGCTCTCTTTTTAAAAATTTTATGATAGTTTTAATCATTTAAAATTTATTTAAATATAAATTTATTAAATGATTTAGATTATATTAAATTCATAAATTCAATATATTAGTCCAAATAAATATATGTATTAATAAAATTGGGTTAATTATTTATATTCAATAAATATGAATTTAATTAAACCCTGTTCCATAAAGTCAATATTCCATGTCACTTAAATCTGATTAGCCGAAGGGAGTCTTCCTCTAATCACAACTCCTCTATTTTAAAACTATAAATAGGGGTCCTCGTAATCATAATGGGGAATGGAGAATTCAAATGAGAAGCTAGAGGAAGCTAATGGATCAAAAGTCGCAAT
>CM064970.1:10763168-10948016 GCA_032847665.1 Solanum chilense | reverse complement strand
GCAGTCGTTGCTCTAGTTCTAACCATCTGCGAAATAGAGTGAAGATGGTCAGATACCAATTTGTATCACCTAGATACCAATTGGATCCAAGTAATAGCACGAAAGAAAGAAAGAAAGAATGGAATTTTCCTAAAGTCTTATAGCCTCTCAAAGAAAAGTAAAGGCGTCCCCCTACCGTTCCTTAAGACTCTACTAGACTCGTTCTTGTGTGATGAGACCAACGAACCTAATGCTCTGATACCAAGTTTGTCACGACCCAAAACCGAGCCGCGAGTGGCATCCACACCTATCATACTATTTGAGCGAACCAACCAATCTAAACCCCAACATTTTAAACATAATGAACAAAATACAATGCGGAAGACTTAAATTCATTAATGAAAATCAATTCAATAACTTCTAAAAACTCAACATCTATTATTCCCCAAAATCTGGAAGTCATCATCACAAGAACATATATGATCAAATTACTAAACTAAGAGTATTCTAAGAAGCTAAAACAAATAAAAAGCTAGTCCATGCCGGAACTTCAAGGCATCAAGACATGAGGAAGAATATCCAGTCCAAGCTAGAAGCATTAGCTCACCCTGAAATCCGGTGTAATGAAGACTGGCTAGAGTTGCGTTTGAGTTGAAGACGACGGTACGTTTGCTGCACTCCACAAATAACAAAGAAAGAAACATACAAGTAGGGGTCAGTACAAAACACAAGTACTGAGTAGGTATCATCGGCCAACTCAAAATAGAAAATAGTATATATCAGATAACATCATAAAATCAACTACAATACTCAATCTGTAGCAATATCAAGTACTATAATCATTAATAAATAACGCCAAGTACACCCATGAGGACTCAAGCCTCAATACCATACTCATTTGGGAAATAGGTTCATTAAATTGAGTATATTAACATCTTTCAAGATTCATTATCTTTATTCCTCTCGTGTCGGTACGTGACACTCCGCTCCATATACTATCCTGGTGTCGGAACGTGACACTCCGATCCTCATATACTATCCTGGTGTCGGAACGTGACACCCGATCCATATTCTATCCTGGTGCCGAAACGTGGCACTCCGATCCTCATTCTATCCTGGTACCGGAACGTGGAACCCGATCCATATATACTATCCTGGTATCGGAACGTGGCACCCGATCCTCCATTACTATCCTGGTACCGGAACGTGGCACCCGATCCATATATACTATCCTGGTACTGGAACGTGGCACCCGATCCTCTATTACTATCCTGGTACCGGAACGTGGCACCCGATCCTCTATTACTATCCTGGTACCGGAACGTGGAACCCGATCCCCTAATCTCACTACTTTCGTTCATCAAGCCTTCTTTTATACCAAGGCATCATCATTAACAAAGTAGATTAGGGTTTTTCAAGATTTAGGATTCAATAGCTTCATCATGCTTATTTTATCACAATTATATAATCACATTCATGCAAGCATACAATTAAGCATATAGAAGGGTTTAAAATACTACCCAATACATATCATTCGCTATTAAGAGTTTACTACGAATAGCATAAACCATAACCTACCTCCACCGAAGATTCGTGATCAAGCAATCTACTTTTCAAAGCTTTGTTTTCCTCTTCGTTTCTCCTCTCTCTCGATCGTTCTTCTCCCTCTCTTTGTTCTTTCTATTTTTCTTATTCAATCCCTCTTTCTCTTACCCTAATTAACATATAATTAAGTATAAAAGATGACAAAAGTAACCCACTAATTAACTCAAGGTTATCTCCTTTAACCCCCAAGTAATTGAATTATTAATATTAAGCCACTAACTTTATAATTATAAGCGGGAATAGTCCAAAACGCCCCTTAAAATATTTAACAAAAATCCGACCCAGTCAGGATTTACGCAACCTGTGACTGTCCGTCCTGCAGGTCCGTCACAAAGTTCAGAGACTTAATTTCTGTGGAAGATGTGTGACGGTCCGTCGTACCTACGACTGTCCGTCCTGCCATTCCGTGACGAATTTCAGAGAGTCGATTTCAGTACTCAATTTTCAGAATTCTAAGTGTTTTGGAACGAGACCCCCTCGACGGTCCGTCGTGCCCATGACGGTCCGTCGTGGGATCCGTCGTCTCAGCCAGTTTTCCAGAAACAAAATCTGCTGCTCAAAACGACTAAACAGGTCGTTACATAAATGAAGGGATTATCAGATTTGACATATTTGGAGTACTATATCTTATGAAAAATAATTGAAAGAATGATTATATTATTATATGAAAATCAAAAGAAATCAATTGTATAAAATTTATCAATAATTTAAGTTTAAGGCCCCATTTAATATGAAGTAAATAACAATCAAGGGTAAAAAAGTAATTTCATTCTAACAAAAATCTGTCAAGAATAATGATAAAAAGATTAAATATTTCTAAAAATATCGTAAGTATTGTTATTACTATTAACATATTTTCTTATTGCTTCACTTTCTTTTCTTTTCTGTTTTGAATTATTGTGATATATATTTTTGTTACTCTATTTTACTTACTTTGATTTAGTTCTTAATATTTTTTATATTCATTATACTTATCCAAAATGTCTACTTTAACTGGATAAAGTTATATGAATTAATTATTTTATCTTTATTTTGGCTCTAATTAATATACTTGAAAAGAAATAAGTGTGATTAAATTAATAATATATAGTTGATTGAAATTTAAAAAAAAAAGGATGTTAAAAGTAACTTTACAAAATTGGATGATATATTTGCATTTAAGACTATCAAGAATAAAATATAATTTCATTCTAACAAAAATATATTAAGAGAGAGAGCAAGAAATACAAATAATTTTAGAAATATGATTGTATATATGAAGTGAATGATGATCGAAGGTAAAAACGTAATTTCACGCTAACAATCTAACAAGAAAACTAAATAGTTCTAGAGACATCTTTAGTTATTGTTATTACTGTTATCTCATTTTGTTATTACTTAACAGTTTTTAATGAGTTATTGTGTATCTATTAATTAATTTATTTTATTATTACTTTAATTTATTTTTTAATATTTTTCTATTCATTATACTTACTAAAGATGTCTACTTTCATATAAAAATTCATCATTAAAAATATAATTAATTGTTGTCACTTTTATTGTGGCTCAAATTAATATATCCGAAAAAAATAAGTATGGTCATATATTAATAATTTATATTAAATTGAATAAAAAATAAATAAAATTAAGTCTCAATATTTAAAATATATATTTTAAAAGTACTTCATTATGTTTATTTGTTAAACATCTATAAAACAAATTTTAAATGTATTCAGATTTGATCTATAGATGGATCAATAGATTCAATCTTCTGATAGTTTATGAAAATTGTTAATAGATTGAAATTCATAATTTTAATTTATTCTCTTGATGATTTTTAAATAAAATAAAAAAAGAATATCATTAAACTAATTATTTAATTTGAATATATTATTTGATACGATGTTAAAATAATCACTGAAGCATGTGATATTTTATTATTATTTTCTATCATGTTTATTTAAAAATTTATAATAATTGTTCTGTTTGAAAACTAATTAAATTCTATTACAAATATATATAATATTGTATATATTGAGCCTGTAAACGGGTCTTTTATTATATTAGGCCCGTATCACGGGCTTTAAATTATATACATAGAAAAATCCTAAAATTTTTCAAATGGTCAAACTTTCTATATTACGCAAAGCTTAGTATTGTGTGTTTATAAAAATTATTTAAAGTTGACGCCAAAGGTAGCTCGACAATGTCAAAAAAAAAAAACATGTGTCTTGGACTCCCAAATTTAAGGAGTCTTATCTTTAATATAATAATATAAGTTATAAGTTAGTATTTTTTAACAATATCAAATACTATTTGTAGAAAACGTGAACATTTAATGATAAATAAAGGGATTATTAGAATTTGACATATTTGGAATACTATATCTTATGAAAAATAATTGAAAGAATGATTATATTATCATATGAAAATTAGAAGAATTCAATTATATAAAATTTATTAACAATTTAAGTTTAAGATCCCATTTAATTTTTATTTTAGACCATTAATACATTTGAATCGCTTCCGATTGAGGCTCTAATGATCCGCATGCCTGTGGTTTTGATTCCCCGTGGATACATGCCTTTTTATTATCATATGAAAATTAGAAGAATTCAATTATATAAAATTTATTAACAATTTAAATTTAAAATCCCATATAATTTTTAATTTAAGTCACTAATACATTTGAATTGCTCCCGGCTCTAATGATCCGCATGCCTGTGGTTTTGATTCCCCGTGGATACATGCCTTTTTACATCTCAAAAGAGCTTCTAACTAATTTCTAAAGAAACATTTAATGGTCGATTAATAATTCTAAAGAAACATTTAATAGTCAATTAAATTTTTAATTGATTTATATTTTTGTTAAAATTTAAAAGTAATTATCTAATTAAAATTGATAAGTAAGTCCTATTATATTTTTTATAAAGCTACTAAAATGAAGGGGCACCATATAAAATTTCTTTTAAAATAGTTATTTTATTATATTTTTATTTTTTACCTACACAATTCTTGGATATCACTGTAAAATTTTTGACTCGGCTATTATAAAAGTACAAACTAAATCAATCACACATTATTACTGGCAGAACCACATGCGGTTAAAGGGTGTCGACCAACACCCCTTTGTTGAGAAATTGTATTGTATAATTAAATTAAAAAAAAACTTTTTATGTATGTATATTACATATTAACACTCGTTAACTTCTATAAGATTTTACTTTTTTATATATTGACACCTCTTAGATAATATTCTAACTTCGCAACTGCACATTATAGATGTATAGAGCTAAAAAATCGAAAGTGACTCTAACATAACTTTTTCACAACTCAAATTTAAATTTAGAACTTCTCGTTAATAATAACAAGCTAAGTAATCACATTCCTACACCGCAAACTCAGAAGAATATTCTCCTGATCTTGAAGTGACCTAGAAATTAGGTTATATATATATATATATATATATATATATATATATATATATATATATATAAGATTACGAGCGGCTCAAGCATATTAGGGGGCATTTGATAGGCTGCATTAAAAAAAATAATCGATGGACTATATATTGTATAATTTAATATTATGTTTGGTAGGAATTTAAGTCTATGTATAACTAATCCATGGATTAGTTATACATCCTACATTGTATTTATCATTGGGCAACGGACCGGAACGAATCAGTACCGGATCGGAAAGGGACGAGTTTACCAGTTTGTTAACCGATATCAGGATAAACTGGATCGAAATTACCGTAAGGAATACTCGGTTCCATCTCGTCCCACTATATACCGGGATGGAACCAGAACGGAACGAAATGGAACGGGATGGGATAAACGGGATGACACATCTAATTAATTCAAAAAATAATTTTTTTGAATTACGAAAATATGAATATTTTTTATTTTTCTAAATTTAAATTAATAGTTGTTAAATTTATAATGTAATTTTTTACTTAAGTTTATTTTAAAGATAATTTTAGAATAATTTACTTATTAAGTTTGCAAGTTAGGTCTAATTAAGTTTTCAAGATTTAAATCTTTTGAAGTTTATAAGTTATTACTTATTATTTATTAATATGTTATAATTTATAAGTTATATTTATAACTTGTAATTTAAATAAATTAAATATGTAACTTTAAAAAATTAAATAAAAATCAGAATAAAATAATTACACAAATTAAAAAAAATATCAATTGTATTTATTTAAATTTGTATTACAAATTACAATTTTGAATTTACAACTATTAGTAGAGTGCATTGTTTACGCAACCACTTTCTAGGAAGAGTTCTGTTTCAACTAAGTCTCGAATGTAATACTAATGTAATACAAATAGGGAGTAGTTGGGTTACTTGGGTATTATTTATTATTTATTATTTAATATAAAATATAAATTATAATTTATAAATATATAATATAAAATTAATTAATAAATATTGATTATTCGGAATCGGACCGGAATCGAAATAAACCGATGCCGGTACACTGGTAGCAAACCTCAACTCCAATTTCGTTTCGTGTTCCGGTTCAGGATGTTCCGTTCCGTCACGTAGACAATCGAATCGGAACGAACCGAAACGGTACCGGTACATCTCGTTCCATTGCCCAACCTTAAATTGGTATTATAGGATTTATTACTAATACCTTCCATTTGGAGGTATTAGTAATACATAGGATATAATAACATGGGATAAGCCACACAACGACAAAAATATCCTTCAAATCTTTTTAATCTTTTTTTAAAATTTCTTGATTTTATGTTTTATATTTGTACTATTAAATTTATTTAAATAAATTAGCTTGCAAATTATTTGAAGAGAGTTATTTGTTACTAAATATATCTAATTCAAATCAATACAAATTTAAAATGTGAGTTCTTTAACATTTACTAATTAAAAGACAAATATATCACTAATTATTTGTATTTTGAATAATTTAAAAAAATTAATACATAATAAATTATAACTTACAATTTTTATGTGTAAATGTAGTGGGTTGTACAATTTTACAATTGTTGACCGTCTTTATAATTTTAAAAGTAGTTGGTTTATATCTTTTAAGATTTAAAATTGACATTTTATTAGTGATCAATTTATTAAGATGAAAATTATTTATCCTCAAATAATTCAAGTAGAAAATTGGAAACATGACAACAAAATTATATTTCTCATAGCTAGTTAGAATGCCATACAAAAATATTTTCCAATCCCTACATAATAACATTAGTAATCCATGCACTACTAATTCATGTGTTATTCATTTTTGTACTAAATGACCCCTTAGTGGCTTAAAACAAAAATCAATAGGGCCTTAAATTTGATTTATTAAAACTTTTATATAATTGATTTCTTCTAGTTTCAATTGGTTAAACAACCATTCTTATTTTAAATTATTTTTCATGAGATATAGTACTTCAAATATGTCAAAATTTTTCTAATAATTTCTTTATTTTTTATTAAAAAAATATTTTTAAAAAATAATATTAAATAATCATTAAAAAGTAATAACTAATAACATATTATTATTAAAAATAAGACCATTCAAATTTGAAGATGTAAGACACATGTCATTTTAGCTCGATCGAGCCACTCCTGATTAGCTGCTATATAAATCGGCAGAAGCTTAGTATGTAAAATAAGTTATCCAACGTGGCCACATCTTATTTTGCTAGCTGTCTGGATTTCTTACTAACGTTATTTTATTGTTTCCTCTTTCCTAACGATACACTTAAACAAAGACATTCTTTAATATCAATCGACTAACGTATAATTTTTTTTAACTTCTTTTAAAAATGAAGTTTATATAATTGTAAATTAAGTAAAAAGTATTACAAGTTAAAATAATTTATAATTCAAAAGGTATATGAAAAATTATAATTAAATATAGATTTATTTGAATATCACTATTTGAAATGTATCATATAAATTGAAATATAAAAAGTAATAATTTAATTTTGAAATAATCACTTTACTTTCAGTGAGATATTTATAATTTTAAAAATATTTATTATTCTTTTGAAAAGTATCCTTCTATGTTTTTAAAAAATAAAAATTATTTCATGACAATTCAAATAACATTACACATATTAGAATGAATACGTTAAAAATAGACAAGTGACTTCCGTGGTCTTTAAAAATGTTACCAACTAAAATAACATCTCTTTTAAAAGATACTGAATTAAAAGTTTTGGTTATAAGAGTTTCTCTAATCTCATTTATATCTCTTTTAAACATTTTATTAATTAAATAATACTCCAATTTTTTTTTTTTAAAAATAAAGATGAATTTGAAAAGAAAAAATAATACATGCATGATAAATATTTTACTTTTCTTAGTCGCCAATATTTTAGAAAAAATTTACTTATTAAGATGATCAATTATGAGAATTGAACAATTGACCAAGAGACAAATAATCTTTTTCCTACCTCATATTATATCTTTTTCCTTGATATCTTGAACTATTTTTTATTAATCCTTTCAAATACATGACGTCCTCAAATCTTAGCTGCCCATTCCCCATTTGAAGGGAGAAAAAAAAACAAAGCATGTGTATATAATAAGTATCTGGTCTTTTTTTTGTCTCCAAATTACGAGGAGCAGATCATCGTCACAATCGAATTATATATCTTTCCAAAAACTAGATGAAGATGTCAAACATACCCTTTAGCATTTTGAAGGGTCATATCTCTCTACTACTAGCATTCATATTTTACAATTTTCAATTTTAATATATTAATAAAAACATCCTATGCTTATGATTTGCCTAAAATAATTGCTCTCTTTTTAAAAATTTTATGATAGTTTTAATCATTTAAAATTTATTTAAATATAAATTTATTAAATGATTTAGATTATATTAAATTCATAAATTCAATATATTAGTCCAAATAAATATATGTATTAATAAAATTGGGTTAATTATTTATATTCAATAAATATGAATTTAATTAAACCCTGTTCCATAAAGTCAATATTCCATGTCACTTAAATCTGATTAGCCGAAGGGAGTCTTCCTCTAATCACAACTCCTCTATTTTAAAACTATAAATAGGGGTCCTCGTAATCATAATGGGGAATGGAGAATTCAAATGAGAAGCTAGAGGAAGCTAATGGATCAAAAGTCGCAATTTCTATACAAGTTCAAGAATTCGAGAATTCAAGAATTGAATAATTCAAGTGTTCAAGTTCAAGATTTGAAGAAGTCAAGGTCAAGTTCAAGAACGATCAAGATCAAGACCAGTGATTCAAGATCAAGCTCGAAGCCCTTGAATTCAACTAGAAAGTTAAGATCAAGATAAAGTTCAAGTCAAGATAATGTTCAAGATCAAGATCAAGATCAAGATCAAGATCAAGATCAAGATCAAGTCCAAGTCCAAGTCCAAGTCCAAGATCAAGATAATGATCAAGATCAAGATAAATCCCAAGTTCAAGATCAAGCTCAAGAGCCCTTAAATTATATACTAAAAGATGAATTTAGAGGAATAATAGAGATTGTAACACTCGCACTTGAAATAATAAATGATTGTTGCATAATTTTTCATTCTTGATTATTGCTTTCTCGACGTGAATTTTATTGTCTACAGATTCTGGCACGCCCAGTGGGACAATCTGTATCATTCATCTCAACTTTGCAAGACTTACAAAATATCGAGATGAATTCTATGAAGATCAAATCTCAATCAATTGCCTCTAAGGCCACTAGCTCCAAGTTCTCTACTGAAGTCAAAGACATTTGCGGTGTTACCTTTAAAAGTTTCGGAGCTATTTCCAGGAACAAAGATTCTATGCTAGGAAAACAAACACTTCGAGTGTCGTCCGCGTCAACTCCAATTTTTGGGTCTGTGACTCCAAAAAGATCAACTTCCTCCACAAATGCTTTAGAAGGGGAAAACAGTATTTCTGAAAAAATTCAAGAAGACCTTAGCTCTACTTGAACAATCTGGTTCCAAAAACTCTACCACAAGGAAGAACTATGATTCAACCAATGAATCATCTCCATCTGGATCTCGTAACATGAGTCCATTGAAAATCAACTTACGCGACAATCCATTCTACTCTTCTACATCTCCAATGATCATGCAAATAAGGGTGACTGTTACTTCTTCCCACAAGGACCAACTCTCAAATCTCACAAAGTTGGTTGAAGGATTGACAAAGCATGTACAACACCAAGAGTCTAGAATCGATATGCTGATGGATCGAATAGAAGGACTTTTAGAAAGCGAGCCATGCACCTGGAAAGGGTGTTTAAGTTCAAGTGATCGAAGATCCTATGAAGAAAGCATCACTTGTTAATGAGATGCAAGTTTCTTCTTAAGGATTGATCCCACTCGATGGCTTGAAGGAGTCCATTGAAGGCACAATCAAAGACAAGTATGTAGGCTCCACCAAGTCCTCTAATATGTATGTCAAGACATACACTGCAACAATTGATAACTTCAAATTGCTTGCTCGTTATCAACCTCCCAAATTTCAACAATTCAAGGGCAAAAGAAATTCGATGCAACATGTTACACACTTTGTGGAGACTTGTAATAATACTGGGACCTATGGAGACCCCCTTGTCAAGCAGTTTGTCCGTTCTCTAAAGGCAAAAGCGTTTGATTCATATACGAATCTCGAGCCCAATTCTATCGATACTTGGGAACAAGTAGAACATGAGTTTCTCAATCAATTCTACAACTAAAAAGGTCTAATGAGCATGGAAGAATTCAAAAAATACTTGCCAAATAAAGGATTAACGAGTCATAGATTTCATAAATCTGTGGATGACTGGATCCTGAATTGCAAGGATAGGCAAACTGAGGTTTTTGCGATAGAAATGTATTTTCAAGAGATGCATTGGGATGTTCTTTACATCTTACAAGGTATAAAACCATAAGTCCTTTGAATATCTAGATACTCACGCTCATGATATGAAATTGATCATGTCCTCTTCTAGGAAAGATATGAATTTTGTCCACGATCCTTGCAAAGTAAGAGACAAGCAGGAACCCAAGAGATGGAGAAAATTTATGCCTAGGAGTGACAACAAAGAATCTATGAATGTTAATGTGTCGTTTGTGAAATAACTACGAAGGAGGGCACGAAGCAAACTGTGAGAACGAATTTCCAAGCACGTTCGAACCAAAAGTCGATCCTAAGGAAGATTCAAGAAAAGGAATACCCCCTTTTGGATTCTGACGTTTATGATATTTTTGATGAGGTACTTGAGTTAAATCTCATTGAGTTTCCAGAGATGAAGCGACCTGATGAAATTAGGAAAGCTGATGACCTAAATTATTGCAAGTATCGTAGACTGGTGAATCACCCTCTTGAAAAATATTTTATCTTCAAGGATAGAGTAATGCGATTGGTTAGAAAAAAGAAGATTGTCCTTGATGATGAAAAATTTAGTTCTAACCAAATCTCTGTCGCATTCGACTCACTCGATCTGGTCCAAATATGTATCTTTAAAAGTATGAAGAGATTCATTGGAGCAATAAAAATCTCAAGCTGATATAAATGCTAATGAAAGTTGGATTCTTGTGACTAAGAGAATACACAATAAGTCAAGCGTAAGAAAATAATCATTAAAAAAACCAATTAGAAGGAAGATGGGGAAAAAACTAGTGAAGCAAAAATCAATCAAGTGCCCAAAGAAGGGAAAGGTAGATGTGCATCAATAACAAAAATCCCGACATCCTTCGACTCTAGAGGAATTCTTACCAGGTTGGTTCTGCGAAAAGTATACTCATGACAATGGTGAGGCATCATGCTTCAATTCTAATAAAGAAGAAACAATGAAGTTGTCTCCTACTGACGAAGATGCAAGTGAATCCTCACCAAAAGTATATCCTAGTGACAGAAAAAAAGAAACATGGGGAATTTCATCAATGATGTCTTCTTCATCTTCTGAAAAGTCTATTGAACCTTCTTCCCCAGAAGCACATTTATGTGAAACAAAAATCACATTCACAGCTGATGAATTCTATTTGGTGAAGTACTATAGAATCATCCTCTGTATATGATGGGTCACGTGCTAGAGAATAAGATAAATAGAATCTTAATAGATGAAGGATATAGAGTCAACATTCTGCATATCCACACATGCAAGGATCTCGTTATCACGTCTAAAGAACTCAGTGAAGTCGTTTGTTGATACAAGGATTCAATCAAGGGGGTAGAGGTCCATAGGCTCTATTAAATTAGAGATCCACATAGAAGATTTGCGATCAAGTGCATGGATGCACGTAATCGATGTAAAGAACTCTTACAATATATTGCTTGGCAGACCTTTGGTACATAATAATAGGATGGTATCGTCTTGTTACTATCAATATTTGAAGTATCTTGAAGGCGGGATTGAAAGAAAGATAGTTACGAAT
Organism: Solanum chilense; assembly: GCA_032847665.1. NCBI lineage: Eukaryota > Viridiplantae > Streptophyta > Magnoliopsida > Solanales > Solanaceae > Solanum > Solanum chilense. The sequence continues at coordinate 10,936,083 of CM064970.1, read as the reverse complement.
GATAATCCTTTCACCGAAGTTGATACACACTTGTCGAAGCGAAATTCTTTTTGAAGGGTTATGTTGTTAAAGAGTCAAAATCTAATGATGTCAAATCAACCAAGTATGACAAGATCACATGAAAAAGAATCGGTGCGTTTGTTGGAAAGGCGAAAGTTGACAGTAAAGAGTTTTTTCCGAATCTTAATGAATGTAAGATCATGTCTCTAAATAAGAAGCTGACTTTTGGATATCCCTATGTTTCAAGTAAAGAAATAAGAAGTGTAATCATCTCACTTTCAAAAAGATGCATTAAGAGGACTAACTCTTCCTATTTGACGAATTAATGCAATAAACTTGTCTTCAAAGCTGCCAGGAAAGACAATCACTCAAAGTCAAGTGTGAGATGTGACACTCCCTATGAAACACACAAGAGAAGGTTTTGATCGTAATGCTTACAAGTTATTTGCAAAGGCTGAATACAACCCTAATGAGCCGTGAATGTTACGAAACTCCCATAAGAAGATAAAATAAAGCAGGAACATGAAGGCCTAAACTATAACCAACCATCTCCAGTTTGCATATCTATATGAAGGGCAATAAATAATCATATAACTTTTGATGATGATGTCATTGACCCCAATAAATAGCCTTCCGTCTTTGATCGACTCGGAGAATCAACTGTAAGAACGTTCGTGTTTGAGAGATTAGGTCTATTGAAGAAGAAAAAAAACAAGCATCGAAGAAGTTATCCAAAAGTGACAACGTTGGCTTCATCTATGATCCAAAAGGATTTCAAAAGTTTGATTCCTTGTAGAATGAGGGGACGCATAGAACTTGTGATTTCGTGTAAGGAGGACCTCAAGGCAAAGTCTCACACTGTGGATTACACCAAAGAGCGCGACGAGGACAAAGAAAATGTGGGCTCCTCATGTCATGTTACAATCCACAATGAGCATGACTCTTTTCCTCAAATGAAGATTCATGAGGACTTAGAAGATATTGTGTGGTTTTATCATATATCTTTCAATGACAATGACCCTCTAAAGGAGGAAGATGATGTATATACTTCACTAGAACTTGAAGAAGGAGTGAACACCACAATAGATCCCTTAAACGAAGTTAACCTTGGCACTAATGAGGACGCAATGACTACTTATTTGAGTGACTTTCTAGAAGTTGATGAAGAAATTACTTATATGAATATACTCAAAGAATATAGGGATGTTTTCGCATTTAGTTATAAAGAAATTCCTGGCTTGAATCCTTAAGTAGTAGTCCATCATTTGGCAATAAAGAATGGTCCTCGTCCCATTAAGAAAAACTATATACGTTTTAGGCCAGACTTGGTTCTACCGATACAGAATGAAGTGAACAAACTCATCAAGTCAAGATTGATTCGCGAAGTTAAATATCGTACATGTATTTCAAGTATTGTTCATGTAATATAGAAGAATCGACAAATTCGATCTTGCGTTGACTTCAGGGATCTCAATAATGTATGTCCTAAAGACGAGTTCCCTCTTTCCATTATAGAGATAATGATTGATGCCACCACTGGTTATGAAGAGATGTCATTCGTAGATGATTTTTCTAGCTATATTCAAATTCATATGGTACCAAAGGATAAAGAACTCATCACATTTGGTATACCTAAAGGTATTTATTGCCACAAGGTGATGCCTTTCGTCTTAAAGAATGTTGGTGCTACATATCAAAGGTCTATGCAAAATATATTTGATTACTTTTTCCATAAAAATGTTGAATGTTATTTCGATGACTTGGCAATAAATTCGAGAAAGGGGGGGTGATCATCTGAAAGACTTGAGAATGGTGTTTGAATTTCTTAAAAGATACTAACTAAGGATCAATCCATTAAAGTGTGCCTTTGGTGTTAATTTTGGAAAGTTCCTTGGCTTTATGGTGGGACATAGAGGAATTGAAATCAATCAAGCCAAAGTTGATGTAATATCAAAGATGCCCGAGCTTCAAAATATTCACAACTTAAAAAGTCTCCAAGGAAAGATAGTCTACTTGATGAGGTTCATCTAAAATCTAACAGGACGATGCCAACCATTCGTTCATCTTATGGACAAAGGTGCTCCTTTTAATTGGGACAAAACATGTAGTGATGCCTTAAAAGTATCAAGTCGTATCTAGAAAAATCTCTAGTTTTGGCAGCTCCTATACCTGAAAAGCCATTGATACTCTACATTGCGGTACAAGAAAGGTCCGCAGGAGCCCTATTATCTAAAGAGAACTCTCTTTATTACTTAGTAGAACAATGACTCCGACTGAGCTAAATATTTTGCCAATTGAAAAGTTGTGCTTGACACTTGTCTTCTCAATTGAAAAGATGAAACATTATTTTCAAGATCATGTTTGTCCGCCTTATTTGTAGAGTAAATCCAATCAAGTTTGTTATGTCAAAACCTGTTCTTAGTGACCGACTATCAAGATGGTACCTCAAATTCCAATAGTTTAAGTTTGTGTACATCCCTCAGAAAGCTGTGAAGGGACAAACATTAGTGAACTTCTTTGCAGACCTTCAGACACCTAATGATTGGGAGGTAACTAATAAGATTCCTGATGAAGATGCGATGTCTACTGAGATTCAACCTCTTTGGAAAATGTAGTTTGGTGTGGGTGAACATCATGGTTTAGGTGGAGCTGGCGTATATTCATCACTTCACAAGAAAACATTCTACCGTTCTTCTTTACTTTGAAGCAATGTTGCTCTAATAATGTCGCTAGATACCAAGCGTTGATACTTTGACTTGAGATTACCGTCGACATGAAACAATTACACTTACAAGTCTTTGGTGACTCTTAGTTTGTGATCCACCAACTCTTGGGAATTTATGATATGAAGAAGACTGAATTCCGTCCTTACCATGATTATGCTCAAAAGTTAATAGGATGGCTTAGAGATGTAACCCTCCAACATGTGCATATAATATAAAATAACAAAGGTGATGCATTTGCTGCCCTAGTTTCAACGCTAACCCTTCCTGATCAAACACAAGGTGCCATTTTTCAATAATAGATAGTACCACCGCCAAATGTGGAAGAAAATATAGAAAATGAGCTTGAGCATATCCTCATTTTTTTGTGAAGCCACAAAAGAATATTAGAGGCAACCCATTATTGACCCCATGTGTTATGGGATACTTCCAGAAAATCCAAGGAGAAGGACTCAGATTCGTTGTCGTGCACCTCACTTCCTTTACTACAATTACACATTATATAGAATATCATTTGAGGGAGTTCTATTACGATGTTTTGAAGAGGAAGAAGAAATTCAAGCTCTACAAGAAGAACACACATGAGTATGTGGATCACATCAATCTGGACCGAAACTCCACTTTCACATAAAGAGTATTGGGTAGTATTATCCTACCATGGTGAAAGAAATGCTAAGATTATGCTCGTAGATGCGATGCTTGTTAATTTCATGCGAATTTCATACATCATTTGCCCAAAGTATTCCTCCCAACTATCGCATCATCGACATTTGACACTTGGTAATTGGATGTTGTGGACCACTACCAAAATCTTCTGGTGGACACTTGTAAATCTTGGTTGCAACAAATTAATTCTCAAAATGGGCTTAAGATATCTCTCTTAAAGAATTGAATAAATAAAATGCTGCAAGTTTTATCCTGAGTTAATATCATCTATCGCTTTGGCATCCGTCGCTACATAATAACAGACAATGACAATCTTTTTGACAACAATTTAATGAACAAGATTTGTGTTATTTTTGGCTTCAAGTAGAGTAAATCTTCTATGAATCATGATGCCACTAATGGTCTTGTTGAAGCATTCAATAAGACTCTACGCAACCCGCTCAAGAAAGTTGTCTCCAAATGGAAACGAGATTGTCATGAAAAAATGGAAGAAGATTTGTGGGAATATAGAATGAAGTACCGCACTCAAACTCAAACAACATCATATTCACTTGCATTTGGAGTTGAAGCAGTTTTGCCGTTTGAATGTGAAATACCTTCCTTGAGACTTGATATTCAAGAAGGGCTCACTAAAGAAGAAAATGCTCGACTGCTTCTTGATTAGTTAGAAGCACTTAATGAAAAGATTCTCGAAGTCCAACAAAACCTTGAATATTGTCAAACTCGTCTATCTCGTGCTTTCAAAAAGAAGGTTCGCTTGAGGTGCTTGTAAGTTGGAGACCAAGTTCTCGCGGTAAGAATAACCATCATTACTTCGCACAAGTCTTGGAATTCCTAAAAGTGGGATAGAACATATGTCATACAAGAAGCATATTCACATGGTCTTACAAGGTTGTTAATGCAGATGATGTAAGGATCGGTCTTATTAATCTAAATTTTCTTAAAGAGGTACTACTCTTGAAGTAAGATGATGATACTTAAGGCATGAGCCTAAAATACATGTTTATCTTGGCCCACAAGAGTATAAAGTGTGTAAGACACAATAACAAAAAACAAAAAAAAAACATTCACTCCCCCAAAATTACGTTGTGACTTGATCCTCTTCACTGAGGTACGTAGGCGCTTAGAATATATCCTAAGTTTAGTTACATGAGTGTCAAAAAAGCACATATTCCAACTTTATCTGTCACATGACAGTCATATGCGATAAGTATTTTGTTTTATCTTTTGTCTTATCAAACTCTAGACTTGTATGATGTATTGATTGGTCAACAAATGTGGGAAAAACCTTAAAAATATGATTTTTGTTAACAACATGCTTGAATTTTTTTTAAAAAATAAATTGAAGTCTTCAAATCCTCCAAGTATACAAGTTGGAGACTTTAAATCTTCCAAGTTGAAGTGTAACAACCCTAAAAAAATGGATATGATAAGTAATGCTTCATGTGTCTAGAATGCCTACGATTAGACCAGGGTTCACACTGATTGTTGCGCGTAGAACTAGACCTCTGAACCCTTGCTACGGCCAATCTAACTAACTTGGGGAGTTAGTTGAGCTAGAAAAGGTTGGGTCCAACCATTTAGGGCTCTCGAATACGAAGATTTACTCGAATGAGTCTTTACCGAACATAAAAAGGAAAAATCTTAGGTTTGGAGGGTCCAGGGGTAAAATTGTCTTTTTCCAGGCTAAAGGTAGTATCTTAATTACCTTACATATATAATTAATTATTTAATTAATAAGGTGGAGGGGTATTTTGGGGACAGAGGGCCAAAAATTGTCCCTTGAAATGAAGTCTTGCTTCACCCGGGATCGAACCTAGGTGGAAGCAATAAATTAAATTTGTTTTTAATTTAAAATGGTAAATTAATGAAATAAATTTATATTTATTATTTATTAGCTTATCTAAAATAAAAGGATATCAGATTTTTAATAATTAAATAAAACCTTATTTGACTAAGTCCTAAACTAGACTCCTAAGCCTAAGAAAATTCTTCCCTCCCACGCTTATCTCTCTCCCTCACGTCTCTATCACTCTCATTCACGATCTATCTCTCCCAAAGTAACTTTCAAGAACAGAAAAATAAACCATGTTCTTCTCACTTGAAGAACTCGCACGAAATCACAAGAAAACAAATGTTAATCACACGTTAGGCAAAGGGAGGTTGTCCGTCGAGTGGTGTTGACATTGAGGGGACTTGATGTGATATTGGGTGAAGTTTTTGGGATGAAATTTGAGGGTTTAACGTCAAAAAGGTATGAGTTCTCTTCTCTCTTGGTCCCTTTCCCAAGAGACCCCTTAAGGTTCAGATAATCCAGTCTGAAAACTAGGGTTGGTCCCCGTTGCATGACCCTGTCACTAGCTCCCAATGACTCGTAGGTTGGGTATGATTGCTGGTAGATTTAGGTGTATGTTGTGTTTTTGTGATGAATATGTTTATGTTTGTGTATTTTAAATCGTATGAATGACAATCTATGTGTTTTCACAACTATGTGCATGTGTGTGCAAGAATGTGACTATGACTAGGGTCTCGACTTGAGGCTCCAAAATGTGTAACATCATGGTCGTTATTTTACGTGCATAAACCTATGCAAATAGTGATGTTCATAAAAGATGAAATGTGGATGATTTAAGTAACAATATCTTGGCTAAACAAATCTATTAAACATTCACCCAAAAATGTGTTAAATAGTCTACGAATTTCTCTATGAGTTCAAGTGAAAATATTGATGAAACTGAGTTGAAATCTGACCAAATTTTCAGCAACTTACATGTTTAGTTTAGGCTAAATGTAGATGAACAAATATGGAAGATTAATTGAGTGAAAAAAGAGGTGAGGTCACCAGGATTCGAACTTGCGACCTCACCCCTATAATGCCTTAAAATAGCAAAAGGGAAATGGGGGTCAAGGGGATTCGATCTTGGGTGTGCTGGCTGAAAAGTAAAGTACAAAAACATTAATAAAAATAAATGTGAGGCGTGGGAATCGAACCCACGACCTCTAGGCAACGAATGAGAGTCAAAGAAAAATAAAAGAAAAAGAAATGGGAGGCATGGGAATCGAACCCATGACCCCTCGGCCAAGGGAGAGAGAGTTTAAAGAAAAGAAATTAAAAGAAAATGAGGTTGTGGGAGTTCGATCCCACATCCTCTCGATCCCATTGAGAGAAAAATGAAGAGAAAAACTAAGGAAAAATTAAAATGAAAATGTTGGGGCTAAATCTTGGGTCCCCAAGCCGTGTAGACCAAAATACAATAAATAAAAAAATGTAAGTGTTGTCTAATGGATTCAAAATTGGGTTCCCTTTCCCAAATTCCGTATTGATACATAAGCCATAAGTGAATTAAATATTCAAAAATAATGCTGCTTACTTAGATCTAAATTGAGATCTTTGCATACCTACAAGATGCATAAGTCTTGTACCACATAATCTTACGAAGATATGAATCACTTAAACGGACTATGAATGAAGCCTCATGGCTTATATGTATAGACCCATAAGTCTAGCATACGTTTAAAAATAAGTGAACCTAAGATGTATGTAATGAAATAATGAAACCTTAGAAAGGTTAAGTAAGAGTGTAAAACACATTAAATGGCCAAGTACATTGACACATGATGAAATGAATAATGAAATGATGAAATGAACAATGAAATGATGAAATGAACCATGAAATGATGAAACCCCAGAAAGGTTAAGTAAGAGTGTGAAACACACTGAATGACCAAGTGCATTGGCACATGATGAAAGGAATAATGAAATAATGAAATGAACAAAGAAATGATGAAATGAACCATGAAATGATGAACCCTAGAAGGGTTAAGTAAGAGTGTGAAACACACTGCATAGCCAAGTGCATTGGCACATGATGAAATGAACAATGAGATGATGAAATGAACCATGAAATAATGAAATCCTAGAAGGGTTAAGTAAAAGTGTGAAATACATTGAATGGTCAACTGCATTTGTATATGATGAAATGAACGTTCACATAAAAAGGGGTGAGTAATTATGAAAAACAAATGTGCTAATATTAATGAATGTGGTGACAACATGATATGAGGCTAAAGTAAAAGATGAGAGCAATCTCAAATGAGCCTAAGTAAATGTTACCAAAACATACTCACATATGAGATTATAAAGTTAATGAAGAGACAAGTCTCTATGAATACTCTAATGAAAGTATTCAGATTAACACACTTAATACTAATGATGAGATAAGAAATCATCTATTGAGCTATGATTTCCTCATACTAGAAGCCAGGTTCCATGACGTATGAGTTGAATGTAATGGATGAGACTGTCCGGCATGCCGAGTATGGGTCTCCTTATATCTCCTAGTCTTTGAACCTATACTGCCAATATAGAGATCTGGCGGGGTTCAATTCCCATGTACACTAGCATGTTTTGGGTCATTTTGGCCGGTGATTCCACCTCTTTTTTTTGTGGGGGAGACACTGGATTTCATGATGCCCACATGATCTATGTCAATTAAAGTTAAAGTTCATCAATGAATGAATGAGGCCAACCTCAAATGATGCACATAATGAAATGAATGGTACCAAAGGTGTTAGGATAGGATGATCAAGAGGTGACCTAGACTTAAGTAATGATACTAGGTCATTCTTGATCATTGCACAGCGAACCCGATGAAAGTCTTAAACAACATCCTAGGTATAACTGGTGTTTACACTAGCCTATGAAAGAAATGAAATGAAGTACATATGAATGAATGAAGCATACTTTGTGTTATCTAAAGAAGTCTCTCTAGTTGAGGTCCCATATGTTGAGCCCTCATTTCGGGAAGTCTTAATGTCAAGTCCATGATTCAAAGGTCTCATGGAACATGAACGAATGATATGAAAAATATTATGTGCTATATGCAATATGTTATGTGCTATGTGCAAGATGTTATGTGCTGTGTAAAAATATGATAAATATGATGATGCATGACACTCTCATGGCATGACTTTCCTAATCCAAAATTTGGCAAGTCCAGTAACTATCCTAATCCAAATCTGGCAAGTCCACCAACTTGACTTTCCATAATCATGTTGTTAGGAAAAGATGTTGGTACTCATGCATGTCCTTGGTGAGTGCTTGCATATACCCATACTTAGTACAAGTGTTACTAATCCCATACAACTCTACAATTTTAGGTGCAGGCACAGGTGGACTCTAGAGCTTACAGGTTGATGTTGCAGCTATTCGGACGCGGAGCTTTCATCCGGACTAGGTAGGACCTCATGCTTTTGGAGATGTCTACCGTCATTATCTAGCTTAGATGTAGGCTTTATCTAGTGGAGTATGTCCACTAGTGTTTCTTTCCACTTCCATTTCAGACTTTGTATTGATGCCGTTTTGGCAAGAATACGTTTAACGCAATTATGAACTGTTTATTTCATTTGATTATTTCTATGTTAGCTGGTTGATTTGTGAACGCCTATGATGTTAAGTTTAAAATGTTTAGCATGAAATAAGAAAACAAAAAGTTAAAATTTTCTGCTAAAATTAACCTAGATGAAGTAAGAATGAAGTATGTAGGCTTGTCTGCGACCTCTGTGAAGTCAACGATGCTGGTCTTGTCTGGGGTATAGATTTTGATCGTGACAAAGTTGGTATCAGAGAACTAGGTTAAATTTCTAAGTCATGGTAGTTAAGTGCACCACTATTATGGATTAGAGACTACATGATGCGTAGAAAAATTTCCCTTCTTCTAATCTTATCGTGCCTTCTCTAATGTCGGATTTATTGGTGTTAAGAGTGTATATAACATAAACTCTTGAAGTTTCCAAAAGATGAATACAAGGATAAAAGCAGGCAGAGATATTGGAGGAGCAGCTATTGGGGTAATTCAGGTTCCTTCCCAGGCTCCAACTGCTGGAATAGAGATGCATGTTAACCCAACTGGGCTGACAGATAGAGAAGTAAGGACAACGTTGATACAGATGGCCAAGCTAGCACTTTACAAGCTCTGGCTATTGGGTTTGATTGATGTGGAGAAGTCTGAGTTATCATCCTACCAGCTAAGGGATGTAGCTCAATCCTGGTATACAGTGTGGCAGGATAGCAAGGCCTTAAAAGGAGGTTCTATGACTTGGGATCTTTTCAAGATGGATTTTCTAGAGCGGTTATTTCCCAGATAAATGAAGGAGGCTAAGGTTGAGGAATTCATCAGCCTTAAGCAGGGCTCGATGTCAGTCAGGGATTACTCCCTGAAGTTCGTAAAACTTTACAGCTTAGTAGAGGCCACTTTGTAGGAAGTGTGGCATACTGCATGAAGGAGTGAGTATGATGGGCTCTAAGCTTGTTACAGTTGTGACGAACCGGTTCACATGATGAAGGATTGTCCTAATAGGAGGAAATGTAAGATATGATAGGGTTCATAAAGAATGCCCAATAATTATATATGGTAAGACTATGTGTGGAGACTTGGTTGAGTTACCAATGCATGATTTTGATGTTATTCTAGCATGGACTCGCTTCATCATTGTTATGCTTGTATGGAATGTCGTAGTAGGGTTATGAGATTTCGTTTCCCTGATGAAGAAGAGCTAGTCTGGGAGGGGTACAACTCAAGTCATCCTAATCCCTTGATTTCAAACCTTAAAGCCAATAAAATGATGTCCAAGGGGTTATTGTGTCATCTGGTGAGTGTTAATGATTTAGATCATGACATTCCTTACATAGACTAAGTGCCTGTAGTGAATGAGTTCCAAGATGTATATTCGGATGATTTGTTTGGAGTTCCTCCCCTCGAGAGATTGACTTTGGTGTCGACTTAGAACCCGATACTAAACCAATTTCAATTCCTCCTATCAAGAATAAGTATTCACTTCCCAGAATAGATGACTTGTTCGACTAACTCCAAGGGTCTATTTTCTTCTCAAAGATTGATTTTCGTTTAGGGTACCATCAACTTAGGGTTAGGGATGAAGATGTTCCAAAGACAGCCTTTCATACCCGTTATGGTCATTACGAGTTTCTAGTTATGTCATTTGTCTCACGAATTCACCTGCTGCATTTATGGATCTCATGAATAGAGTAATCTGTGAATACCTTGACTCTTTCGTCATAGTATTCATGGATAAAATTCTCATCTACTCTAAGACAAAGGAAGAGCATGGACAACATTTGAGACTAACCTTACAGGGACTTAGACAACATCCGTTGTACACTAAATTCAGCAAGTGTAAACTCTGGCTTAGATCAGTGACCTTCCTGGGTCATGCTGTGTCCGACAAAGGTGTGGAGGTAGATCCCAAGAAGACTGAAGTTGTTAAGAGCTGGCCAAAACCTCTTACTTCCACATATATTCCTAGTCTCTTGGGATTGGCTGGGTATTATCGCAGGTTCGTGGACGGTTTTTCTTCCATTGTTGCCTCACTGACAGCTTTGACTAAGAAGAAAGCCATGTTTGAATGGACGGAGGCAGAAAAGTTTCCAGGAGCTCAACGATAGACTCACTTCAGCCCCGGTGCTTAATTTTCCCAAGTGTAGTGAGAATTACAATGTTTATTGTGATGCATCTAGGGTTGGTTTGGGTTGTGTTCTTATGCAGGGTGGTAAGGTGATAGCTTATGTGTCCAGACAGCTCAAGGTTCATGAGAAGAATTATCCCACTCATGACCTGGAGCTGGCAGTTGTGGTGTTTGCACTGAAATTGTGGAGGCACTACTTGTATAAAGTGCATGTGTATGTGTTCACAGACCACAAGAGCCTCCAATACGTGTTCACACAGAGAGAGAGTTAAATCTACGTCAGCGTAGATGGTTGGAGCGGTTGAAGGAGTATGACATGAACGTTCACTACCATCCAGGTAAAGCTAATGTTGTAGCTGGTGCTTTGAGTAGGATGAGCATGGGAAGTATAGCCCGCGTTAAGGATGAGAAGAAGGAATTGGTGAAAGTTACACATCACTGGCCAGACTGAGTGTGCGGTTGGTTGACTCTACTAGTGGAGATGTTTCAGTTCATCATAGTTATGAATCATCCTTAGTAGTTGAAGTTAAAGAGGGTCAGCATCTTGATCCTTTGTTGATGGAGCTGAAGGACTTAGTGTTGGTTAAAATTAATGAGTCTTTTTCTTTGCGAGATTACAGCATACTTAGGTACCAGGACAGGCTGTGTGTAAAAGATGTGGATGATTTGCGGACCAGGATCATTGCAGAGGCCCATAATTCCAGATATTCCATACATCCAGAATCCACCAAGATGTATCATGATCTTAAACAGATATTGGTGGGATGGCATGAAGAAGGACATTGCAGATTATGTGGCCAAGTGTCCTAATTGTCAACAGGTTAAGGCAGAACATCTTAAGCCTGGCGGTCTTACTCAAATTAATGAGGTTCCGACTTGGAAATGGGAGGCCATTATATGAACTTCGTGGTTGGTCTTACGAAGACTACGAGAAAACATGACTTTATATGGGTTATTGTGGACAGGATGACTAAGTCTGCCCACTTTATCCCTGTGAAGTCTACTTACAGAGCCGATGATTATGCGAAACTCTACATTGATGAGATTATGAGATGTCATGGGATTCCTTTGTCTATCATTTCAGATGGAGGAGCTCAGTTCACTTCATATTTCTGGAGATCATTCCAGAAGATCTTAGCACACAAGTGAAACTTAGTACTTCCTTTCATCCTCAGACTGATGGGCAGGCAGAGCGCACCATCAAGACATTGTAGGACATGTTGAGGGCATGTGTGATTGATTTGAAGGTTCGTTGGGATGACCATCTGCCTTTGATAGAGTTCTCTTATAATAATTGCTATCACTCCAGCATTGGGATGGCACCGTTTGAGGCACTGTATGGTAGGAGGTGTAGGTCTCTAGTTGGGTGGTTCGAGGTTGGAGAGTCATCCATTTTGGGTCCAGAGATCATTCATGAGGCCTTAGAGAAGGTACAGGTGATTAGGGATAGGTTGGCTACTGCTTACACTCGGCATAAGTCTTATGCAGACAATAGAAAACGGCCCTTAGAGTTTGATGTTGGTGACAAGGTCTATTTGAAGATATCACCTATGAAGGGGCTGATGAGGTTTGTCAGGAAGGGGAAGTTGAGTTCTAGGCCTGTTGGGCCATATGAGATCCTACAACGTGTGGGAGAGGTGGCCTCTGAGTTGGCATTGCCTGCGGAACTAGCTTATGTTCATCCAGTCTTTCATGTGTTATGTTAAAGAAGTGCCTAGGTGATGCAGCATCGATTCTATCTATTGAAGGTTTGGGGGTTGATGAAAATTTGTCCTATGTGGAGGTACCTGTTGAGATTTTAGACAAAGAGGTCAAACAACTGAGGAACAAGAAGATTTCCACAGTGAAGGTATTGTGGAGAAACTATATTGTTGAGGGTGCTACATGGGAGGTCGAGGCCGATATGAGATCCCGCTACCCCCATCTTTTAAGCTCTTGAGGTAGATCCCTACTCTTAAGTCTAAGTTTCCTTATCTCTCCATTCTTTGTTGCTATTGCTTGATTGTGTATAGTAACTATGTTATGATCTTTTTGGCATTAATCGAAATAGTTAGAAGTTTTGTTTGGGGACGAATGTTCCTAAGGGGGGAGGGGATAATGTAACAACCCTATAAAAATGTATATGATAAGTAATGTTTAATGTGTCTAGAATGACTACGATTAGACCAGGGTTCACACAGATTGATGCGCTTAAAACCACACCTCTAAACCCTTGCTACAGCCAAGCCAAATAACTTGGGGAGTTAGTTGAGAGAGAAAAGGTTGGGTCCAGCCATGTAGGGCTCTCAAATATGAAGGTTTACTTGAATGAGTCTTTATCGTAATTAAAAAGGGAAAATCTTAGGCTCGAAGGGTCTGGTGGTAAAATGGTCTTTTTCCAGACTAAGTGTAGTATCTTAATTACCCTCCATATATAATGAATTATTTAATTAATAAGGTGGATGTGTATTTTGGGGAGAGAGGGCCGAAAATTGGCTCTTAAAGTGAAGTCTTGCTTCACCCGGGTTCGAATCTAGGTGGAAGCAATGAATTAAATTTGTCTTTAGTTTAAGTTGGTAAATTAATGAAATTAATTTATATTTATTATTTATTGGCTGATATAAAATAAAAGGAAATCAGATTTTTAATAATTAAATAAAACCTTATTTGACTCAGTCCTAAACTAGACTCATAAGCCTAAGGAAACTCTTCCCTCCCACGCTCATCTCTCTCTCTCTCACATATCTATCACCCTCATTCACGATCTCTCTCTGCCAAAGTAACTTTCAAGAAAAGAAAAATAAACCAAGTTCTTCACGCTTGAAGAACTCACACGAAATCACAAGAAAACAAATGTTAATCACACGTTAGGCAAAGGGAGGTTGTCCGTCGAGTTGTGTTTACATTGACGAGACTTGGACGTTATCTTGGGTGAACTTTTTGGGAAGCAAGTCGAGGGCTTAATGTCAAAAAGGTTTGTGTTCTCTTCTCTCTTGGTCCTTTTCCCAAGAGACCCCTTAAGGTTCAGATTATTCAGTCCGAAAACTAGGGTTGTTCCCCGTTGCATGTCCCTGTCACTAGCTCCCAATGATTCATAGGTTGGGTATGATTGCCGGTAGATTTAGGTGTATGTTGTGTTTTTGTGATGAATATGTTTATGTTTGTGTATTTTAAATCGTATAAATGATAACCTTGTGTGTTCGTAACTATGTGCATGTGTGTGCAAGAATGTGACTATGACTAGGGTCTCAGCTTGAGGCTCCAAAATGTGTAACGTTCTGGTCGTTATTTTACGTGCATAAACCTATGTAAATCGTGATGTTCATAAAAGATTAAATGTGGCTGATTTAAATAACAATCTCTTGGCTAAACGAATCTATAAAAAAAGCATTCCAAAACATGTTAAATGGTCTACGAATTTCTCTATGAGTTGAAGTGAAAATATTGATGAAAGTGAGCTGAAATGTGATCAAATTTCCAGCAACTTACATGTTTACTTTAGTCTAAATGTAGATTAACAAATCTGGAAAATTAATTGAGTGAAAAATGAGGTGAGGTCACGAGAATTGGAACCCGCGACCTCACCTCTATAATGCCTTAAAATCGCAAAAGGAAAATGGGGGTCAAGGGGATTCGATCTCGGGTGTGCTGGCTGAAAAGTAAAGTACAAAAAAATCAATAAAAAGAAATATGAGGCGTGGGAATCGAACCCACGACCTCTAGTCAGCGAATGAGAGTCAAAGAAATATGAAAGAAAAAGAAATGGGAGGCGATTCAAGGGGGAAAATTAAAAAGAAATTAAAGAGAGGTTGTGGGGGTTCGAACCCACAACCCCTCGGCTAAGGGAGAGAGAGTTTAAAGGAAAAAAATGAAAAGAAAATGAGGTTGTGGGGGTTCGATCCCACATCCTCTCAATCCCATTGAGCGAAAAATGAAGAGAAAAAATAAGGGAAAATTAAAATGAAGGTGTTGGGGCTCGATTTTGGGTCCCCAAGCCGTGTAGACAAAAATACAATAAATAAATAAATGTAAGTATTTTCTAAGATATTCAAAATTGGGTTCCCTTGCCCAAATTCCGTATTGATATATAAGACATACATGAATTAAAAATTCAAGAATAATGCTGCCTACTTAGATGGAAATTGAGATCTTGTCATACATACAAGATGGATAAGTCTTGTACCACATAATCTTAGGAAGATATGAATCACCTAAACGAACTATTATTGAAGCTTCATGGCTTGTATGTATAGACCCATAAGTCTAGCATACGTTTAAAAATAAGTGAACCTAAGATGTATGTAATGAAATGATGAAACCCTAGAAGGGTTAAGTAAGAGTGTGTAACACATTAAATGACCAAGTGCATTGGCACATAATGAAATGAATAATGAAATGAACCATGAAATGATGAAACCCTAGAAGGGTTAAGTAAGAATGTGAAACACACTGAATGGCCAAGTGCATTGGTACATGATAAAATGAATTATGAAATGATGAAATGATGAAATGAACAATGAAATGATGAAATGAACCATGAAATGATGAAACCCTAGAAAGGTTAAGTAAGAGTGTGAAACACACTGAATGGCCAAGTGCATTGGCACATGATGAAATGAATAATGAAATGATGAAATGAACAATGAAATGATTAAATGAACCATGAAATGATGAAACCTTAGAAGGGTTAAGTAAAAGTGTAAAACATACTGAATGGCCAAATGCAGTTGCATATGATAAAATAAACATTCACGTAAAAAGGGGTGAGTAATTATGAAAAGAAAATGTGTTAATGCTAGTCAATGTGGTGACAACATGATATAAGGCTAATGTAAAATATGAGAGCAATCTCAAATGAGCCTAAGTAAATGTTACCAAAATGTACTCACCTATGAGAGTGTAAAGTTAATGAAGAGACTAGTCTTTATGAACACTCTAATGAAAGAATTGAGATTAACACACTTAATACTAATGATGAGATAAGAAATCATCTATTGAGCTATGATGTCCTCAATCTAGAAGCTAGCTTCCATGACGTAAAAGCTGAATATAATGGAACTTTATACTGAGCACCGTTAGACTAGCTATGAGCAGTGATGCCTTCTTTAGGGAAGGGCGGAGGTTCACGTAACTCTCATGAGATGAGACTGTCTGGCATGCCGGGTATGGGTCTCCTTATATATCCTAGTCTTTGAACCTATACTGCCAATATAGGGATCTGGCGGGGTTCAATTCCCATGTACGCTAGCATGTTTTGGGTCACTTTGGCCGGTGATTCCACCTCTTTTTGGTGTGGGGAGACACTGGATTTCATGATGCTCACATGATATATGTTGGTTAAAGTTAAAGTTCCCCAATGAATGAATGAGGCTAGCCCTCAAATGGTACACATAATGAAATGAATGATACCAAAGGTGTTAGGATAGGATGATCAAGAGGTGATCTAGACATAAGTAATGATACTAGGTCATTCTTGATCATTGCATAGTGAAACTGATGAAAGTCTTAAACTACATCCTAGGTATAACTGGTGTTTACACTAGCCTATGAAATAAATGAAATGAAGTACGTATGAATAAATGAAGCAGACTCTGTGATATCTAAAGAAGGATACTTAGTTGAGGTCCCATATGTTGAGCCCTCATATCGGAAAGTCTTAATGTCAAGTCCATGATTCAAAGGTCTCATGGCACATGAACGAATGATATTAAAAATGTTATGTGTTATATGCAATATGTTATGTGCTATCTGCAAGATGTTATGTATTGTGTGCAATAAGATAAGTATGATGATGCATGTTACTCTCATGGCATGAATTTCCTAATCCAAAATTTGGCAAGTCCACTGACTTTCCTAATCCAATTTTGGCAAGTCCACTAACTTTACTTTCCATAATCATGTTGTTAGGAAAGAGCTGTTTTTAGTCATGCATGTCCTTGGTGTGTGCTTGAATATACACATACTTAGTACAAGTGTGTACTAATCCCATACAATTCTACAATTTTAGGTGCAGGCACAGGTGGACACTAGAGCTTACAAGTTGACGTTGGATCTATCCGGACGTGGAGCTTTCATCCAGACTTGGTAGTCCCTCATGCTTTCGAGGATGTCTACCGTAATTATATAGCTTAGGTGTAGGCTTTATCTAGTGGAGTATGTTCCACTAGAGTTTCTTTCCACTTTCATTTCAGACTTTGTATTGGTGTCGTTTTGGCAAGAATACATTTAATGCAATTATGAACTGTTTCTTTCGTTTGATTATCTCTATATTAGATGGTTGATTTGTGAACGCCTATGATTTTATGTTTAAATGTTTAGCATGAAATAAGTAAACAAAGAGATTAAATTTTCTGCTAAAATTAACCTAGATGAAGTAAAAATGATGTATGTAGCCTTGTCTGCGACCTCTGAGAGGTCAACGATGCCGATCTCGTCTGAAGTCTAGATTCCGGTCGTGATAGTCTTCTAATCCTTCAAGTATGCAACCTAATGTATTCAAGACTTCCAAGTATGCAAATTAAAGCCCTCCAAGTCTGGAAGTTAAGGTCTTCAAATTCTTTAAGTCTGCAAGTTGAGGTCTTCAAATTCGTTAAGTCTGCAAGTTGAAGTCTTCAAGTATGCAAACTGAAATCTTTATGTCTGCATGTTGAGGTCTTAAAATTCTTTATGTATGCAAGTTGAGGTTTTCAAATTCTTTAAGTCCACAAGTTGAGGTCTTCAAATTCTTCAATTCTGCAAGTTGAGGTCTTTAAGTTCTTCTAGTATGCAAGTTGAGGTCTTCCAATTTTTTAAGTCTGCAAGTTGATGTCTTCAAATCTGCTAGTTTATGTCTTCAACTCTACAAGTTGAAATGTTTAAGTCTGTAAGTTGAAGACTTCAATTTTTCAAGTATGCAAGTTTAGGTCTTCAAATTCTTCAAGTCTACAAGTTATGGTCTCCAAATTCTTCAAGTCTCCAAGTTGAAGTTTAAGTCTTGACACCATAAAGTTACCTTTCTTAGGGCGGGGATGTGTATCTGTCCTCTTTCACCTAAAGAATACCGTAAGTTACATTTCTTAGGGAGGGTATGCGTATCTATTTCATTTCGCCTTAACAATACCATTAATTTCCATTCTTAAGGGGGATGTGTATCTATCCACTTTCGCCTTAAGAATTCCATAAATTACCTTTCTTAGCGCGGATATGTTTATATATCCGCTTTCGCCTTTACAGTACCATAAATTACCTTTCTTAGAGAGGGGATGTTTATCTATCCATTTTTGCCTTAAAAATACCATATAGTTACCTTTCGTAGAGAGGGGATGTGTATCTACCCTCTTTCTCCTTAAGATTACCATAAATTACCTTTCTTAGGGCGTGTGTGTGTGTGTATATATATCTGTTTTCGCCTTAAGAATACCATAAAATATCTTTATTGCAGGCATGTTTATCCATCCACTTTTGCCTTAAGAATTTCATGATTATCTTTCTTAGGGCGGGGATATTTATCTATCCACTTTCGCCTTAAGAATATCATAAGTTACCTTTCTTAGGGACGGGATGTGTATCTATCCTCTTTCGCCTTAAGAATACCATAAATTACCTCTCTTAGGGTAATGATATTTATATATATGCTTTCGCCTAAAGATTAGCGTAAATTACCTTCTTAGGGCGGGGTTGTGTATGTATTTGCTTTCGCCTTAAAAATACCATAAATTACCTTTCTTAGGGCGAAAATCTGTATCTATCCACTTTCGCCTTAAGATAACCATAAATTACCTTTCTTAGGGTGACAATGTTCATCCATCTTCTTTTTCCTTAAGAAATACCATAAACTTACCTTTTCTTGGTGGACATGCGTATCTATCCCTTTTTCACCTTAAGGATACCATAAAGTTATCTCTTTAAAGATGGGATGCGTATCCATCCTCTTTTAACCTCAAGGATACCATAAATTTACCTTTATTAAGGTGGGATGCGTACTCATCCCTTTTGTGTCATAAGACTACCTTATCCATGGATTATCCTTTTAATCCTACCTACAAAAAAAGGGGGAAAGTCGATACAAAGAAAACACAAGTAGATGAGAAATTGTTACATGTCAAGATGTTTGAGACTCGAAAGTCATGCTAAGATAACAAGGTTAATTTGAGGCAATATTTTCTTGGTTATTGCGTGCTTGAGAGTCGAAAGTCATGCTAAGATAACAAGGATAACTTGAGGCAATATTTTCTTGGTTACAGCGTGTTTGAGACTCGAAAGTCATGCTAAGATAACAAGGTTAACTTGAGGCAATATGTTCTTGGTTATAACGAAGACTTTGACTATAATTTCAAGCTATCGCAACCTTTTTTGGTGACGATATTCTGACATTGAGATATAAAATATTTTGTGAGGCAACAAATTCTGAAAATTTCAGCATGACAAAATTTAAAATTAACTTCAAGAAAATCATCTAGAAAATTTTTGAAGGTATCAAAACTTGAACATCGGATGTATGGTAGACCTTTGTGTCTAGATTCAAAATAATTAAGCGTCTTGTGATTTCGTCGTTACACACAAATCTGAAATTTTCAGCATGGCAGAATCTAGAGCTAACTTCAAAAACTCATCTATAAAGATTCTGAGAGTATTTTAATTCTTAATTTCGGATATGTTAGAGATCGAGAACTATATTATCTGGAGAATCAACGTTTATAATTTTGAATTTTCTAGAATGAGATATAAATTTTTCACGACAAAACATGTCCAACTGTATAAGAGAAACAAAAAAAAAAGGGGGGGGGGGAGGAAATCACCTTGCCTTATGCCCCTTTCGTCGTAGCTCACAATCTTAATTGAACCCAAAATTGTAGAAACAATGTGTCTATTTATAGATGTCATATGATGAGAATAAAATTCTTCTTCTAGTCTAATTACAATTTCTTTTGGCTAGGACAATAGAAAAGATATATGAATTTTAAATTGAGTAGAATTACAATTCCTAATTTAATTAAAAAATTTTGTTAGATAAGGAAATAAAAAATAAAATAAAATATATGAATATGAAATTGAGTCAGATAACAATTCCTAGTTCAGTTACAATTCCTATTTTTTTTAAACTAAGGCGGTTATTCTTAAAGTAGAAAGGAATTAAGAGGTCATCTTATCCCTATTCAATGCCACGTTGGATTATATCTCTTCTCACATCATTATATAACTTTAATAATAAAAGATAAAATATTTTGACAAGACTTGAAATAAGGGGCATTTGTAATCGTTTAAAATTCATTGAAGTATAAATTTATTAAATGATTTGAATTATATTAAATTTATAAATATATTTAGTCCAAATAAATATTATGGATTAATATAAATGAATTAATAATTTAAAGTGAAAATTACAGAAATACCATATTTTAGTTTACGTATTACCATTATCCCTTATTAGTTTTACGAATCTCCAAAATCTCTCATTTTTCTATTAAGTAAAAATCGTTGATAAAAAAATTTGCAATAAAAATCAACTTCTTTGATGTATCTTGCTTAACAAAATACATCAGATTAGTGTATTATGTATAAAATATTATCCATTAATGTATTATATAAGTGTATCATCTATTTCCATTTATGTAACCTTTAATTAATAATGTATTCAACCCTCTTTTTTAAAGTATCATCGGTTATATTATTGTATCAATTTTATTATTTAATATTTTTGAGGGATTATTGTAATTATAAACTTATAAAGAAGAGATTGTAATTTTGCTTTAAAAGTATGCGATTTCTATAATTTGTCATAATTTAAATCCAAAAAATATGAATTTAATTAAAGATTACTCCATAAAGCCCACTTGTCATGTCCCTAAAATCTGATTAGCCGAAGGGAGTCCTCTTCTAATCACAACTCCTCTATTTTAACACTATAAATAGGGGTTCTCATAGTTCATAATCGGGAACGAAGAATTCGAACGAGAAACTAGAGGAAGCTCGTGGATCAAAAGCCGCAATTTCTCTACAAGTTCAAGAATTCGAGAATCCAAGAATTGAAGAATTCAAGTGTTCAAGTTCAAGATTTTAAGAAGTCAAATCAAGTTCAAGCACGATCAGAATCAAGACCACCGGATTGAAGATTAAGATCGAAACTCTTGAATTCAACTAGAAAGTCAAGATCAAGTTCAATATTAAGATCAAGTCCAAGTCCAAGTGCAAGTTCAAGATCATGATGAAGATAAATCCCAAGTTCAAGATCAAGCTAAAGAACCCTTGAATTATATATGAAAACGCGAATCCAGAGGAATCACAGAGATTGTAACACATAATAAAATGATTGTTGAATAAATTTCTGTTCTTGATTATTATTTTCTCGACGCGAATTTTATCGTCTACAAAAATATTTGAATGATAATTTATTATATAGAGTTAATTTCTGTAACTCAATAAAATTTTCTCTTTATTAAAAAAATTATCTCTTGTTAGTAGGGATGTCATCATGTGACTAAGTATAAGAGAGGGGTTTGACCTTATCTCAAAATACATATAAGGATAAAATAATATATGAAAAGAAGAATTAAGAGATTAATATGGACAAATTATCTCTGACACAAATAAATTATATATAAAAAATAATTCTTGATGGTGTTTGAGTATAATGAATAATAACTACCTTTTGTCCAATTGATATTAAGGAACCATTGCGCTCCATTAGAAGTACCAGAAAAATTAGTTTCTTGCCTATTCTGATTATAATTGTTTGTTAAGTAATCTACAATCTTTCTATTCTGATTATAATTGTTTGTTAAGTAATCTACAATCATTTTAGCCTTCCTTGGACGGTAAATAGATTTAACATTAGCTTATTAATCATTTGTTGAATCTTCTCTTGTCATCGAATGTGTTGAATGATCATGTATTTATTGAAACCTCTCTTATCCACAACTCTATTTTCATATTAGCTAACATATAGAAATATGGTCTGATTGAAGAATCAAATGATACACTGTGTTGTTAGACTTTTGGCCCCACTATTTGTTCTTTTATGACTTCTGATCAAAAGCCCTCTAATATATTTTCACGTGTGTTCAAATGGTTTTACATGTATGAAAACACTCTATATGAACTCTCTATTAAAGAAACATTTATAGTTTTATTCCTTGTCTATTTGACATCACTTAAATTATACCCTTAAATGAGATAAAATTGATTTTTATCATATATATATATATATATATATATATATATATATATATATATATATATATATATATATATATATATTCATCCAATTAGGTGGGATAGAATCCCGTATAAAGTGTGGTAAGTGAACTTACAATTTGCAAACAAAAATCAGTCTAATGACTACTATTTTAAGTTATTAAATAATTATCATCCTCAAAATAAGATAAATATGACTACCCATTTGTTCATCCTCATACAACTCATTATAACTCATGTTAAGATATAACTACCATCACTTTGGTTGATATTAAAATTTAGGCCATTCATAATTTATAACAAAGTAAACTTTCTGATAATGCAAGATATACAACAAGCAGTAGACCTTTGACACCCTGACTAATCAACTTAAGCTTAGGTATCTACTTTTTCAAAGAATACTAATGACATCACCTATTGTAATGATCCGATTGGTCTTATTGAAAAATTTCATAAAATTACCCTTTTAATCCTTTAGGTTTTTGACCCTAAGACTTTCTGATTGAGTTTCAAAAGTTTATTTTGAGATTTAAGTAAAAAGTTGTGAATTTTAAAGACTAAAGTTGTAAAAGTAATTTTTGGTTTCTTTTGGAGATCCGAGTGTCGGAATGGAATTCCATCAATTTCATCAGTTGCGAAATATGAAAATTAGCCTATAAGTATCGTCATTTTAGATTCAGAGTCTTTTTGAGGATTTGAGGTCCTAAGTTAGAAAATTATTGAATTTTAGCTTTTGGATTGACTATGGTAAACATTCGAGGTTTGGATGCTCAAATAGATATTGAGAGAGTTCCGCTATATTCAGAGGATGATTTTAGGTCTGAGTGAAGTTTAAGTTGAATTTTTAAAGGCCCGAGCTTGATTTGATCCATTTTCAAAGTGTATAATATAGATATTGTTATTTTTGGAATCTTATTATGATTACTTCATTGAATCAGATTGTGTGGCGTTGGACGTTATTTGAAGGGGGAAGACTTAAGTCTTGGATCGACTATTAGATTGAATTGAGATAAGTGATCTCTAAAACTTTGAAAATTTAGTAGAATTGCGTCTTTTGTGTGGCGACTAGTAACGAGAATGAGGTGATGACTTCATTGATCCATTGATTATACTTGATGAAAAAAAGGGGGCAAATGAAAAGATAACATATTCATCATAATACTTTGTGAATTTGCCTATTGAGTAAATTATTTGATGACATTATTGTGGACTCGAATTTTTTGAGTTGTTGTCTCTTCATTGTGTTGTGAAATTGCTTATTTGCATTGATTTATATGCACCATGATGACAAATGTGATGGTTATTGATCCCGAGATCATGTTTGACAAGTATTTTTGATTTAGAAGTCATTTTCAACCAGAGTTATTGATGTCAAGGTCATTTACGACAATTATTATTAATGTCGAGGTTATTTACGTCAAGTGTTATTTATGCTGAATTCTTTTCCAATGAGTGTTATGAATGTCAAATCCATTACCGCCTAGTGTTATTGATGATGAGGTCGTTACCAGTGAGTTCATGAACTATGAGCATCTCCCATGAGTTCCGATTATTACTATGAATGATAAATCTTGGAAAATATGTGTTCATTGTACTTGATTAAGGTGCTTTGATAAACTTGATGCTTGTGGTTGATCAAGATGACATTTGTGACTGCTATATTTGATACTTGATAGTTATTGAACTCTGATTATGCGAACTTGCAAACTATTATTTTGGACTAATTTCTATGCATGTTGTAGTTTGAATAGGTTCGGTTGGAATGGAAGTAGTACTTATTTTCTAGCTAGTTTTGCCTTATTTATTTGGTCGTTTGTTGTGTACCGTGTTGCTGGGTTTTCACTCTTTGCTTCTACACTTGTGTAGATTCCGAGCCTAGTTCAGTTTGGTTTTTCTTCTTCTTGTATATCCAAAGCTTATCAAAGGACTTTGAAAGTTAGATATTTGTTATCCCGTTGAGCCCTATATGTTTTTTTTATTTTTATGCTTTGTTCTATTTGAGAAACAAAGACATTCAGAGTTGTATTTATCTATCATTTTCGGACTTCATATTATCCTTACTTTACTTTCCACATTTCTTTCGTTTTGTTGGGATAAGGCTAACTTGTCTTGGTGAAGATAGACAAGTTCCATCACATACAATTCTGGATCATAAAAGATGGTATCAAGGCCCTAGTTTCATAGGCCTGACATGTGTACGAGTCAAGTCTAAGTATGATTAGGAAACTTCATTTTATTCATTCTTTTTATTGTGCATTGTTACCATTGCTAGTGCTGAGTTATTGAGTGTTGTCTTAATAGATAATAAGGGCCAAAGTCTCTATTTACATTAGTAGAGGCAATTATAGAAACTCAATCTAGGGATAGATATAGGGGCCAAGATAGATACCGTGCTCGTAGAGTAGCACCAGTTAGAGTTCATTCTCTATGAGGTACCACCTAGAGGTGGAGCTAGCGAGGTTTAACCTGATACACAAGTTAAGGTTGTTGAGAGCCAGGTTTCTTCCGATTTTAGAGCTCCTTTGTTTTAGGATATTTTGACGAGGATGCTGCGTGTGTTGAAGAACTTCTCTCAAGGTGGTGCAACATGTACACCACATGGTTATGGTATAATGGTTGGGGAACAAACTCCAGGTCAGTAGCAGGATGCAGATGATTAGGTGGGTCAGCCATAAGTGAATCTTTTACTAATTGTTGATGCACAGATTATTCCTAAGGTTATTTTTACGACAACAGATCAACAATGTTATGAGAGATTTCAAAAGATGAACCACCTTAGTTTTAAGTTTGTAAGAGCAATAATGCTTATGAGTTCTTAAACTTGTTCCATGATATGCTTGTGGCAGTAGGAATGATGGATGCATGTGGTATTTGTTTTGTTGCACTTCAGCTTCATGGACCAACCAACGAGTAATTAAGGACTTATTTAGGTCTAACTAGTTGGATATTATACAGCTAAGTTAGGTACATTCTCTAGTGATTTCTAGGACTACTTCATACCTTGGAGCGTGAGAGAAGAGAGTCGACTAAGGTTTGAGGACTTGAGAGAGTGCAGTTTTACTATTACTGAGTTTGAGGCTTGTTTTATGAGCTGTCCAAGCACACTATGACTATTTTTCCCAATGAGGTGGAGAAACTTCGTAGTTTTCTAAGAGGGTTTGACTCTCCCCCATCTAGTCTTATGTGTTTAGAGAAATCAGAGAGGGGGCTTACTTTTACTCTATTGTGAGTATCATCAAAGAGGCGAAGTTGAGGGTTAGAGAGGATCTTAGGGACCCCAAGAGGGCCCAATCATCAGGGAGATTTTTTGGCACCTTATCTTGAGGCAACAATTAATATAGGGTAGAAGCTTTTTTTAGCATTATGGACATGGTCATGCATCTATGCAGACAACTAAGAGTGGGTAGACATTCTGAGGAATCTATGGTTTGGCCATGGTATCTTATTTAGTTCATCATAGCACTCATCCTTACCCAGGTCTTGTTTTGGATATAGAGATATAGGTCATATGATTCAGATTTGTCCCAACAAACTCACACAAGTTTAGCGTACTTATTCAACTACTCCGACAAGAGATATAATACCTCCGGCCAGGGGTCGAGGTAGTGGTCAATATTTTAGAGGAAGTAGGATGTCTGATAGGGGTTCTACAACTCCGTAGAGTGGAATTCTAGGCTCGACTCAGACTGCATGTGGTTGAGAGGGATAATGTAATGGTTTTATATGGAGGCCTAAGACCTAGACTACTGAAGATGTCATTAAAAGTATCATCCCTATTTGCCATCAACATGCGTCCATATTGTTTGACGCATTGTCTTCTTTATTTTAAGTGCAAACCTATTTCTTCTTGGATTTGATATGATGCTTGGTAGCATATGTAAGCATATTCATGTTTCTACACTAGAAGGTAACTCCTTAGTGGTGAATTGAGTGTATCGATACTTTCTTATTTCTTTGGATGGGTGTGATACATGGGTAGACTTGATTGGTGATGGTAATCTTTGATATTTTCTTGGGTATGGATTCACTCTCTCCTTGTTATTTTATTCTTGATTTTATGCTAAGACAGTGACCTTAATTATGTTGGGTGTCACGAAGGATGAGTGGATGGTGCTAGTGGTTCTAACCCTCGAAATGTTATCTCATTTAATCAAGCTTAGAAATTGTTCTGATAGAAGGTTTTTTCGTATTTGGATTTTATTCGGGATACTAATGTTACGCCACTTCCCAAAGATTCTATTTCGATAGTTCAAGAGTATTCAAATTCCTTTCCTGCTGAGCTTCCAAGTGTTATTCCGGATAGGTATATTCATTTTTCTTTTAACTTGGAGACCAAAACCAAGATCATCTCCATTCCTCCTTATCGTATGACTCTAACTAAGTTGAATAAATTGAATGATAAGTTACATGACTTATTGAAAAAGGACTCATTCGCTTTACTATTTGTTCGTGAGGTGCTCTCGTTTTATTTGTGAGGAAAAGGGACTGAGCCATGATAATGTGCATCTATTATTTATAGTTGAAAAAAGTGACAATGAAGAACAAGTATCTTGGGAAACCAAGAAGGACATGCAAGACAAGTATCCCCAATTGTTCGTTGATTCATGTACTACAATATTCCTTCCTTACCCTATTTCTCTAAGTTTGTCACTCGAGGACGAGTGATGGGTAAATTGGTATCACTTATAACGACCGGGTTCCATCATTATAGAAAAGTCAATGGGGAAAAATTTAGGGTCGGAAAACTTTTTTGTAGTTAAATGAAATTTCCTTACCTAGTTCAGATTTGGAAGAAATCATAGTCATTAAGGTGTAGGGAAATTTGGTATCAATTGGATAATTTAGTTATGCATTCGATTACATAGATGAATAGACGAGTCATTAATAAACCCGTACGAGTTTACATAATTGTATTCGTGCGAGTAGAACTCCAGAAGATGACCTTAGCATGAACGACCAGTTTTTGAGTCTAATTGGTTGAAGATGTGCTATGAAATGGGGGTATTGGATTTATTAAAATATCTCACGATTTTGTGCAAGCCCCTTTGGTGGTGATTTCTATCACTAGGGCGGGGCCGCTATAGCGGGCCAAACATGACTTAAAGTCGTATAAACCCCCAAAAGTGTTTTATTATGCACTTTTCAACTTTGAGAGCTAAGGAACGACCCCAAGTGTATTCTTGATAGTTTTTTCAGTATTCTTAAGGCTAAAGGTCAGGTTTTACTCCCCGAATCCATGTTTCGATTTATAGAACTTAGTTACTTGGGAAATTATCAATAGGGGAGGGTTTGATTTGGGAATTATGGAGGGAAAATCCCTAATATGGGTATGGGGATTACGAGTTTAGTCTAGGGTTCTTTAGTTCGTTATAATCAGATATTTAGACCTTTGATTGTTGATCCTAGTGCGTAATTGTTATTTGTAGACTTATAACATGTGGAAAGAATCTGGAAATTAAAGATTTTAAGTGTCATAGGGGATTCAAGCTTGAATTCTAGGTAGGTGATGATTATGATTTCATGTAGGTGTGATATATATTTGTTCTTGCTTTATTATGATGCATGCATGTATGTGAATGTTGCATTATTGATCACACTACTGTAACTAAGGATGATTGAATAATTGTATGCCATGAAAGCATGAATTGATTGTATAATTATGAGAATGTACATTTAGATTGTAATTATGGCTTACTGAATGGATTAAGTGTTTCATACTGACGCACTAACTTGGATGGGTTGCCACGTTTTGGCATAAACATGGGAACAATTTCCACGTTCTGGCATAAACATGGGATCGGTTGTCACTTTTTGGCATAAATATAGGATCGTGTACCACATTTCGGTATGCTAACAATTTGAGTAAGGGTACCATGAGAGGACCATTGTGTAACGACCCAAGAGTATCCCGTAGAAGTTATGGCAATATCAAATGGTCACACTACATACTTGACCTCTTGGAGGTATTGTACAAGCTCTATGGCATTGTTCATTGCATACATGTATGAAAAGTAGTGCGGAATTACAACTTTTCACACGAAATAGTACTTCAAATATATTCCATTAAAAACATAAGGAATATAGCTAAGTCTCAAGTCACCATCTTAGACACATGAATACTTGGGACACGACCCATACAATTGAAATGTAAAAACTTAGTCTATTACAATACTTTGAATAAAAGGAGTCTAAAGATAGTTATGTCCTCGAATCAAGTGAGGACATAATTCAACTTTCCTTGAAAGAATAAAGATTCCAAGCCTTGATTGAAGACACCCCTCACCTGCTAATCACACCTTTAGA
Organism: Solanum chilense; assembly: GCA_032847665.1. Taxonomy (NCBI): domain Eukaryota; kingdom Viridiplantae; phylum Streptophyta; class Magnoliopsida; order Solanales; family Solanaceae; genus Solanum; species Solanum chilense. The sequence continues at coordinate 10,907,758 of CM064970.1, read as the reverse complement.
AATAGCCAAAGTGTATGGAATTAGCACAATGCATATACTAAGTATGACATAATGCATAAAATCATGATAAACGGACATTTGAGTAAAAACATGCTCTTTTAGTTTAAAACTTCATACATAAGTATAAGAACCACATTTAAACACCAAACATCACATTATTAGATAACATTACAGTGAGCTCACGGTAACTCACATGACATAAGATAACATCAAGAATACATCAAAACACACAACCATGAGACCCTCCTACCAAAGGTGATTCTAAGGTTCACTTGAATGAGTTATGAAAGGATACCCATACAATCCTTTCACACACATCAAAGAGATCATATAGACTACCTAAGATAAGATTATTCCCATGTCATGAATTAACCTTTGTACCTAGAATCACTCTAAGATTAACCTAAGTAAGACATGAAGAGAATGCCCATACCCCCTCTTCAAGCCTACCTAAACAATCCTCAAAGCTACTCTAGATACTTGTCTTTTCATTAACATATCTTCACTAAAGTCGTTATGTTCATTAACTCCTTTAGGAGACATTCAACACGTAAGGACATTCACATAATGGTCTTAAAGAAGACCTAGGGACTCACACAGTAACATGTCGTGCAATGTTTAGATAACGTCTTATTCCACTACCTAAACTTCATAGTACTTCTCCAACACTCATATGTATCCCACATAATGAGAACAAGCAATAACCAACATAGACCATGTTAGCTAATTATGGAATCCAGAGTCATGAACCTACTCTGATGGAGGTTGTTCTACTTGCCAATGGTAGAACTTGAGACACATCCCATGTAAGCACATGTTTAAAGAATTTGAAGGGTTTCTTTGTACTCTAGCCTCACCTTTAACTAGAGCTACTCCCCAAGTCATACTCACTCGGTGCTAGCCTTTGTTCTCTAGGAGTATTTCAATCAAGGAGTATATGAATAGGTTCCGTATCTAGTTCATAACCAAATCACATTACACCTTACCAAAGTGGTCCCCTAGGGTTGCCTTACAATGGTTAAGAGGATAGCTCAATGACTTTCCTAAGGATGATTTCATGCCGTTCCAAACAACCAACCTTAAGTCCATCATTCACACAAGAAGGATACAATTGCGGCTTTCGACTTCAAGGATATTATAACCTTCTTTCTAAAAGGTTCCATATAAATGACCTTCTTTGCTATATATTCATATTCATTCATATATCAAGCAAGGGACATAGATCTACCTAGACACTTCACTTTACATTGTCACATATAACATATCATTCAAGAAGAACATAAAGACTACTAGACATACTTGCAAGTCATCCTACACACTTCTATAGAATCATCTATATAAACCATCACAACCTCATATAAGTCATCAAGAAGCATCATACTTCAATATCAAGTCATTCACATAAATACTTCACTATAGCTACTAGTAACTCCTATCATCAACTAGGAGAAATCATGCTTAGACTTTACATAGCACATAAGTCACCAAGACCTTCCTATTAATCACACGATGAAGTTATAGTATGATAATATCATAATACATGAAGTAATGTCGACGAGGCCACATACTTACAAGTATAGCACATAAGCACCGCCATCATAAGTGGACCATTCCAATCACAATCATAATGCAAGACTATATTACATAAAGTAAAAAGATTTAGGGCATCATAGCACCAATCCACTCTCTCAACTTCAGTGCATAGCTAATTCAACCAACACAATACCTAAAGGCCCTTGCCAATGACCCTGATTAGCAATTCAATCCAATTACCATAATTTACAATAAATTTAAGGTAATTTAATATGAATTTATCAATATTAGACATCCTACACATGATTCTTACATAATACTTCCATAATTCAATAGCCCAAATATAACTAAACAAGAATTCAATAGTATAAAGATATGATCACTTCACCATAAAATAGTCAAAACTAGGAGTGCATGGTTTTCATGGATTTTTAGGTTAAAATTATCAAATTAACACCAATTCAATCATAATACAATGTTTCAAACGTTTTATGCAAGTACCCATGGCTAGATGTTGAACTAGAAGGATTCATGTTTTGATCATCTTTGAAAAATCATTGGAATTGACTTATTGAAAAAATAGATTTCAATGATGAAGAACCATACCTTAATTGTGATTAAAACCCCACGAAATTGTTGGAGAAAACTTTAGAAAATTACTTTTGTTCCTTGGAGCTTCAAAGCTTCATCAATGGAGGTTTTGGAGAGAAGAATGGAGAGGTATTGTTTTGAATTGAGGGTTTAGATTTCATTGGTGAGTTTAGGGGTATAAAAAGACATTATACCCATCAATAAATCATCCCTGAATAACCCAAAAGATACCTTCACTTATTAGACATTTTAACCAATTCAAATTTGACTTAAAAATGATACGATCAAAACTGGGAGTTTACTGCGCGTCGCGGTGGCATTTTTAAATCTTTGTTCTGGAAAATTTTGAGACAGAATGGTTCGTGACGTCCCCCCCTTCGCAGGGAAAACTTTTTACCGCTTCAATGCCAGTTGCGCGATGCACAGCCACCGTCATATCTTGTTTGGCGCAGCAACTTCGCTGTCTCATGTTTGGGTCCTCCTTGGGAACCCTTAGGCTGGTCACCGAGGCGTCGTTCTCGGACGTTTTGAATCTTTACATGTCCTTCTATGCATACGAACCCTCGATACTCAATTTCACCCTCAAAACATTCCCCAAAACTCCAGTACAAAACATTACAACACACTAGTTCAAGTTTGACTAGTTTCCAAACGTCTTGGACGTTCTTGGACGTTTGACCTTCAAACTTCACCAAACTTCATATACTGCCTATAAAAAGAATTATTAACCATTTTAGGACTTTAGAACATAGTGATACACATGTTAGGGTCTAGTTCCACCGAAGTCATTTTAGAGGTGCTACACATTGACTTGTCATAACTTTATGCATTATTCTTAAGTTATGACTAATACTGTATATGCTTGGTATATGAATATTTCTTATTGTTGTAATGACTTATATATGTTTGACCTTTTTGGATAGTCGCGTGATCCTACCAGTACATTGTGGTGGTGCACTGATACTATAGTTGCTTGTTCTTTGTTGAGGATAGGGCATCTTCGGCGAATATTGATAGACGTTAGCTAGGTGACTATTGATCATGAACGGATTCAAGGGTGATTAAGTTCATTCGGGATGCCATAGACCTTTCTTGTTTAAGTCCCCTCTTTTCGGACTCAGACTATTTGTTAAGGTGTTTTTAGTTTTGAAGTTGTACCCCTTATTCTTAGACTTGTTGTTAGTAGAGTTTTGGTACATTGATTTTCAGGTTCTAGGTTCTTTTTTCTGCAATGCTAGTTTGTTGTTAGACTTTTATTAGATTTTATGGAAACTCTATTTGTTTCCTTAGTATTTAACTTGCTTCCATAACTTAAACATTTTAGTATTTAGGATTAGTTGTTGGTTTTGGATTGTAGTAATGATTCTCCTATCTGAGTGTTAATGTGGGTTCCAATCACGATGGTCTAAGTTGTGACATATATATTTGTAATTACTTTATTATGATACATGTATGTATACGAATGTTGCATTATTTATCACACTAATCATAATAAGGATGATTGAATAGTTGTATGCCATGAATCATGACTTAACTGCATGATTATGAGAATGTATATTGTGATTGTGATTGTATCTTGTTAAATGGATGGGGTGTTACGTTCTGAGACACTATCTTGGACCGGGTTTCATGTTCTGGTGCATAATAAGGATAGGATGTCACGACTGACACACTAACTTATATCGGGTATCACGTACTGGTACACTAACAGATTGAGCATATGTTCTGTGGGAGGACCATTGACTTGACATGATTGTATATCTTGAGATTGTGAAATCATACGTTATTTGTAAGTGATAATTGATATTGTATATATTCTGTGTATGCATTCGAAGTGATAATTAATATTGTATACGTTTGGTGTATGCATGTTTATTATTGTTGTAATGACTTATATATGTTTCGCCTATTAGGATAGCTGCGTGATCCTACAAGTACACTGTGGTTCTGTACTTTGATACTGCAATCGCTCTTTCTTTGTTAATTACATGGCATCTTCAGGCGGATACTAAAACTCATCTAGAAGATCAATGATCAATCGAATTCAAGGGTGATCTAGTTCTTCCAGGCTGCCATGAGTGCTCGTTATTTTTAGTCCATTCCTATTTGGACTTAGACTAGTACATTAGATATTCTTATGTTTAATTGAGTTGTACACATTTCCCTTAGACTTATGCTTTCTTGTTAGAGTTTCTGTATGTTGACTTTCAGGATCTAGGGAATAATTTCGCATTTGGTTGTTAGACTTTTGATGGAGTTTTATGAGAACTCTTTAATTTTCTCTTACATATTTAAAACAGCTTTCATAACTTGAAATGACCTAGTTTTTTGTTTAGTTTGTTAGGTTGGGTTGTAGTAATGGATATCCCACCGGAGGGTTAGTGTGGGTGCAAATCAAGACGGACTAGGCTGTGATATTTAAGATAAGAGTTACGGATGCCAAGGTAATTTTTGGAAAATGTTTTTGATTTTGAGATAATTTCCAGCAAATGTTATTGATGACGAGTTCCTTTTTGACAAGTTTTATTGAGGCCTAGGTCTTTTCATCGAAGTACTATTGATAGTGAGATCATTTTTGACAAGTGTATGGATACCGATGTCATTATTAACAAGTGTCATTTATGTCAAGGTCATTATCGACGAGTACATGAACTATGAGTTACTCCCATGAGTTTCAGTTGATATTGTGTATGATAAATCTTTGAATTTTGTGTTCATTTTACTTAATTAATGTTCTTTGATGAACTTGATGTTTGTGATTGATCTTGTTGACCCTTGCGACAGTTATATTTGATACTTTATACTGTGACTATTGGATTGTGTTTACGAGAACTTGTGAACTATTAGGTTGAGCTGATTTCTATGCAGGTTGTAGTTTGAAGAGATTTGGTTGGGATGAAAAGAGTACTTATTTTGTAGTTAGTTTTGTCTTGTTTATTTGGTCGCTTGCTGAAGATCGTATTGTTTGGTACCACTCTTTACTTCTACATGCAATGATCTGTTTGGTCGTTTTGATCACTAATATTATTTTGACTCTTTTGGTAAAATTTTGAATATATATTTTGAAGTATTCGTTAAATAGGATTATGTAGTTAACATATGTTTATTATTATTATTATTATTATTATTATATATATATATATATATATATATATATATATATATATATATATATGAAGATGACCAATGAAAAATTTTAGTAGTTAAATGCAATAATGTATATATTTATTTCAATTTGATGAGATTTAATGATGTAATTAGTCGTATCTCACTAATATTTCCTTATAAATGATATTTGTTGTGTATTTTTCTTGTCATCTATTCACATGTGTTTTGCACGTGTATTCCACTTATTTTGTTTAGATGTCATATGAACACATGGAGAACAACTACATTTATTTTTTAGAACTATTTTCATATAATATTTTTTTATTTAATAAGTTATAAAATAATAGATGGCATCCTTTTTGTTGGCTCTCATATTTTACTTTTGATTGACTCTGTACAAAAATAACAATAGTTATTTACTATTCATAGTTAACTGAGAAAGGTTTCTTTTTTTTATCGATAAAATTAAAAATCAAAATTAATGAATATATTCTATCTATGCAATCACATATATAATCATCTGTTTATCTTACACCAACAAAGAAATAATTCATATACTTGTAAGCAATTTTTAATTTATTCAACCAAGAATGAGTTTTCCAAAGAAAAATAACAATACCGTGTTATCACATATATAGGAGTTGTATAATAAAATGAAAAATTATTGGTACTACCTAAGAGAGTGTATAATGTTACAATATTATTTTGACTCTTCTACACTTCCTAACAGTTTAAATCCCATAAGTAACATTGACAAATAAAGTCATTCTTTTGTCTTGAGCATCAAAAAAACAAATCATACAATTTTCTAAATCTTGAGAAGTTTAATAATTTCTTAAAAATATATTCGAAAATATATATCTACATCACAAGATAAATTGATAACAAAAACAAATGAATTTAAACTACATTATGTTAACTTCATATATCAGAATATTACATATTATTGTATATACAAAGCAAAAGCATATTATATATACTTCTTTGAAAAATAAAAGATATAGAAGAGCAAAAGCATACATGGGCATAAAATTAGGAGAGGGAAACATTCAAACTCAGGTAAGAAGTAATTGTTGAAGATGAAAGAAGTTTTTATTTGAACATGTCAAATTAATAGGTCTAATGAAGCCAACTGACGAGTTTACTGTTTTAGAGTTGAATCATACTAGGACTGGACTACTGAATCTTAAACTAATATGAATAGTCACAATCAAACTAAGATTTCGAAAATTCAAATAAGTAATAAATAGTCTAAGGGTGACGGGACTAAAAATCAATGTCACATAAGGGTAGTTATTTTTTTCTATAGTGCTAAAAACTCAATGATAGGTTGGGTCATCTTCAATGACAGTAATCTTTTTTCAATCTCATAGCATAAGTTCATATAATCTCCTTTTGATCTCTCTCCATACATATCTAAACAACACCTCAAACAATTCTCTCTTTCGATGTAGAAATAGGGAAAAATATCAAACCCATAATCTCTTTTTCAAGAAAATTACAAACATCAAACCTGAATTGCAAATATTGAATTAATTACCCACATCAATCAATCTCTTTCAAGCATTAATCAAAGATCAATGATATGATTAAGTTCGTAAGCTTAGACCATTATATTAGCCCCACACTTATTAGCCTAAATCCATGGATAAATAAAAAACAATAGAGCATAACACAATAGCAATTACATTAAATCAACACCGAACCCCATAATTGCACCCCTAGACTTAAAGTTTTAGCTACCCATCACAAAGTGTAAAGAAATTATACCTTTCATGAAAGAATTCATGGGTAACATGAAACTATTCAATTATAAGCAATACCCACTTTGAATTCAACCTCAAATCATCATTTTTAAGAGCAAAGTTCAAAACACCAAAACTAAAAGTGTTCTTCACAAAAGTAAAGTTCTTCTCTCTCTAAAACTCTAGAGGAAAAATGTTTTTTTTATGTAATCAACAATGTGGAGTTTACCATTGTTCCATGCTTTTAGTCATTCTTGCCTTGTCTCTTAACTTTCATAGTTACTAACCATAAATATATCACTTAAATATGACAAAATTAGGTATTAAAGACACTAATTTTTTAAATAAATAGGCCTGAAATGAGTGTAAAATCTACCACTCATCACTAGGTGGCATGTAGAAGTCCCCAACACTAGCACCAATACTAGCACCAAGTCAGCAGGATCTGCCTACAGTAGGTGCCCAGATACCACCTAGGGGTGCCCATACCATAATTGCAGCCTAAATTATGCTGCTAGAGAAGTAAATGATGCTCAGATTATTATGAGGCTTTCACCTCCAAGGGTTTCTTAGTTGGGATGAGGATGCTTATGAGTTTCTGAATAATTGTCGTGAGTGGTTGCATACCTTGGGTTTCGTGTAGTCTAGAGGATATGACTTAGTTGTGTATCAGCTTAATGGGCCAACTAGATAGTGGTGGCGTGCATTTATTGAGATAAGACTACATAGATCTCCTTCGGTCACCTAAAACAAGTTTTGTGAGGCCTTTTTGGTCAGGTTCATTCTTTGGAGTGTCAAAGATCACCTAAGGGATCAGTTCTCCATGTTGGAAAAGGATTGTATGGAAGTGTCTGAGTACGAGGTTATATTTCATGAGATCTTCTGCCATGATCCATGATTTTACCTGCTGAGGAGGAGAAAGTTTGGTGTTTTTTGTGGGTTGAGATTAAAATTGTGAATTCAGGTTGAGTCTATGGTCTCATCGGGTTGATCCTTTCTAGATATTATTGATCATACACGTACTATTAAGAATCTTAATCATGATACACCAAAGGGAAGAGGAAAAAATTTAGGTATAAGGGTAGCTATAGCTGGTCGTACTCCATGCCTAGAGATGCATATGGTAGCGCTCAACAATGGTTTCAATAGGTTTAGGATTCATGATAGAGTATAAAGGTCATCGGTAATAGCAGAGTTAGGTTGCTCTAATCATAGTCATCAGTCCCAGGCTATTACTTCTGTCTGAAGTGGTTGTTCTTCAGGGAAATGATCATATTTGGGTTGCTCTGACTGTGGTGAGTTAGGTCATTAGGAAAGAGATTCCCTTTACATAGATGGATTGATCTAGATCCACCACCACTACCAACTCCACCAGAAGAATCTATAACTAGGGGTCGTGGTCATGGTCAGGATCGTCAGGTTGGACAGTAAGGTATTCAAGGTAGATCTTGGGAGGTATGTCAGATAGTAGAACTGATGATGTGATCAAACATACAATTATTTATATCATTGTCGTACATCAACTTTATTTGAACCATACTCTACCTATCTTATGAATCTGTATATAATACTTTTTCTAGATATTGGTGTAAATTCAAAGCCTATGATTGCGTTATTGTGTGTGTCGACCCCCATGTGTTTTGATCTTTCTTAGTTACTATCTAGGGGTGTGTAACGACCCGTTTAGTCGTTTTGAGCAGCAGATTTTATTTCTGGAAAAACTGGCTGAGACGACGGTCACCACGACGGACCGTCATGGGCACGATGGACCGTCGAGGGTGTCTCGTCCCAGAACACTTAGAATTCTGAAATTTGTGTTCTAAAATCTACTCTTTGTAATCTGTGATGGACCTGCAGGACGGACCGTCACAGCTACGACGAACCGTCGTGAGATTCCGTTGCAAAACACTTCAACTCTTGAGAATTTGGTACGGGGAACGAGTTTCTGAACGTCATGACGGAAGTGCAGGACGGACCGTCACAGGTGTTACGGACCGTCACAGACTACTTAGTGAAAAATGAAATTCTAAGATGCCGCGACGACCTGCGTGACGGACCGTCGAAGGCACGACGGGCCGTCACAGGTTGCGTAATCCCAGTTGGAGTCGGATTTCTGGTTAAGTTTTATGGAACGATTTGGACTATTCTTTCCTTAATTATAAAGTTAGAGGGTTAATATTAATAAGTCTAATTACTTGGGGGTTAAAAGAGGTAACCTTAAGTTAATTAGTGGGGTATTATTGCCATCCTTTATTCTTAATTATATACTAATTAGGGTAAAAGGAAGAGGGTTTGGAATAAGAAAAAGAGAAAGAACAGAAAGAGAGAGAGAAATCGATCNCTTAAAATAGTGTAACTTCTTTTTATGTTATTCTATAGAACTAGCTTTTCTTTTCTCTAATTGAAAAGGTGAAGTATTTGACCCTCCAAAAATATATAATTTGAATGTACATTTCCTTTGTTAATTATAATTACATTTTTATTATTTATTTATTTAATCTGATATTGGATAATCAATAATAGTGTAAAATAAGCAAGTAATGATACAATAAAACTAAATGAAGCATGTTTAACATTTTCATCTAAAAAAAGACTAAAATATCTTCTTCATAGTGAATTCTTAAGTAAAGTACTATTTATTCATTAAAATATGGATAAATTAGTATTTTACTCAACCCATTTTTACCCATATCAAATATGAGCGGATTGAATGATTACTCATTTCATGTTTATGTTGGGGTTTTTTTTGCCCTAAATTTCTTACCATAAATAGGTTCCTTTTAGTAAAAGGTTTTGGATTGACTAATCCTTTTTCTGGTAGGAAAAGGTTTAGGACTCTATAAATAGAGGAATGTTCCTTCTACTTAATCAGCATTCACAATGTAGTCTTAAAGGCTTTGAGAGTTTTGGTTAGAGCGAGAATTTGTGGGTCACAAGCTTGATACGTTATCACTTGTGTGAACCTCCCATGTATCCGAGTGAATTGGTTGAGGTTTGTTTCTCTCTGTATTTTGTACTCTCATATTTATAGTGGATTGCTCATCTCCTTTGTGGAAGTAGGTCGATTGACCAAACCACGTTAAATCTTTGTGTCTTTTGGTATATTTCTCGTTGTCTTCTTACTCGTGGTCTTTTGAGGTTTGCTTTGCTAGCTTCCGCATTTACACCTGCTTATTTTCGGTCCTAACAATTTCGACCCGCCCACATTTGACCCAACTCACTCATTTGCCACCACTTGTGGCGCACATACTGAGGAGGTCGGGTGCCTCTTTCGAATGTGATCAAATTAATCTGAACTAAAAGTCTTAGCCATACAAACAATTTGACAGAAACAAGTAATCGTGACACATCATAAAGTTAGTCATTTTCTGTCATTTTCAGTGATTTCCAAACGTATACACCTAACTTTCTTCTATATGTAATTTATTTGTGAAAATATAATGCAAGAAATCAAATATTTTGTATGTATATACTAATCTAGCCCTTAACCTGGGGAAGAAAGTTCCACTTTATACCTCTAATCAACTAACTCATGTGTTCAATTCAATCAAAATCTACAATAGTTGATTTAAAATCATTAACACAACTTTTTATTCATCCCAATTCCTCAATTAAGGTCTCTTTAAAAAGAAAAAAGTGAACCAAAAAAAATACAACATTCAACACCTTTGAAGGGGTGAAAAGAAAAGGTTCAAGTCATTTGGCCTTCTTCAACTTTAAAAATTTGAGACAAGATATTTGTACCAGTGATTGCATGTTGAAAGCAATATGGGAGACTTTATTGGACTCAAGTTGCACTTTATATGACTATATTAGTTGGTTAATAATTTAAGAAAGAATATCATTTTCCTACTTTGTTTGCCAATTTTATAGGATGACATTTGTTTATTCATTATTTTACCAAGATTTTTATTTACACGTATCAAAATATTTATAAGATTTATAGTCTTAAATATGTTATGTTAGTTTTTGAACTATAAAAATAGGGCATTAAACCTACCAAATGTGAAACTAAAGAATTTTCAATTGTAAAAATGTTTAGCATTATTGTATCGTTTTCTTTTGCATTTACCGAATTTGTACACAAAGTCGAACAAATACAAGGCATTGCATCTTCTTTCACTAGTCAAAATCATACTTATTCCAACCCTTTTTTCCCTATTCAATTGTAAATATTCCAACTTGTTTTCGTTTACTAATAATTGACATTATGTGGACCAAAAGATAGTAAGAAATTGATCATCTCATGATAAAGATAACAGTTTTGTCAACAAATGTACATAAAACTTACGGATTGTATTCATTCTGCGGCAAATGAACAATTGTTTTTTCCTCTTGTTATAATATTTGAAATTTTTTAGATAAAGACTTTTGTAATTATATATAATATTATATTATCGATGTATTATTAAAGGTGAAAGCTTTAAAGTGCAAAGTTAAATTATCTTTTTTGTTTATGTTAAATTAAAATTTAATCAAAAATTAAATAATAACTATTATCTTAAATCATCAATTGATCATTATGTCCAAAACATTGAGAAACTACAAATTGAAGAAAATAGTCCAATTAGACCAAATTCATTTATTAAAAACCAATAATATGCAAGACAATTTTGAGAATATGAAAAACCCAGTCATTATAGTATTGAATTGTATGTGAAATTTATTACTTAGTTAATGTCATCTGTTGCCGAAATGATTTTTGAACATTAGTAAAAAAGAATAATCATTCTTTTAGAATGAGTTCACAGACTTTACCATTTAATAAAGGGGTAACGCATAAATACTCTTTGAACTATGATCAAAATTTTAGTCCATCTTAACTTAACTAGGATATTATATATCCCTAAACTATTTTAAGATTAAATAAATATTCTCTAAAAGTTGATGTGGCATAGATAGTGCACAATCTTCTGAAGGCAAGTGATGAATAAACATATTGAACACATATTTTTTTTAAAAAAATTGTTGACTTTATAATTAGTTAGTACAAATAAATATTAATATTATGTTATAAAATCAAGCTCATGGCAATATAAATATAAAGAGACGAAATCAAGAGAAGTAAGATGGAAGAGAAGACTTTCTTCTTATTCAAGTATGTGTAAGTTTCATAAGCATATAATAAAATAGTGAATAAACAAACCTATTTATAGGTTGAGAAATCACTCCAAAAGTCACCATATTAAGTATCATAATAAATAGATATATTCTTATCCAATAAGGTTCTTGAAACCTACTGAATATGGATAGTTGTTCATGAACTTACTTTATGGACTATCCACTCATCCAACAGATCTATAACACTCTCCCTTGGAAGTCCATAGATATTGTGCCTCGTTAAAACCTTACTAGAAAAAACTCTGTGGAAAAAAATTCTAGTGAAGGAAAAAGAGTACACATATCTTTTGATACGCACTATTTGTTGCCTCATTAAAAACCTTGCCAGGAAAACCCAGTGGGAAAAAACTCGGTCAAGGGAAAAAGAGTGCAACGCGTATTATACTCCCTCTGATTAAAATATAATTTAATTTCTTGTGATAATGTCTCCAATCTTCGTACATTGTGGTTGATATATTCTTTTTAAAATAAAAATCACACATTTCCTGAATATGGTGTGTCATTTATCTCAACCAGATGCACTTTCGACTTGCTTCATCGAGGAATTTTATTTCTGCATAGCAATATTTGCTTCATTGATCGCCAGGATATTATTGTGCCTCCACATGCAAAACATAATGTGCTTGAGATTGAGCTTTATGCGGATCAGATAAATATTCTGCATCTGCGTAATCAATCAATTTTGTCTTGGATTCCTCAAAATAGAATAAACCCATAACTATGGTCCTTCGAGGATATTCAATCATGTGCTCAACACCATTTCAATGTCCTATTATCGGGGAGAAACTGAATATTGCCAGTAAAGTTACTGCACAACAAATATTTGGTAATATTATTAGCAAATGCACTAGTGCCCTGATTGCACCAAGATATGAAGTTTCATCACCAAAAAGCTCTTCATATTTCTTTTGAGATCAAACAAAATCATCATTTATTTCAAGCGATCTCATAATTATTGGTTACTCAATGAATATGATTTATCCATATAAAACGCATCAAAACATATTTGTGTAAATATTTCATTTGTTAAATTATGAATCACTAGGTCAAGACAAAATTCTGTCTTACCAAGACCTTTTCATAAAAATACTAAGACAATTAGGGTTATTCTTTTGTACCCTTTTCTTCCTTGACTATTTTAATCCATATAAAGATTCTTGAAGCTTTATTGAAAAAGTTTCTTTCAAACTCTTATATGCTTCAGACACCTCGATTACTTCAAGGATTTTTATACAACCTTCATTATTGTCTAGCTAGACATGATAATTATTCATTATCTGCATTCAAGTTTTTCATATATTGCCAGATCAAAACAAACCTCATTGCATCCACCATAGGAGAAAACATCTCCAATAATGTCAAGAATTTTGCGAAAAGCTTTTATGCTCCAGCGCACAAAATGTACTTGATATATTACGATTATACCATCGCATAATAATTTATTGTACCGCACTGACATTATACCTTGATTTACGGACTTCCAGTCCAAAATGTCACTTTTGTAAGTGAAAAAAAATATACTTGAATTGTGCATTTTACTTGGCCAACCATTTATCTGTCCACACTATATGACAGATTTGAATTCAAGATCCTCGTCACAATTTATATCATCGAGCGCAACCTCATATCAAAGATACCGGTGACGGTTATTTGATATCGATTCCAATATGATATAACTTATCAAGATCTCTTTATTTTTCATCATTTTTAGGTACCTTAACCTTTTCCGAGGTTTTATGAAGTGTTATGTCAATGTGCTATTTTATAGCACCTGTCTCGTTATCATGACCATATTGATCATTTGCTCCTTCCTTCATCAAGGAATTTATATTTGAAATCGATTGGTCTATTTCACTTATGGCGTATCATAGACTCTGTCCTTCAAGGACTTCACATTGGAGCATTTGCAGCTGAATTATATCATAGGTTCAGTTCATTCATCTGGCAACTGATTTGCAACATTATGCAAATGAATTATCCCTTGAACTTTAAGTTCACATATATATTTAACGAGAATCTAGATAATTCATAATTAAGCTCACAAATAATTTTCAGCTGTCAAAATCATCTCTCCCCCTAATGTTAGAAAATCTAACATTCATCCCAACCTTATTTGGGAATTCATCTTTGTGCGTGGTGGAGAAACTAAGATCATAACCACACATTTAACATTTTAGATGAAAATTATATGGTTCCTGACCCTAAACCAATTTCAATGGGGAGACCTTGTTGGCTTGATGCATACATGTGTTTCTACATGTTAAATTAATTTATCTTACACCAAATTTTGTTTTGGGAGTTCTATTCTCATAACCATGATTTAGCTATAGTTGGAGGCATACAATTTTTGCTAAATCAATCAGTATTATCAATATAATTTTATAATTAGGAACTGTGCTCTTAATTTAACAATTCGAGCAAATAACCTTACAAACACTAATTTGTAAGTTGACAATAAAATATATGTGATCATCACATAGATGCATATTTCACATAGTTGCAAATGATCAACATGGCAGGTGAATGGGCCCATATCCACCTTTTTATATGTCCCAAAAACTTCAGGGAATTACAATCCCAACCTTAGTTTGTACAAAGATCATTTTATGAGGAGAACAAACAACACAAGAGAATTCTTGAAAAATCTTTATTTCTTCATTGTATAATCTAAGTGAATTCTCAATTAAATTTGCATCATATTTAAATCAGAATGGTCAACCGGTCATGCCAAGCTATCTTTGTTTCAGTACACTTATATTTACTTTTGCATGTGATTCCATCAGCATGCCCACGTTTGTGTGCAACAAACAAGAGAAAAACAAGGGTAATCTTTTACATAAATATTTATAACCCACTTCGGTTGTAGTAATATTAAAGATATTAAATTTTTTCATAATTTATAGTCTCAATATTTCTTTTAATTCATCCGAAACTTAAAAAATTTCTTTTGAGACTTACTACAAACCCCAATATTATTCCTCTGATAATAGCACAACTCATTAGAGCTTGCAATTAATTTTATGTACTATCACATATTCCATGACACCATCCATATGGTGAACATCTCCTCAAGGAGAAATTATATCATTATTGTCATGGTTAAAATTATTACGAGCAAGACATGTTTCTTGCTTTTCTTTTGTTGTACCATAGGTACATAACAAATGACAAATTTGTATTGTCACACAATGTATTTGATCATGGACGCAACCTTTATAGGCAATAATTATTTCTTTATTTTTGCCCTTTCGGTAGTTCATAACAAACATACCATAATATTCATGATGTATAAATGTACACGACCATTGACCGTTCATGTCAAATAAAATTTATTTATTTCTCTCAAACCTCCCGTAGAGATGAGATGTGACATATATCATTTTTTTTCTCAAACCTTCGATAGAGGTGAGTTGTGGCATATATCCAACCTATAATGATTTTATCACATCTTGACTCATTCTCTTATAGAATGATCGAGCATTCACGATACTCATCACAAGTCACATTCTCTTCAAGGAATGGACTAATCATTTATATGTACTTCATAAATTTTCATTATAGGCACATTGTCATGACTTTAAAATTCATTATATTTTCATGACATACCTCAACATCACTTTGAAAAATGAAGAACATCACCACTTTATGTTCTTTTATTTTGATGGAAGATTTATAAAACTTATCAAATATTTGGTCGACAAAATTGCAAGCCCAATGACCTTTCATACCATTTTGATAATAAAAATTGTCTTCACATTTTGAAGAACTCATAGTGTTCTTCCTTTTATAATCACCACAACGATGACTATTATAATTCCACCATTTCACACCCTTTTTCATATCGTTAATCATTTGTCATCTTTCAGACTAATTACTTACTGCTACCACATTCATACGATAGAATGGAGCAAGTCAGCATCAGATTTTAAAGTTATCATATGTTGCTACCACATTCTTTTCAAGGAATGGTGCAAGTTCAATATAACGAATTTCAAGGTTTTTCATCAAAATCTTAGTCATCATTATTTCATCACTATGGTGCATTGACTCAAACTCAATGTCTTATCCATACAAGACATGTTAGGACAAATTCTAAGGGACTTGAACTCAATCCTTATCATCATGGTGCATCAAAACTCAGATTGATGTCTTATCCTCTTGGTGAGATAGAACTTGAATCTACCGTCTTACCCTCAATTTTTTTTATTATGTCATCCGGACTTTAACCAGATGTCTACCCTTTTGGTGCGATGGGCTTGACTCCATCATCTTACCCTTAACGAACAATATAATAGACCGAAGTACAACATGACTCACCCTTTGAGTCTTTAAAAATAATCAAAATAATATTCAAACTCATTCTATTAAAATATTATACCTTCTTCCATTTAAGAAGTTCTGCATAGCATGTCATATTTAATCAATAGTAGTATATGCCTTTGGTTCCTGGTAATTGTTAGTGACTGAATAATGTTGTATTCTAAATCATAAAAATATTTTAGAAAGTACATACTTGATTTATGCAAATAATATCTTGATTCTCATAATGAGATCAACCAAAACATGAGCTAAAGAAAAACTGAAGTCATTCTCAATTGGTTAGAATCTCGTGCTGATAACGTGTTATAAAATCAAGTTTATGTAAATATAAATATAAAGAGACGAAAACAAGAGAAGTAAGATGGAAGAGAAGACTTTTTTCTTATTCAAGTATGTGTAAGTTGATATACCGTTGTTTCACGGTATTATTAATACTTTCCTTAAGTTTAGTGTGTCCAAAAGCCTTTTTGTGCTAATTTTTATATAAGTTTCTGTTTATTTGCAAGAAATCTGTCCAAAGATGAATTCGGAGATTTTGAGCGAAGAAATGCAGAAGAGACCACCTATGGAGCATGTGACGGTCCGTCATGATTGTGACGGTCCGTAATTGGCAGTGTAGTGCAGCTACTGAAGGAAGATGGGGAAGTCTAACCAAGTGTGGTGTTACAAAGTCCATAACGGTCCGTCGTGTTTATGACAGTCCGTCCTACAGATTCGTCATGAAGTTCAGAAAAGTAATCCCAGTACCCATATTCCAAGAGTTTAAGTGTTTTGGAACAAAAAACCTCGACGGACCGTCGTGTCTGTGACGATACGTCGTACTTGCCGTTGAGGGTAATGAAGAGAGCACTAGAAGAAATTGCACAAGTATGGGACGACGGAGTCCATAACGGTCCGTCGTGACCACGATGATCCGTCGCGAGGTCTGTCGACCCAGCCGCGTTTTGACAGATTTCCAGCAGATAGAGTCCTTGTTTAATTAGGTTTTTATTTTATATAAATAGTTCAAAAAACCTCGTTTTTGAGGTTAGACATCGTATTGTTAGACACTGTATTATAAGTTAGACTCTAGATTATTTGGTTAGGCTTTTGATTATCATTAGACTTTTTGTGAGATTCTTGATTACTTTGAGATTCTTGCAAGTGATTGTTGGTGATTTTTTCTTGATTAATCAAGCAAACTTTCGGATTTTACTCTTTCTCATTGAAGTAAGTACATGAATTCTTATATGATATATTTGAATATTGTGATTATGACTATGGGTAACTAAACTCCATAACTAGGGTTGTGGGAACCATAGGCAAATAATGAGGTAAAACCTAACTAAAATAACAATTCTAGAATAGTGTCTTGCATGTATTAATAATTCTTTCGCTTAGAAGTCTTTTAAACGAATGGTCAACGTTAGAACTCGCCTTAATGCTACTTGCCGGACCAAGGAGGTAGATAATAAGAAAAGAATTATCAACATAGATTTAGTGTATACTATCTAATAGGCTAGTAATTATTGGTACAAGGTAATAACTTAGTCAAATATAGAATACGATGCCTAATATGAGGTAAAGATAAGGGTTAGGATAGCAACACACGTAGCCGGACCAAGGTACGGAGTGAAATTTTCTAGATGCCTGACCAAGGATTTAGAAATACATAACTTATCACTTTGCATGCAAGATACTAGGAAAGAATTGTTATAGTTAGAATTATCAAGTTATGAACCTGTGGGGAACACGCAAACCCTAGTTACTTTGATTAATTGATTAAACTCCAACATTCAAAGCTGTTAAGTGTCTCTTTCAATTTCGTTAGTTATTTTCATTCATTTAGAAATAGAAACCCCCCTATTATTGTTTTTGCTTTCCAAGGAAGTAATTGACCGAACAATAGTAATAATAGGTTAAAGTTAAGTCTAAACTATTTTCCTCGTGGGAACGATCCCAACCTCACTAGTTGGGTTATTTACTTGACATGACCGCTTTACTTCTTATTTGAGAAGTAAGTTTGAGGGTATCAAATTTTGGCGCCGTTGCCGGGGATTATAGCTTTTAGATTAACTTAAACTTATTACTATAGTTTAGTTGATTATTTCTTGATTTTACTTTGTTTTATTGTTTTTGGTTTCTGCAGAATCAACCTCCTTGTATGCCAAATATACGGAGAGGAAGAGAACCCCTGTTTCCCTACGATCAAGAATTAGAGCATTCACTATGCAACATGAATCGAAACTTGGGAATCAATGATGATGATCCAAACCAGAACATCCCAGATCCGGTTGATGTTCATGGTTAGTTGTTACGCGATGCTCCAGGTGAACAACAACAAAGGGGACCAAATCCCGCTCCACGGCCCCAAGCATACTACAGAGGCTATGATAACATAGCAGACTCCGATGGGCCACTTGTCTTGTCTCCTCTACCCACATGCCACACCTTTGTGGTAACTAGTAGCCTGATGCAAATGCTCACTGTCAGAGGTTTGTTTTCAGGGCTACCTTCTGAGGATCCACATGCCCATATAGCTAAGGTAAGGGCAGTGTGTAAAAGTTGTGTAGGGAGGCCTGAATTGGACTTAGATGTAATAGGGCTAAGAGTTTTTCCTCTCTCACTGACGGTAGAGGCTGCTATATGGTTCACTGAGCTCCCTTATAACTCAATTTTCACTTGGAACCAACTAAGGGATGTCTTCTTAGCCCGCTACTATCCGGTCTCCAAGAAACTAAACCACAAAGACTGAGTGAACAACTTTGTGGCACTACTAGGAGAGTCAGTTAGTAGTTCTTGGGATAGATTCACCTCATTCTTGAGAAGTGTCCCAAATCACCGTATAAATGATGAGTCACTGAAGGAATACTGCTATCGTGGACAGGATGATAATAATAATAAAGCGGTGTTGGACACTATAGCAGATCGATCTTATGGGGAGTGTCCTTGTGCTGAGATTGCTGAAAAATTAGAGAAAATCTCCCAGAATAATAAAGCTTGGAGTACTAGGAAGTCAGATACCGGGAGAAACACCTTCGCAGTGCAGTCCACTCACAACCCAGCCATAGATAAGATTCGTGAAGAAATGGCTCAGATGAGAACTGAGCTTGGGTTGGTATTAAAGCATGTCACTGAGGGTGCAGAAAAGATAAATACAGTCAACTACTTGTCGAAACCACCGCCATCTAATGATGAATGCTATTATGCGGAGGACTCCTATGCGGTAAATGAGAAGACGGGGGGTTTCTGACCGAGCGCCCAAGGCTCAAATCATGATAATTGGCGCCAAGGTCAAGGGAACTAAGGTCGAATCTATGGTAACTACAACCTTGAGGGTCATTATGTACGAGATGGAAACTACAACCGCGACAATAACTTCAACAGAGGTAACTACGGTAAGAGAAATGATAGGAATGGGCCCTATGTCCCTCCTCAAAATCGTGAAGTTACTCCTAGGGATGGTGAAGATAGTATGGCGCGAGTTGAGGATATGTTGCACACAATGATGAGGAGGTTCGATGCTAGTGATGAGCACTTTAAAGAGTTAAGGTGCTATTTAGCAAGTATTGGGCAAAAACTCGATACACATGCAATATCGATTAAGCAGATCGAGTTGCAAATGGCCCAGTTATCTGCGACAGTGAACACACGGCAACCTGGCACTCTTCCTAGCAACACTGTCCAAAATCCAAAAAATGATGCGCACTGTATGGCAATCACTACTCGGGGTGGTTAGCAAACCTTTGACCCACCTATGCCGTCTAATGAGGAAAAGGTGAGAAAGGATGATGATAAGCTGGTAAAGGGTAGTGGTGAAGTAGAAGAGAGCACTGGAAAAGATGCAGAAGTCCCTATGAAGGTAATTCCCATGCCTAGAACACCACCACCCTTCCCTCAGAGATTAGTGAGAAAGACCGAGGATGGTAAATATCAACGTTTTATAACAATGCTGAAGCAGATTTCTATCAATGTCCCTTTGGTAGAAGCTCTTGAACAAATGCCCGGTTATGCCAAGTTTATGAAAGATTTGGTTACAAAGAAAAGATCGGTCACTTTCAAGGATGATGATAGACTGCAACATTGTAGTGCTATTGCTACAAGATCTCTCGTGCAAAAGAAAGAAGATCCGGGTGCGTTCACTATTCCTTGTACAGTCGGGTCATTACATTTTGAGAAAGCATTATGTGATCTGGGGCAAGCATAAATCTCATGGCCCTCTCGATTTACAAGAAGTTGGGTTTGGATGACCCAAAACACACTGCGATGCGGCTACTGATGGTTGATCGAACAGTGAAAAGGCCTATAGGGATACTCCATGATGTGCTAGTAAAAGTGGAGTCATTCATATTTCTGGCAGATTTTGTTATTGTTGATTGTGAAGTCAATTTTGAAGTGCCTATTATTCTTGGGAGGTCATTCCTTGCTACAGGTAGAGCCTTAGTTGATATGCAAAAGGGGCAGATGTAATTTCGGTTGAAAAATGAAGAAGCGACCTTCAACGTTTGTAAGACTATGAGGCAGAGTGGTCAGCTCCAATCGGTATCCGCCATATCCCACAAACAAAATATGAAGAAGGAGAATGAACAAAAAAGTGCAAAACAAGAGTTTATAGTTGGGGATTTGGTGCTTGTAGACAGTTCTGGGGTGCCTTGTCTTCCGGGCAAGCTCAAGTCCAAACGGACTGGCCCTTACTTGATTACCCAAGTATTCCCTCATGGAGCAGTAGAGTTAAAAGCCAAGGAGGGACTGCAGTTTAAGGTGAATAGAGGACGAATAAAACTCTATTTCGGGCATGCTGAATAGGTGAATGAAGTGATAGAGGCATACCATCTTGATGAAGGTTGAATAATCAAGTGTCCTTAGTCATGCCGCGACGTTAAATCAGGCGCTTGTTGGGAGGCAACCCAATACTTATAGTTTTTATTTTTAGTAATGGTAGCATTTTTATACTAATGGGTTTTAATTTTGCAGGCACATCACCAGGAAATTCTGCAGAAAATTACTCTGCAGCAGTCACTGACGGATACAGCGACGGACCGTTGCGCCTGCGAGGGACCGTCGCATGAATCCATCGTGCCAGGTACGTCTTTCTCTTATTTTCAAACTAGGGAACACATGACGGAACCAACGACGGATCATCACAACTGAGACGGACCATCGTCGGGGAATCGTCGCGTCATTAATGAGGCGTACCCGACCCGACTCGGCTGGAGTTTTTTTACAAAATCTTACCGTTTAAACTCCCCAACCCCTCATTTCACCCCCATTCCTTCACTACTCCCCCTATTTCCCTCCCTTTTCAGCTTCCAAAATCTCTCCCTCTATCAACCGATCATTGTTCCCCCAAAATTCTCCAAAGCCCTAAAAGTTATCATCTACTTTTGCCCTAAAGCCCTAAAATTCTCCGTGGTTTCACAGTATTAATACTTTTTCCTTACGTTTAGTGTAGCCAAAAGCCTTTTTGTGCTAATTTTTATATAAGTTTCTCTTTATTTACAGGAAATTTGTCCAAAGATGAATGCGGAGATTTTGAGCGAAGAAATACAGAAGAGACCACCTACGGAGCTTGTGATGGTCCGTCATGATTGTGACGGTCCGTCATGATTGTGACGGTCCGTAGGTGGCAGTGTAGTGCAGCTGCTGAAGGAAGATGGGGAAGTAGGACCAAGTGTGGTTACAAAGTCCATGACGGTCCGTCCTGCAGGTTCATCATGAAGTTCAGAGAAATAATCCAGTACCCATATTCCAAGAGTTTAAGTGTTTTGGAACGAAGACCCTCGACGGACCGTCGTGTCTGTGACGATCCGTCATACTTGCCGTTGAGGGTAATGAAGAGATCACCAGAAGAAATTGCACAAGTATGGGACGACGGAGTCCATGACGGTCCGTCGCGAGGTCCGTCGACCCAGCCGCGTTTTGACAGATTTCCAGCAGATAGAGTCCTTATTTAATTAGGTTTTTATTTTCTATAAATAGTTCGAAAAACCTCATTTTTGAGGTTAGACACCGTATTGTTAGACACTGTATTATTAGTTAGAATCTGGATTATTTGTTTAGGCTTTTGATTATCATTACACTTTTTTTGAGATTCTAGATTACTTTGAGACTCTTGCAAGTGATTGTTGGTGATTTTTGTTGATTAATCAAGCAAACTTTCGGATTTTACTCTTTCTCATTGAAGTAAGTACATGAATTCTTATATGATATATTTGAATATTGTGATTATGACTATGGGTAACTAAACTCCATAACTAGGGTTGTGGGAACCATAGGCAAATAATGAGGTAAAACCTAACTATAATAACAATTCTAGAATAGTGTCTTGCATGTATTAATAATTCTTTCGCTTAGAAGTCTTTTTAACGGATGGCCAATGTTAGAACTCGCCTTAATGCTACTTGCCGGACCAAGGAGGTAGATAATAGGAAAAGAATTATCAACATAGATTTAGTGTATACTATCTAATAGGTTAGTATTGATTGGTACGAGGTAGTAACTTAGTCAAATATCAAATACGATGCTTAATATGAGGTAAAGATAAGGGTTAGGATAGCAACACACGTAGCCGGACCAAGGTACGGAGTGAAATTTTCTAGATGCCGGACCAAGGATTTAGAAATACATAACTTATCACTTTGCATGCAAGATACTAGGAAAGAATTGTTATAGTTAGAATTATCAAGTTATGAACCTGTGGGGAACACGTAAACCCTAGTTACTTTGATTAATTGATTAAACTCCAACATTCAAAGCTGTTAAGTGTCTCTTTCAATTTAGTTAGTTATTTTCATTCATTTAGAAATAGCAACCCCTCTTTTATTGTTTTTGCTTTCCAAGGAAGTAATTGATCGAACAATAGTAATAATAGGTTAAAGTTAAGTCTAAACTATTTTCCTCGTGGGAACGATCCCAACCTCACTAGTTGGGTTATTCACTTGACACGACCGCTTTACTTCTTATTTGAGAAGTAAGTTTGAGCGTATCATAAGTTTCATCTGTATATCATAAAATAGTGAATGAACAACCCTATTTATAGGTTGAGAAATCATTCCAAAAGTCACCATATTAAGTATCATAATAAATAGATATATTCTTATCCAAAAAGGTTCATGAAACCTACTGAATATGGATAGTTGTTCATTAACTTACTTTATAGACTATCCACGCATCCAACGGATTTATAACATATTAATATTTATATATATTTAATTATTTTCATTTGTTTGTTTTTAAAATATTTATTGTGCTTTGTTTATTACTTTAATTTTTTTACTTTCATTAATTTCTTATCTTTTCACTTTTAATTATTTTTAAAAATTATGTGTATATTTTAAAAAAAAAACAAATTTTCCTTTAATTTTGATATTTTAATTCATTTACATTTTATTTGATTTTGTTCACTCATTTTGACATCGATTCAAAATTTACTTGACATTTGAAATTAAATATAAAATCAAATCAAACGGAAAGACAGAAAATTAAAAAAAAAAAAGTAAATAAAATCAATAGAAAAACAAAAGAGAAAAAATTATGACCGAAGGTTTTAAAAAAGGTTAAGATACGAGGCAAAAAAGTGTATTAATGTTAATTTAAATACACGATAAATAAAGTTTT
This sequence comes from Solanum chilense, assembly GCA_032847665.1. Taxonomy (NCBI): domain Eukaryota; kingdom Viridiplantae; phylum Streptophyta; class Magnoliopsida; order Solanales; family Solanaceae; genus Solanum; species Solanum chilense. Next base: position 10,883,744 of record CM064970.1, on the reverse strand, counting down.
TTCTAAAATAAAATATAATAAAAGCAGTATTTACACATGCGGCAGCATGTTTATAAACATAGCCAACTTGGTGATTGAAAGTGTCACATTAGCATAAAAGAAATAAAATACAAAAAAAAATTGAGGGGTAATATGATCCTAATTTATAGAACTTGTGTCACTAAATTTTGGTCATAGTTCAGAAAAACTTATATGTTACTTTTTTAATCTATACTGCCTTAAAAGCTTTAATTTCCACACTTGAATGTTGAATTACTAAAATATCCTTTTTAAAAATATTCAATTTATTTTATTGATTTAATTAATTAATTTTATTATATTGAAAGAAGATACCTTTTCAAATTAAAGGATTTTGACAGTATCAATGAGTTGTGACTTTTTCCAAGGGTTGTGAATTTTTGATGGGTCGTGAGTTTTTCAATGAGTTGTGATTTTTTTTAAAGGTTGTGATTTTTCGAAGGGTTGTGATTTTTCTACAGAGATTTGTCTTTTATGATGAGTTGTGTCTTTTCAAAGGGTTGTGACTTTTCGGGTAAGACAGAATTATTACCTATTCATACTACTATTTGATAGCTATAAACAGAGGGGTTTCATCACACTTTTAAACTACAATTTCTTTAAGTTCTCTACTCTTATTCTTCTTTAAAAAATTCTAAGTGTTATTCGCAAACATTGATCAGGTTCAAAATTCAAGGTACCTCATAAGAATGAGTTGGTGAAAAAAATATAGCAAATTATTCATCAATTTACACTCGTATTTTTCAGTGATGGCTCGAACTATCATTAATAAGGAAAAGAAAAATATCTGGAAAATTTGGTCTCCCAGCCCACCAGAATGGACCTGATACTACTAGGCCAGCGGATCTCTAGCGGGATAAGGTGTCGCCAGAGCAGGATGAGTGAGACAGAATGTAAATAACAAAAAGTTTGAATCATCCCATAAACCCTCAAAAGTTGTTCTAGGCTTGGGAAAGAAGGAGAAAGAGATTTTCTAGAGCAAGGATGGTGATAGCTTGCAGGTACTTGATCAAATTCACCGTCACGTTGCCTGAAAAACCAGATTTTTTAGCTACAATCCCTCCGTAAATGCTTGGCGTCCATAAATCCGTACTAGGATCAAATGTCACGTACCGACATACATATTGAAAAGGATGTCACTTTCCGACATACGAACTTGGATCTGTTACCACATTCCAATGCACTAACAGTTTGGGCTTGATTTCCATGAGAGGACCATTGACTTTTCATATATGTGTATTGTTGAGTTTGTGGAATGGCACATTGATCTGGATTTTTCATTATGTTCTTATTTGTGAGTTCACTGTGTTGTAAGATAATTGTTTATATCTCTTGATAAAATGGCATGTGAATGATAGAACTTCTAATCAGGTTGTGATATGGTAAATGGGAAACAAGGGTCTCAGTGTGGTTGTTTTAGAAAGATCTCCATAGGTTTTGTCACTTGGGAAGGATATGACATTGAAATGGTTAATAAGTCTTGATAGGCATACTATGGGGTTATAAGTTGGTGGCAGGGATGCAGTAAGGGCGTGTTGTGAGTGTTGACCGGGTTGGTAGTAATTATTCCCGAAATTTCCTCTAAGGGGTGGAACGGTTAAGATATGTTCAAGAACGAAAAAGATAACGGGGTCATAGTCAAGTACTAGTATGTTATGAATTATTTATTTATAAAGGTGGAGGAAAGAACAATCTTCTTGCATGTTTTTTACTAGTAGTTTTCTTATATTATGTGGTCGGTATCGGGTTGACACATGATGCCTATCAGTATATGTGGTTGTATTGATACTACTCTTGCAATGTCTTTTCGCATAGTATGGTTGCATGATCACTGTTATTTCATAGGTGAAGATGAAGGCAATCTCTAACAGCTTCAACTTTTCCTTCCGCATGGTGGGAGTTGCTTCATTTATAATTTTGTTATACCTTGTACTCTTAGTATCTCTTGTACCTATTTAGACTAGATCCCTGGGGTGTTAATCACTTTACAAGTGTTAACTCAAGTTGTTGTCAAAACTTTTATACATCTTACAAATGTTACTTGTTCTTCAATTTTCTTAATATTCCACATGTGTTAAAACTATTTTGGAATCAAGTGTTCTCCTACTTAGGTGTTAGAACAGGTTCCCGCAAGGCCCGTTGGGTTGTGTTTTGACATTTTCTTTCCTTTTCATGAGTTAATAATGACGAAAAGTTGTGGGAGAGACAATAATATTAAACAGATATGAAAAAAGGCATATGATTTGGGCAAGACATTTCTTCTTTATTTTTTTAATTATTTTATTCTTTTCCCTCAAACGAATGAGTTTCTTCCTAATTTTGCTAAAACAATGGGTATCAATGTAGCTCATTGAATTATTAGTTTTGATGTTAAATTCACTATTTCAAAAATATATTTTCACTTTTACTTATAGTATCATAAGATAGTCATGATAATAATTATTTTGTAATCGATATGTATGTAACAATGAACGGAGAAAGTAAAGTGTTGGTGGTAAGAGATATATATCAAATGGGACACTAGAGTGAATAAAGCATGAACATATATTTTCATCTTTCTTCTTCATTGGCTATGTATTGTTCCATATAATTTTTCTTCATGTCACAAGATACACTCCTTATTAGCTATATAAAAATAGATAAGAAAATAGTGGATTGTCAAATTAATGATTCTATAAATAATAATTTAAAGTTTATTATTGGAAATTTTAATATATAAGATATGTACTAGATACTTTCATTATACAACAATTATCTGATATGTATGCAGCCAAAAAAAAAAAAACTACAATCCAACAAAGATAAGATAGAAACTTAATGAAATATTTTTCAGCATAGGTAATGCATATATTAAAATTAAATTATTCTACTAAAGTTAATTACCAAGTACACTTTTTTGGTAAAATTACCTCTCAATGACAATATTACTCAAATATTAATTGAGTAATAATATTTTGTAAAAGATATGTTACATAAAAAAATACAATATTGAAATATTTATGGTAGTCTTTATTAGTTTCATGCACATATTAAATTTCAAATATGAATATTTAAGACAAAATTTGTACTTAAATGGTTTTATGGGTGAGGTGGTGGGTAGTTTTAAACGGTGAAGTGGGGGCTTAATCAAAAATTTTGAAATTAATTAAGTATTACGTGACGTCGTTTTACCCTAGTTTTGACCAAAAATATCCTCTCTCAAGAAAGGAGGAGGAGAAGAGTATTAAAAGACGTCGTTTTACCTTAATTTTGATTTAAAAAAAATATCCTCTCTCTAGAAAGGAGGAGGAGGAGAAGGAATGGTTATATATGATTTTTAATGATGTAATTACATATTCTTTTAGTATGATTATGCATGTGTTCTTTATTAAACCAAGATTTTGGGTGAAATTGACATAATTTGGTTTTATGTCATGAGATGGAAATTGAGGTCTTAGATGTTCTAAGATTGATGAATTACTTTATGAATTGCTTGAGATTTGAGAACCTCGATATGAATTGATTAAAAGTAAAATTTGTCAACATGAATTGATTAGACTAGTGTCACGGACCTAACGATTCTGACAAGACTCTGTGCGGCACTTGACGGTTTGCTCACGATCTCGCAAACTCAAGTCAGCCTTTCACAATTTGGATCGCTAAGAGAAGTAAGAAGAAAGACTAGAGACAATGTTGGAAGAATGGACTAGTATTATTAGTCCATTGTTGGATGATTTTACAATTACATTGACCCTACTATTTATACTACTCTACTAACTAAGAGTAAATAAATGCTATATACAAGTCCCTAAGCACATGCTTCATATCCCTAGAAGATGTCTTGAATTCTTCCAAAAGGACTTCTAGATTTCTCTAGTCTGCCCCAAGACTCTAGAAGACTTCTAGAATCCTTCCCAAGCCTCTCCAATGCCCAAGGCTGCTGCCCCTCCGTCTGCTGCACGCCCAGTCCGCACCTGCCCCTCCGTCTGCCAGGCCTTTGGGCCGCCTGTGCTACAATCTGCCTGGTGCTGGGCCTTTGGGCCGCCTGTGCTGCAGTCCGCCTGGATGGGTGGGCTGCCTGCCCCCTTGCATGCGCTGCAAGCTACATGGGTTGGTGGCGTTCTGCCTGGATAGATGGCGGGACATCACAATCTCCCCCACCAAATGATGCAACGACCGCGTCGCATTGCGACAATATCGGCGTTGAGTTCTGTCGGGCGACCATCAACTCACGTACTCGATCAATCCCTTCGAGCATCCTTTTCATCGATGTCCCGACCTTTCTCAACCCGATCTTCGGAACTTCCTCCTTTAACGGAGGCAAGTGCCTTAGCGGCTTCTTCTTCATCACGGCAGAATTCCTGCTCGGAACTCTCTTTGCCTGCGGAGGCAAGGTCTTCTCAGCACCACTGTCTTCTCTCGAACTTGCAATGGTTGCTGCCGATGTTAACCCCTTCCTCACGTCGACCCTTTCGATCTTCATGGCTGTCAGTCGAACCTGTTCCACCGTGGCCTGTGCCTTTACCATGGGAACCGTAAATGTCCCTCCTTTCTCCATGATCTTCAATTGTTGGAGATAAGGGTCGATCACGGCATGATACTGCTGGAAGAACTTCTGCCCAAGAATAATATCAAAAAGATCTAAAGGAGCGACGACAAATTTGGTTTTCCCTTGCCAACCGCCTATTGTGATGTTCACCCCGTTCGTAACTCCGATTATGGGAATTGGTGGGGCATTGACAGTCCTGATTTGGGCGTTGCTTGAAGTATAATGCAACCCCAACCTCGTTGCTGCCGTTTTGGTCACAAAATTGGCCTCCGCACCCATGTCGACCAACACGCGAGCACTCTGCCCATTGACCGTGATGTCAATGTATTGAGCCCATGCTATAGACTTCACAAGTCCCTGATCTGCATGCTTCGGCTCCGCTTGCCTCGGCTTGTCCTGCCTTGGCCTCGTTGATGGTTGCTCAATCAAAGCTCTGCATAGGCTTAACAAGCCCAACTGCTTAGTCTCCGCGACTTCATCTTCCTCTTGGGCTTTCTCTCCTTCTGCACACGAAGGATAGCACCAAGATTTTTCAGTTCAGGGCATCTTTTATAACCATGTGGCCCTTTGCATATGAAGCAACCATCCTTGGAATCCCTCACCGTGTTGCCACGATCTCCGGATTTCTTGCCGTTGAACTTGTAGGTGTCCCGCCTGTGAGGCCACTGCTCCTCACCTCGCCTCTTGGGTTTTAGCCTTTGCTGCTTGCTTTCGCCACTATCTTCCCCACTGTCATCGTGACTGCCTACCTCGTCGTCCTCATCGGCACTGATAGACTTCTCCTGCCTGAAGTCTGTTAAGGCTTCGGCCTGCGTAATGGCTTCGTCTATAGTCCTGACCTGCCGCCGTTCCAACTCCGTTCTGGCCCAGTTCTGCAGCCCATCCAGGAAGTAGAACAATGCGTCGTCGTCCCTGAGGTTGGGAATCTGAAATGTAAGGGTGGTAAACTCCCGCACATACGCGCGTATGCTGCCCTTCTGTCTCAACTCCCTCAACTTGCGCTTTGCCTCATAGACAACGTTGCTAGGGAAGAACGCCTTCTTGAACTCCACACAGAATTGCTCCCATGTGTTCAACTCGCATGTTCCCTTTGCGACGTCAGACTCTTTACGCTTCCACCATAGTATGGCCAACTCCGAAAGATACAACACAGCCGTGTTGATCTTGCTCGCATCACTTCGAACCCGCATACACTTGAAATAATTTTCCAAGTGCCAAAGGAAGTTATCCACCTCTTGCGCGTCACGGACGCCTTTGAAGACAGGTGGCTTGGGCGCCTCAACTCTGGCTTCCCTTTCCCGGTCTTGTGATAAGGATCCACCAACCACTCTATCTTCTTTGAGTGCTGCCACCTTGGCCTTAAGCGACTCGACTGTGCCAAGTGCTTCCCTAAGCCTAAACTCTAAGGAAGTAATGGCCTCCTTTGTCTCGTACTCGGCTCGCTGGCGTGCCTCCAACTCCTTCCGGATGCTAAAAACTTCTTCAAGGGAGTACTCTTCAAGGGTTTTGAAATTTCTGTCCGTCACGTTCAAGCGCTTGCCTATGATCTCAACGGCTTGCCTCGCCATTTCGACGCTTGCAATCCACTCTTCTCCGACAGTAACGTCCACGGACTCCTCGCCAGTGTCTTCGTCACTACCATCGACAATATTGGGCTGAAAAGATGTTTGCCCGTCGCTTGGTGTAGGATCGCTTGGTGGAGGATCGCTTGGTGTGACCTGGGGCAGAATCACTTCGTTCCCCTTCTGCTTGTTCTTCCCTTTCTTGTTCTTCTTGCCTCCGATTGTGGGAACGTTGGGGGTGGTGCCGGTGCCAATCAAGTCTCCTTTGTTCGTCATTCTCTTACGATGAACCTGCTTTGATACCACTAGTCACGGACCTAACGATTCTGACAAGACTCCGTGCGCCACTTGGAGTTTTGCTCACGATCTCGCAAACTCAAGTCAGCCTTTCACAATTTGGATCGCTAAGAGAAGTAAGAAGAAAGACTAGAGACAACGTTGGAAGAATGTACTAGTATTATTAGTCAAGTGATGGATGATTTTACAATTACATTGACCCTACTATTTATACTACTCTACTAACTAAGAGTAAATAAATGCTATATACAAGTCCCTAAGAACATGCTTCATATCCCTAGAAGATGTCTTGAATTCTTCCAAAAGGACTCCTAGATTTCTCTAGTCTGCCCCAAGACTCTAGAAGACTTCTAGAATCCTTCCCAAGCCTCTCCAATGCCCAAGGCTGCTGCCCCTCCGTCTGCTGCACGCCCAGTCCGCACCTGCCCCTCCGTCTGCCAGGCCTTTGAGCCGCCTGTGCTGCAATCTGCCTGGTGCTGGGCCTTTGGGCCGCCTGTGCTGCAGTCCGCCTGGATGGGTGGGCTGCCTGCCCCCTTGCATGCGTTGCAAGCTGCATGGGTTGGTGGCGTTCTGCCTGGATAGATGGCGGGATGTCACACTAGGGATTGTATGATGAATCATGATTAGTAGTGTCAAGATTGAGTTTATAAAATGATATATAAAAAGATATATGATTAGAACTGCTTAAGAATGAAGTATGTGGTTAGATTGTCTTGAGAATTAGACATATATGATTACCATATGAAGTATGGATTGAGAGTAAAGCTTGTAGTATAAATGATTTTTTTTAAGGCCTTGAGGGCAAAAGTCGATATGTTGAATTATTAATGTTAAGGCTTTGATAGTGAAGCTTATACAATGATGGTAGACTATTAGCTAGAATTGTTGTGGAGGACCTTACCCACTTAATCTACGTCATGAATGTTTGAATTAATGAAGTGATAGAATCACATGAGTTAGGTTGATATCCATGTCTAGTGCTTGAACTTTAAGTGTGATGATTGAAATAACTTTTGAACCTTAAGAAGGTGAAGTGTGAGATTATGCTTGTAGTAATTGAACTACTTGAATTATGATTATATCCATGTCTAATGTAGTCATTTTGAGATGTGTTTATTTTATTTGAGCTTTGACCTTGAAAGGGAAACATATGCTATTACGCATGTTTTATGAAGGTTATGTACATTTTTTAAGAACACTTTGAGAGTAAAGTGAATATGCTTATGGTCTAGTTATTGTGTTGTTGAAAGTTTATTGTCATATAGACACTTATGTATTATTAAAATATGCCGTGGGAGGTTTTCTACTATATGATGATTTTAAGGTTGAAAGGTTTGTCACCTATTAAATGTATACGAAGACATGAACGGTGAAAGATTATTCTCGCGCATGATCTAGGGCTATCTTATGAGTAATCTTGGATTGAGTGTCAAGACATTCTTTCATGAATATGAATTTCAGTCAAGAATTCATATGAACTTCGTGAGAACTAATGCTTAGCATCAAGTGGATATTGATATGAGATGGAAGCCCTCATGTTAGTAGAGACTGGGGTTTTCTAGAAATAATCTCTAGATATGGATGCCTTCACGTCAGTAGAGATAGGATATCTAGTAGAAATATCTTTATCCCATAAACTATATTCCCCCGTAGGTTACTTAGCTAAATGTATCCACCTAAGCTCAGAGTATGATTCTACCTTAGTCAAGTAGAGCAACCCCTTATCGGAATCGGGTAGACATCAGAGTTCATGCTAAGCTCATATGGTCTATGTCGAATAAGGCTAATTTTCTATAACAAAAATATGAATTATGAACTATGATTACACAAGAAGCTTTACTTAGCATGCATGGGATTACGAGGTCTTATTCATGCATTGCATAAGTATGTTTTGAGGGTATTCATGGTATGTTCTCTTATGTTATGATACTCTATGTAATGAATGTGATTACGACTTACGCTTATGATGTATGCTTAGTTAGGAATGTAGTTTGAAAGACCCTATCAATAAATGTGTGAATAAAGGTGATTGTTCCCTTGTCTATTATAAATAAGCTAAGGATGAGATCAAAATATGATAAATATGAAAGAGGGCCTAAAGTGACTTGCTAAGCATGATTGGGATTATCGGGTCTCATCCATGCATTGCACAAGCTTGCCTTGAAGTGACTTATGTAGTGTATCAATTATGTTATGTTGTTCAAAATGCATTAGTTATGCCTATGACTATGATGTTATATCTTATTCTCATAAGTTATGTTTATTGTTTATCATGTTATAGCCTATATGTTATGATAATGTCTCTCTTATAAGTATGACTTATGTAATTGTCTGTTATGATTATGGTATATGTCTTATATTGACTTATGCCTCTTATATTCTATGTTGATGATTTATGCTAGCCATCATATTTAATATATTATTGTACTAACGCATGTTTTTGCCTACATTCTTATCAAATGTAGGGTCTGACAATATTGTGTTTTATCCCCGTAGCTAGGTTCCTACTAGAGCAAGGAGTTAAAGATTTGAAAGTCCTTATAGAATTCGAGGATATAGCCATCATTTCCTTTATGTTTTTATATTTTATGTTAAGACTATTGTATAGACTATTGTATGAGTTGCGGCCCAAAGACGATTCACTGTTTAGATGGTATGAGACAATTTTAAATATTTTTGCTTCGTTTTATGAGACTTAGATTGTATTAAAAATGTTTTTAAACTTTTTGCACTTTTCTATTATCTTACGTTGTGATATGCTAAGTAGCTTACATGGAGTCCTTCGGGGTTCTATGTGTCATGCTATATTGACGAAGTACCCCTGTATCGTGACATTTCACAATTATATTACAAACATATTCATTTTATATATATTTTAGATTTTTGACAATATAGTTATTAACTTATTTTATAGGTTATTGCATGCTCATCTTTTATAACATTTTACGTAGTGTTATAGTATTAAGTTAGTAGCAAGTCAGACCAAGAATTTACTTGGGATCAAGAATGGTCCCAAGTGTCGGTCACATCTAAGTGTAGGTTTGGAGCATGACAAATTTAATATTATAATACAAGAGTCGAACGTTCAAGGAAGTTTATGAAACTGTGTCAATAGGATCTTGTTTATGAATGTGAGGGACAGTGGCGAAGCCAAAAGTTAATTTAAGATGTCCAAGAATAGTGGTGTGTGACTATAAAAATAAAACAAAAATATATTGAGCTATTTTGGGTTTGAACCTGAAACTCTTTCATTCGAATGGACATTCATTACCACTATGCAAAAGACATAACTTTTGTCGAGGGTGTCCAACTTTGAAAAATAGCTTTCACATATAGCAAATATAATAATCATATTTGTATGTTATAGTTATAATTTTCAGAATTTCGTCCCATAGCAAATTTTATGTTTTCTATGGAGCTTTTGATTTTTATAATTCGCTAGACACATCCAATTTTATACAAATTATTCAGTTTTGTATAAATTCATTTATACATTGTAACTTGTATGATAAGATATGTATTGGTATAATTATAAGTGTATATGACAAAAAGATATGTATTTGCATTTGTATATACATTTTTCTCTCATTTTATACAAATACAAATGCATTGTACACATTTTTATACTGAATGGGCAATTGTATAGCAAACCAGATGGCAAAAAATTGAGATGTTTGCTGCTAATTACAAATAAAATAAACTATGGTTATAGCATTTAATTTGAATTAATAGTTTTTTTTTTCATAAAATTTTTTCAACTTTAAATATATATCCTTTAAATGTAGAATTATATATATATATATATATATATATATATATATATATATATATATTGTATTTTTCCAACGAAGGGTATCCAATCTGCTATAACAAGCCATAGGTGAGGGACCCACTTCTATATATAAGGGACTACAAACATTTAAAAATTTCACTTCTTCCATACTCTTGACCATGGGAAAAACTTACACATATACATGCATTTCTCTAAATTCTCTACCAATGCCGCATATACAAGGTGGTAAAAAGTAAAGTTTATGTTTTTATCAATATGGTCCCCTCAAATAGAGCCGACAAAATTTCAAGAAGGTGTACAAGGACTTGAGTGAAGAGTTTATTGGTACGTTTTTTTAAATATTATTCAATTCGAAAAGATGCACTGAAGTAATGAGATGTTCCCAACCATATAGCTTTGGGGTCAGGAGAATATAAGTTTCGGAAGATGTTGATAACTTTATCAAACAAGCTTGTGTAGAGGGCGCATCGCATCTGATTTGCCTTCAGTATCCACGTTTCACTATTTGATACTTTTAGTTGTGAAATCCTAATTTTAATCTATACATAATATACTTCAGTATCCACGTTTCACTATTTAATCTATAAAACAATTTTTTGTTGGGTAATAAAAAAATTATGAGTATTCCAAGCAAGGTAGGAGTAATCGTTCCTCTAATCATTAGCTTGAGAGGAAGTGTTGAAGAAGAAAGAAGTTGACGATTGGATCATGTCAAAGGAACAGATCCAACGAAGCTGACTGACGTGTCTACAACAAGTGTTGATGAAAGAGAAAGTCGACGATTGGAACATGTCAAAGGAAAATGTCCAACGAAGCTGACTGACGAGTTTACAACACTATTGTAGTATTAGAGTCACACTAAAATTAGAGTACTTATATTGATTAACATTAGATTACAACTAGAATTATATTATGATTAGGATTATATTAAGACTAGGATTAGGTTATTTAGAATTATATTATTATTATTAATAGTAATAATAGGACTCTAAGTAGAGTTAACTTAGGACTCTACAATTCTCTCTCGATATAAAGAGTATGTACCAAAACCATTTTAATCATCAATATAATCCTTGATTTCTCTAATCCTAGACGTGAGATTTCTACATAGAAAAAATAATCCTTGATTTCTCTAATTCTAGACGTGAGACTTTTACATAGAAAAAAAGTTTTGTGCTAATAATCTATCTTCAGTAATTAGAGGGTTCATATAAGAGTTAGTTGAGTTTTAATTTTCACCATTATATTGCAGACATCTGCATATTATAGATATTTCATATTTTTAACTATAAAGTTATTGAGTTCAATTCTAAGTCATTGCATGCTCATCTTTTAAAAAATTTCACACTGTGTTACAGTACTTAGTTAGTAGCAGGTCAGATCAAGTGTTCTCTTGGGATCAAGAATGATCCCAGGTTTTGACCATGTTTAAATAAAGTCTTGTGGTGTGACAAACTTAATATTAGAACATAAAGTTCAAATGTCCTAGCAAGTTTATAAGCGCGTGTCAATAGGATCTTATTTATGATTGTAAAGGACAGCGTGAAGCCAAAAACTTTATTATGAGTGTCAAACAATAGTGGTCATGTGTGACTATAAAAATAAAGCAAAAACATGTTCATGTGTTATTTCGGGTTTGAACGTGGAAATCATTCATCTAAGTAGACACACATCACCACTTATCGCAAAAGAAAACTTTTGTCAAGGGTGTCAAACTTTAAAAATATACCCTTCAAATGTGAATTTTGATATATATATATACACGCACATATACTACATAATTTTTCGACGACGAGTGTCCAATCGAACACCATGGGATGGTTTTTACTAAGCCACTGGTGAGGGACCTACTTCTATAAATAAGGGAATTTAAGAATTCCACTTCTTTCATATACTCTAAACAAAGTTATCCTTTTAAAAAACTTATACAAATTTGTGCATTGCTCTAAATCCTTGATATTTATCTTAAATATCCACGTGTCACCATTTGATACGTCTAGTTGTGAAATCCTAACTACACATAATAATTAGTGGAAGAGTATACTCGTGTTAAAGATAATATGAATTGTTTTTTAATTCATAATTTATGTGATGTAGTGCAAATTATGCTTTAAATGAGAATGTTGAAGGGTTTTCCTTTTTCCCTTTTTGTTATTACACATCCTCTTTACCCATTTATTAGAATAAGAAGTTACAAAGAAAATGACAGAAACAAAAAACATGAAAAAAAACAAAAGATGATGAAGCAATTAAAGAAAGGAAAGTTGGGTTTTTCTCTCTATATATATGTTATTGTTTGGCCCTCCCAAAATAAGGAAAGTAGTTGTGCATGTCACATGGGAGATTGTCTGTGCCGAAAGAACCTTTAAAGATGCAATGAACAAGGCCATACAATATATAGGACAAAGAGGAATTAATAGGGGAACATATCGTGAAATTAAAGATCTTAATCAAGATATTATGAATACTTTTTGTTTTTCTTTATGATTTTCGTCCCGATTATTTTCTTTTTATTATTATTATAGATAAGATATAAGAGTGTGATCAGCACCTTCTTAAATCAAATCAAATATTTCTTTTGACCTTTTGGCTGTGACAGTACAATTATTATTACTCATGAAGAAGTGTTTGAAATCTCTTACACGTAACTCAAATAAAACTAAGAGGGAAAACATGTGAAAAACGATGAACAACAATCATACAAAACAACTTACTTTAGATTTTTCATGCAGGTGACCTTCTAAAAAAATATGCAAATTTATTTGCCTCCTAAGGCCATTTGAACATTATCTGAAAAATAGGACAATAAGGAATTCTGCAGCAACCAAAATAGGGGACTGTGATAGCAATTAACAAGGATTGTGATGGAGTAGTAAGTAACCGGTCATCCTTAATCAGAGATTTCATATTCAAGTTTCCTCGAATGGAATCGCTTTTGTTAGAGAGTGTTTCACCTTCAATGTGAAATTTATTTTTGTGTGAACTCGAATTTAGTTAGATTCTAACATAAATACCTAACATCCGGAGGGAGGAAAACTAAATAAAAAAACAAACTTAACCCATCTATCAATTTTGCACATGCTAAATGCATTATTGAAGCGTCATTCGAATCAGAAGACATGTCTGATAAAAAAGACTTGTGTCCTGCATTATTTATTTCTTTAAGCATTTGATATATATATATATATATATAAAGAAAAAGAAAAACTTACTTCTTCCGCCTCATTTGTGACACCAGTTTCTTTTGGTCTTTTTAAAAAAGAACGTAGCATTTACTTATATGATGAGTCTTTAAAGATACAATTCCTCTTTTATCGTTAATGATTTAACATAGTCTTAAAGATAATATGCCAATACATCTATAAAGAGAGAGAAATTTAAATGTACTTTTTAACATGACTATTTTTGAAGGATGATTTGATAAATATTTGAAAGTATTCATTTATTTCTTAAATTTAGTGTCTCATCAAATATTACCACATAAAATGTGAAGAGGGAGTATATATATAATAACTCAACCAATTTGAATTCACACCCAAGTAATTTTGTTATGCAAATTATTTAATTGATAAACATAATTCAAGTCTAGTATCTCGATTTTGATTTTGGGTGGAGGGATATCAACCGCCTCACCACACGATTATCGGAGTTATGAGCTTACAAAGTAGAAAATGCTAGTCAGACCATTCTACTAGAATTGGACCAGTGAGATACCAATGAATATTCTGTTGTTTGATTTTGATATTCTTGTTTTTGCTTGTTAAAGTATGTTCTGTTGTATTACAGATTCTTGATTTTGCAAATTTTCGATCACAACTTTTTAGTGAGTCGATGGAAATCTGAATTAATATACATATTCACTGACACACAAAAGACAAAATAGGCAAATGTGAAAGACCTAAAAGTAAAAAAAAGAAAAAAAGATGAAGAAGGAAAACAGAAACCATCTGAGCTTTCCGAATCCTACATACATACCTACAAGCTTCAAGCTTGGTCTCTGAAAATCTCCCTTCTCAACTCCCTATTCTAACAAAATGGCATTTTGAGGAAAATTAAAACATTATACATATCTCCTCTATAACATACATTATATCCTTCTAATATGGACGTATATATACCGATAATTTTCGTGGTATTATACTTGATTTTGCAAGTCCTTTGAGCTAATGAATGTCCCATGAAAACCATATGGAACTCTTGAAGGTAGCTTGACAGTAGCTTCTAATTCTAGAGTCATGGCATTTACAATTTGTAGTTCTGATTTCCATGTCTTCTCATCGTGGCAAAATGCAAGAATATATCCATCGTCCTCTTTTTCTGAGTTCACATTTCTTGGTAAAAATAATGGTTCACCTCCATATCGTTTATCTCCATACATATGTTTTTTAATTTCCCCTGTCGATAAATCGACTTTTGCGAATCCAGATACTTTTGGCCATGGCTCTGCAATTGCAAGATAAGCGAATTGTGTTTTTCTACCGAGTTTGTTTCTGTTCACCATTCCAGCTTCTAAATTTACCTGATCTGAGGGTGAAAGTAGTTGTCGTCTTGTAGACTCTCCTGTCTTCAAATTGAGCCTTATTTCAGATAAAACACTCTTTAAATTCTCATTACATTCATTGAAAATTGAGTCTGGTGGTGTCATGCATGAACCAATAACAACGACTTCATCTGTTTCTGGTTCTTCCCAAGCATTCCATAGATGAAAACAGAACGTTTCGGCTGATTCAACCCAAATAATATTCTCAGAGTTTTCAGCATTTTTGGGTAGAATTCCGAACCTTGATTTCTTATTTTTGTCATAAATCACAGGGGAGCCTCCTTTGATCATTTCTTGAAGCTTAAACACAACTTGCTGATCAGGAATTACAACGTAATTCTCGGTAATCGCAAAATCATGCATCATCGTTGGAACATCCAGTGGGATTTCAACATCGGGAGATTTTTCCCCGTCTGGGGAAAACTTGAAGGATTTCAAGTAAGGCTTTTGAACTACATCGTAGCTCAAAGCAAAAAGCTCACCCGAAACTGGATCAATTTTCGGGTGAGCTATCATTGTGCTTTTCAATTGATCATCAAAATTGTACCTACCAACTGTTTGAAGATCGCCAGAAGGCAATACTTGAAGATGATAAGGTACATCATCTTCAGACATTGCTAAAAGCCTGTTATTAAAGTAAACCAATCCAGCATTAGCAACTCCAGTCCCATGGCTATGATCTACAAGCCCGAAAACTCCACGGGCATAGAACAACAATAGCCTCGCAATTCCAGAATGACCATGGAGTTCACCAATAGCTTTAGGAAAAACAGGGTGACCCAATTCACGCTCTTGAACTAATCTTTCCGTTTCAGTAAAACGGCAAGAATAGCTCACTGAACCATTTTCGACAGTGACGGCATGAACCATGCCGTCACCGTCAAAAAGATGATGACCGGCAACCGGTTCAAAAAGCGGGTTCGCTCCATTCCTGACATAAACCCCATTAATGCAATCAGGGATCGTCCCTGTAACGGGAAGGTTATGCCGGACTGATTGCTCCGGTACCGGAGCAAAGTTTCCGGCGATTTGTACACGTGGGTCAGCTGTTTTGGGAAGTGGGTTTTGTAGTTCGCGTGAGACTAACGCGCTTTCTACTATATCTAAAGCTTTTGCTGCTGCTTTTTGGAAAAAATTCCAATGAGATGTTTGAAATTGTGGTTGATTTTTGGGGGTATTGTTTTGTTTCGGTAGAGTGAGTAAAGCAGAATGGATTTTAGTTTTTGTTGTAGTGTGATTTTTCATGGAGATTGATTTTGAAGGAAGGGTGAAATCAAGTGAATAGGAAGTAGATGGTGAAAAAGAGTGAGAAACTCTATAATTTGCAATTGTAGAAGTCATATTTTTTTTTCCTTCTTTGAAGAGAGGAAAAAAAAAAGGGAGAAAAGAGAATTGTTGGGGTTGAGTAGAAGAGAGAGGGAAAGAAGAGGGTTTAAATAGAAGAAAATGTTTGAGGAAAAAAAGGGAGTGTGTATGGTGAAGAGGGGAACGAAGGTCCACCTTAGACATCTAAGAGAAGAGCACGTGGTGGTATTTGTGAGAAGGTCACTTGGGAGCAACATAATGGGTAGGGGTATTAATGTCAAACTCATAAATCGAAAATTCAATTAAATAAACCAACGACAAGTATTGATATGCAACACGACATAACAAATGAGCTTAAATTTTTGTAGAAGAATGAGATTATTAATAAAAATGAGAAAAGTATTGAAAGTATTCCTAAAATTTAGCGAGAAATTTTGAGGTGTTTCGCTCATATTACAAAATTATGGTGTATTTTAGTCTAGTTAGTCAAGTAAATAAGTGTTTTTAGTTCTGTCAGTATTCAAGAATGAAACTAATAATTTATGCCTAGTTTAGGAGTGTTCTCAATACATTTCTTTTAAATAAGTACAAAAAAAAGTTGATACTCCCTTCATCCCATTTTATATAATGTAGTTTGATATTCCAAGTATATGATCTCTTGCATATATGCTATGCACTACTTTGCTATTATCCGTAATATTTTTTTTTATCACTGCTTTAATTTATTTGGATTGATAATTTTTTGAAAAAAGTCTATATCTACCTAGGAGATGTAGTGATGACGTCTGATATATTTTATCCTTTTCAAACTTTATTTTTTAAAATTTTACTAAATTTATTTTTATTAGTGTTATTTGCATGTCAAGTTAAAATTAGATAAATAAAATAAAAGAGAGGCCAAATACATAGATAGCCATGTTATCATGCCCTCGTTTTTCATATTGACACTCTAGCTTAGTCTTATTTCATTTTAACCCCTTAGCTTTATTTGAAAAAGAAGCATGAGGATCAAAATGAAAGAAGACTAAGATAGATTATGAAAATAAAAAATAAGAGCAAATTTAAAGGATTATATGTGTTTAAAGAAAATGCAAAGTTCTTGTAGACGATTCTAGTTGAACTGAGAAAATTCAATTCTAGGACGAATTGAATAAGAAATAAATCAAAAAATTTAGGTATAATATTTTTAAAATTTATCTATTGTTATTTGCTAGCTTCTTATATAAAAAAAAAACAAATAAATTATACAATTAATTAAATGTTAAACATATAACTAAAAAGGTAAATTGATTTCCACTCGTGCTTTAACTAAAAGTTTAAAATTTGAATACTGAAAAAATCATAATTCAAATCTTAAATATGAAAAAAAAAAATTATGGTGCACCATCCTAATAAAAAAAACATGTTAACAACTCGCCAAAGCAGTAGTCAGGAGTGAGCAGTACTATTGAATGCGCACTTTTCATTGTTTCATAAAATGTGCAGCAACTGTAAAAGTGTTTCTTTGCCTACTTCCTCACGCGCTCATGTGGAAGGCGTAAATAATCTACTACTCTAATTTCAGGGCCCGTTTGGCCATAAATTTTCTAAATAATATTTGGGAAAAATTTGGCAAATAATGTTTGTTCATACAATTTGTCATTATTTGGCAAATATTTTTGGCAAATATCCAAAATTTCCAAATACTAGTTTTTTCTAGTATTTGGGCCAAATCTCATTATTTGGGATATTTTAAAAATTAAAATTTTACCCCAATCTTTTATCTTTTACAAAACACCCTCTCTAGTTGTTGCTTGCATTGTATTACATCATTTTTTACGTGAACACCAAAATAGTGATGAAATATTTAGTGAATATTAAATAATGATATGATTATTGATGAAAATTATTAAAAATTGGCTTTATGTAACAAAGTCATGTACTTTGTGTACTTCACGATGTATGGTATAATTCTTGTTGCACTGACTCCAAATTACCACATTGCTTTAGTGTCATGGACATTATTTGTTATTGTTGTAATGAACATTCAATTGAGTTATAATACAAACTTTTAGTTAGTTTTGATAGTTTTTAAAACTTGTGTGTATAAATCATATTTTTCTAAATAGGTAAAATATATTTCCCAAATTTTATGGCCAAACACATGGTGAAATTTAACCCAAATTTTCACTCAAATAATATTTGCCAAGAATATTTGGAAATCTATGGCCAAATGCTAGCTCAATTTATGTCATAATATTACTTACATATATTTTTTAAAAAAAGGTTAAATTATAATTTATACTAAATTTAAAAATGTTATCCTTTTGAAATTTTTTCAATAAAAAGATTACATAATTAAGAAAGAAGAAATTATAATATAATTATTTCTTAAAAAAAATTGTAGAATCATTTTATTTTATTTTAATTATATTTAATCGTAGATGGTTGTTTGGTATCGTAACAACAATTTCGATCAAAGTTGAAATATTTTTGAAACCTTTTCCCCTATATCTATCTATCAAATGTAGCACAAGTCATACAAAAATTAATATATGAATAACAAAAACATTATCTAGCTACCAAACAACTCTTTAGAGGTCATTTGATAGCTGATTAGAATTATACATATATTGATTATATATGTTTTTTAAATTACAAACCAAATACCATATTAATTTCATATGTAAATAAGATATTTTCTAAACAGTTACCAGACAGACATAATATTACTCGTGCAAGATCTGATACATGCAGATAACTCCTCTACATACCAGCTATTAAACAACCCCTCAGAATTTGTTTGATAATTGGTTAGTCTTACCTTTCATTTAATGAAACGTTCTTAATTACTTTGCATTTTCTAAAGAATAGATTGAAATAATCAAATAGATAATAGTAAAAGTATTCTTTTAAGTTATGTCCAAAAATATTTTTTAACAAGTCTGTCATACCCATCACTTAATTTGAATTATGAAATAGAAGGAGTACTACTTTTTTTAATGGGCATGTAATGACATAAATTGGCATTTATTTTGTTCATACAAATTAATTTTCACGTAATTCTAAAATTTTCAATGTATATGCAATATTAATTAGTAAGATATGACATGTGTTGCCCAAAAATTCAAAGTAAACTTAAGCTTTCCATTACAATGTAATCAATAGTACAGTACTTAGTAGAGGAATAAATATCTGTCACAAAAATATGAGTGTATAAGAAAAGTAGAAGTGTTATATGAAACATGAGGTAAGAACATAGTTTATGGTTCAATTGTATGTAAATTGCAAATTAGAGAAACAATATTATTTTAAAATGTCTTGGAATACATTATCTATTAGGGAAGAGTTAAATGAATTGATTGAGAAGATCTTCTACATATTTCTTTAATTATATTCCATCTTCCTTTATCGTAGGAAAGTTAATGCATTGTTGTGTTTATAAATGACATTGCACATCTGTTCATATTGTCTTATATAAGAATCTTTTCCTACTCACCACCTAGCTAAAAAGAAAATAACAGTCACCCACACATTATTGCGTCTCTTTTTAATTTTTGCGATATTATTTGAATTTTAAAAATTAAATAATAATTTTAATGTGAATTTATGCATGAAATATTTGTGTTTTCTAATATAAAACTTAAAAATTACTTAAAAATAATTATAAATCACAATAATTAATAATATGATATTTAAAAAATAGATAACAAATTTACACAACTTTATTTTTTTTTTAAATTTCAAAATATGAAAAATAGTAAGATAAATTAAGTGGAGTTACATTTTGTGAATGTCCTAAATTATCTCCAACTCAGTCTTTCCCCTCATTAATCATGTTTATGCTCTTTTATATAATACGTGTATATCGAATACTATCATCAATTCTGTGATTTAGAGTGAATATATTACATGTTAAAAATGTGATATGAATTTACCTTCACTGTTTAACAAGTGCTACATATTAGACTACCAACGTATATATTATATATCGAAAATCTTTTTAATAAAAAGTATATATTAGCTCTAAATCGTAAAGTTTATAAGATATTTATCCTTTTCAATTTACATTATATACTCCCTTCATGTGACTTTTTTTTATTCTTTTTAGTCATTTCAAAAAGACAGATTTTTTCATATTTAGTAAAAAATTCTTATTAATCTGAATAAAGATAATTTAAGATCATATATTTATCTATAATTTATTATCCAAATGACAAGTTTAACAAGTTTTTTTTCCTCAAGTTTTATACCGAATCAAAGATTTTCACATAGGGACGGTGGATCAAGTAATATACTTTGCCAAAATGGAAGACCATTAATCCAAAAGAAGAGCAATGCTTTATATAGGTAATTAATGATCCGTTAAATGTTAATCCCATTGGATTACAAGAAAGGTACTACCTTCGTCTCAATATATCAGACACTTTTCAAATTTTGAAATTCAAATAAATTTATTTTAGATTTGATTGTAAAACTTTTATATATTTTTTAATTATTTTAAATTTTCAAGTATTGTGACTTGCAATAATTTTCAAGTAATTCACAAATGTATAAATTTTATTTTAAGAAAATTGAAGATTCCATGTACAAATTTCTGATGAAACTTAAACTTTTAAAGTCCCAAAAAATAAAAAATGTCTCATAAATTAAAACAAAGGAGCAACACATTCATATAATTATGTTACAGTGAATTCGTCGTATGATCTAGACAGAAAATAATTTTATAAAGAGCTAGCATTATATTTTTTTTATTTTTATCAATCTTGACAAGACAATATTCGTGGAACATTATATTACTTGAAACTGCCATGTGCAATTGTCCTCTAAACCTAGGATTACCATCACTAATCAACCAACAAATCAAGGATTTTGCTTAATAAATAATTAATTATGAGTGTCAAGAACCTAGACATTAATTGCTTCCCATCTTTTAAAAAGATAATACTCACAATGGCAACTTTTATCGCAATATATTACTATACTAGTTATCTAAATCAAATTTGATCACTCTTAAAAATCTTATTTTATTGAGACATCACTAATTGGAGTACGTTAAGGGTAAACTGAAGAAAATAATAATAAATACTCTTTTTAAAATTTGAACAATACAATTTGTCACAACGAATGATATTTTGAAATGAAGTCAGTTTGTTTATACGTTTAGATAGTTTGCCATAACAATGATAACCAAGATCCATAGTATATGTTTGAATTTATTCATTTTTGAAGCAAATGTGTTTAAAACCCTTTAATCATTTGAGATAGTGGTGTACTACCATAACTTTATAGTATAACTTTTTGTAAAATGTTTCCACCTTTGATCACATAATTAAACTTGCACTCTGCTTCTTTATCTGTATAAGATAGATAAAGATTCTTTTATATTTAACTAAAATTTCGATTCAAGCCTCATGAAACGCTTGGTGGATGCAGATGGGTGAAAGGGGCGTACAATTGACCTTCTTCCAATAAAAAATTGTACTACGTAGAAAAAACGTAGTTTCCTTTTTTTTTTTCACCTTCTCATAATAAAGTTTTTGAATCCCTTGTTTGAATTTTAGACTCGATCATTGTTGGTAGGTGTGTGTAAAGACTCAGCAATGGATCGGAACGGGATCATCGGATCGGAACGAACCAGTACCAGATTGAAATGGAACGAGTTGATTGGTTTGTTGATCGGTATCGGGATGAACCAGACCGGAATTATTGGAACGGATACTCGATTCTGTCCCGTCCCACTATATACCGGAATGGAATCGGAACGGACCGGATCGGACCGGAATGGAGCGGCATGGCATAAACGGGATGACACATCTAGTTATTTCAAAAAATGATTTTTTGAATTACGAAAATATGAATATTTTTTTATTCTTCTAAGTTTAAGTTAATAGTTTTCAAATTTATAATGTAATTTTTTACTTAAGTTATTTTAAAGATGTTTTTTATAAAAATTTTACTTATTAAGTTTGCAAGTTAAGTCTAATTAAGTTTTCGAGATTTAAATCTTTTGAAGTTTATAAGTTATTACTCATTATTTATTAATATGTTACTTATAAGTAATAATTATAACTTGTAATTTAAATAAATTAAATTTCTAATTTAAAAAATTAAATACAATAAGAATAAAACAATTACACAAATTAAATTATATCAATGTAATTTATTTAAACACTACTAGAAATCATGCCTGTAGCAACAATTATTTAGCAACAATTAAATATATGTTGCAATAGATACTCATTTGCAACGCTTATAACCTTTTGCAATAGACAACTGAACCTAATGAAACACTTTAAGAGTTAATTCATTTCATTAGTACGATAATTGTTGCCATAGTATCTCTATATTGCAATGGTTTGTGAAAATCGTCGCCTTAGGTTCTCTATGGCAAGGGTTCCGTCAATTATTTTTCCACACTTATTTCCCTCCACTTATTTCACTACACCCGCCAATTTTTTTAATTAATTATTGAATTAAAATAAAAGGTAAATATATCAGATTAATTCGGTCAATATTCATCACTATTTGGAACAAGCCTCGTAAATATCAGACTTCTCTCTCTTCTCTGTCTGAAGAAGAACGAAAACTCATCCATGGCCTTAACCATTTTTCCTTGCTTTTCCTTGCAGGAATCTGCCACTTTCGGGTTCTTTTCTTCGTGAGTTGTACGTTTCTGCAGCTACAGGTATATTGTGTGTCATTTTCTTCAAAGTTAGAAATTTGTTAGAAGCTAGGGTTCTTGACAAATGGGTTGCTTTAAAGTAGTTTTTGATAGAGTTAATGTTTATAATGTCATCTTTTTGTGCATTAAAGTGTATTTCGATTTTGGTGAAGATTGAGAAATCTCTGCAAAAATGTTAGATGAAAATTTGTAGTTTAGGAAGAGTTAATATTACGAAAGATGAGTTTCCATTCTTCAATCTGCATGATAGTTCTTATCAATTGAAAAATCTTTTTTTTTGAACCATACAGAAGATTTCTAAGAATAAAATCTTCAATCTGATAGTTCTGATCTAAGTATTTTTCTACTATAAATGTCCTTGAAGTCGAGCATTAAGGGATTTTGTTTTTCTCTTTCGAGTATATTATTGAAGTTCTAAGTTTAAACTTTTCTACTTGTCTGAATTTTTTTAGTGGAGAAACTACAAATAGGTCATCATCAAGCTCAGCTCTGTATTGCTAAAAAAAGAGGTAATGTTCCTATTTCTGTTTTTTCTTTCTTTTTCTTCTTTTAACTTTGATGTACATCTGTGTGTCAGAATATTTTTCCTACTTAAAAAGTAAGTCTTTCCAATATTGAAATAACTTACCTTCAATTAAATATAATTCGAAGCTACACTTGAAATGTAGATGCATATTTTGTTTGAATGTTATAATACAACCTGATGGAGTATAGTTATTGCATTTCTTATCATAGTATGATGTCTTAATGAATCTTGTAGCACTTGTTTTCAGTATAGGAATATAAAATTATGAAAATAAATAGAAATGTGAGTGACCTGCACATTTATTGATTTAATGTTCTTGAATATGTTAACTTTGATGTAATGTTCAAGTTGGTAATGTTCTGGTTTCTCTTACAATCTCTGTTCATTATTGCTTATTCAATTAAATTATTCCATATGACTATGTTTTTTAAATTTAAGGTTTGTATTGTAAGTTCAGAATGTTGATTACTTTATGGTTTTACTGTAAAAAGAAATTAATAATAATTTTTCATTGTTATGAGTTAAGAGCTTCGATAACTAGATCATTCATGTTATTTTCTGCCTCAGTGATGTCACGACCCAAAACGAGCCGCGAGTGGCACCCACACTTATTCTACTATGTGAGCGAACCAACAATTTTAAACCCCAACATTTACCAATATTGAACAAAATATAATGCGGAAGACTCAAAATCTTATTAATATAATCAATAAACAAGCTTCTAAAATTTATCAACTATTATCCCCAAAATCTGGAAGTAATCACACCAAGAACATCTATCCTCAAATTTCTAATCTAAGAGTATTTAAGAAGCTAAAATAAGTAAAAGAGATGGTCCATGTCCGAACTTCAAGACATCAAGACGTGAATGAAAGAATCCAGTCCGAGCTAGGAATAATAGCTCACTTTGAAATCTGATATGCTGAAGACTGGCTAGAGATGTGGACGAGTCGAAGTCGATGGCACGTTTGCTGCATTTCCATAAATAACAAAGAGAAAAATACAAGTAGGGGTCAGTACAAGGAACACGTACTGAGTAGGTATCATCGGCCAACTCAAAATAGAAGCAATATATATCGAATAATAATATAAAATCAACTACAATACTCAACAGGTGACAACAACAAGTACAAGAACCATTGGCTACAACACCAAGCACACCTATGAGGACTCAAGCCTCCACACCATACTCATTTGGGAAATAGGTTCTTTAAATTGAGTATATTACCATAATTCAAGATTCATTCTCTTTATCCTTCTTGTGTCGGAACGTGACACTCTGATCCCCTAATACTACGTGTCGGTACGTGACACCCAATCCCCTAATACTACGTGTCGGTTCGTGACACCCAATCCCCTAATACTACGTGTCGGTTCGTGACATCCGATCCCCTAATACCACGTGTCGGTTCGTGACACCCGATCCCCTAATACTACGTGTCGTTTTGTGACACCCGATCCATTAACCTCATTCTTTTAGTTCATCAAGCCTTCTTTTATGTCAAGGCATCATCATTAATAGAGTGGATTTAAGGTTTTTAAGATTCCACAGTATCATCATTATAATCCATCACCATTTACATAATCACAACATGCAACAACACAATTAAGCATATAGAAGACTTTACAATACCACCCAATACATATCAATCGCTATTTAGAGTTTACTATGAAATAGCATAAACCATAACCTACCTCCACCGAAGAATCATGATCAAGCAAGCTACTTCCCAATGCCTTTGCTTTCCTCTTCGCTTCTCCCTTCTCTCGCTCGTTCTCCCTATTTTCCTTCTCCAAATTCTTTTTCTTTTACCCTAATTATCATATAATTCATTATGATGAAAGTAACCCATTGTTTATTTTAAAGTTATCTCCTTTAACCCCCAATTAATTAAATTATTAAACTTACCCCACTAATTTCCTAATTATAATCAGGAATAGTCCAAAACACCCCTTAAACTTTTAGCAGAAATCCGACCCAGTCGAGGTTACGCAACTCGTGATGGCCCGTCGTGCCTGCGACGGTCCATCCTGCAGGGTCGTCACAGAGTTCAGAGACTCAAATTCAGTAAAGGGATTTGTGACGGTCCGTCGTATCTACGACGGTCCGTGCTGTAATTTCGTCGCGAAGTTCAGAAAGTTGATCCCCGTACCCAGATTTTAGAGTTTAAGTGTTTTGGGACGGAGATCCTCGACGGACCGTTGTGCTTATGACAGTTCATCCTACCTGTCGTCGAGGGTAATGAGGAGAGCAGCAGGAGAATTACACAAGTGTGGGACGACGGAGTCCATCACGGTCCGTCGAGACCATTAGGGTCCGTCGTGTGATCCGTCGACCCAGTCAGTTTTTATCAAAACAGTTCTACTGCTCAAAACGAATAACCCACAGGTCGTTACAATAGATATCAATTTACCCATCGTTCGTCCTCGAACGATCACAAGAAGAAAAACAAGGGCGAGAAAGAGTACCTGAATCTGTAAATAGGTGTGGGTATCTTTCTTGCATATCAGCCTCCTTCTCCCAAGTGGACTCTTCAACTGGCCGATTCTTCCATTGAACCTTGATGGATGCAATCTCCCTTGATCTCAACTTGCGGATTTCTCTATCTAGAATATCAACAGGCTCTTCCTCATAAGACAAATTCTCATCAAGAAGAACTGAATCCCAACGAATAATGTAGTTTCCATCCCCATGGTATCTTTTCAGCATAGACACGTGAAATACCGGGTGCACTCCTGAGAGTCCTAGAGGTAATGCCAATTCATAAGCCACCTCCCCCACGTGCTTCAGAACTTCAAATGGACCAATATACCTCGGGCTAAGCTTACCTCGCTTACCAAATTGCATCACCCCTTTCATGGGTGAAACCTTCAGCAAGACTTGTTCACCCTCCATGAACTCCAAGTCTCTAACCTTTCGATCCGCATGTTCCTTCTGCCTACTTTGAGCCGCTAAAAGCTTTTCTTGAATGAATTTCACTTTCTCTAATGATTCCCTCAAGAGATCGGTACCCCATGGTCTTACCTCAAATGCATCAAACCAACCAATGGGAGACCTACATCTCCTTCCATACAGTGCCTCAAATGGGGCCATATCAATACTTGAGTGATAGCTATTATTGTATGAAAACTATGCTAAGGGTAAGAAGTTATCCCAATGACCACCAAATTCTATCACACATGCACGAAGCATATCCTCCAACACCTGAATCGTTCGCTCAGATTGACCATCTGTCTGAGGGTGAAATGCAGTACTAAGATCCAACCTAGTACCTAATTCAGCATGCAATGTTCTCTAAAACTTAGAAGTAAATTGCGTACCTCTATCTGATGTGATAGAAAGTGGAACTCCATGCAATCGAACAATTTCTGAGATATAGAGTTTGGCTAACTTCTCTGCATTGTAAGTCACCTTAACCGGAATGAAGTGAGCAGACTTAGCTAATCTGTCAACAATTACCCAAATAGAATCAAACTTACCCAATGTCTTTGGAAGACCAACCACAAAATCCATTGCAATTATTTCCCATTTCCATTCAGGAATGGGCATTTTCTGAAGTGTTCCTCTGGGCCTCTGATGTTCATACTTTACCTGCTGACAATTCGGGCATTGGGCAACAAAATCAGCAATGTCACGCTTCATCCTACTCCACCAGAAATGTTGCTTTAGGTCACGATACATCTTGGTTGCACCAGGATGTATAGAATACCCTGAACTATGAGCCTCTGTAAGTATAGTGTGGATCAAATCATCAACCCGAGGTACACATACCCTTCCATTAATTCTCAATACGCCTTCCTCATCAATTATTGCCTTTTTGGCCTCTCCTTGTAACACCATATCCCGAATTCGGCTCAGCTTCTCATCATCAAACTGTTTTCCCTTAATCTTGTCAAGAAAAGAAGATCTTGCCTCCACACAGGCCAAAAATCCTCCCTTCTCTAGTACTTCCAGCCTCATAAAGTAGTTAGCCATAGTCTGGACCTCTCTAGCCAATGGGCGTCTGGAAACCTGTAAGTGGGCTAAACTACCCATGCTCCCTGCTTTTCTACTTAGAGCATCTGCTACGATATTAGCTTTTCCTGGGTGGTACAAAATAGTAATATCATAGTCCTTCAATAGTTCCATCCACCTCCTCTGCCTCAAATTCAAATCTTTCTGGGTAAAGACATACTGTAAACTACGATGGTCTGTGTAAACTTCACACTTGACCCCATATAGATAATGTCTCCATTCCTTTAATGCAAATACAACTGCAGCCAATTCCAAATCATGGGTAGGATAGTTACGTTCATGCACTTTTAGTTGTCTCGAAGCATAAGCGATTACATTCCTCTCCTGCATTAGCACTGCACCCAACCCAGAATAAGATGCATCGCAATAAACAATGAAATTCTTACCCTCCACTGGCAAGGTAAGAATAGGTGCAGTAGTCAGCAAGGTCTTGAGTTTCTGAAAGCTTTCTTCACATTCGTCCGACCATACAAATGGAACGTTCTGCTTAGTCAAATTTGTCAGCGGGGAAGCAATAGAAGAAAATCCATTGACAAATCGACGGTAGTAGCTAGCTAAACCAACAAAGCTCCTTACCTCTGAAACATTAGTAGGTCTTACCCAATTCCTCATTGTTTCAATCTTAGAAGGATCCACCATCACTCCATCCTTAGAAACCACGTGCCCCAAGAAGGACACTAAATCTAGCCAAAACTCACACTTGGAGAATTTGGCATAAAGCCTTTTCTCTCTTAACAACTCCAATACAATTCTCAAATGCTCCTCATGTTCTTCCCTGCTCTTTGAGTATATCAGTATATCATCAATAAACACAATGACAAAGAGATCCAGATATGGCTTAAAAATCCCGTTCATCAGGCTCATGAAGGCAGCGGGGGCATTCATAAGCCCAAAAGACATTACTAAGAATTCATAATGCCCAAACCCAGTTCGAAAAGCAGTCTTTGGCACATCCGTTGCTCGTATTTTCAATTGATGATAACCAGATCTCAAATCGATTTTCGAGAAGGTACCAGTACCTTGTAGCTGATCGAACAAATCATCAATGCGAGGAAGAGGATACTTGTTCTTAACAGTTACCTTATTCAGTTGCCTGTAGTCTATGCACATCTGAAAACTCCCATCCTTCTTCTTCACAAATAAAACAGGATCACCCCAAGGGGATGCACTTGGTCTAATAAAGCCTTTACCTAACAACTCCTGAAGTTGGGCCTTTAACTCCCTTAACTCTGCTGGAGCCATTCTATAAGGGGGTATGGAAATGGGGCGAGTACCCGGCTCCAGGTCATTACAAAAATCAATATCCCTATCCGGTGGCATACCAGGAAGGTCTGCAGGAAACACATCCAGAAACTCACGGACTATCGAAACAGACTCAATCGAAGGTACTTGGGAAGTATCATCCTTGAGATGTGCCAAGAAAGCTAAACAACCCTTACTAACCATTCTCTTAGCACGAAGAAAGGAGATGATACGAACTGGGGTAGAAGTGTAGTCACCCTCCCACACTAACGGATCTGTCCCAGGCTTGGCCAATGTTACAGTTTTAGCATTACAATCTAAGATTGCAAAATTTGGAGAAAGCCAAGTCATACCCAGAATTACATCGAAATCAACCATCTCTAGAATAATCAAGTCTACATGAGTATTGTTCCCCCACAAAAGTCACAAGACAAGACTTATACACCTTCTCAACTATCACTGACTCACCCACAGGAGTAGAGACATGAATAGGCATGTCAAGCAATTCACAATGTAAATTAAGACCAGTAGCAAATGAGGAAGATACATATGAAAATGTGGAGCCAGGATCAAATAATACAGAAGCCATGCAATCACAAACCAAAAGATTTCCTGTGATAACAGCATCAGATGTCTCCGCTTCAGACCGCCCGGGGAAAGCATAACAATGGGCCCTATCACCTGTCTGCCCGTTGCCCCTACCATGTTGTGCTGCAGTAGCTCCACCTTGCCCGCCACCCCGACTGATTTGGTGGCCACCACGTCCTCCAGAATTGTGGCCTCTTCCATGACCACATCTACCCCTGACTATTGGGGGTCTATAACTCTGTTTTGGATAATATCTCCTAATATGTCTGGTCTCCCCACATCCATAACACTCTCTGGGTCAAGCATAGGTCTCTGTGAGAATGACGAAGCCTGGGGATAACCCCCACACTCAGAGAACTGTTGGCTGGTCTGCGATGGACCCCCAGCTACAGCCTGTAGTGAAGACTGTCGGGCGGGGTAACCTCTTGAACTCTGCCCTCTGGAGTAAGAACCACTAAACTCGTCTCCCTTACGAAACATCTTAGATGTCGAGGCCATGGTGAAGTCGTCTGGCTTCACCCCCTCCACCTCTATCACAAAATCTACCACTTCCTGAAAGGATTTTGTTGCAGCAGCTACCTGTAAGGCTGGGATCTGCAAATCTGACCTCAATCCCTTCACAAAACAACGAATCCGCTCTTGTGGACTGAAGCAAAGGTGGGTGGCATACCTGGATAGTGCACGAAACTTAGCCTCATAAGCACTAACCGACATCCTGCCTTGCTCTAGGCTCAGGAACTCATCTCTTCTCCTATCCCTCAAAGTCCGGGGTATATACTTCTCCATAAATAAGCTAGAGAATGATGACTAAGTCATAGGTGGTGCCTGTGCTGGTTGACACTCAACATACGACCGCCACCACATTTTGGCATTCCCCTGAAACTGATAGGTCACAAACTCAACACCGAATTGTTGTACTTTGTCCATCTTATGTAGCAACTCATGACAATCAACCAGAAAATCATAGGTATCCTCAGATTCAGCACCCTTGAAGACTGGAGGTTTCAACTTCAAGAATTTAGTGAAAAGTTCATGCTGATCACTCGTCATTATCGGTCCTGTAGTCAATCGAGAAAACATGCCTACTTCCAATGTGGCATCCATGCGGGGAGCCACGGCAGCTGCATGTTGTACTCCCGGAACCTGAGGTGCTGGTGCAGAAAACACTGAAGGTGTCTGGCCCTGATCAGATAGCCCGCTAAGATAAGCAAGAACCTGGTTAATCATCTCTGGGGTGGGTTGGGGTGGTAATTCCTCATCTTGCACTTGCTCATTTTCCCTTTCCTCACCGTCTCTTACTACCTCATCAGTCGGTGGAGGAGTCACCGCCCTAGTACTAGCTGGACCAGGTGTTTGTCCTCTACCTCTAGAGGACGTCCTCCCGCGACCTCTACCACGGCCTCTTGCCACTGCTCCTCTTCGAGCTATAGCCCCAGTGGCTGGCTCAGACGTATCCTGTCTTGCCGGTGTTGGTGTTGGCGCAGTTGTTGCTCTAGTTCTAACCATCTACGAAATAGAGTGAGGGTGTCAGATACCAATTTGTATCACCTAGATACCAATTGGACCCAAGTAATAGAACGAAACAAAGTAAGAATGGAATTTTCCAAAAGTCCTATAGCCTCTCAAAGAAAAGTAAAGGCGTCCCCCTACCGTTCCTCAAGACTCTACTAGACTCGTTCTTGTGTGATGAGACCAACGAACCTAATGCTCTGATACCAAGTTTGTCATGACCCAAAACGAGCCGCGAGTGGCACCACACTTATTCTACTATGTGAGCGAACCAACAATTTTAAACCCCAACATTTACCAATATTGAACAAAATATAATGCGGAAGACTCAAAATCTTATTAATATAACCAATAAACAAGCTTCTAAAATTTATCAACTATCATCCCCAAAATCTGGAAGTCATCACACCAAGAACATCTATCCTCAAATTTCTAATCTAAGAGTATTTAAGAAGCTAAAATAAGTAAAAGAGATGGTCCATGTCCGAACTTGAAGACATCAAGACGTGAAGGAAAGAATCCAGTCCGAGCTAGGAATAATAGCTCACCCTGAAATCTGATATGCTGAAGACTGGCTAGAGTTGCGGACGAGTCCAAGTCGATGGCACGTTTGCTGCATTTCCATAAATAACAAAGAGAAAAATACTAGTAGGGGTCAGTACAAGGAACACGTACTGAGTAGGTATCATCGGCCAACTCAAAATAGAAGCAATATATATCGAATAATAATATAAAATCAACTACAATACTCAACAGGTGACAACAACAAGTACAAGAACCATTGGCTACAACACCAAGCACACCTATGAGGACTCAAGCCTCCACACCATACTCATTTGGGAAATAGGTTCTTTAAATTGAGTATATTACCATAATTCAAGATTCATTCTCTTTATCCTTCTTGTGTCGGAACGTGACACTCTGATCCCCTAATACTACGTGTCGGTACGTGACACCCGATCCCCTAATACTACGTGTCGGTTCGTGACACCCGATCCCCTAATACCACGTGTCGGTTCGTGACACCCGATCCCCTAATACTACGTGTCGATTCGTGACACCCAATCCATTAACCTCATTCTTTTAGTTCATCAAGCCTTCTTTTATGTCAAGGCATCATCATTAATAGAGTGGATTTAAGGTTCTTAAGATTCCACAGTATCATCATTATAATCTATCACCATTTACATAATCACAACATGCAACAACACAATTAAGCATATAGAAGACTTTACAATACCACCCAATACATATCAATCGCTATTTAGAGTTTACTATGAAATAGCATAAACCATAACCTACCTCCACCGAAGAATCGTGATCAAGCAAGCTACTTCCCAATTCCTTTGCTTTCCTCTTCGCTTCTCCCTTCTCTCGCTCGTTCTCCCTATTTTCCTTCTCCAAATTCTTTTTCTTTTACCCTAATTATCATATAATTCCTTATGATGAAAGTAACCCATTATTTATTTTAAAGTTATCTCCTTTTAACCCCCAAGTAATTAAATTATTAAACTTACCCCACTAATTTCCTAATTATAATCAGGAATAGTCCAAAACACCCCTTAAACTTTTAGCAGAAATCCGACCCAGTCGAGGTTACGCAACTCGTGACGGCCCGTCGTGCCTGCGACGGTCCGTCCTGCAGGGTCGTCACAGAGTTCAGAGACTCAAATTCAGTAAAGGGATTTGTGACGGTCTGTCGTATCTACGACGGTCCGTGCTGTAATTTCGTTGCGAAGTTCAGAGAGTTGATCCCCGTACCCAGATTTTAGAGTTTAAGTGTTTTGGAACGGAGATCCTCGACGTACCGTTGTGCTTATGATGGTTCGTCCTACCTGTCGTCGAGGTTAATGAGGAGAGCAGCAGGAGAATTACACAAGTGTGGGACGAAGGAGTCCATCACGGTCCGTCGAGACCATGACGGTCCGTCGCGTGATCCGCCGACCCAGTCAGTTTTTATCAAAACAGTTCTACTGCTCGAACCGACTAACCCACATGTCGTTACAAGTGAACTCTATCTCGTCCATTCATTTCCAGTGCACCAATGCAAGAAAGATATTCTTCTGAACATAGTTGTGTAGTGGTGGTGTGTATTCTTCTTGTAAGGCTTTGAGTGTTAACAACATATCTAAGGCTGCTTTTATATTTGGATATTCATGTCTACATTTAACCATACATCCAAGATCTCTAAAGCTGCTCCTTGTCTTTTCTTATAAATTTTAAGCTTTACTATTGAGTTGCTTAGTTTCTTTAGTGAGGTTATTGACTTTGATTTTGTTGTCTTTTCATGCGCTTCACTTGTCTCTTAATTTTGTATTTAGTTTCCTTTTTGTCTACACTCATTTTCATTTACGTGTGTATGAATCTTGATTTTTACTCTTCCGTTTGTGTTGTTTATAATCATTTTCAGATGATTTTTTTCCCGTATATGTGCTCTTTAAATGTTGTGCATGTATAGATAGTTTAGAGTGTTGGACAAGATTTCCCTTTTATGTGACTTTCCTATTAGTCTTTTTTTTTTCTGATTCATGTTGTATTTTGTGATCATTGCTGATTCTAGAACTATGATTTAGTTTAGACTGGGTCTGTTTGAACAGTAACTCATCCTCTCAAGAGGGAGTGGTGCAATGTGTGTTGCTTAGTTTGTTCTGTGAGGTTGTTGTCTTTGAAAAAATAATATTATGTTTTGTATTTTTTATATGAAATTCATTACATCTTGTAAGTGTTTAGATTTGTCAAAATAGTTTGACTTTATTGTATCATGTCTTATTATCTTTAGATTGAGTTTTTATATTTTAAATCTTTTATTTTTTTTATCTTTTAACTAGTTGAAATTATAGGTAAAATTGGTATTGTTAAGTAGACAACTAATTAAGTATAACGAAAGTTCAAGGAAAACACACATTTTAGTTATGTTGTTGCATAAAATAAGATAGAGCCACTGATCAGAATCTTTTTTTTATGTATTATCTTATTAATTTTGATTTTGGTGTCATATAGGATATTCAATATTAAATGGATAGTGGAGATAAAAGTTTGATGGGTCTACGGAGATCCACCAATGAGTATATCAGTGGGGTGAATAACTTTCTTCATGAAGCTTTTGAACTAGCTTCCAAAGGAGATGAAATATTGTGTCCTTGCAGAAAGTGTTCTAATTGTAGGTGACATCAATGAAATGTTGTAGATGGTCACTTGATTGTTTATGGGTTTGTACAAGGGTACACCAAATGGATTTTTCATGGAGAAAGTATTTCCTCCAAAAATAATCTAGATCATGATAAGGAAGGTTCCAACATGCGTGGCATTATTGATGGCCTACTTTATGATACTTTTAGCTATGTTGCAGCTAATTTGGGGGTTGAGGGAGTGAGAGAGGGTTTATCTGAAGATGTAAAGAAATTTTATAAGTTACTGGAGGAAGGTAAACAAGAGTTATATCCTGGGTGTAAGAAGTTCTCGAAACTGAATTTCACCATTCGATTATTTTTGTTCAAATGTATTCATGGTTTGAGTAATGTGGCCTTTGGAGACTTGGTAGACTTGTTAAGAGAGACATTTCCATTTGCTCATATACCCGAGTCGTTTTAAAAAGCAAAAAATGTGATGAAAGATTTGGGTCTTGATGATGAAAAAATACATGCATCCCTAATGATTGTATGTTATTTTTTGAAGGAAAATGAGAAGGAAGATAATTGTTCTGTTTGCGGCTCGTCTAGATGGAAGATTGTTAATGATCCCTTGACTAATAAAAGCACCAAAATTCCTGCAAAGGTTTGAAGGTACCTTACCTTAAAACCTAGTCTTCAGAGAATATTCATGTGTCCTGAAACAGCTGCAAATATGAGATGACATGATATTGAAATATAAGGCATGCGATTAACAGGGAAGCTTGGAAGAATTTTGATTCCTTGCATGAAGATTTTGATAGAGATCATCCTAATGTTAGATTGGGTCATTCAAGTGATGGTTTCTCAACCCATTTCAAACCATGAGTATTTCTCATAGCACATGGGCTGTTATGTTAATGAATTATAATTTTTCGCTGTGGATTTGCATGAAACCGGAGTATATGATATTATCTACTATCATTCCATTTCCATCATCTCCAGGAAACCATATTGATGTCTACCTTCAACCACTAATTGAAAAGTTGAAAGAATTGTGTGAAACTGGGATGGAAACATATGATGATGATTCTTACCTAACTTTTCAATTGTGTGCAGCCTTATTGTGAACAATCAGTGATTTTCCAGCCTATGCAATGCTTTCTGGTTGGAGCACAAAAGGAAGAAAGGCATGACCAACTTGTAATCATGGGACATGCTCTCAATATATCAAGCATAGTCGCAAAATGTGTTACATGGGTCATCGTGCATTGTTACCTCCTGATCATCCATTTCAAAGAGATAAGAAATCATTTGACGGTGCAGAAGATCACAGATCTGCACCTACTCCCTTATCAGGCAAAGAAGTATTGGAAGAGTTGTGTGGATTCAATAATGTTTTCGGAAAGGGACAAAAGAGGAAGCGTCGTGACAGCGAGGGTCCATGGAAAAAAAGATCCATTTTTTTGAATTGCTATATTGGGAACATAACAAATCGAGCCATAATACTAATGTGATGCACCTAGAAAAAAATATTTGTGACTGTTTGTTCGGGACTTTGTTGGATGTAACTGAAAAGTCAAAAGATCATTTTAATTCTCGATGTGACTCGCTAGAAATGGGGATACAAAAGGAGCTTCAACCAGTAATGGATGACAACAGAAAAGTTCATTTGGCTAAAGCTTGCTTCTCCATGAAACCAGAAGAGAAGAAGTTGTTTTGCCCTGTTCTTAAAAATGCCAAATTATCAAAAGGTTGTGTTTCAAATATATCAAGATGTGTGGAAGTGGATGAGATGAAAATACCAGGTTACAAGAGTCATGATGCTCATTTCATAATGCATTACTTGCTCCAAGTTGCTGTTATAAAAGTGTTGCCTAAAAAAGTTCCTATAACTTTGATTCAGTTGGGAAACTTCTTTAGAGTCATATGTGGCAAGGTGATAAGTAGAACAGATCTTGATAAAATGCAGTCCGAAATCAATGACATTATGTGATGTTGAAAAGATTTACCCTCCATTCTTTTTTGATATAATGGTAGATCTGCCCATCTATTTAGTAAATGAAATGAAGTTTGGGGGTCCGACACATCTTCGTTGAATGTATTCCACTGAAAGAAACCTATGTTTCTTCAAAGGGCTTGCTCGTAATCGATTTCATCTAGAAGCATCTATACTAGAGGGATTCGTGGCACCAGAGAGCATGAATTTATGTTTCATATACCTACATGCTGGGGTGAAAACAAAACTCAGTTGATACCAATTAGAGGATGAGAAGGGAACTGAATCAAATGGAGATGATTTGTCACCTATATTTCCTAAATTTGGCCATCCCATTGGAAGGGAGAAAAAAAGAAAAGGCAATAATTTTCACATGGATCTCCAGTTATGTCATGATATACACCGATATGTATAGTTTAATACATGATATGAAAAAATGGAGACCTTCATCATGTAAGATTTGTCACTTTTATTATAAACTTCATTACTTTTTATATGATAAGAGCTTTGAAACATGCTAATTTGAAATATGCTTGGTTGCAGGGAACATAAGATTGTAATTGACAATGATAGTAGAGCAAATGCATGGATTAGAGCACAGAATCATAGTCAGGAATTTTGTAACTGGTTTAAGAAGAAAGTTAAATCTATTGAAGTGCCTGAACATTTACGAAAACTTTCTAAAGGGCCTAATACTGCGGCAAAAAGGTATACATCATATTATATCAATGGATATAGATTTCATACAATGAAACGAGATAGCCAAGGTAAGACTCCGAACTATGGAGTGACTTTCTCAGCAACGACTGCTAGTTTTACTAGCGCTAGAGACCAAAACCCATTGATGGAGAGGTTTTTTATTATGGAGTTATTCAAGATATCATAGAGATTGATTATTGGGGCTACTTTAGTGTTGTCTTGTTTAAAGGTGATTGGTTTCGTAATGAAGTAGATGAATATGGATTAAATCGGGTATATTTCAATAAGTTATGCAGTAATGAAGATCCATTTGTACTAGCATCTCAAGTGCATCAAGTTTTCTATGTGGAGGATCCAATTGAAAAAGATGTTTATTATGCAAGGACTAAAGTCAATGTTGATTTATTTGGTTTAGAAGATCAGAATTGTCCTAATATTGGAGACAAACTTTGGGGAGCCAGACAATGACATTGGAACATCAAATCGAATATTTGATGTTGATCTTAGATGGTTGAGAGAAGATGTACCTGGCGATGTCATTGATATGCCAACTCATGATCAACATTCAGAAAACATGGAAGAAGATTATATGGACACATCAGAAGAAGATGAGGACTTTGATGATGTCGATTCGGATTGGATGGTGGTTGATGATTGACGAAGGAATTTTTGAACTTCTTTTAGTATATCTCTATTGCATTTTCCTATATGTACTATTGGGTTGAAATTCAATAGAATGAATGCTGATTTTGCCTGTTTTATTCCTATTGTGTACTTCTGTGTTTGTGGGTTTTCTAAATATTATTAGATATTGTCTTAGTGTTTCTTTTGCTGAAATGGGCTGATTGATTTTGCATCAGCATTCATATGTGCATCAGGCTGCAAGAAGTGTTGATTCTGATTTCTGATTCACCCTTTCTACTTTTTTCTACTTTATTTTACTATTACTATAATCTTATTTTACTTGATTCTATTGAAATGTCTAACTCCTTATCTGTACATCTTTTTTTTGGGAAAAGGGTCAAATATGCCCCTAAACTATTTGAAAAGATCTAGATTTACCCTCCGTTTAAAGTTTGGTTCACTCATGCCCTTGCCGTCCAACTTTTGGTCCAAATATGCCCTTATGGGCGTTAGTTGCCATGTTTGACATATCCAACTCATTTTTCATTTCTTTAAATGCCACATGGAATTGCCATGTCATTTTGACCTTACCACATAACATTTATATGAAAATGGAAAAATATTCGGACTCGTAAACACCTAATCCGACCCATAAATCATCTCCTTTTTAATTCACTATCCGACCCATTTTTAACAATTTCATTTAATTTTTATTATTGCGGTAAATTCCGAAAATGAGTAATTGATTAATAAAAAATAGAAAAAATATGAAAAAAAAATAAAATTAACGCCAAAAATTCACAAATAAATATAGTAACCTTAAATCTAACATTTGAATTTTTTTTATTTTTTTTATTTTTTGATAAATCTCGAAAATGAGTATAGTAACATTTAGATCTACAATTTTTTTTTAATTTTTAAATTTTTCGGCAAATCTCGAAAATGAGTAATTTTTTTAATAAAAAGGGAAAATATGAAAACAAAATAAAAGTATACGTCAAAATTCACAAATAAATATAGTAAACTTAAATTCAATAATTTTTTTATTTTACATTTTTTCATATTTTCCTGTTTTTTATTTCTGAATTTTTTGCGTGATTTTTATATTTTTTCATATTTTTTGTTAATAAACTCATTTTTGGGATTTGTTGAAAAAATTAAAAATTAAAAAAATGTTGAAATTGTTGAATTTAAGGTTACGATATTTATTTTTTAATTTTTGGCGCTAATTTTATATTTGTTTCATTCTTTTTATTAATCAATTACTCATTTCGGGATTTATCGAAAAAATAAAAAAAAATTAAAAAAAGTGTTTTAATTTAATTTAAGGTTACTATAATTATTTATGAATTTTTGGCGTTAATTTTATACTTTTTTCATATTTTTAAATTTTTTTAATTAATCAATTACTCATTTTCAAAATTTATCGAAAAAAATAAAAATTAAACAAAATTGTTGAAAATTGATCGGATAATTCATTTAAAAGGGGGTTGGTTTATGAGTCAGATTAAGTGTTTATGAGTCTGAATATCTTTTCATTTTCATTTAAATGTTATGTGGTAAGGCCAAAATGACATGGCAATTCCATGTGGCATTTAACGAAATGAAAAATGAGTTGGATATGTACAACATGGCAACTAACGTTCATAAGGGCATATTTGGACCAAAAGTTGGATGGCGAGGGCATCAGTGAACCAAACTTTAAACGGAGGGTATATCTAGACCTTTTTGAATAGTTTAGGGGCATATTTGACCCTTTTCCCTTTTTTTTTTCACAGTTGGTATTCATGAAACAAAGAGTGTCTTCAAGAATAAGGAATAGAGAAGCAAGAGCAACTGTTCCAGTTGGTGAATCAAAAGAATTGTTGCTAGCTAAAAAAAGACAAGATCTAATCGCCGTAAATCGTCAACGTTTAGAAGATGTAATTGAAGAAGAAGATCTTCTAAAAATAACAGTTCAGAGACAGGAGTTCGTATACAAGCTGACTCACTAACAATGTAGTGCAAGTATTGGAAGAACAACTTTAACTCAATTCTACTGCTCTTGAAGAAAATAAACAATGTGCAGACCAAGGCAAGAACATCAATATTTTATTTATAATATTACTTATCTTTTTTTTATTATAAAATCAAATTACAAATACTACTTTGGAAGGGTGAATTTTTTTGAGTATTATTGTAGAGTCCTCCACTAAAAAAAGACAAAGAGGTCAAACAAAGATGTTACCTATACATGGAAGGCATATCGTAAACTGATTATACTGAATAAACTTGGTCAGCGCAGTTGGACCTAGTAATGATGTCGTGATAGAGTTGAGCAGCTTCCTCGGTACACTTGCTAGGAATGAGACCCTTTGTCCTCTTAATATAGAAAAGTGGAAGCTGATGGACACAAAAGATGATTTGTGGGATTATACCAAGGTTTCAAGTATTCAATTCTCTGTTAAGTTAAATATATTTACAATTTATTGCATTAACTCAATGTTCAAATTTCCAGGAGAAATATGACATTCTAGAAATTGGTGTTAGATGGACTTTAAAAACAGTTCAAGAAGCTTGGAGAAGGCGTAAGTTTGATTTAAAAAAACTCCACTTTGATGCCTACGCTAATTATCAAATTTGGATGGAAAACAAGCCAGCTGATGTTCCAACATCTCAATTTAAGGAACTTCTTAAGTATTGGAACTTAGAAAAATTCCAGGTAAGTCTTACTAGTTTTTATTGGTTCAATTATGTTAAGTTGGAGTTTACATTATCATTTTCCCTTCTGTCCTTGTTGGATTTAGAATAACTTGTAATACATGTTTCTTGGTTGAACCTTACTCCTTATGGATTTAGTTAATTTTCTTTTAGTAACAAAATATTGTGATTAGCTTGTTTAGTCGTTATTTTTTCTCTTCATTCCCAAAATATTTTAAGTTATATAATTAAAGAGCTTTTTTCTTCTGTAAGTGATCACTGTCTGTTCTGTCTCTTCTTTTTGGGAGCCACTGAGCTCTTATTTTATTTTTATGAATCAATTTAAAGAAAGTTTCCTCTTCTATAAAAATCACTTGATCATTGTGGAACTTCTCTTCTATTTGTAGAAAATGTCAAAAACCAATAGTGAGAATCGAAAAAAGTTGAAGAATCCACATACTGGCTGCAAGAAAAGCTTTGATTTAGTTCTGAATGATTTGGTATGAGCTCTTGCGTAGAATTGAA
The DNA here is from genome assembly GCA_032847665.1 of Solanum chilense. Classification (NCBI taxonomy): domain Eukaryota; kingdom Viridiplantae; phylum Streptophyta; class Magnoliopsida; order Solanales; family Solanaceae; genus Solanum; species Solanum chilense. Next base: position 10,843,524 of record CM064970.1, on the reverse strand, counting down.
TAAAAACTTGTCACATTTTAAAAAAATGTTGGATATCCACTTTTAATGTCTACAAGAAAATTAGAGGGAAAGAAGTGATACTCCATCAGCTAAGGAATTTTTTGTGGTTACGAGAAAAAGAAAGCCCAATCGATCATACAAGGATACATATCAAGATACAACTACTAAAATTGTGATATTTCTATCTAATTTTTATTTTGTTGATTTAAATATGTTTTTTCATATTTACACTTTATGTGTGTACTTGAATTGTGTTGTTTTTTTAATAATAAAATTGCATTATAGGCTGAGATGGAGAATATTGAAATGCAACAAAAAGAAGATGGAAATGAGACAATTGATGCATTTTCTTTTGTCATGGGATTAGAACATCCAGGACGTTTGAGATTATATGGAAGAGGGGTTACAAAAACTACTTTTAAAAGGAAAGTGGAACATTTTGTAGCCTTGTCAAATGCAACAAATGACCTCGTGAAAAGGATGGAAGAGAGAATGATGAGAATGGACGAAAAAATTGAGGAACAGAAAGAATAATATGACCAACAAAAGACGACCATGCGACAAAAAATTGTAGAAGATGTCACAACAAAACTTCAGCGTTCAGGCTTACCAATTGATGCTAATGTTATAGCAAAATTACTTGATGTTCATCGTTCATCTACCTGTAGCAACAAGGAAGGTTAGAATCCCCCTCCTTATTCTTCATTTTCTTGTACTAGTGGTTTTGCAATTTCTTGTTTGGTTCATCTTCATCTATGGATTGTTATGTTAATGTTCTTCTACTTCTTTTTCTACTTCTTTTTCTTGTGCTACTACAGTTGCAATCTTCTTGTATTATTGCTGGTGCAACTGCAATGATCCTTTTATTTATAACAAAGTTGATAGTATCGACATTAGTGTTACTGTTGTTTGCATAGTTTAGGTGTTGTTGATAGTATCGAGATTACTGTTGCTTTGTCTATTGTGTTTAACTGTTACATTTTGCTCAATGAATATCATGTTTATGATTGTGTAAACTTTCTAGTTCTGATTATGAGGATTGTAATTTGTGATTTATTGGAATTCAATGTCTTTCATCCTTTGTTGGGGAGAGTTTGAAAACTGTGGTAGTTGATTGAGTTGTCTTGTTCAAGTGCAATGTTATGATGTAGTTAGCTAACTGATTTGTTTCTGACTTAGTTGTTCACTAGGTGCTAATTCTTGTATCTGTTTACTAGCTGCTAAACTGTCTTCATCCGGATACACTTTTATAGCTATAGTTTTTGATTTGGTTCCTGATAGGTTTGTCTCCTCATGAACAGTTAGAGCTTCTACCTCTATGTTAGAGTCTTGGTTTCCTGGTAGTTATTTCCTGGTGTTTTTTTTTTACCTTTTCATTTCTGAATTTCCTCTTCCCTAATTGTTGACCCTTTTGAAATTGTAGGTGAACAAAATGATTAGAAAAGCAGGGATGGAAGCAGTGAAGACCTTACTTAAAAAGAATTAGTTTCTACAAACATTCTAACACTTTTTTTACTTTTTGCCTAATTTGTGAAATTAAATGAATGCCAACTCTTGAACATTCTAGCACTATTTTTACTTTTTGGCCTAATTTGTGAAGTTGAATGAATGTCAACTCTTAAATATTCTAGGACTATTTTAATGTTTAGGCTTAATTTTTGTGAACATTAATGTATGTTGACTCTTGAATTGCAAATCAAGATCATTTGGTTTTATCTATAATTTATGAATGCTACAAATTGATGTACATATTGGTTTAATAGGTTATTACAAAAATGGCTATAGTAGCCTGCAGTAACAATTAAAAAGGTATATTGCAATAGCTTAATAGCACTGTTGCAATAGTTAAGAAGAACCTTTGTAATAGGTCATTTGCAACGATTTGCAACTATTACAAAAAGTACAAAAATGTGTCGTCCTAGAATAAAAAATAATTGTTGCTATAGATAGAGTGTTGCAACAATTCACAATTGTATCGAGAAAACCTGTTGCAATAGTTTGAAACTATTGCAACAATCGCAGAAAATTATTGTCCTAAACTAAAAAATAATTGTTACTGTAGATGGTGTGTGGCAACTATTTACCATCATCGCTATAAACTCTTTTGCAACGATTTATCAACTGTTGTAACAACTGTAGAAACGTGTCTTCCTAGACTAATGAATAAATGTTGCTATAGACGGTCTGTGGCAACGACTTATAACTGTTGTTGTGAAACCGTTACTATAGATGTATCGTAACAATCTTATATGAAACACACCAGTTTCCGTTGACATAGCTCAATTGCAACACTCTTTGAGTCTATGGCAATAATTAGTCCTGTGCTGCAACATGCATGTTTTCTAGTAGTGAATATTTGTATTATAAATTATAATTTTAATTTACAACTACTAGTAGAGTGCATAGTTTACGTAACCACCTTCTAGGAAGGGTTCTGTTTCAACTAAGCCACGAATGTAATACTAATAGGCGGTAGTTGGGTTACTTGGGTAGTATTTATTATTTATTATTTAATATAAAATATAAATTATAATTTATAAATATATAATATATATTAATTAATAAATATTAATGAATCGGAATCGGATCGGAACTGGGATAAACCACCGGTACCGAACCTCGGTTCCATTTTGTTCCATTTCCCAATTCGGGATGTCCCGTTCTGTCCCGTAGGCAATCAAACCGGGACGAATCAAAATGGTAACGCACCGATACTGATACATCCCAATCCATTGCCTAACCTTAGACCTGTGTTACACTTCCTCCTATAGTGGTCGTTATTTGCGCAAATAGTTTTGATGAATTGAAGTAGTGAGTTCAAAGAACCCATGTTACCTTTCTAACACAAGTTACCATTTTCATTATTGTTTAGCCATTTTTGGTAGCAAACATTTGTCAAATAACCAACTTGTGCCTACTTTCACTATATATGGTCCACTAACACATTCAATGCCAAACAATGATAATTAATACCAATGAATCTCCTTTAAATATATATTGTTTGCAACCTAAATTTCGGGCTATTATTTTAATGACAGATGAATTTTTACAAGAAATTGATTTGTCTTGAGTAAATAAAAGAACATTTTCGCTAATAATTTAAGATTTTATATGAAATGATCACACTTTACAAAATATTTTTATGGTTTTTCATTTTTAGGTTATTAATTAGTCATATTTACATCTATTAGTCCAACAAAATGTCCCAACAAAAAATGCCAAAGTACATAAAATCTGTTGTATCTGTAACCCCATCTAATTTGAGTATTCTTGAGTAGAAGTAGAATTTAATCTAAATACCTCATCTTTACTTCCCAGTTTACATAAAAAATGCTCCTATTGGCAATCATCAGGATCTCCAGTTTCGTCATTTTTTTTCTATGGAGTTGCTTCCACCTTATTCCTCTTATTATTTATCTTATTCAAGTACTATTGATGGTTTGACAAATTTTGACAAATCTCTCAAAATACTTTTAAGGATGACAACATGAACTAGGTTTACATGACATGAACCAAGTTTTCGAAAGTAAAAAGGCAGGAAAAATCTCACTCGGTCAGATATAAAAAAGGAAAAGCTTGTTCCTAACAACAATTCAAATTAAAAAAAGAATATGATAAAAGCGGATGAGTCCAAAACAAATATAGAAAAAGGAAATAAATTCTATAAGGAAAAGGATTTGTATTCGAGGAAAAACTAATTCCTTTTCTCGTAGAAATTGGTCAAGGTCATATCAATCTTTATAATAGGAAAAGGCTGAAGAAAGAGAGGCGTTGATGATTCTGAGATTTGGACTCATTAAGGGTTTTGTTTTTAAAGAAGTAGTGTCCTCAAATGCTTATTTTGTGCCAATAACTGATGTAAAGACCTCGATTTCCAGGTATATAGATTGAGAACAAATAAAGGACACTAACAGGAAAAAAGGAACAAATAAACTGAAGAAATGAAAAAGGGCGAGCCTGACGACTACAAAGAGCACTCGGTGTGTCACCAAGTGGATAATCAGACCGCCTAAAGTTCCAGTGTGCCAAGCCCTGAGGAGAAAAAAAATAAGTCGGCGAGAGAAAGGAGCAATCGATGTATCGACGAATAGTTTCACGATACAGTATTAGGTCGCCCAAAGTAATAGAACTTGAGGATGCTGAATTAAAAAACAGAAGGGCGATAAAAGTTGCCAAAGGGCGGCTCGCCGAGTGGTTGTAATCCCGACTTACTTTGCCAGTGACTCTTTGCAGAACATTTTGGCGACTATTAACTACATTTTGAACATTTAGTTTAGTATCTGAATCCTATCTAAGCTAATATATTTTTGAGTTTTGAACTGGGAAACAAGTTTTCTCTCGTTTTTTCCTAAACTTTGAAGAATTGATGTTTTTCACTTTGAAAAATTGGAAGTGGGTCTTTCAGATTCTTTGAATTGGAGCATTATAAGCGACAAATGTACTCTTACCCAGTTGATGGATAATCAATTTGGTAATGATATTTACCTTTTTATGATGTCTAGATAAAACCCCAATTCTTGGGGTATGATTATGTGATTATGGACTGATTTAGTTTATGGGTATTGCTAATTGTTAGTTTAATTAGAAGTGAGTTTAATCATTAATTGCAGTTTAATTTGAGAATTGTAGTTGCAAATACAGTTCTATGTTTGTGTTCTAGGCTTGCTCAAGAGAGAGGTTTTACAACTAAGGTTTTTGCTTTACGGTCAATGGGTATTGTGTTGACATGGTTTCAGGTCAAGAGAGGGAATCCTAAATCCAATCGCACACATTCAGATCAAGAGAGTGAATACACTAAGTGAAGGCTAATCGTATTTTGAATGATTGTTGATGTTCAAGAGAAATCAACTTGATTCGGGGGTAAATTGTCCGAGAGAAAGTTTATCTCCTCTATAGCCTATCTTACTCACTCATATCTAGCTATTTACTAATAGTTGCAATTACTCATTTGCCTATATTAGCCTATAATTTCACTACATTCCAAGAACCCGTCTCATTATTTGTTAAGTTTTATTATTTACCACTATTTGTTGTGGGTAATCAAAACCAAAGCCCCTAATTTGACATTCCTGTCACCCCTTGATATGAATGATGTTTTTCATTCCATAATTTTTATTCCTATGATGACTAATTTGAAGATGTTCATACTTCCCAACTGAATCTTATACACGTACCGCTCCCTATGGGATTCGACCACAACTCATTTAGTTGGGTATATACTGATTAACTATTGTTGGCGCTTAGAATTGGATGAAGTGTATTTGAAATGTTATTAATAAAAATGGCGCTACTGCCGAGGAGTGGTATTGTTTGAAATTCTTTTGGTGACATTGAACTTTTTTATTTTAGTCATAGTTGAATCTACTTACTTTTTATTTTTGTTTGTGTGTTGTTACTTAAAAAAGAGGAAATGAGTGTCAACAGAAGCAATGATATACAAGTGGGCAATTAAGATGACATTGGCAATCTCAATGATGTCGATGAGTTGAATGTTAATGACCCTAAATAGACCAAAGAACAAATTGATAAAATTAAGAAAAGGAACAAAACATGGCAAAAATGATGACACAACTTGACATTTTAGCCAAGAATGTCATGGGAGCTGGTACGAGAAGTGTAAATGATGCGAGTGTTGGGTGTCTAGCGCTGTAAAACAAGGGCATGTTTGAAGCGCTGTAAAACGAGGAAGTAATCTTCTTAGCAAACCAAGGATGTGGTTGTCTTGTAAACTATCGAAGACCGAGTTGTAAGCAAGGTCGGAATAGGGATGAGGGTTGGAGAGATCGTGATAAAGGGTGGAGGGATCGTAACCCCACTTGGAAGGATAGAAATAGGGAGAAGGATATGTATGTTTTTCACCACGAGTGTTAAAAGCCCAATATTCTGAGGGTGGATGGACTAAAGATATGTTGTCTTGTATTCTTAATAAGATGAAGGGTCCGATAAAATTTTAAAGTAAATTAAGGAAGATATTTCGACCCTTAACCAGATGGTGACCTCTAATCCCGTCTCTATCAAGTAGTTCAAGACCAAAATAAGTCAGATTTCTTCTCATTTAAACCCGAGACAACAAGGGGGTCACCTATTGATACTATGGCGAACCCTAAGAATGAAATTTGAGTGGGGACTTGCGTCGTAGCACAACATTAACTAAAACGCTTCTTAGGAGGCAACCTAAGTTTTTATTGCTTTATTTTTGTTTTTGGAATGATGATTTGTAGATTGTGCAGGATGAAGTGTATAATGTGTTTGGAAAGTGCAAATTGGCGAGAAAAATGTGTAGACAATGACTCACCGAAGAGTTGGTGAGCCTGATATGGACCGCCATTGGACTAAGGAAAATATCAGGATGGAGTCTGTAAAACTCGACGGGCCCATGGACAATTCAAAGGATCACCAAATAGGTCGTTGAACCCGACTTTTTCCACCATTGGGGACCATAAGTCAATAGAGGTCCTATAAAACTCAGCGAGGTAAGTAACCACACGGAGTGTCAGCAAGTAGTTCAGCGAGGAAAAATAACATTATGAATGGGCGTGAAGTGGACAATTTTTAAAAGGCTAAAGGTTTAAAGTTTCAAACTCTTTCACATTCCCTCACTTTTAACTTCAATACAATCACACCTACACTTCAAAATTCCTATGTTTTTGCATTTTCTTGCTTTGTGTTGGTCATTCTTGTGTTTGGTGTTGGAAATCTTTGCCGCCTATCATTGCAAATTGTAATTCGGTATTAAAGGTTAGTTTTTCCGAACCCCGAATTCTTAAATATTGATTTAATTCATTTGCAATGGTGTATTTCTTATTGATGTGTGCTAGGAATCTCTGAAATCATGGATTTGTGGCTTTGTGCCAATTTAAAATTTTATATTATGCCTAAATTTTCTAAGTTATTGATTTTCAAACTATGCTTAAAAATTGATCATAAATCGTTGGGTTGCGCTTAAATGTTGTAGAGTCTTGTAGGTGAAGTCTGAGTAACCTTATTTTTGAGTCTAGTAGGGTGAAGTTTGAGTAACCCAAATTGTGCTAAATGACATACTTTGCCCAATGATGGAGTATTTGACATCATTCTTAAGGGCTAAAATCGTCAAATGACCAATTTTGTCCAAATTAGGGGAAGTCTAGGTACCCCGGTGGCATAGGTCTAATGGGTCTAGGTTTACTTGAGAAAGTATATGGTTTGATTTTATTATTAGGGCTTGCGGGGTAGTTTTGGAAGTAGGAGTTTAAAATAGGCACGTTGGGCAGTTAGGCAAGCTGGGTCGAGCTTGCCGAACCACTCGACGGTTTGCCAAGATCCCCCTTGATCGCCTTTAATTTTGTGGTTCTTTTGAGTTTAGTTTTTTAACTTTCACCGAGATGCCTGAGTTTGCCGAGTGCACTTGGTGACTCATTGAAAGTCTTCTTTTATCACCTTTTTTGCGCCCCTAACCTCTAAAACACTTTGGCGGGGATAATCTGTGCTTGCCGAATGATGTCCACAATTTTCCAAAAAGGCCATTCTCATTGCTGACATGCCATTTTTCAAGAAAATTTTGGAGATAATCCATATAGCGAGCCCAATCTGGCTCTCTTAAGTCACTCGGCGACTCGCCTATCAGTTCGGCAAGTCTTTCTGCAACTTATTTCTGTATATTTTTTTTAAGTATTATTAACATTCTATGATGTTTTTGCAAATACGGATCGAAACAACTTGGATATGCCGCCCCACAAAAGATCAAGGGGCATAGTTATTAATGAGGGGGAAACTACCCCTTTTAAAAAGGGAAAGAAGGCACCTCCTAAAGTACTCAAAGGAAAGGGCTAAGAGCCTGTATCTGAGGTACCAAAGCATAACTACCGCACCAGTTGAGAATAGAAGTGGGGTGCAGCAACCATAAAATCAATGATGTGATTGACTGAGCTACTTGATTTGAGCATTACTATGAGGTCCTAGATAAAGATAAGTCCTTGTATGATCTAAAGGGTTGTCTTGCCCTCCTGATTTTAGATACCACCCCGAGATGGATGGAGGCAGGAGCTCTAATAGAGAATAACGATTTGAATATAACTGCACAGTATTGGTTGGGATTCATCAACTGCTTCATCATGCCTTAACAAAATAAGTCCATCCTCTGCCACCCAATGACGGCCTACCCCAGATCCATCATATATAAAAAGACTCTCAACTTTGGACTTATTAAGGAGCAGAAGATTACAATGGGGGCCAAGCAGCGCCAGACGTCCTTTTCCTTTTCAATCCTGATCATAGAGTTAAGATGGCGTGCAGGAGTTCTCCTGACGAGAAGAGGGACATCTAGGTCACCCCACCATCCTTCATAGACATTCAACGTATAAAGGTCGAGTACACCCGGGAGGAGAAATATAGGAGGAGAGCAGCTCCAGTGGATGCATACCCAGAGGTTGATGTTGAAAAGATACCTGCAGAGGCATATTTTTCTACTCCAACCCCGGGACTGCAGGTACACCTGCTTCTACTTCATCCCAGGCTCCTGGTGCTTCTACGACTTCCCAACCCACCAGGATTACTCAGGCCATGATCCTGAAGATGGGGTACTTAGCCTATTCTGTTGATGTACGGGCTACCCGATTGGATGTTGAGCTACCATGAATGATTGAGAGGGATATCCTATATGTATTGACACCCTCTACGAAATCTATTGACACTCTCACGACGAGAGTAGAAACTTGTGAGAAATGATAGAGGGCTACTTCAGAGTTTACGACTTTGAAACCCGAGGTTGCTAGTTTGAGAAAGGATGTGGCCTACTTCATGTCCACATACTTCACTTCACTTTTGGAGGCAGTTGATGATATGGATGCCCCAAAAACTTATGATATTACTCTTTCCACCACAGGAGATGTGTCGATGGATGATGTGGCAACAACGGAGTTAGATGAAGAGACAATAGAAAAGCAGATATAGGTGCCAGATGAGACAATCTATGGAAACCTGCCAGAGGTATAGGAGATGATTATACAATCGGTGATTCATATATCGGTAACAGAGACATCCATTATAAACCTAGTGGAGCCAGTAGTACTGATGTTGCACCGAGCGCTAATGCCTCGACTGATGCAACAATTGTGTAGACAGAACCCTTCTTTATCTCCCTCTTTTTTTTATTGACTTTTTAATATTTTGCTACATTTGAGGTCAAGTGCATTTTTTGTAGTGGCGTGAGGTATTTTCATACCTGTGTCTTGTGACTACTTTTGTATATATTGGGTTTTTAATTCAAATTGTGTTTTGATATTGTTTTTTGGATGTCTGAGCTTATGACTCCTTATTATTGATGCAAGTGGTAATCTTTCTGAAAAAAATTTGCCACCTTTAATGTATGATTGTGGTTGTTCTTGAGAAAATTTAACTATGAGCCATGATCAATACCGATGACTTGAATAATGATTTTAATTGAACAAAAATGAATGCATGGCTACGATGATGTATATGAAGTTGCATAGACAATGTGTGAACTTTGTGTATCTTTTTGTAACTAGCAGATTATCGAATGAGCCTTCTTGTGATGAACATTGCACACTAGAGAAAATGTGGGTCTTATTTGATATTGGTGACAATGTGATGTACCGTTGTTTCACAGTAGTTTTAATGCGTTTTCCTTAAGTTTAGTGTGTGTCCAAAAGCCTTTTTGTATTTATTTTTATGTAAGTTTCTCCTTTTTTACAGGAAATCTGTCCATAGATGAACGCAAAAGTTTTTGATCGAGAAATTAATAAGAGACCACCTACGGAGCTTATGATGGTCCATCGAGTCTGTGACGGTCCGTAGGTGGCATCGTAGTGAGGAGAGAAGCTTCTTAAGGAAGATAGGGAAGTCTGACCTAGTGTGGGATTACGGAAGTCCATGATAGACCGTCACAACCACGATGGTCCATCCTGCTGGTTTGACGTAATGATCAGAGAGTAGTCCCAGTACCGAAATTCAAAGAAGTTAATGTATTATGGAATGGAGACACTCGACGGACCGTCGTTCTTTAGAGCTATGTTTAAGGGAGGAATACATGTAGTCTCAACTTGTACCTCCTCTGGTCCAACATCCTCCTCATTTTTGATTTCCACATTCTCTTGTACCTTTTCTTGTGGCGCAGTATAGGAGAATTTTCAGTTTGGGTTTCACTTCTGGATGGTTTTACCCTTCCTTGTTCGCTACTCATTATTTTCCTCTACCCCTACCTTGAATGCGATCTCTTGCGAGCTCCCTAGATGGCTCATTGGTGTGGACCACAGGCTTGAGCCATTGTATCACATGTTAACCATTTGCAAACAGAAGAGTGAGGAGATTAGATACCAATTAAAATCAAGTCATAGCACGAAAAAAGAAGAAGACAGTGAGATTTCCTACAATTTTATAGCCTTTCAAAGAAAAGTACATCCGTCTCTGTACCGTTATGCAAGCTACTATACTCATTTTGGTACAGTGAGATAACAAATTTAGGGCTTTGATACCAATTTTTTCATGACCAATACCACCAATTGAAACCCACAATAACCCACCGGTGGGAGAACCACTACTGCACCCTGGCTAAACAATATAAGAAACATAAGTATTTAACGATATGGAAGCATTTTTAAATGGGATAAAAATAGAGTTTTAATAAACTCTAAAGGTTATTAATAAACAATTATACAAACTACTGCGTAAGTCAACCCCTACCAATAAACAAGTCTAAGAAAGAGGGTCAAAACCCCAAAAATGAACATACGAATAAATCTAACTAAAATATTTGAGTTTTAAAAGAATGTACCTAACAATACAGGATTCATGGTAGCCTTGAAGTAGTGGTTTACCCTTGAATTCGTTCTCGACCAGTATTCTCCTAATTGAGGTATCTCTGTAGCTGCTTGAAGATGTATGTACTCAACAAAAACGAGCAAGTGCAATATCAGTACACAACCAAAGTTTACTAGTAGGATCACACAACTGTTCCAGTAAGCACAATATACACAAGCAATTCCAACACAGTAAACACGCAAAATGTGTTAGGTTATTGAGCCTGATTAATATTTGATGTACTATCATATGTTAATGTTCACCTGGTTTATTCTCCATTTATTCTCTGTAACCAAAAATACTCTGATTTATTAATATATATACCCCACCACCGTGGAATTTCACTCACGGGGTGTTACCACAGAATATTGATTTCTCTCTTTCACTTTCTAGATCTCTCATATCTTTCTCTCTAAAGTTCTTGTGTTTTTCATTCATCAAGTATGTGTGTGTGGATTCTATCCTAACAACTGGTATCAGAGCTAAGGAGATTCAACGCGATCACTGAAGATGGATAGTTCGAAGCTTGTAATTGAGAAGTTTGATGGATCCGATTTCAGTTTCTGGAAGATGCAGATCGAAGATTATCTGTACCAGAAAGATCTTCACAAACCATTGACCAGGGTGAAACCGGAATCCATGACGGAGGAGAAGTGGAAGGTCAAGGATTTCCAAGCTCTAGGGTTGATCCGGTTGACTTTGTCAAGAAACGCGGCGTTCAACATCGTGAAGGAGAAGACTACGTCTGATCTGTTGAAGACACTGTCAAACAAGTATGAAAAACCATCGGCGATGAACAAGGTATATTTGATGCGTAGATTATTCAATTTACAGATATCTGAGAATGAATCTGTTTCTGATCATATGAACGAGTTCAATATGATTGTGAGTCAACTCAATTATGTGGATATTAATTTCGAAGATGAAATTAAGGCATTGATTTTGATGTCATCTCTGCCGAGTCTTGGGATACTGTTGTTGTTGCGATAAGCAGTTCCCGTGGATATGAGAAACTGAAGTTTGATGAAATCCGTGATGTTGTTCTTAGCAAAAGTGTTCACAAACGAGAAGTGGGAGATTCATCGGGCAGTGCTCTCAGCGTTGACCGAAGGGGGAGAAGTAAGACGAAAGGACAAAATCAACATGGTCGATCAATATTAAAGAATCGTGGAAAATCTCCAAATAGAATAAACGTGACTTCTTCGAACTGTGGAGAAAAAGGGCACTTTCGGATGAGCTGTACAAAGCCAAAGAAGAAACAGAATCAGAAATCTGGAGATGACAATGATTCTGTAAATTCAGCAGAGGACATTGGGGATGCTCTAATCCTTAGTGTGAATAGCCCGGTTTAATCATGGACTTTGGATTCTGGTGCATATTTCCATTCGTCTCCAAGTAATGAGTTGTTCCAAAAGTTTAAATCTGGAATTTTTGGAAAGGTGTATCTTGCTGACAATAAATCCTTAGGGATTGAAGGAAAGGGGGGATGTTTCCATAAAGACCACCTCGGTAAAGCAGTGGACATTGGAGGATGTCAGATATATTCTTGGGCTCAAGAAAAATCTGATCTCTGTTGGTCAGTTGGATAACGGGATATGCAGTAGAGTTTGGGAAAGGTTCATGGAAGATTGTGAAAGGTGCTATGGTAGTAGCTCATGGCACCAATTCTGGAACCTTGTACACCACTGCAAGGTGTATTAACATGGCTGTTGTTGCTGAAGGTGCTTTCAGTTTATGTTTGTGTCACAATAGACTTGGACACATGAGTGCTAATGGAATAAAGATGCTAGTTGCAAAAGGAGCATACGAGGGTATGAAGTCTGTTGATATGGGTCTTTGCTAGAGCTATGTTATGGGCAAATAGAAAAGAGTAAGCTTCACAAGGACTCCTAGAGAGCCAAAGAAAGTGTTGTTGGAAATGGTCCATACAGATGTTTGGGGACTATCTCCAGTATCATAACTTGGAGGATCAAGATTCTATGTTACCTTAATTGATGATTTGAGCAGGAAGGTATGGTTTTACTTCTTGAAGCATAAGTCAGATGTGTTTGCAAATTTCAAGAAGTGGAAAGCTGAAGTTGAGAATCAGATTAGTTTGAAAGTCAAATGCCTAAGGTCTGACAATGGAGGAGAGTATGACAAATCAGAGTTCAAGGCATCTGTGAAGCTGAGGGAATCAGATTGATGAGAACAGTTCCTGGTAAGCCAAGGCAGAATGGAATTACTGAGAGGATGAACACAACATTGAATGAGCATGCAAGGAGTATGAGGATACACTGTGGGCTCCTCAAAACATTTTGGGCTTATGCTGTGAGCACAACTGCATACTTGATCAGCAGGGGACCATCAGTTCCTTTAGGGTTCAAGATTACAGAGGAGGTGTGTACAGGAAAAGAACTAAAGTACTCACACTTGAGAACTTTTGGTTGCACTGCTTATGTTTATGTTGATCCCGAAAAGAGAGACAAGCTTGATGCCAAGGATGTGAAGTGTTACTTCATAGGCTATGGTTCTGATTTGTTTTGTTACAGGTTTTGGGATGACAAGAACAGAAAGATCCTGAGACATTGTGATTTGACATTTAATGAGTCTATCCTGTACAATGACAAAGAGCAGAAGGTTCTAGAGATCACAAAGCAAGTGGGAGTTGAGTTTGAGTTTGAGAAGAGTAACCCCAGAAATGTCGAAGCAGATACTCAACCAACTCCTACTGATGAATCTGAAGTGGAGAAAAGTTACACTTGAGCAGGTGTTATGGAGATCATCCAGAACCATAAGGGTACCAGATAGGTATTCACCTTCATTACACTATCTATTGCTGACTGATGAGAAGGAACCAGAGGCTTTTGATGAGGCCCTACAGGTGGAGGATTTGATCAAGTGGGATCAAGCGATTGATGATAAGATGAGGTCACTTGAGAAGAACGACACATGGGTGTTTTGCAGGGAAGAGAGCCTTGCTGAACAAGTGGGTGTTCCGAATCAAGACTGAACCAGATGGTAAAAGAAGGTTCAAGGCTCGTTTAGTGGTTAAAGGATATTCACAAAGGAAAGGTATTGATTATGCTGAGATATTTTCTCCTGTTGTGAAATTAACCTCTATTCGAATTTTTTTGACTATTGTTGCATTGGAGAATTTGCATCTAGAGCAAATGGATGTAAAAAACCCATTTTTACATGGAGATCTAGACAAAGAGATCTATATGCAGTAACACGAAGGATTTTTGGTTCCAGGCAAGGAACACATGGTGTGGAAGCTCACCAGGAGCTTGTATGGACTAAAGCAAGCACCAAGGCAGTGGTACAAGAAGTTTGACTCCTTCATGACCAAGAGCGGATTCTGCAAAGCTGAAAAGGATCCGTGTTGTTACTTCAAGAAATACACTGATTCATATGTCTTTCTACTCTTGTATGTGGATGATATGTTGATTGCAGGATCTAGTATTAGATATATTAATAATCTGAAGACAAGGTTGTCTGCAACGTTTGAGATGAAAGATTTAGGTCCAGCGAAGTAGATTTTTGGGATGAGGATTTCTCGGGATAGATCTGCATGAACTTTAAATCTATCTCAGGAGTGGTACATTGAGAAGGTGTTGAGCAGATTCAGGGTTAATGATGCTATGCGCAGGACTACTCCATTGGCAAATCACTTTAAATTGTCAAAGGAGCAGTCACCAATTACAGTCGAGGAGCATGAGCATATGGCACTTGTTCCATATGCTTCAGCAGTTGGGAGTTTAATGTATGCTATGGTATGCGCTACACCTGATATAGCACATCCAGTGGGAGTTGTTAGCAGGTACATGGCGAACCCGGGAAAAGAGCATTGGGAAGCTGTGAAGTAGCTTCTGACATATATGAGAGGTAAATCCAGTACTTCACTTTGTTTTGGCAAAGGCAAGGGTACTCTACAGGGTTTTGTGGATGCTGATCTTGGTGGGGATGTGGACTCGAGCAAGAGTACATCCGGGTACATTTACACCATAGGTGGAACAGCAATGTGTTGGACGTCCAGGCTTCAAAAGTGTGTTTCTCTTTCATCTACTGAAGCTGAGTATGTGCCAATAGCTGAAGCTGGGAAAGAGATGATATGGCTGGAAGATTATCTGGAGGAATTGGGCAAGAAGCAGAGCGGATTCTTTACTCAGATAGCCAGAGTGTCACATAATTGGTGAAAATCCTGTCTATCATTCGAAGGCAAAGCACATCAGAAGGCATTACCATTTCACTCGTAGGGAAGTGGAGGATGGTGACATGTGCTTGGAGAAGATAGAGGGTGCACAGAACCCGGCATACATGTTGATTAAATGTGTTGATGTTGGGAAACTGGGTTATGCAAAACCTCGGTTTATCTTCTGTAGTTGTTGCTACAGATGTTGCAGTGCGGTAATGATGTTCATGATGAAGAGATTATTTTTTTTTTGAGAATGTATTTTTGGATGACTGAATCAGTCTCCAAGTGGGAGAATTGTTAGGTTGTGGAGCCTGATTAATATTTTATGTAGTGTCATATATTAATGTTCATGTGGTTTATTCTCCATTTATTCTCTGTAACCAAAAATACTCTGATTTTTTAATATATATACCCCACCGCCGTGGAAGTTTACTCACGGGGTGTTACAACGAAATATTGATTTCTCTCTTTCTCTCTCTAGACCTCTAATCTCTTTCTCTTGTGTTCTTCATTCATCAAGTATGTGAGTGGATTCGATCCTAACAAAATGCACAAGTGGTCCTCTCATGGAACCCACACCCGAACTGTTAGTGTGTCAGAATGTGGTACTCAATCCAATGTATGTGTCGGTACGTGACACTCGGTCTCATATATGTATTGAAATGGGATACCCGTTCCAATATATTTGTCGAAATGTTACAACAATCCAATCAACACAACCACAATCAGATCTACATCATAATGAATAGTATATATAGTCACATGGTCAAGTAATAGTTCATGGCATATAGTTGTTCGCATATAATCATTTCATTAAATTTTATACATATTTCACTATTCACATACAACACATTCATCAATGAAGAAATTATCCTGCATTTATCACACAAGGAAGAAATCGAACCATCATCTACTTTTAAATCAAACTGAATACTCCTAAGACATGTGGGACTTCTCTTTCTAGAGTCTTTTAGCTTGTTCATGATCTAAAACAAGAAGATCCAAGTATCACTAAAATAGGTCTAATTTTCCTGTACAATAATAAAATTGTTAATTCAAGACCCAACCATGATCCTAATGTTCAACTATGGCTTTTCCCACTATTAAGTTCAGGCCAAAATCCTCCCTCAACGATAATTATCCAAGATCCTAAGTTCTACGAATTGAAATACAGATTAGGCGGTAATTTCTTTACCTTTAGCACAAGAAGTCATGGGAAACTATTAAAGACTCATTCTTGACGCACTGCTGGCACGCCATGCCAGACCTTCTAGTGCATCTAGGGTGCGTCGCACCAGACTTTTCCTTGATCAATTTGATGAATTTTATTCTCATTTCCCGACCCTAATTTAATTAAAATGATTGTTTTCCTCAAATTTTCCTTAGATTCATTTACCCAGTACAAGTAAACGAGAATCTGCTCACTATGATTAAGAAAAATTCTCAAAGATCAAAATCCTTACATCAAGAATTCATCAAACTCCATAAGCAAAGTATGAAGAACAAAACCTCAAGACCAACTATCAAGAATTCAAATCATTAACCATCCCGAAAGAAATTATGAATGGAATTTACATGGTTGGCGTGTAGGTGAACGGATCCAACACTAAGAAAACTTACTTTAATTTGGGAAAATTCATTGACAAATCTTAGAATTCTTTACTAATGCCTTGAACCTTTCCTCTTGAACTTCTATCAAAACCCTAAGCATAATTTGAGTTGTAAAAACTAACCCAAATTAGCTTATAACCTAAAATATTACTTAAAACATTTAAAGTTGATAAGGTAAGGAAGAGACCAAATACCGCTCATTAATTATGGTAAATTTCCTTAACTAGACACACAGAATTCAAATGGGCATGTCTTTCCTATCTAAACTAAAATTTAGCAAAATCAGCGGCGTTGATATGAGGATTACAAGATATTTCATTTGATATGTTATTGCCACCTAACACATCATGTATTGAAAGTCACAGTCGTTTGAAGTTGACATAAAAATCATAACTTAGGCTTAACATGAATCATTCTCAAATTAGCCCTTTTTAAATTAGTTCTTTCTTAATATAGCACTTTTAATATCGAGGTTTTATAATATTTTTCCCTTGGGAACATTCATCCTCAAATGATATCACACTAACTAGGATAAGGGTGGCAACATCTAACACCCATCTTAAACACTCAACATGGAATTTAACACAACATTTCAACTGAAGAAGTACCAGGAAAATAATTTGTACCTTTGTTTTAGGCTTGTATGAAAGCAAAGAGATATGTGTGTCTATTTTTTTGTCCTCCTCAGCCTCCCAAGTAGCTTCCTCAACAAACTGGTTCCTCCATAAGACCTGAACTGATGCTACCTCTTTGGTTCGCACAAACCTGACCATCAAGTATCTCAACCGGAATCTCCTAAATAGATTGGTTGTCCTTAAAACCAATATATCTGGCATGTATAATAAGTGAAGGATCACACATGCAGTTCTTCAACATTGAAATATGGAATACCTGATGAAGTGCTGCTAAATCTGGAGATAGCTTCGACTCGTAGGCTACATTGTCAATTTTCTTGGATATCGTTTAAGGACCACTATATGAAAAACCTCATAACACTCTTCATGTGTGAAACCTTCAAATAAACCCAATCGTCCACCTCAAATAATAAGTTTGTTGTCCTTTCATCGTTACAGGAATTCAAACGACTTTGCGTTATTTTCAACCTTTCTTGAATGACCTTCACTTTCTCCATAGCTTGATGAAATCAATTCTGTCCTACCAACCTATCTTCACAAATCTCAAACCATGCAATAGGAGATCTACATTAACTCCCATAAAGATCCTCATAATGAGCCATTTGGATGCTAGTGATAAATGTTATTGTAACAAAACTCACTCATACGTAAGTGAACCTAATTACCGTTTAAATCAATCACACAGGCCCTGAGCAAATCCTCTAAAGTTTGAATCGTACGCTCTGCTTGACCATCAATCTTAGGATGAAGAGATGTACTCTATTTTACATTCGAACCCAAACATTTCTAGAAAGACTTCAAAAATTGTGCGTTGAAATGATGGACACAGGAAGTTCATGAGATCTGACTACCTCTTGAATATAAAACATCGCATAATCGTCTGCAGGAAATGTAGTCTTTGCCAGTTAGAAATGGGATTATTTAGTCATGCAATCTATGATCACCTAAATTAAATCATGTTCCATGTGATACCATGGTAAACAATTAATGAAATCTATATTGATTATTTCCTACTGCCATTTCTAAATATCTATGTTTTGAGCCATACCATCAAGCCTCTGGTGCTCTATGTTTACTTGTTGCCAATTCGAGCACTTAACAACGAACTCTGCAATACACTTAATCATACTACTCTAGTAATAGACTTCTCTCAAGTCAGGATACATCTTCGTGGAACAAAGATTGTTAGAGTATCTGGATCTATGAGATTCCTCCATGATCCTCTCGTGGAGTTTGTACACCCTTGATACACACAATCTACTTTGATACCTTAACACACCATCTCCCCCTTTTTTAAAAGTCATTACTTTCTTTTCATGAACATTTGCCTTAAATTCAAGCAAAAAAGGGTCATAGTCTTGTTTCTCTTTCACTTCGGGCACTAGCAATGATTCAGCCCCATTCATCACCATTACTCCTCCTTAATTGGAATCTATAAACGTACTCCCAATCGTGAAAGTCTATGATTATCTTTGGCTAAATCTTCATTGCCTTCTTTAACATGGGAAGTAATACCCATTCACAACCTACTCAAGGCATCAACAACAACATTAGCCTCACATGGGTGATAGAAAATAGTCACAACATAATCCTTAAGTCACTCCAACCACCTCCTCTGTATGAGATTAAACTAATTTTGATTGAACACAAATTGAAGACTCTTGTGATCAGTGAACACATCAACATGAACACCATAGAGAGAGTGACACCATCTTTTAAATGGAAACACTACAACAACCAACTCCAGATCATGACTTGGGTAATTGCTCTCGCAAATCTTAAGTTGTCGTGAGAACTAAGCTATAACTTTGCCATTTTGCATGATAAAAAACCCAGTCCAACTCTGGACGCATCACAATACACAACCAAACTTTGTGTACCTTCTTGTATGGTCAATACTGGGGTAGTAGTCAACCTATTTTCAATTCTTGAAATTTTTTCTCACAAGCTTTAGAGCATTGAAACTTTGTTTTCTTCTGAGTTAACCTTTTCAACGGGGATGAAATAGATTAAAAGCCCTCGATAAATCTTCTATATTAATTAGCCAATATAAGAAACTTCTAATATCATTTGGAGATGTGGGTCTAGGCCAATTCTGCATTGCCTCAATCTTCTAAGTGTCAACTCGAATCCCATCACTAGAAAAAATGTCACCTAATAACGCCACTGACTAAAGCGAAAACTTACAATAGGAAAATTTAGCATATTATATATATATATATATATAACAGTTTGAAGAACTATACTGTACAATGACTGGCATGATCCTCCTCATTCCTCGAATAAATCAGAATGTAATTAATGGAAACAATTACAAACATATCAAGATAAGGATTAAACACTTTGTTCATAAGGTCCATGAATTTTTTAGGAGAATTAGTCAAACCAAATGACATGAATAGAAACTCAAAATGACTATCGTGTGTCTTGAAAGCTGTTTTTGGAATATTACTTTCTCTTACTCTCAACTGATGATAACTCTATCTTAGAGAATCAAGTGCCACCCTGAAGCTGATCAAATAGATCATCGAATCTTGGAAGTGGATACTTATGCTTTGTAGTAGACTTGTTCAATTGGCGGTAGTCAATACACATGCTAAGAGAATCATCTTTCTTTCTCACAGGTAAGACGGAGCACCCAAAAGTGAGACACGTGGTCGAATGAATTCTTCATCAAGAAGGTCTTTCAAATACTCTTTTAACTTTTTCAACTCAGTTAGATCCATCCTATATGAGAGAATAGAGATAGCTCGAGTATAAGGAATAATATCGATGATGAAGTCTATTTCTCTCTCAAGAGGGACTACGGGAACATGATTTGGAAAGACCTCTGGAAACTCACTCACAAAAAAACTGATTGAATAGGTGGTGTATCAACACTAGAGTAATCAACTTTGACTAATTGATAGATACAACCCTTGGAAACTAAATTTATGGCCTTAAGATAAGAAATAAAAGAACCCTTAGGCATTGTTGAACAAATGCTCCACTCAATAACTAGCTCGTTAGGAAACTAGAACTTAACTAGTCGAAACTACAATCAATTGAGGCATAACAATCATGAAGTCAATCTATACCAAGAATAACATCAAAGTCCACCATATCTAACTCAAATAACTCAGCCATGGTGTCTTTGTGATTTTTTGATTGAAAGAAAAGGTACAATCACTATAAACTCTTCCATCTATATTAGACTCATCAACAGATGTGGAAACACTAAGGGGATCAAGAAGTTGTTCAAAAATAATATCAAATCTCGTAGCGATATATGGAGTCACAAAAGATCTTCACCTGGATTGTCACACCCGGAGAGCACACCCCAGATGCGATCGGCGTCGTCGTCCTCTCAGAGGACTCAAACAAGCCTCTTAGCGTTCATCATAACATGTCATCAATTAAAATTTGTGGAAAAATTAAAAACATTTAATACTATGTGAAGTATACTTAGACTTCATACTTAAGATTGATAATAGCATACGATATTCTAGGAACTTATCTCACATGTATAAACCATCTAAAATATATCAATCTGAACTTAGCCATTAAATAGTCAATATGTCATATAGGCCTTAATACAAAAGAAACCAAAGAATATAATGTAAATACGAGTATTCTAAAAATCTACCAAAGTCTTTGTAAGCTAGAATATGAAAATATACCATCCCCAAACATGAGGACCTACCAACACTTGGAGAAAGAGTTCCAAGCTTCTTCAATCGACATTCTTAATCTTCAACTGCCGAACCCTACATTTTTAGTAATATAAAGTAATTTAGTATGCCACATGTACTAAATATGGGTATATGCACATAACATTTAAGTACATGTACGAAAAAGGATAATTCATCTAAGTCACATGAAAGTCTTCAATTCACATACCATAGAACATATACAAGTCAAGGATTCCATCAACATAAAGCATGTAATTAAAGAGATATTATCAGAGTCATGTTAACATTTCATATTCAATAGAACATATAAACATAACCTAAAAAACACATACCAATGATCCCATCCCCAACCTAGAAGTGCAATGGTCATATGAAGCCCCACAACTCCACATAACCAAGTAGATAAGATAAGAGACCATAAGTAAAGTTTTGCTTCATATAACTTGTAACATAGTAGTTCATCTCATAGCAATATAACATGTTCATCAACATTGCCAACATCATATAAGGGTAACATCATATATCATAAGTATCATACTTTTCATGTTATCATATTAAATAAGAACAATCCCATAGGACTTCTATTCGAGTCAACTTGTGAAATGTGTAGGTAGAATCCCATACCCCTACCTACACTATGTAGACTCTTCAAGTTACCGTAGTCAACGTCCATTTACTTGTCTTTCATTTTATATGAGGGAATATACGCCTTAACCAACATGGACCATGTTAGATAAACATGGAATCCTTGTATTAATATCATCACGAGCTCTTTAGGATTAGATGAGAATTCCTTTCACCATAACCCTTCGTATGTGAGATTAACATAACATAATAACGTTGTGTAAAACATACAAGCGGAAATCATAAACTTACTTTTTTTCGTAATCTTATCATGATCTCACATTTAGCATATTCATAGCCCGACATATATTAATAGCAACATCATGCGTACTTCATTAACATATTATTGTCATTCATAGGCTAACATAAACATCATAGCGTAATCACAACTTCAGAAGACTTACCTCTTGCTTCCAAGTACTTTATTCAAGAGCTTACGTTCAACTTACAACATTCATAACCATGACATAGTGAAATACTCAATAGCATAACCAAGAATAACTCTTAAAATCATATACAAAATAAATTCATAATGTAGGATAAGGAAAAGGGTCATTAAAGAGTTCATTCAAGTCTTAATTCCAATCCCAACAGTTTACATATTGTCAAGTATTAGGTAAAACCCATTTGAAACCACCAATTAGATAAGAACATGCTTCACATGAAATTCAAACATAACTTACCATATACTTATCAATTCATGCGAAATCGACCGTAGGAAACAATTTTTTTCATAGAAAATCATAAATCTAGAGTTAGGAGGGAAAATGCATAAGTACCCCCTCAACCTATGCCTGAAATTTCAGAGATACACTTATACTATAATAAGGTTATATTACCCCCTGAACTTATTTTATAAGTAATTATACCCCTTTTCAGCCTACGTGACACTAATATGAAAAAAGTCAACCAGCATTGGACCCACAAGATAGTGCCACGTAGGCCAAAAAGGGGTAGAAAATTATTAATAAAATAAGTTCAGGGGGTAATAGGACCTTAGTATAGTATAAGTGTGTCTCTGAGATTTTGGGCATAGGTTGAGGGGGTACTTGTGCATTATCCCGAGTTAGGAAGAAAATCCATTTTGTAGAATAAAGTTGAATTTCTTGAAAACTTAAATTTGAAATTATCTCTTGGGAAAATGAACCCCAAGTGTAAAAAACCCATACCTTAGTGACAAATATTCCACAAAAATTGAATGGAAATCTTGAAGTCTTCGTTTTTTTCCTTAAGCTTTTCTTGTTCTTCAATGGTGTTTAAAAAAGAGCATTTCTTGAGGGATGAGAGAATTTTCGTTTGAATCTGATTTCGACGTGTAAAAAGTGGTATAAAACTGAACTATAATACATATATAGTTGTCCTATGAATTACCCAAAATACCCTCTACTTAAATGGGTCCTTTTATGAAGTTAAATTCCCAAAAATATGACTTTAATGATTCTGGGAAGTGCCTGCACGTCGCGGAGCCAAATCCTGTCATTTTTCTGAATTTTGAGTTGAGCCAGTGAGGTGTGTGTCAGCCTCGCGTACGTGAGGCTTCCCCTCACATCTTTAGGCAGTACACCTCGTGAGGAACTCGCTTCGCGTACTTGTGCCTGTTCGCAGACTGCCAGGCAGCCTGCTCACCCATGTTTGGGTCCTCCCCAAGGACCCTTTGGGTGGTCCTTGGGGTGTCGTTACTGGACGTTTGGAACTTTGTACTACATACTACCTATCCAAGTTCTCTTTACAAGTTTTGGACTTTCATTTGAAACTTAAAAAACTTCACCAAACATAGGAACGTCGACTAGTTCAAATTAGCTAGTTTCCGGACGTCAAGGTCTTTCTATGTCATTTTTGATATAACCTTTTCCAAATGAACTTATTACATTAATATAGGTCTGGTAACATCATTTTTAAAATTATTTAATATATTAAGCTCAAGTCTAAGTCATCCCCAAATGGCACTAAAATCTTTTGGAGGGTAGGAAAAGACTCAATACTAGAAGCCCAACCAACAACATCATAAAATCATAATGAGTCACAACTCATAGGATTACTTCACAAATCCTTTCAACAAATTCCATAACATTACACATAGCACTCAATTCATGATGTACATATAAGAGATCTTAACATTTCATAACACATAATGAGGAATTTCCTTGTCAACATCAATATGAGCTCAAAATACATCAAGAGTTACCATTTTATAGTTCTTCTCAAGACGACAAGACAAAAAAAAAATCTCAAGAAGACAACATGCATACATATATCATATAAGTGCAAGAATAGAGTTTGAAAGCATTTATCTTAACTCAAATTGGTATAACTTTTACCAAACATTCACCTATTTAGGAAAACAAGTCAATTTCATGATTATTCATTAATTTCTTTACGAAGAGGAATGTCATAACTCAAGGAGTAAAAAGATGAGAGTACAGGGACTTCATGTCGGCTTCAGCCTCCTATGTTGCAGCCTCGACAAGGTGGTTCCTCCATAGAACCTTACAGCAACAACCTCCTTGTTCCTCAAATTCTTGACTTGGAAATCTAGGATCTCCACCAGAACCTCTTCGTAGAGAGGTTTTCATCCACCCCTAAACCTTCAATAGAAAGAATAGACACCGAGTCGCCTATGCATTTCTTGAGCATAGAAACATGAAACACCGGATGAACCAAAGCTAGTTCACTAGGTAGTTTCAACTCATAGTCAACCTTCCCAATTTCTTGTAAAACTTCATAAGGACCAACATACTGGGGACTTAACTTCCCCTTCTACCGAATTTCATCACCACTTTTATAGGTGAAATCTTCAAACAAACATGATCACCTATTTCAAATAGAAGGTATCTCGTTCTATTGTTGGCATAAGACTTTTGTCGATACACTGTCTTCAAGCTATCTTTTATAATTTGAACTTTTTCTATAGCCTCATAGATAATCTCTAGACCAAGAATGAGGACTCACCAATCTCAAACCATTCAACTGGAGTGTGCACCTTCTACCATAAAGATATTCAAAAGGTGTCATGGAGATGTTCAAATGATAGCTATTGTTGTAAGAGAACTTAATCAAAGGTAGATGATCAGCCCAAATTCTTTTGAATTCAATAACACAGGATCTTAACATGTCTTCAAGGTTATAAATGGAACGTTCCGCTTGACCATCCGTCTAATGATGAAATACGGTGCTAAGTTTCACTTGAGTACCTAAACCCTTTTGAAAAGCCTTCTAAAAATGATAAGTGAACTGGGCGCCTCTATCCGAAATGATGGACAAAGAAATCCCATGAAGACTCACTATCTCATTAATGTAGATTCTTGCATAATCTTTGGCAGTATATGTAGACTAAACAGGAACAAAATGCGCAGATTTGGTCAAGCTATCCACAATAACCCATATAGAATTATTTTGCCTCCGAGTTTGATGCAACCCGACAACAAAATCTATATTGATGTATTCCCACTTCCAAGTAGGAACATCCATGATTTGGGTTAAACCACCTAGTTTGAGATGTTCAGCAACACTTAGCAACAAACTCTGCTATATCTCTTTTTAAACCATCCCACCAATAGAACACATCAACATGCACACTATACAAATAATGTCTCCATAATTTCAAGGGAACAACTACAGCAGCTAACTCAAGGTCATGAGTTGGATAATTCTTCTCATGAACTTTGAGTTGCCTAGAAGCATAATCTATCTATAACCTTACCATGCTGCATGAGGACACATCACAAGCCCACTCGGGAAGCATCATAATACACTACAAAGCCTTTATTGCCCTCCGGTAAGGTCAACACCGGAGCGGAGGTAAGATTAACTTTCAATTCTTGAAAATCTTTTTCACAAGCTTTTGACCACTCAAACTTCACCTTTTTTTGGGTCAAATCTGTCAATGGAGAAGCAATGGACGAAAATCCATAAACAAACCTTCTATTGAACCTGGCTAGACCAAATAAATTCTTATATCTGTGGGAGTCAAAGTTCTAGGACAATTTCTGACCGCATCCGTCTTCTTCGGATCAACCTCTACACTATCACCAAAGATAATATGGCCAAGAAAAGCAACTGACCTAAACAAAAATTCACACTTACTAAATTTGGCAGAGAGTTGGTGTTCTTTGAGGGTTTGCAAGTATAACCTCACGTGATTCTCATGCTCATTTTCATTCATGAAGTATATAAAAATATCATCAATGAACACAATCACAAATGAGTCTAGGTAATCTCGGAAAACTCTATTCATTAGGTTTATAAATGCCACCGGGCATTTGTCAATCCAAAAGACATAATTAGAAACTCATAGTGACCATATGTAGTTTGGAAATCTGTTTTGGGAATAATTTCACCTCTCACCCTAAGTTGGTGATATCCCGACCTTAAGTCAATCTTGGAAAAGAATCTAGCACCTTGGAGTTGATCAAATAGATAATCAATACGTGGGAAAGAATACTTGTTCTTTATGGTGACCTTATTAAGTTGGCGATAATTAATGCACATTCTAAGAGACCCATCCTTCTTCTTAACAAACAAGACTGGAGCACCCCATGGAGAAATACTAGGTTGAATAAAACCCTAGTCTAGTAAAACTTTGAGTTGGAGCTTTAAGTCTTTCAATTAAGTCGGAGCCATCCTATCTGGTGGAATTGAAATGGAATTCGTATCCGGTAATAAATTAATGCCAAAGTCAATTTCTCATTTGGGAGGAACTCCTGGAAGGTCATTAGCGAATATTTCCGTTAATTCTCTCACTACAGGGACTGACTTAATAGAAGGAGTTTCACATTCTAGATCTTTAACCCTCACCACATTATATCGACAACCCTTGGATATTATGTTACAAGCTTTCAAACAAGAAATGATTTGACCCCTTGGCATATAATTTCCCCCCTTCCACTCTAAAATAGGTTCATTAGGGAATTGAAACTTCACTACCCTTGTTCTACAATCTATGGAAGCAAAGCATACATGAAGCCAATACATACCCAAGATGATATCAAAATCAAACATGTCAATTTCTACAAAATCTACAAGAGTAACTTTATTGGGTAGCATTATAGGACATTTCCTATAGACTCTTTTTGCAACAACAGAGTCACCCACTTGGGTACATACAAAAAGAGTTCAATCAAAATATCGGGAAATACATCAAACTTCCTAGCTACCAAAGGTGTAAAAAAATAAAGAGTATCAACTGGATCAAGCAATGCAAAAACATTAACAGAGAAAACTTGTAACATACCCGTCATAACGTCGGGAGAGTTATCTTGTTCACCACTAGCCCTGAGTGCATAGGAATGGTTCCTTTTTGGAGCTTCATAAATAGGACCACTTGGTTGAGCTTGGATAATCCCCTTGCCTTGGATTCTCACATTAAGACAGTCTTTCACCATATGGCCACCATTGTCACAACCATAGCAACTATTAGTTCCAACAAGACATTCAATCGCATATTTCTTACCACACTTACCACAAGTTGGTCTCTCTTTTAGTGGATCAACATTTCTCCCCTTTTGAGGTTAGGATTGGAACCTCTATCATTACGATTTTTGGAGAAATTAGAAGGAACCTGATTTGAAAACCTCTTCTTGGACTTAGGCTTGTCTTGAACATCAAGCCTATTATTAGAGGAACTACTTTCAAAAGACCTTGCCTTCTTAGATTTCCTATTCTTCTTCGTTAGACGACTATCCTCAACCTGTTGAGCATGAACCATCAACCTAGAAAGATCCATGATGTCATGAAGCATTGTTGCACGCCATTCTTCTTCAAGCTCTTTGGACACGTCCGTTACAGGATGGCTCATCATATCCCTATCATTAGAAACCAAATAAAAAACATATTTGGAAAGCTTAATGAATTTCAAGGAATATTCCTTAACACTCATACCTCCTTGAGAAAGGTTGATGAACTCCTCTACCTTAGCTTCTCTTTGCTTCCTTACAAAGAATCTGTCAAGAAAGGTCCTTTTGAAGGTCTACCAAGTCAGGGACCACCTCCTAAAGACCTACTTTCCTTCCACTGATTGTACCATGTCTGAGCCACATCATTGAGTTGATTACGCAGGTAGCTCAGCCTTCACAGTAGTACTCACCCCGAAGGCAATCAGAATCTTGTAAACCTCATAAAGGAAGTCTTAGGGATATTAATCGACCTTAGATCCAAAAAACATATGAGGATTCATCCTCGTAAAATCCCTCAAGTGGCTAGCTATAGTGCTAGCATATTGGTTCTCTCGAGGAACAACCTCCCTGTTAGCTTGTACAGTAATAGCCTGAGCTTGGGTGTTAATGGCTTGGTCCATTTGAAGCAGGTCTCCCTCACCTCGTCATTACTCATTGCCAGAGGATTGACCGACACATGTTTGTATGCAGCAGCTCTAACTTGAGGAGCATTTCGATTACCTTGGGGAGTAGCTCCCGCATTCACAATCTCTTCTCCTACTCTCCTTGTGGCTGTCCTTCTTGTGTTCATCGTCTAAAATCACAAAAAAGGAATTAGATTCTAAAAGACACATAGTGTCAAAACTCTAAGGACCCGCTTGGTAGGCGGTAATAGGTAGAATACTCGATGGATTAAAATTTAATTCAACTAATACATTATTTGGTTACTTCATTTAATTTAATCCATGGATTGTTTATCCATCATATGAGTATTATCTTATCACTTAGAAATGGAGGGATAACTAATCCAAGGTGTGTTAAACCTTGGATAAGATCCCTAAATGACTAAACTAACCCTTTATTATTTTTTAAATTTCTTTTGTAATTTAATTTCCTTTTTATTTATATTATAGTGGTTATAAATGTTCATTTTTAAGTCTCCAAATTCGTTTGGTGTAATTTAATGATTTTACTAATATTTTTTCTCCATTTTTTTTTATATTCAAGATAATTTGTCAATTACACACTTGAACTATTGTTTGAAAAATAACAATAAAAATAAGCTTTAGGTATTAACAATTTAAGTAGTCTTAAATCTATGTTAGGTTTAAGATATATACTTAACCCACAAAAATTAAAAATACATTATGCCATCACTGATCTTACTAGTGGTACATCATACCATAAAATTAATAACAATTTTATGTATATATATATATATATATATATATATATATATATATATATATATATATATATATATATATATATATATATATATATGTATATATATATATATATATATATATATATATATATATATATATATATGTATATATGTGTATACATATGTATATATGTATATATATGTATACATATGTATATATGTATATATGTATATATATGTATATATGTATATATGTATATATATGTATATATGTATATATGTATATATATATATATATGTATATATATATATATATATATATATATATATATATATATATATATATATATATATATATATATATATATATATATATATATATATATATATATATATATATATATATATATATATATATATATATATATATATATGTATTTGATTTAACTTATCAAATGGAATAAATAATTCTTTGTAAAAATTATCCGGTCCGCAAGTTATCTACCTTGATCCAATTAAATGAAATAAACACTCATAATAACACAAGGGTATAGTAGGAATTTTTTTGTAGAATTATAAATTAACACAACATTAAGTGGAAAGTAGTGAACCAAACACTTGACAAAAAATAATATCTGCACTATAAATCCATGCATTACTAATCCCTGTACTATCAATGTTTGTACCAAAAGACCCCCAAAGGCACGACATAAGATTATCAAGAAAAGAGAAGTTTCCTAGTCATTACATAGACTCTCATCCATAATTGTGGCGTACTTCACAACCATGAATAAGATACTATATGACGTTGTTTAGTGAGACATTGATCCTAAGGATATTCAACGTCATGCTCTGATACCAAGCTTGTCACACTCGAAGAGTACACCCCAGATACGATCAGCGTCGCCGTCCTCTCAGAGGACTTAAACAATCCTCTTAGTGTTCGTCATAACATGTTATTATTTAAAATTTGTTGAATAATTTAAAAACTTTTAATACTATGTGAAGAATACTTAGACTTCATACTTAAGATTCATAATAGCATACAATATTATAAGAACTTGTCTCACATGTGTAAAACCATCTAAAGAATATGAATCTGATCTTAGCTGATTAATATTCAATATGCCATAGAGGCCTTAATACAAAAGAACCCAAAGAACATAATGGAAATTCGAGTATTCTTAAAATATACTAAAGTCTTCATAAGCTAGAATATGAAAATATAGCATCCCCGAACATGAGGACCTACCAACACTTGGAGAAAGAGTTCCAAGCTTCTTCAATCGACCTTCTTAATCTTTAACAGCCAGACCCTACATTTTTAGTAATATAAAGTAATGAGGTTAGTACGCGACATGTACTAAGTATGAATGTATGCACATAACATTTAAGGACATGCATGTATCATTTCTTTGGAAAGCATGCTAAGTCATACAATGCACATACCATAGAACATATAAAAGTCAAGGATTCCATCAACATAAAGCATGATCGTAATTAAAGAAATATTATCATAAAGTCATGTTAGTGTTTCATATTCAATAGAACATATAAACATAACATAAAAACACTTACTAATGATCCCATCCCCAACCTACAAGTGTAATGGTCATGTGAAGCCCCATAACCCCACATAACCAAGAAGATAAGATAGGAGACCATAAGCAAAGTTTTGCTTAATATAACTTGTACGTAGTAGTCATCATCTCATATAACGATATAACATGTTCATCAACATTGCCAACATCATATAAGGGTAACATCATATATTATAAGTATCACACTTTTCATGTTATCATATTAAATAAGAACAATCTCATAGGACTTCTGTTAGAGTCAGCTTGTGCAATGTATAGGTAGAATCCCATACCCGTACCTACACTAAGTACACTCTTCAAGTCACCGTAGTCAACGTCCATTTACTTGTCTTTCATTTTACATGAGGGATATACGCCTTAACCGACATGGACCATGTTAGCTAAACATGGAATCCTTGTATAAACATGATCATGAGCTCTTTAGTATTATATGAGAATTCCTTTCACCATAACCCTTTGTATGTGAGATTAACATAACATAATCACCTTGTGTAAAACATACAAGTGGAACTCATAAACTTACATTTTTCGTATTCTTATAATGATGTCACATTTAGCATGTTCATAGCCGGACATATATTAATAGCAACATCATGCGTACTTCATTAACACATTATCGTCATTTATAGTTTAACATAAACATCATAGAGTAATCACAACATTAGAAGACTTACCTCTTGCTTCCAACTATCTTATTCAAGAGCTTACGTTCAACTTACAACATTCATAACCATGACATAGTGAAATACTCAAAAGCATAACCAAGAATAACTCATCAAATCATATACAAGATAAATTCACAATGTAGGATAAGGAAAATAGTCATTAAAGAGTTCATTCAACTCTTAATTCCAATCTCAATGTTTACATGTTGTCAAGTAGTAGGTACAACCCATTAGAAACCACCAATTAGATAAAAATGGGCTTCACACAAAATTCAAACATAACAAACCAGATACTCATCAATTTGTGTGAAATCGGCCATAGAAAACAATTATTTTTCATCCAAAAATCATAAATCTAGAGTTAAGAAGAAAATCCATTTTGTAGAGTAAAAACCCTATAATTGAATTTCTTGAAAACTTATCTTTGAAACGACCTCTTGGGGAAAGGAATCCCAAGAGTTAAAAACCCATACCTTATTGACGAAATTCCACGAAAATTGAATGGTAATCTTGATCTCTTCGTTTTCTTTCTAAAG
Source organism: Solanum chilense (assembly GCA_032847665.1). NCBI lineage: Eukaryota > Viridiplantae > Streptophyta > Magnoliopsida > Solanales > Solanaceae > Solanum > Solanum chilense. The sequence goes on along the minus strand of CM064970.1, from coordinate 10,812,172 downwards.
CTTTTCTTGTTCATCAATAGAGTTTGAAAAAGAGAGCGTTTCTTGAGAGATGAAAGAATTTTCGTTTGGATCTTATTTGGACGTGTAAAAAGTTGTCTAAAGCTGACCTATAATCCATATATAGTCGTCCTATGGATTACCCAAAATACCCTCCACTTAAATGGATCTCTATATGAAGTTAAATTACCAAAAATACGACTTTAATAATTAAGGAAAGTAGTTATGCGTCGTCAGGACAATCCCATAATTTTTTGAATTTTGGGTTGAGAGAGTAAGGTGTGTGTCAGCCTCGCATCGCGAGGCTTCCCTTCACATCTTGAGGCAGTATACCTCGTGAGGAACGCGCTCCCACACTTGTTCCTCCAATTCTGCATGTTCGTAGACTCCCAAAGAACCTGCTCACCCATGTTTGGGTCCTCATTAAGGACCCTTCGGTGGTCCTTGGGGTGTATTTACCGGACGTTTGGACCCTTTGTACTACATAATACCTATCCAAGGTCTCTTTACAAGTTTTGGACTTCATTTGACACTTTGAAAACTTCACCTAACATAGGGACGTCGACTAGTTCAAATTAGGTAGTATCCGGATGTCAAGGTCATTCTTTGTCTTTTTGGATCTAACCTTTTCCAAATGAACTCATTACATTAATACAGGTCTTGAAGTATCATTTTTAACATTATTTAATTGATTAAGCTCTACTCAAAGTAATGACATTTCCAGAGTGTTACTTGGATTTAGCAATGCATATACATCAAGAGTAAATACTTTGATCATGCCACTGATAACATAAGGTGAATCCTCTTTCTCTTGGCGACTGGTAGTAGCATTCAAATTGTTTTCTCCTCTTCGTGTTCCTAAAGTAGCTCATCTAGGTGCAACTTTGTTTAGAAGAACCATTGAAGAAGATTGGGCATCGTGGCCCCCTTTACAACCTCATGAACAAAATTACCTATTGAATTTAAATGATTGGCGTGTGGGTGAACAGACCCAACACTATGAAAGCTTAAATACCTTAATTTGGAAATATTCCTAGATAAATCTCAAGAATCTTGAAGAACCCCTTCAACCTCTCCTCTTGAACTCCACTCAAAACCCTAAGCATAATTTAGAGTTATAAAAACTGACAGAAATCATTTTAGAACCCTAAAATATTACTAAAATGGTTAAATTTGATGGGGTAAGGAAAAGACTAAATAGTCTTCATTAATTGGGGAAATTTTCCTTAATTATAGATATCTCCCTCATCCAAACTCAAAATTAGGAAACATGGTGGCGTTAAAAAGATGATTCTAAGACCTTTAATTTTTTATCTTATGGTCCACCTAACTCATCCTGTATTGAAAGCTATGGTCATTTGAAGTTGACCAAAAACCCAAAAGTCAAGTTAGCTCTTCCAAATCATTTTTTACTAAATTTAGCTCTTTCTAGTATTGAGGTGCTACAGTAGTCATATAACATGTTTTCATATACAAATCATTAAAAATATGTAACTTAAATATTATAACATGCACAATAAGATTAAATCTAATGAATTTAGACATAAATAACTAAATCCATGAGAAATCATACTAAGACCAACAATTTTGGTTTGAATTATTGAGAGAGAAATAAAGAAATATTTGGGACTAAATGGATGGAAACTGATCCATTGATGAACTTCCCACATACCTTGATGACCCTAGACTTGATCTTGAAAGAAGAGACTTGAAAACCTGAAGAAACCCTGTACCACCTAGAGAGAATCCTTGGAGAAGAAGACTTTGTAAGCTTTTGGAGTTTTGAGAAAATGGGAGAGGATTGGAGAATTTAAAGAGTCAATTGAGTTTTAGGGCTTTGGAATAGTCTATAAACGATATATTTTAGGTGTTAAAAGAGTACTAAAAGACCAAAATTACCCTTATTAAAATCTGAATTGGGAGGCAGTAACGTAGCATTAATCAAGGCATCAGTGACTGAGACATCTGGAAGAAGAATAGTAAAATCTAATAGATAGACTCCACTTAAAACAATATTGGAGGTCTCTATTTGAAATCTCTCCAAAGTTGCGTGCACAATAAACTCTTCTAAATTTTATAGCTCTACTTAGCCCTCAATACTAATCTGCTCATCCTCTCTCACAAAGTCATCCTCATCAGTCTCATCACTGAACCATCATCAGCCTCGTTAGATAAATTGGCTCTGGAATCAGTTAGAGGAACATATGCTGGCATCTTGGGAAGGGGAACCTCACCCTATAGAATGGAAATATCGGTGGACCTCATATGGTCTACACCAACCTTAAGAGTAGCTATATTGCTCCACACCTTAGTCAACAAGATAGATCTACCATTAAATCTCTCTATATCCTCAAATCTAACTGTAGGGTTATCAAAGTTGTCTCCATAAGAATCTAAGAACTACCTATGGCTAACCATATAAGCTCTCATAGGAAACAAAGTAGTGATACACAACGTGGTAATTATATCTGGCACCTCCTTTTCAAGTCTACACGTCCTTACATCCATACAATGGGCACGATTGCCCATCCGATAAATCAAAGCATGCGTCAACTGAGGCAAGGATGTAGAGGGGGAATTCAAAATGGAGGGTGTAGAAGGTTATAAAGGTATAAATGAGGGTGGAGTGATAGTTGAAGTCCCCACAACAGGGACGGGATGAGTAGTGTTTGACACTATGATAGTAGGATCCAGTATTTGTGTGGTGTCCAGTGGTAAAAGCTTCTTTTTGGATTCATCATCCCTCAAATAGGTACTCTCTATCGTACAAATGATAATGGATAAGGTGGGGGAAACCTTAACCTCCGATCTCTCAAAGGAAATACACCCCAGCAGCCTAACATAGCTGCATGATCTAAACATGGAAAGGTAGAGAAGTTTGGATCTCATCAACATCTTTCTCTCAATAATAGCCGCCATATGGATCTCCTTATAGTCAATCGTGGAGGCTACCAAAATGGCTTTGAGGTATCGAAGGATTTTCTCATTTTGAGATGGTATGAGAATATTGTTAATAAATTCAAACCAAAACCAAGCTACGATATTGATGTTCTTGGTTAATCAAAAACTTGATTTTTTGCAAGTTTTCGACTTTCTTTCAGTCGCCACTTAATTTTTGAGAAAAATTAAGAAAACTTCTATTTTCAAAAGAATTAACAGAAAAAACCAATTGAAAATGATTTTAAGAGGGGTTCGGGGATTACTATTAACGTCTTAGGAAGGTTAAAAGCACCCAAGACATCCGCTAACTTGCGATTATCGGACAACTAATTTAATTTGGCTTAAACTTGACTGTGATAAAAATATTTCTTAGAGTTATTTGAAAATGAATGCAAAAATCATTTAAGATTATTTTGAAAGTGAAAAATTATTCATCTGAGTGAATTTTAATTTGTAAAATCTTTTAAGCCGTTTATTTGATTTTATCAAGTCGTTAAAACCAAAGTAGCATTTTGTGGGGAATCGGGTTTTCTTAACTTGTTAAACTAAAGACAAGTAAAATAGACAAGTAATTAAAATCAAGTAAAGAGAGAGAAGGAAAGAGATGTGTGTCCAAAATCTAGGTTCTGTTTGCCTTAACCGGAATTTTGGACCCACCGGTTATGGGTTTTTGACCCATTTTGTCATCTTGCATACATGTCCTAGACTAAACATACAATAAATAAAGAAAACAGAAGACAACAAAGGGCATATGCACAAAATAAATACAATACGACAATTAAATAAATTTGGACTATTTATCCCAACTTGTTCAACTCTTTCGACTTGTTTCGGATCCTTCAGTTCAAATTTGTACACCCCTTTTATGATTGATTAACTCGGATGGAAACGTATTTGGGGACTCCATGATCCCCCTTTAAAATACAAAGGTGGTTTGTATTCGATAGACTCCAACGACGTTCACGTGTAACAAAAAGGAGACAAAAAGTTAGCATTCGTATAAATTGATGGTCCCTTCAAGATATCTGCAAGTGTATGCAATTGAAAACTTATACAAATACCAATAAAATATTAAAATCAATATACACCAAATAGATACGAAGCAACCATTTGTACGCCAAAATTCAAAGAGAAGAGAAGAAGAGCACGTACCTTTGAAGATAACTCATGCAATTGACAACAATTAAACTCAATCAAACACAGAAGGCAAGACTACTCCAATATATAAAAGAACATGAGCATATCTTACAAAAAAGCCCACGGTGTGAATATGCAAACATAGGGGCTTACGAAATAGACAAGAGTACACTCACATGGAAAACCTTTTGGTGGGTAACAGATAAGCGATAATGGAATTTTCTCATAAATTATCACCTATAAAGCATAGCAACAAGCAAATAATAGAAAATAGGAGAATAAAAGCTCTGCAAAACATTCCAAAACATAAAAAAGTAGCATAAGCTATTGTTGTCGAAAGATCACCCAAAAATGAAATAAAAAAATAACATAAAATTAGAAAAAGAAATTTAAAGACCAACTTATCACTGCCAGTAGAAAAAGGAAAAATATGTTTTTTATTTACGAAGTGGGAAAAAAAAGTCGAGCGCTTTACTAGAGAGGCGGAGAAACACTTGACTCTAGTTGAACATTCACACTTGAACACACCAAACCAAGCTATATTAAACTTAAACTAGCATAAAATCCTTAGTCACTAACTCTAAAAGCATAGGAGTTAAAGACTCGATTCAGGATATTTGAAACTACATTATGAGTAGACGAGAATGGAATAATGAATGACCATGGATATTGAAAACCAAACAGATGATCCAAAAGGTTGACACCTTAGAATCATTCAACATTTAGAGGTAAAGCAATGAATGATATGGAGTCGAATATTAAGCAGCGAGACAAATTTGTTGACAAGCTCCAAAAGAAATCAACCAAAAAAACAAAACTTCAGACACATTAATAGATAAACAATAAAAAAAAACAAGCTTTTAACTTGATATTATGCAAAACTCAGTGGACGACTAAAACATACATACGTATCAAAACAAAATCAATCTAGCAGCTGCAAAACAAACCAGCAAAATACAATAGGGAGGGGCTCTCAAACACGAGGCTATAATTTCGAAAGAGAAGGGGAGGTAAAAAGAAAAAAAAGAGAAAAAAAGATATAAATAAATAAAACGAAGAAGGAAGCATCACCTTTCTCCGGGCAGCAGCTGGACTAAGACAAACAGAAAAGGACGGCAACCTTCACCACAAAATTGAGTACAAACGATAAGACCCAAAACTACGGGAAAGAAAATCGCTCTCCGACACTAACCTTATTATGCTTTTGTCTTCTTCAGATATTTTCGGCGCTAAGATTCTAACTATCTTGTGTTAGAACCCCCCTTTTTCGTTCTATCACTCAAAATTTAAAAAAAAAAACAAAAGAAATCCCACTAACAAGAGTAGAAAATGACCTTATATAGGGGGGGAGAATTACGGTTTCAATTTTTTTGGGGAAAAGGGTAGAATCGACATCCTCAAAATCACCTCTAATTCAAAAAAATTCAAAGGACAAGTTCAGATGCTCTGTTATGCCAATATCCCCAAAAGTATGGACGAGGTACGGGGGTTTTAAATGATTTTCAAATATTTTAAAAAATGTCATATATTTCCAAAAGTGACCAAAAAATACATAAAACTAACTTGAAAATGATTTTAATTTTAAAAAGTCAATTATTTCAAATAGTTTGGGATTTTAAGAATCCGGAAGGGTAAAAATTGGGTGTCAACAGTATTTCTTTTCGATCTTCGCTTCACGTGCCATGCACGAAGGATTAATATCAGAGATCAAAGGTTCCAACTTGCCTTTGCATATGCAATATAAAAATCATGAACCCGTGTTGGGACATAGGAGGGTCGAGCTCTGGTGAATGGCTCAAACACATAACACTTGATTGTGTCCCATATGGTTGGGTAGTCATTAATCACTCCATTCATGGAAAACCACATAAGTATAGTATATTCCACTATTTTCTTTAAGCCGATTGAGCGCTCTTCGATCTATTGTAGGGAGCAGCTTAGATACACTCACATTTGTGGCTAGGTCTTGGGGTGACTTAGAGTGAATTTAACTCTTTTTTCTTTCTATGACATTCTGTTGTAGTTCACTCACACGAGTAGTGGTTTGTTGAGTAGCATGCTGCTTCTCATAGAGATCTTTCATTGCTACCTCTATATCAATTTAGAGGAGGTGGAGGAGCACTGAAGTCGGACTCAGATGACATAACCCTTTTACCTTTCCCCATTTTTCGTAAAGCCATGTCAAAACAAAATTAGGAGAAGATTAGTTGAAAAAAAGTCCACAAATATTATAATTGAAATAATGTTTTGAGGCTCACCGAATAGAAAAGAGATTCTCCTAATAGGTTAGGCGAACTAATACGAGCTTAGCGAAGTTCACAGTACCAAACATAAATTGAGTTAGGCAAAAAGGACAGTGTCAGCTCCAACTCGACAATCTGCAGACTTGGTTCGACGAGCTAAGACAAAACCACCAAAGATGACACTGCTTAACAGATTAGAGTCAAGTGTAAATGTGGATGTCATCTCAAACTCGGTGATCCACAAAGATGGTTAGTCAAGCTAAGACAAGTCAACCAAATGTGATAAGACCCAAGTCATAAATTCAAAATTAAAAGGTGATTGGAGCTTACTCAGAGATTTTCTTAATTACCTTGGTGAGCCCAATGTCGATTTTTCAAAATGTCACACAAAAATGTGACACTACCTAACACCCAAGATTTTTAACAAGTTACCCTGATATACCGTGGTTTCACGGTATTATTAATACTTTTCCTTAAGTTTAGTGTGTCCAAAAGACTTTTTGTGCTAATTTTTTATATAAGTTTCTCCTTATTTGCAGGAAATCTGTCCAAAGATGAATGCGGAGGTTTTTGAGCGAAGAAATGCAGAAGAGACCACCTACGGAGCTTGTAACGGTCCGTCATGCTCATGACGGTCCGTAGGTGGCAGCGTAGTGTAACTAGTGAAGGAAGATGGGGAAGTCTGACCAAGTGTGGGGTTACGGAAAGCGTGACGGACCGTCATATCCATGACGGTCCGTCCTGCAGGTTGGTCATGAAGATCAGAGAAGTAGTCCCAGTACCCATATTCTAAGAGTTCAAATGTTTTGGAACGGAGACCCTCGACGGACCGTTGTGCCTCTGACGATCCGTCATACTTGCCGTCGAAGGTAATGAAGAGAGCAACAGAAGAAATTGCACAAGTATGGGATGACAGAATCCATGACGGCCCGTCGTGACCACGACGATCCGTCGCGAGGTCCGTCGACCTAGCCGTGTTTTGATAGATTTCCAGCAAATAGAGTCCTTGTTTAATTAGGTTTTTATTTTCTATAAATAGTTCAAAAAACCTCGTTTTTGAGGTTAGACTCTGGATTATTTGGTTAGACTCTGGATTACTTTGTTAGGCCCTTGATTATTGTTAGATTCTTGATTATTTTGAGATTCTTTTAATTGATTGTTGGTGGTTTTTGTTGATTATCAAGCGAACTTTCGGATTTTACTCTTTCTCATTGAAGTATGTACATGAATTCTTATACCATATATTTTAATATTGTGATTATGATTATGGGTAACTAAACTCCATAACTAGGGTTGTGGGAACCATAGGCAAATAATGAGGTAAAATTTAACTAAAATAACAATGCTTCTTTCGCTTAGAAGTTTTTTTAACGGATGTCCAACGTTAGAACTCGCCTTAATGCTACTTGCCAAACCAAGGAGGTAGATAATAGGAAACTAATTATCAACATAGATTTAGTGTATACTATCTAATATACTAGTATTGATTGGTACGAGGTAATAACTTAGTCAAATATCGAATATGATACTTAATATGAGGTAAAGATAAGGGTTAGGATAGCAACGCACGTAGGCGGACCAAGGTGCGGAATGAAATTTTCTAGATGCTGTACCAAGGATTTAGAAATACACAACTTATCACTTTGCATGCAAGATACTAGGAAAGAATTGTTATAGTTAGAATTATCAAGTTATGAACCTGTGGGGAATACATAAACCCTAGTTACTTTGATTAATTGATTAAACTCTAACATTCGAAGCTGTTAGTTGTCTCCTTTAATTTCGCTAGTTATTTTCATTTATTTAGGAATAGAAACCCCCCTTTTTATCATTTTTTCTTTCCAAGGAAGTAATTGACTGAACGATAGTAATAATAGATTGAAGTTAAGTCTAAACTATTTTCCTCGTGGGAACGATCCCAACCTCACTAGTTGGGTTATTTACTTGACACGACCGTTTTACTTCTTATTTGAGAAGTAAGTTTGAGAGTATCGAATTTTGGCGCCGTTTCCGGGGATTGTAGCTTTTATATTAACTTAAACTTATAACTATAGTTTAGTTGATATTTTCTTGATTTTACTTTGTTTTATTGTTTTTGATTCTTGCAGAACCACCCTCCTTGTATGCCAAATACACGGAGAGGAAGAGACCCCCTGTTTCCCTACTATCACGAATTAGAGCGTACACTACGCAACATGAATAGAAACTTGGGAATTAATGATGATGATCCAAACCAGAACATCCCTGCTCCGGTTGATGTTCATGGTGAGTTGTTACCCGATGCTCCAGGTGAACACCAAGAGAGGGGACAAAATCCCGCTCCACGGCCCCAAGCATACTACAGAGGCTATGATAACATAGCAGACTCCGATGGGCCACTTTTCTTGCCTCCTCTACCACCAGGCCACACCTTTGTGGTAACTAGTAGCCAGATGCAAATGCTCACAGCCAGAGGTTTGTTTTCAGAGCTACCTTTTGAGGATCCACATCCCATAAAGCTAAGGTAAGGGTAGTGTGTAAGAGCTGTGTAGGGAGGACTGACTTGGACTTGGATGTAATAGGGCTCAGAGTGTTTCCTCTCTCACTGACGGGAGAGGCTGCTATATAGTTCATAGAGCTCCCGTACAACACAATTTTCACTTGGAACCAACTAAGGGATGTTTTCTTAGCACGCTACTATCCGGTCTCCAAGAAACTAAACCACAAAGACACAGTGAACAACTTTGTGGCACTACCAGGAGAGTCAATTAGTAATTCTTGGGATAGATTCACCTCGTTCTTGAGAAGTGTCCCAAATCACCGTATAGATGATGAGTCACTGAAGGAATACTTCTATCGAGGACAGGATGAAAATAGTAAAGCGGTGTTGGACACTATAGCAGGTGGATCTTATGGGGAGTGTTCTTATGCTGAGATTGCTGAAAAATTAGAGAAAATCTCCCGGAATAATAAAGCTTGGAGTACTAGGAAGTCAGATACCAGGAGAAATACCTTTGCAGTGCAGTCCACTCACAACCCAGCCACAGATGAGATTCGTGAAGAAATGGCTCAGATGAGAACTGAGCTTGGGTTGGTACTAAAACATATCATTGGGGGTGCAGAAAAGATAAGTGCAGTTAACTACTTGCCTAAATCACCACCTCCTAATGATGAATGATATTATGCGGAGGACTCCTATACAATAAATAAGCAGACGGGGGTTTTCCAACCGAGCGTCCAAGGATCAAATAAGGATAATTGGCGCCAAGGTCAAGGGAACCAAGGTCGGATCTATGGTAACTATAACCGTGAGGGTCATTATGTCCGAGATGGAAACTACAACCGCGAGAACAACTTCAACAGGGGTAACTACGGTAACAGAAATGATAGGAATGGGCCCTATGTCCCTCCTCAAAATCGTGAAGTTACTCCTAGGGATGGAGGAGATAGTATGGCGTGAGTTGAGGATATGTTGCACAAAATGATGAGGAGGTTCGATGCTAGTGATGAGCACATTAAAGAGTTAAGGTGTTATTTAGCAGGTATTGGGCAAAAAGCCGATACACATGCAATATCGATTAAGTAGATCGATATGCAAATGACTCAATTATCTGCGACTATGAACACACGGCAACCGGGCACTCTTCCTAGCAACACTGTCCAAAATCCAAAAAATAATGCACACTGTATGGCAATCACTACTCCGGGTGGTAAGAAAACCATTGACCCACCTATGCCGTCTAATGAGGAAAAGGTGAGAAAGGATGATGATAAGGTGGTAAAGGGTAGAGGTAAAGCAGAAGAGAGCACTGGAAAAGATGCAGAAGTCCTTATGAAGGTAATTCCCATGCCTAGACCACCACCACCCTTCCCTCAGAGATTAGTGAAAAAGACCGAGGATGGTAAATATCGGCGTTTTATAACAATGCTGAAGCAGCTTTCTATCAATGTCCTTTGGTAGAAGCTCTAGAACAAATGCCCGGTTATGCCAAGTTTATGAAAGATCTGGTTACAAAGAAATGATCGGTCACTTTCGAGGATGATGATAGACTGTAGCATTGTAGTGCTATTGCTACAAGATCTCTCGTACAAAAGAAAGAAGATCCGGGTGCGTTCACTATTTCTTGTATAGTCGGGTCATTATATTATGCGAAAGCATTATGTGATCTGGGGGCAAGCATAAATCTCATGCCCCTCTCGATTTACAAGAAGTTCGGTTTGGGTTACCCAAAACCCACTGCGATGCGGCTACTGATGGCTGATCGAATAGTGAAAAGTCCTATAGGGATACTCCATGATGTGCTAGTAAAAGTGGAGTCATTCATTTTTTTCGGCAGATTTTGTTATTCTTGATTGTGAAGTCGATTTTGAAGTTCCTATTATTCTTGGGAGGACATTCCTTGCTACAGGTAGAGCCTTAGTTGATATGGAAAAGGGGCAGATGAAATTTCGGTTGAACAATGAAGAAGGGACCTTCAGAATTTGTAGGACCATGAGGCAGAGTGGTGAGCTCCAATCGGTATCCGCCATATCCCACAAACAAAATATGAAGAAGGAGAATGAACAAAAAAGTGCAAAACAAGAGTTTATGGTTGGAGATTTGGTGCTTTTAGACAGTTCTAGGTCGCCTTGTCTTCCGGGCAAGCTCAAGTCCAAACGGACAGGCCCTTACTTGATTACCCAAGTATTACCTCATGGAGCAGTTGAGTTAAAAACCAAGGAGGGAGTGTGATTTAAGGTGAATAGAGAATGAATAAAATTCTATTTTTGGCATATTGCATCGGTGAATGAAGCGATAGAGGCATACCAGCTTGATGAAGGCTGAGTAATTAAGTGTCCTCAGTCGTGTCGCGACGTTAAATCAGGCGCTTGTTGGGAGGCAACCCAATACTTATAGTTTTTTTCTTTCTAGAAATGGTAGCATTTTCTACTAATGGGTTTTAAATTTGAAGGCACATCACCAGGAAATTCTGCTGAAAATTACTTTGCAGTAGTCACTGACGGATACAGCGAGGGACCACCGCATGAATCCATCGTGCCAGGTACGTCTTTATGTTATTTTTAAACTAGGGCACACGCGATGGAACCAATGACGAACCGTCACAACCGAGATGGACCGTCGTGGGGGAATCGTCGCGTCTTTAATGAAGAGTACCCGACCCAACCCGGCTGGGAATTTTTAAAAATTCATCATGTAAAACCCCCACCCCTTCATTTCACCCCATTCTTTCACTCTTTCTCCCATTTCCCTCCCTTTTCAACTTTCAAATCTCTCTTAAAACCAATCATTTTCCTCAAATTCTCCAAATTCCTCAAAATTCATCATCTACTAGTCGGAGCTGCTGCAGTGGGTGTCTACTTGATCACCAAGTACCTTTCCCTCTGGTTTTTCTCAAATTCTCTGGTATGTGTCTCTAATTTCTACTCATTTATATTGCATTTTTGTTTATCAATTAGTATTAGCCTAGTTCTTCTTGATATATTCATTTTTTTTATAAAATTCTATCTGACCTAGGTTAAAAATCTTCCAAAATTGCCGTGTTAAAACCCTAGAAATAGGTGCTTTAGCATTGCTAGTTTACTAGGTATTTTGGTTAGACAAATGTAGGTTAAAAACCTACCAATTCAATTTGGGTCGCAGAGGATGAATGGGGCACCCCCAGTTCTGTCACTAACTTACAGAACGAGACCCCGATGACGGACCATCGTACCCACGACGGACTGTCATTGGGTCCGTTCCAACCGCCCTAACACCCCACTGTCCCATTTTCTCCAAGTGTCCACCAACGGCCACATGCAACGGACCTTCATTCCCACGACGGTCCGTCCTGCACAACCGTTCTGGTTTTCAAAGACCCTATTCCTAAGGGTCTCTCACTTTTTCTAAGCGTCCTCCAACGGACACATGCGACGGACCATCATCCCTACGACGGTCTGTCCTGTACAACCGTTCTGGTTGTCAAAGACCTTTTTCCTAAGGGTCTCTCTCTATTTTTCTAAGTATCCTCAAACGGACAACTACGACAGACCATCATACCCTCGACGGTCCGTCCTACATGACCGTCATGACGGTGAGAGACCCCTCCCCTAAGGGTCTCCATATTTTTTTCATGTGTCCTCTGACGGACACTTACGACGGACCGTCATACCTGTGACGGTCCATCCTGCATATACCGTCATACTTGTCAGAGACTCTCCTTCAGGGTTCTCCATATAAACATAGTCTAAGTAAGACACGACGGACCCCATGACGGTCCGTCGTACTCACGACGAGCCGTCACCTGGTCCATTGTGTTTCACTATTACTATAGCAATGTCATTTTATTTTTATTTATTTATTTTTTGTAGTTTTGCTTGTCTTGTTTGATCCTTCTGGTACTAATATTGATCCTTTACAAGTACTATCTACTATGGCACCAAAACAAGATCGAGTCTATGCACGCGGGCGATCGAATTCTGTCGCCCTGTCTGCCCGCCTGGTCATTGGCTCTAATGATGAGAGTGACCCCGAGTATGTGCCTCCAGGCACTTCCACCCCATCCCATGCTGCACGTGCTGCCAGAGCCACACCCAAAAAGGTGGCGTCCAGCGTAGTCACTGCCTCCCAGTCTGAGCGCACACTGACCGGCACACCTTCTGGGTCAGCCACTAATGAAGAAGGAGCGTCAAGCTCCTTAGAAGTTTCATGGTCTGAGGAAGCCTTCGAATCTGCTGAGGTTCCCGCACCCGCAACCGTTGCAGCGTCGGCCTCGTCTTATGAGGATGACAGTTCAGAATCAACACCCGGTTCACCAGCTCGTGCTCTCACCCCGATTACTTACCAGCCCAACCGGTGGTGTGTCGACGGGCAGTTCAAGTCTATTCCGATGCAAAGTTCCTGAATGACAAAGGATTTATGACTGGGACACTTACATTGGAGCGGCGGGTCCTTACGGGAAGTCTCGCGTTGATGCCTAAGATTCACAATCTCTTCACCAGACATCGACTGGAGTGGACAGCACGTCCGTTAGGACGTTATAGTGAAGAGTTGGTCCGAGAGTTCTACGCATCCTACGTAGCGACTCTCCGATCACAGATTGATAGGCGGGCCTCCGCCGCCAAACAGTCCCCACTAGAGCAGGTCCGAGTACGTGGTGTTCCGGTTTACATATCTCTGCCTGCCATCCGCCGGTTTCTATACGGCGAGGATGTTGATACTAATCGGACCCCTCTCACTACCGAGTTTGACTACCGATAGCAGATTGTTAAAGATGGCCAATTCCTGTGTGAGCCGTCACTGAGAGAGACCACCAAGAGGTAGATCGCCCTGCACTTGTCCGTTGATGGAGAGGGTGCCGACTGGGTGACCGAGCCGAAGGGGGCCATCAAGAAGGCCAACCTGACTTTCACGACGAATTTTTTGTGGTTGATTGTCTGCCACTGCCTTTCCCCCACAGCCGCTGATAATATCGTCACATGGGATCAAGCAGTATTGATGGCGGGGATGATAGCCATGTTTGAGGCAGATTTTGCATGGCTTCTATAGTCAGTCATGCACGAGAGGGCTTTTAAGGTCACAACTACTTACCCTTTCCCGTGCACAATATTTTCTCTATGCAGGTACGCAGGTGTGCCTATATGGCACGTTGATCAGCTCAAGACCCCTCTGGGCACTGTTGATATCGGCCTCATCAGGGATGAGGCCAATGAGTTGGCTCCACGCAGAGAGACCCATCCAGAGTTGCCTCCACTTGTTGACAATCTGGCTGATACGGTAGCATAAGCCCGCACGGCTATACAGACGGCTTCCACTGACCCTACCCCGGTCGAGTCTATCCCGGGTAGTAGCACTGCCGCGAGTTCCTCTCGCTCAGCCCCCTTACCCGCTCTGGTCCCGCTTGCTAGGGTCCATAAATTAGAGGAGCAAATGGCTACACTTCTGTATCATATCCCGCCTTGGATGCAGAGGTCTATTGACGAGTCAGAAGATCGCTTGGAGCGGAGAATGGTCCAGCACACAGAGCGAAAGATCGCTGAGGTTCATCAGCGCTTGGACGCTTTTGAGTTGCGGGTGCTAGCCCATCCTTCCCCTTTTGTAGATATGTCGACCCTTCAGGCTACGGTCGACAGTCTTCGCGCAAATATTGAAATGATCTTAGAGGCTAGGGTGCCTAAGTGTGAGGCCCCTTCTGCAGAGCCTGCTGAAGACACAGTGATGGCGGCCCTATTCACCACTTCAGAGATTCCACCACCTCTCCCTCGAGAGCATGCCAAGATGTGTAGGGGTCGAGAGGATGATGAAGCTCGAGCACGGAAGAAGGAGCGCCGTGAGATGGAGGCTGTGAGGAGAGCCTCGCTTGCCTAAGAGGAGGTGCGTCAGTTGAGAGCAGGAGAGTTAGGTGCTGGGGTGTCTAGCTCCAGAACTGTGGAGATAGCGGGAGGCACTGCTGATAGTGTTGTTGATGCTGAAGACACCACTGAGGGTGTCCAGATTACAGAGGTAGTGGGTTCCAGGGAACCGGACCCACCATCTTGCTGATCGTCGGCGCTTTGAGCCCCAGGTTTGCTTCACCTACCACTCTAGTATTTCATTTTTTTTATGCATTGGGGACAATTGCATGTCTTTTTGTTGGGGGTGGGGTAAATGGATAGTGAGTGCTAGGGTGAAGTCTGAGTAGCCCAATGCACTATCCTCTTTTAGGGTTTTCTTGCCTGTGTTCTTTTTCCCCAAGAGATTGATTACTTTTTCTGTTGAACCGGCATGTCTATATCTTGTGTTCATAGTTTAATTCTGGAGCATGATGGCTAAAATGATATCCTGATAAAATGGAAAATGAAGCATGACTAGGCATAGTAATTGATAAATGTGTGGCTCTAAGCATGACATAGAGGTACACCACTGCATGACCCTAAGTCTAAAATTCGAACTAGGTGTCTAATAATCTGGTAGAGTGACGAGATGTCAAGTGAGTGTGAGGAAGATTTGAATAGTCCACTATTTGTACTAAGCTAGAACTTGCCTGGTTAGTCCTGCTAAAAGTAAGCTGTAATAGACAATTAGGAAAGGATCATAGGCCCTTATTCAATGTAGCCCATTTTTAGCCTAAATAAAAGAAAACCAAATGAAATTTATCCTTCTTTGATCCAAATGATTTGAGCTTAAATTAGACCTTTCTTTTTCACCCCAATTGATCTTTTCTGGAAATGATGTGTTGGCCCTGGTCCCTCCTTGGACATGTGCACCTCAGCTTATGCCAAAAGCATAAGTTGAGGGTGGTTAATGCAGTAAACAACCTTTTTATGGCCCTGACCCAACTTTGGGTATTGTGTACTTTGACTCATGGCAAAGCCATGAGTTAAGGGTGTCAATTATGAGGAATGCTCTGAAATGTGGGGTTGAAAGAACAGAGAGAGAGAAAAAACAAAACTAAAGTGACTCAAGAATTAGTTGAAAGAAAAGTTTACAAAAAATTACAATAAATACAAGCAAGAAAAGAAAAGAGTCACTTACACAAATGAAAAAAAAGGGAAAATAGCAAGGTGAAAGAATATGGGAAACTGGGCAAAATAAAATGATAGAAGATGGAATGTTTAGCCGATATGTCACAGAGGGAAAAAGGTCACCAAAGTATACCTGAATATACCATACCTGAACCTGAGCCTGTGTTCCAAGCTAAGAAAGTCCTATCGTGATCCTAAGGGTTGTATAGAGAAGTTAAAACAGTCAAAATAAGGGCAAGCTTATGGCAATAGTTATGAATGAGTGTGAATTTGTTCTGAGAGTGAGTGTTGAAAAGTAATCCTTATACTCAAACTGAAATCCTTGTGTGAAAAATGAGGATTTTGTTTCGAAGTGAGGACACTAGTTGCAGTACCGGAAATATTAGCACCTCAGTGAGAAATTGAAGAGGATAGGTGTTAATGCATGGTGATTCTGTGTCATGGTCTGATTCCACATAATTCAAGCCTAATAGTTATAGCATGCATAAATATGATGAGATTAATCGGGATTGATAGCCAAATGATTGCAAAGGATAAAACATGGATACTATTGTACAAAGATTTTGTATTGAGTCATAGTGCGTCGCTTGAGGACAAACAACGAATTTAAGTTGAGGGTGTTGATATATTGTGGTTTCACGGTATTATTAATACTTTTTCCTTAAGTTTAGTGTGTTCAAAAGCCTTTTTGTGCTAATTTTTATATAAGTTTCTCCTTATTTGCAGGAAATCTGTCCAAAGATGAATGCAGAGTTTTTGAGCGAAGAAATGCATAAGAGACCACCTACGGAGCTTGTGACAGTCCGTAATGCTCGTGACGGTCCGTAGGTGGCAGCGTAGTGCAGCTGTTGAAGGAAGATGGGGAAGTCTGACCAAGTGTGGGGTTACGGAAAGCGTGACGGACCGCCGTATCCATGACGGTCCGTCCTGCAGGTTCGTCATGAAGATCAGAGAAGTAGTCCCAGTACCCATATTCCAAGAGTTCAAGTGTTTTGGAACGGAGACCCTCGACGGACCGTTGTGCCTCTGATGACCTGACATACTTGCCATCGAGGGTAATGAAGAGAGCAGAAGAAGAAATTGCACAAGTATGGGACGACAGAATCCATGACGACCCATCGTGACCACGACGATCCGTCGACCTAGCTGCGTTTTAATAGATTTCCAGAAAATAGAGTCCTTGTTTAATTAGGTTTTTATTTTCTATAAACAGTTTGAAAAACCTGGTTTTTTAGGTTAGACTCTGGATTATTTGGTTAGGCCCTTAATTATTGTTAGATTCTTGATTATTTTGAGATTCTTTTAATTGATTGTTGGTGATTATTGTTGATTATCAAACGAACTTTCGGATTTTACTCTTTCTCATTGAAATAAGTACATGAATTCTTATACCATATATGTGAATATTGTGATTATGACTATGGGTAACTAAACTCCATAACTAGGGTTGTGGGAACCATAGGCAAATAATGATGTAAAACCTAACTAAAATAACAATTCTAGAATAGTGTCTTGCATGTATTGATAATTTTTTCGCTTAGAAGTCTTTTTAACGGATGGACAACGTTAGAACGCGCCTTAATGCTACTTGCCGGACCAAGGAGGTAGATAATAGGAAAATAATTATCAACATAGATTTAGTGTATACTATCTAATAGGCTAGTATTGATTGGTACGAGGTAATAACTTAGTCAAATATTGAATACGATGCTTAATATGAGGTAAAGATAAGGGTTAGGATAGCAACACACGTAACCGGACCAAGGTGCGGAGTGAAATTTTCTAGATGTCGGACCAAGGATTTAGAAATACATAACTTATCAATTTGCATGCAAGATACTAGGAAAGAATTGTTATAGTTAGAATTATCAAGTTATGAACCAGTGGGGAACACATAAACCCTAGTTACTTTGATTAATTGATTAAACTCTAACATTTGAAGTTGTTAGTTGTCTCCTTTAATTTCGCTAGTTATTTTCATTTATTTAGGAATAGAAACCCCCCTTTTTATCATTTTTGCTTGCCAAGGAAGTAATTGACTGAACGATAGTAATAATAGATTTAAGTTAAGTCTAAACTATTTTCCTCGTGGGAACGATCCCAACCTCACTAGTTGGGTTATTTACTTGACACGACCGTTTTATTTCTTATTTGAGAAGTATGTTTGAGCGTATCATACCCACAAGCCAATTTACCCCTAGGTACTCAAATCTCCCCCAAATTCTAAGAAATCATTTCTGATCAATGATTTCCCCTTAAGAAAGACATTGCCCTATCCATCGTTGGGAAAATAGAAGCCAAATAAACAACAATGGGCAACTCAAAGTTCACCCAAATAACATTCATAGAAAACCCATATTATTCAATAGTCAGATTAGACAATAGTAACTGAAGGCAAAATTATCTTAGTTCATGGACATCATGCAATCGACTAAAGTTAAGAAACTCACATGAATCACACAAAACCATAGAAACAAAAATAACTAATCCAATCAATCTGCATTAAATTTAATAAAAACCACTAAAAATAACTTCAAATACCAACCTCACTTAAGCAAATATGAGCGAAAAATAGGAGGAAAGGTTTGAGTTTGAGAATCATGAACAAATTATCACTCCGCGCAAGCAAATCAATCCAAACAAGGAACAAATTAGCATTTAATCTAAGAGTTGAGGGTTCACGAAGTGATAAGTGACGAAAAGGTCAAAGGATTGCCTTTTAAAAGAGAAGAGACTTTTGTCCTTGTTTTGTTAGGTGCCACCGCTTGGCGGTATGTGACTAACGTCGCCGAATGTTTTCAATGTATGAATTAAGGATCTTAAGCTCGTTGATGATGCTTGTACAACTACAAAATATGAAGTTCAACTTGGCGGACCTGATGTAGTTCACCTAATGATATTCTACGGATCGCTAAATAGG
Source organism: Solanum chilense (assembly GCA_032847665.1). NCBI lineage: Eukaryota > Viridiplantae > Streptophyta > Magnoliopsida > Solanales > Solanaceae > Solanum > Solanum chilense. The sequence goes on along the minus strand of CM064970.1, from coordinate 10,793,476 downwards.
TCCATTTTTGTTGAAGTTGACAATATCATTTTTTTTAATTCTTGGCCTAAGAAAAGTGATCTTTTCCCATTCTTTACCCCCATTGTCAAGAGAGTGCGCATAAGGCCTCCATTAAAAAAATCAAAGTGAAAACAAAAGAAAAAAATACATGCATAAACATTATTCACGAATTACTAGTTATTAGGTGTAATTTGTTAGTTTCTCATGGTTCCGACAACCCTAGTTGTGAAATTAGAAACTTATACTTGGTTAATCATAATTCAGATAAATTGGGTTAAGATAAATCATGAACTTGCAATTAGAATAGTTGAATTTTGGAACCGTCAATTAAAAACAGAAAAAAAGTAATAAAGATCAATAATATAATATAAACCAAAAGATTCTAGAATTAAATGGAAAATTATTTCACAACTTAGTTCTCAAAAACAAAAAGTCGAACTCCAAAAAATCTTTTTTTACCAGAGTACTTATAAACAAGTGATCTGTAACACCTCGAAAATTAAAGAGATGTTGTAGAGCCTAACATGAGCCTCATAAGGTTTAGACACTGTTTCAAGGTCTATTTTAATGAGTATAATTCATTTAGAAAGTCTAGAAATCAAAACATGTATGAACGTCCATAACGTTCGGAAACTAGTTCAATAAGGTACTAGCGTGCCTTAACCAATTTGACTAACTTTTAGGAGTCGGAAAATGATCAAAATTGGGGTAAGGGTGTATAATATTTATTATAGTTAATCCATAGTCGAAATGTCTAGTCATTACTCCCAAGGACCAACCAAGTTCCCTTGAGAATGACCCTTGCTTCTGGGTCAAAGGATTGCCCAAGGCAGTGTGACCACGAATTGAAGTCAACGATCCGTGTCAATCGACGAGGGCATCGATTTCCTCGTCGATGAACACTTAGTCATTTTCACCAAGACTTGTTTTGGACCAGTATGTGACCAAAACGACAGATCAACAAGACGGAGGGTCATGTGGCCGTTATCTCACAGACGGACCGTCGATTGGGGTCTCGTCTGTGAGGGGTCTGTTTTGCTTCACGTTTTCACTTAAGTTAATTAATTAGTTGTCTTAGTTATAATGTTAATTAGGGGTTAGGGGAGGTCTAATTAAGTTAGTTAACCCCCTACATAAATCAATAACCTAATTAGACTAACCTAAACTCTGATAATTCACAAACCCAAAAATCTCTTCCTTCTCTCTTCTTTCTCTCCCAAATTAACCCCCATTGAAGACCGAGATTGAGGTGGATTAAATGGATTCAAAGGTTCAACTTCCTCTATCAATCTTCATCGATTATTAAGGTATGATATCTCTTTCACCTTTGAGACCTCTTTTCTCAAAGGATTCCGTCAAATTGATTTCAAAAGTTGGGTTTCATCCAATACGAAAAATGATGTTGTGAATTGATTTGATTATGATTTATTTTGGATAATATGAATATATTAATATGTATTTTAACTCAATTATGTTATATCTTGATGAATTGGTCTAGCTTGTAGAAGATGACCCATTCCCATTAACCCTAAGTTATGATTTTGATATGAATTGGGTAATGTTGGTTCAATTGACTTTGTTATATTTCAATTATTACTAGTTGATGTTATTATATCAATCATGAATAGATTAGGGTGAATTATAGTCCTATCATTCTTGTTCTTGAGTAATTGATTTAGATGGTGAGTTTGATTTATGTCTCTTGTCTTAAACTATGCACTAGTGTTGATTGTGATGTAGTGATTCAATCAGCCTTGTTATCATATTGGTTATGGTTATATGATGATACTACACTCTAATTGGGTTGAATTAAGTCGATGGTAAGACCTTGATGATGAATTATGAAGGGGACCTGGTAAGTCTTGTAATCCCTATTCTTTACTTCAATTATAGTAAATTGTAATTAAGTCATGATGTTGTATTGAAGTATGCCTTTTATTAGGATTCATAGGGTTGGTATGATATTGAATTTAAAATGTCTTGATTATGGTTTGTGAGGTGTTGGCTAAGATGTAAATATTATAAGGATGGTGAATGATTTACCAATGTGCCTCTTTATGAAGTGATATGTAAATGTGCTAACCTCAGTATATGAATTGTAATGAAAGGACTATAGTCATGCAATTCTTATTGAACTATGATGATGATGATTATACAAGGGATAGACTCTATGACCTACATTAAGCAATGATTATTAATAAAGACATTAAAGACATTTCAGAAGGAACTCTAGCTTAGCACCGAGTGAACTAGAGTGAGGAGTGTCCCTTCCCACATAGGGAAGGTAGGATCACTAATGTACTCTTGAGTGGAGACTATAATTCTTGTATCATAAAGAGGGTCTCAACTATATCTCAAGGTTCTTGAACTATGTCTCCCCCATAGGAATACTAACTAGTGGATCCACTTAGTTGTTATGTTTATGTTTTGATACTACCTTGGAAAGTAGTCCGCCTTCCTTCAGTGTAGGGTTCCGTGACACCGGATTCCTTATTAGCTCATGTGGTATATGTCGATTAAGGTAAGATGTTCCCAAAAAGATAAAATGAATTAAAAGAATGAACTCTAACTAGGATAACCTAAGGGGTTTAGCTTAGTCTAAGTAGGTGTACGAGACTCTACCTAAATATTGTACTAGTTAGCCTTAAAGAAAGTCTTAGGAGGATGTTCTTATTCATGTATATGCTTATAATGGTACATGATATGTATATGATGAACTTGCACATTGTTGATACAATATATTACTTAGTTTCACTCATGAATATGTGTTGCTCTACATTGTTAAAGTATGTTGATATGTACTCTTAAATGTCATCCTATGTGAAGTAGGATATTGGTCATGATTCTTGTTGGGTTACTTGATTGAGTAAAGTTATGGGGCTTTGCTTGGTCATTGCACTTGTTGACTTAATAGGGGTTCATGGGTAATTGTCTTGTTTTGGTTATATTATAATGAACTCTTATTCATGCTTGTTGATGTTAGTACTTGATGATAGAGTTGCTTTACTATGTGTTCAATAATATGATATGCTTATTGACTTGACTAGATTTACATGCTTATGATGTAAGGAATATGTCTTATTTATTGGTATGGCCTTTTTCAATTTGCATAAAGCTTGTCAAAGTAAATTGCATACTTTAATGAAATGTCCCTTTTAACATATTTTCATGATATTGTTCATATGGTATCATACTTAGTACAAGTGGTGTACTAACCTCATTTCTTCCTTTTCCCCAACATTTCAGGTTCTAATCGTTGAAGGACTTTTTGGAGACGACTTTGAAGAAGACTTGGAATGCTTTTCATCCAAGTTGGGTAGGTCCTCACTTTCCGAGGGCAATGCCACCATCAAGCTTATGATGTTGCTTTAGTTCTAAGACTCTTATGTTTCTTTCCTTTTAATTTGGATAGTAAACATTGTATGACCTATATGTGGTCTTGTTTCATTGATATATGGGCTAGGCCCAAATTGTTACACTCTTATTAGATGGTTATGAGATGAGACGACTATTTGAGACTATATTATATTTTATATATCTATGTGAAATAAAAATAGAAGACTAAGTAATATTCCTATACTAAGGGTCTATGTATATTCAATATATATCTATTATGTGTATGTAGAGGTCTATGTAAACCTTAATGTAGAAGTAGTAAAAAGTTATAAATTTCCGTTAATTTTGACCTATGAATGTAATGGTGTAAGCTAAGACAGTCTTAGTCCTCTAATAGGATGACGACGCCGGTTACGTCTAGGGGATATTTCCTGATGTGACATGATCCTATTTAAAATAAGCTAAGGAAAACAACAAAAAGTAGATTTAGCAACAGTTTCTATGACCTACGGGTCGTGTAGTTTCTACAAAAAGAACATACGGTCCGTAAAACTTTGCATGGTATGTCATATCGCCTCTAAACCTACTTTTGGAGCCAATATCTCTGATCTTTTTTACGAACATAGACCTATGGCCCGTGAAGTTTCTACGGCTCATTATCCTCTCTTGTGGGTCTACACTTAATTTTAAAAACCTCATATCCTATCTACGCATGTCACCTACGACTCATAAAAGTTTCTATGGATCGTAGAATTTTCTATGGTTTTTAGAAGTTTCTATGGCTTGTAGAATTTTTACGACTAGTACGCTGGCTAGTAGAGTAATTAAATCAGCTATTAATACTCAATTATTTCAACCTACACTACTAACACCTATTTTCCTGCAAAACATACATAATATACCATAAAATTTACTAAAAGAGCTTAAAAGACATGCAAAACCTAAATTTTAAAGCAGTATTAGTATAGTAAATTTGTGGTACATCAAAAAAATTACGGTACACCAATAAATCTCATTTCACTAACTTGTACATGTTTGTACTTTAAAAAATTATTAATTTATGATAATAATGTGATCATATATTTATATAAGGGTCTACTGAGAATAGATTTGACTCTGTTGATAGATACCTTAGAAACTACACGTGATTTGACTCATTAATTATTATTATCAGCAATGGCGGAGCTAAGATTTTCCCTAAATACTTTCAACATATGAAGAATTTAAAATTTAGGGGGAAATTGTACATAATAACAAACTATTAATTCAAATTAAATGGTATAAATATAGTTTCATTAAATTGTACCCCATAGCAAATTGTTGCTATTTCGCCTCTCTCCTGGTGAACCTTGCTCGTACTCTCTTTCTATCCCTCGCCTCTCTCGCTTTTAATACAGATGCAAATGTATAAAATGTGTTTGTGTTTGTGTTTGTATAAAGTGAGACAAAATTGTATATATACATATATTTTTTCCCCTCTCTCCTCTCTCCTATATCTCGCTCGCCACTCCCTCAGATCTAGCTCGCTCACTCGCCTACCTCACTTTATACAAAAACGCAACCGTATCAAGTGTGTTTGTCTTTGTATAAAGCAAGAGAAAATTGTATATATACATATATTTCGTTTCCATCTCCCAAATCTCGCTCGCCACTCTCCCAGATTTCGCTTGTTCACTAGCCTCTCTCACTTTATACAAACAGAATTGTATATATTGTGTTTCCATTTGTATAAAGCGAGAGAACATTGTATATACAAATGCATTCATCCTATACACTTATAATTATACAAGTACGATCTTTCCCTACCCAATTTTCTTTTATCTTTCTCTCTTTTTCGTTGTATACAAACACATGTTATACAAAGATCTTTTGCATATGTATATCAAAATAGATTATATAACCGTTTTCTTTTATATATGCACAGCGAAATTAAACAACTGCTTTCTTTTATACGTGCATAGCAAAATATACAAATTTATGTTTTCTATGGAAAGAAATTACGCAAACTATAGCTATAGCACACAAATATGATTTTTGGGTTTTGTTATACGTGAAAGTTGCGCTATATATATATAGAGAGAGAGAGGGGGGTGAGTAGCTTGCAACGTGGTTAAGCCAAGTGGCAAGCTAATGAAAAGACACTTGGCAATATAAAAAGTTTAAGTTAATAACTATATAAAAAAATTGAATTAAAAATATTAATTAACTAGATTTTACATATAAGCGACAATAATTACCTTAGTAAAAGAGTTCTAACTGATCTATTATTATTGTCCAACCTATCACTTTTAATATAAAATGAGGGAAATAATTTTCTTTCTTACTAATGTGATAATAATGTATATATACGTGAGTATTTTTCTATAGTCACTCATGTTTTGGAAAATACCTATGAATATCATTTATGTTTGTTTTAGGACTATAATATCACTCAACTTTATCTATTTTCCTCAAAATATACTTGACACAAAAAAAATACATTATTTATCTCCTGAAAGAGTGCCACGTGACATGGCATCTTAATAGAATAATATTTATTATTTGAAATGTAATTTTGAAAATACAATAATATTTATTTTTTTCTACTAAAATATCAATAATCTAACATTAAAATTCGAAATCAAAGAAAATTTATGAATAAAAAGATCGAGAAATAATAAGCAAATGTATTTCTTAGTTAATAATAAAAAAAGATAATATAACTTTGGACAGCTAAATCAAAAGTTTAAATTTCAATCATAGGAATATTTGCTACCTATTTAGTATGACTTTTTAGAAAATATAAATTTAGAAACGTGCATATAATATATGTGTTAATTCTAAAAATTTATATATTATTTCATGTAAAATAGAAGATGGAATAATTAAAATAGAAATAAGTAATACATAAATAATTAAATCTTAGTAATTAATGTTTATTTAAAATTAAATAGTTAGCATATCAAGATTTTTAAATTTTCTTTTCATATTTTATCCTCAATATAATTACTTATTTTAAAATATTTTTCAAAATATATAATTGTATGTCAATTAATACAAACATTGTGGTAAAATAGTTGCTAATTAGAAATTTAAGAGACAAAAAATTTAAAATAAAGAAATTACAAATATTCACTGGGTCCTCAAATGGAAGGCAAATGAACCCAATGCTTTTTGCCATGTAAATATGCAAATTAATAGAGAAGTGCACCCTGTTTGAGTGGCCCCAATAATTTTTGCTATGTAAATGTTTACAAGCAATACAATGAGATATTGCAAATTACTTCTTCCATCTATTACTTGTTCATATTTCATTTTTTAAATGTCTCTATTTAGTTGTTCATTTTGACAAATCAAAAAAGGATATAAAAAAATTCTATTATATTTTCATTTAAATTTCTTGAAAAATTCTAAGTTTTATTTAATTCTTTTTGAAACCATATTTAATAAGGGTAAAATTGTAACTTAACTATATTAATTATTGTTATCTTAATATATGTGTCTTTTCTAAAATGGACAACTAAATAAGGACAAAAAGAATAATAGAAAAGTGAACTCTATTTGAAATGTGAATAACCAAGCATGTTGATAGAGTGTTGCTTGCTTATTCACATATCTTATATAGTAAAATATAGTAAAGTAATATATATAAATAAACGCAAACTGTACAATTAATTAACAATGCAATAGAAAATGTTACTTGTGAATATCCTCCAGAGAAGTAAAAAAACGTAATTCATGTGCTAATCACTTAAATGTTTTATTATTTTAACAATTCTTTTACAACTACTACTTGTAATATCTCCTAGAGAATTAATTAGTTGACAAATCCTGAAAATATTATTGAGGAAAAGTTGGTTATGGACGTCGTTTGCGACTAGCACATGGAATGCACAAATGATATAAATAGAAATATATTTGCCATAAAATACTACTTACTTTATTTAATCAAGCTACCCAAACATATTATTATTCGTAATTATATTATATATTATAATTAATTATATTATATCCTCATATGAGCAAGTTGTTAACATAAGAAGATCCAATGCTCTCATCAAGGTATAGGGCAGTCACTTTACACATAATTGAACAAGCAAGAATGAAGAATCTATAACCATTTTTAAACATATAGTTTGATTAATTCCAATGATAACCTTACACCATGTGATGAGCATTAATCAATTGATTATATAATTAATTAGGTTTGGTAAAATATAGATCTTGAAGAATCACAAGAAACGGCTAACAATTAGCATTTGGAATTATTTAACAAGAAAATAATTGGCATCAAACCAATCCTTGCACGGCAATTAGTTATTGAAGTTATCGATATTTATTAATTCCTAATTAGTATTTATTCTTTGACCCAAAAGATATTTTTTTAAAAAAAAGATGAAGGAAAAATATAAAGTAGATATGTATCACTTGCTGACTAGAAGCCCATCCAATCGAAAGATATTACACTACTACATTGTTTAACACATTTTAATGCTTGCAAGAATTCATCAATTTGCAATAAAGAAGAAGAGTTATAATTGTTTGTCTCGTTTGGACTTGGTGAAAAAAAAGAACTAAAGAATTGAAATATGGATGTAGAAGGGGAAAAAAATATATTACGCATGATACCTAGTAGCATATTTTATTATTTTTCAAAAGAAAAAAACAACTAGTCTTTACATAATTAATGAAATAAAATAAACGACTTAAATGTACGCTAAAATAATGAAGACGAAAAATAGGACCAAGTCATGTTAGCAGTGTAACTCCAACTTTTTATTATTATTCTTAATATTGTTGGTTCCCATTCAATGTCTAGTATTCGTATTGAGGTCCGATTAAATCTGAATTCGTGTCAGAAAGTCTCACATGAGAGATAAAACACTCCCTAGCAAAGACAATTCCGTATCCAAAGAGACTCAATTACAAGGCCTCTAGATAAGGCTGAACGAGTACATACAACTCCACCATAACCCTCTTGTTGGTGCAACTCCAAGACTTGATTACAAAAAGTCAAGAGACCTCAAAGAAGCCCATGAGTGAGCTTAAGTGTTTGAGATATGAAATAATACACTCTTATTCATATGAATTGTGTGTTTGAGATAAAAGTGAGATATATTCACAAACTCTTTTTCTCTAAATTTTGTTTTAGTTGAGACCCCTATGAGGAAGTCAGTCTTGGGTAGAATTTTCACCCGAAAAGATAGTATGAGTTATGATATTATAAATAGTGATAGTAAGAGTGCCTAACATTAGAAGAATGCATGCAGAGGTTCAGTAATCGAAGAAAGGAATATAGTGATGAGCAATCTATGTTATTATAGTCATGCACCCAATAAGTTATTAATAAAGAGCTTTCCATTATGGATAGAATAAGAAGTGACGATTATGTGAAGAGTTCATGATATGAGGTGGATAAATAGTTACTAGTCATGATAGTTAAAATATACTTTAACCAAAAAGGAGTTACGATTATGATTTTTGAGTGAGAGACCATAATATTCAAAATTTTATAGAACTAATTAGGCAATAATGTCTAGTGATGAGTAAATAGTACTCAATTTCTGAGGTGGAATGGGGCAGTAATATGTAAGGATGTAGGCTGAGAGATAAAAGATTGATAACTTATCATGAGGTTTTAGTGGGTGAGTGTTTCTAAAATTTTATCTACTAGTTATTAGTTGGTATGTTATGTGAGCAATTATATTAATATATGGCTTAGTAATAAAAAAAATGCTTGAAATTGAGATGATTCTCGTGATAAAAAGAATGACAACATGAAGGTGATGATGTTTGTTAGGTGATCTGATCTGGTGAACTTGACATAGAGTAGGTGAAGAATTGGGATGTTAGATACAATGATGATAAGTGGTACAAATGAGAGATCCTAAATATTAGATAAGGACAGTGAAGTGTGGCTAAGTCGTAAGAGTAACAGGAGCACTAAGAGGTGTACTGAGATTATATGTACTAAATGATGTTCCAATTAAGTTGATGATTTTCCATGTGTACCTAGATAGTATATTTGAGCTGTCAATTTGGAATAGGCTGAAGTAAGCATTACTTTTTCCCCTTCAAGAGTTATATGAAGCAACATTATAAGCCAATGAGAAAAGGTTAATAGAAACATCTTAGAAAGAGGTTCTAGAAGGAGTTTTAGTACCAATAAGTTAAGCCTTTCCTGAGTATTAGAGTAAATGGAATGTAGACCATCTTAGAGATGATGAGAATAGATCCATGGCTTTAGAGTTTCAACTTGAAACCTAAAGGGGGATGATGAGATGAGAAATCAAATCAAGTATTGAGGATGATATAATTATGTCTTTCGAAAGAGTTGTAGAAGTAAATCAATCCATTCATACTATAGCATATTCCTCAAAGCTCAAATATAAAAACATCTTGTATTGGGAGAAACGAGGCATTAAATAGGGGTTTATCGGGACCAATGCCATAAGCTTCTGAAATAGAATAGATCTTCGTAAAGTTGATCATTATGAGTCTTATAACGAAGTTGATTGGCAGGTTCAATGGCAATTAGAAGGAGATTCATTAGCTTGTTATTTAGAATGAATCGATGAAATGACAGAATCCATAAAAAATATTCAACATGCTCTGGAAGAAATTCGACGAGGAAGTTTTTTATATCAGAATTTTCTGTATGACCTATGCTCATACCTTTTAGAGAGTTTCACATTATGCTTAGTTTCTAGAATGATGGCCAAAGACTTTATCCTTTTAACCTCGAGCTTAATCCATAAAGTTGTGGATCTAAGTCTCATGCTATGAATCTATTCATATATGCAATCATGTCTTACAAAATGTTCAGTCTCACAAATTCATCATTTAACTCTCAATGGCTAGCAACATAATGTTATGTCATGTATATTCTTATATCAGAATTCTCGAACGAATTGCATATAATCTTTCGCCCTAAAGTCCTTTAGGTAATTTTTTTAGTTTTGGAGAGTGATGTTGTTGATAGTAGTTGTGTGATAATGAATGAGAGGATTGTTATTTCTTATTGTGATAATGATGGTGTGTCTATTACATCTAAGGTTATGAATGTGGAGTAATTAAGAGCTAATGTTTTTCTTCAATGAGTACTAAGTCAGCATTCTTGTGGTAATGCATGAAAGTTCATTTGGTAGAGATGATGAGAGGATGAGAAGTTCTTAGAAAGTGGTAAGTAGGAATCTTGAATGTGGTGTTATTAACATGTGGACATTAATTTGTGATACATTAGGTGTATAGTGGAGATAAGCTCAAGGTTAGTTGAAAGTAGCAGTAAGGAGTAGTGTTCTTGGGATGTGATTTTCTACAAATGTATCAAACCCGAATTTTGTGATTTAGATCAAAATGATCGCCCTATGTTAAGTACTTTGTGATTCTGAGTTAGACTTGATTATATCAAGTGTAACCCCTTTCTGATCTAACACTAGCCGCCATTCGAGGACGAATAATCCCAAGGGGAAGTAGTGTAACACTCCAAAAGTTTCTAAGTTAAGACTCAAATCATTCTTCATTTACTTGTAGGGTCATATCGGGTGATTCTTAGATTAATCATATGTGTAAAGATAAATTCTTTAGTATGGAAATGATTTTGAATATCAATTAAAGTCACTAGAAACGCCTAGCACAAAGTTGAGTTGAAAGCTTCCTAACCGATTAAGATTTTACATATGGTTTTACTTAGGTCAACATAAAACAACCATATCTCTAAGAATATAAAGAGTTACATGGAACACAACCTACCATTCCAATGTCATCAATTTCCCGTCAATAAAATTTTTAGTAAATAGTTATGACCATTTTAGTAACTTATACAGTGCAGTAACGAATTACCCGATGGGAAAACACTAAAAAGGGTCTTTTTGTATTTTTACCTCCAAGAAAATTCTTAACGAATTTCTTAACTAAATTATTTGAGTTCCTTTCGGTCATTCAGTTTAGTTATTTTGTTTACATAGACATACTACATACTCGTACATTCATTTCCACCGGGTGATTTATTCATGATCTAGAGATAAGAACTTCGATTCGTAGGCAGGATATAAAAATTGGTCTCTATCTATACATAGTAGCTTCTAACTCCGCAACTAAACTAAAGGCTCTGGAACATAGTGTACGCCTAGAGGTGGTGATGTAGATAATGTATTATCTGTTGGAAATGGAGTGAATCCAAATGCTTAACCAAGTCAAAGCAATGGGTTGAAAAAGCATTACAAGGGACGGGAATGACGTACTGCTCAACAGTTACACCTACTTGTTCAACACTATACTTCGATTATGCCTTTTTAAAATGAACATCGGCTCTAAAAATTCCATCATCGTCTACCAAAACGACCGGAAATATTTCAAAAAAAGTAGGCATATGAAGTACAAAAAGTTCACACCCTTTCTTATCTTTAAAGATGGGGTGTCCTAACATTCCAACGACTTGCATCCTTTTATGATGTAGATATAGGTGTTCATGCTTATTAACAAGTGTTTCGTTGAGATCACTCTACACTTCAGTTAGCTTTTGTGAGCCTTCTTATATTCCACAAGACTTCACATTGACTTTCCAGTTAGGTATCGTGGGTCTTGTCTCGACATCCTTTCTTAATAGTAGAAGCTTCATAGATATATAATTTTTGAGACTCTTTCAATTTAACATATTTTATTTAAAACTGTTATTTCATACTCAGTATATTCAGTGAAGGTTTGAGATTCAATAATCTGTTTTTGAATATTTATTTCAATTTTATGCTTATGTATGCTTGAGTTAGTCTTCCTCTTGTAGTCAAGCAGGATGAGGGTTCACTTGGTGACAAAACAATGGTTCTTGAGTGTCCTCCACATCCAGGGTGTAGGATCATGTTGACATATAGAATACTACAAATCTTGAGCCTCTTCCAAAACATTATGGATCAAGTCACCCACCTAAGGAATACAAATCCTTTCTCTAAAACGAAGCATATTGAATGCATTGAGACTGGCATCGTGAGTCTCCCCAGACACCACCTTACCTTTTATCTTAACCAATTCCTCCCTTAAATTTTTTATCCTTGATTCCCTCTATGAATATGGATTTAAAATCAATACTACTTCACACTCTACCCTTTCCAAAGATGCCTAACCTCACAAACATAGGCTTAAAAGTCTGAATTTCCCAGGCCAAATCTCGCTTAAAACACCCCCAAAGAAAGACAAACTGCCCTTTCTAATCGTCTTACGGCTTAATATCTCTTCCACCATATTAGGCTTACCCAGATGATAGTGAATTATCATATCATAAACCTTGAGCAACTCCATATATTTCTCTACCTCATGCTCAGATCTTTCTAAGTGAATTCATGCTAAAGACTGTGATGATTACTAAACACCTCACACTTAAACTGATATATATAATGTCGATAGATTTTAGAGAGAAAATACAACCTTTACCAACTCTAGATCATGGGTGGGGTAGCTTCTCTCGTGAACATTCAACTGTCTAGAAGCATAAGCTATAACATTTTTTCCTACATCAATAATATATCTACGTTCAAATGTAAAGTATCACAATAAATAATAAAATTCTTAATTTAAAGTATCCGACCACCCAAACGGTACCTCATTTTGTGTCAACTTGGTCAAGTTCATAGTAATAGCATTAAAGTTCTTCACAAACTTGGGATAGAATCTAGAAAACCCCCTAAAACTTCTAATCTCTGTCACAAAGTTAGGCCGAACTCAATTCTTAACTGCCTCAATTTTTTATGGGTCTACCACCAACCTTTTTTTCAAAAACATACGCCCAAGCAAGGAAACTGAGGAAAGCTTAAATTCACACTTAAAATAATTTATCATACAATATTAGTTTTGAACAAAGCAGAGATGGTATGCATGCTCTTGTTTTCCTTGGAGTAAATCAAGATATCCTTTATAGATATAATAATAAAAGAAACTATGAAAAGCTTAAACTCATTCATCAAATTCATAAATCTTATAGGTGTGTTAGTCAACTCAAATGACATCACTTAAAACTCATTATGACATATCGAGTACTGAAAGTTGTCTTAGACATTTCTTCAAGTCTACTCTTTAATTAATGGTACTACGACCTCAAGTAAATCTTAGAAAAGATAGAAGCAGCTTGCAACTGGCAACCAAATCATCTATACGAAGCAAGGGATACTTATATTGGATGGTAACCTTATTTAATTACTAGTAATCAATACAAATCCTCATACTACTGTGCTTCTTCTTTACAAGTAAGACAGGATTACCCTAAGAAAAAGCACTAGGATGACAAAATACCTTATGAAGTAGTTTCTGAAGTTGAGTATTAAGATCTCTCAACTCTATCATAACCGTGCGATAGGGAGGAACGAAAATTGCGAGAGTGCCCGACTCTTAATCAATACAAAAGTCCATGTCCATATCCGGAGGCATACCAGGAAGATTTATATATAGGAAACATATTTGAAAGATCTTTAATAGCTTAGGCATGTACACCCCTTCCAACTCTAACATTACCTCCCAGGATCTCTTGACTCATTGTAGTAGCAATAGAATTTAACTCATAAATTAGGGAAACAAGAAAGTCATACCCGAGATCACATCAAAGTCTTGAATATCTACTATCGTTAAATCTACCCGAGTTTGTAAGCCAATTAAAATACAGAACAATTACGATATACATGAGTTACTACTACCAACTCTCCAACAGGGGTAACAAAATGTATAAAGTCATAAAGGGTATCAAAAATCAAATCAAGTCCTAGAGAAACTTTCACAGATATATAGGAATAAGTAGAACCTATATCAAACAACAAATGATCCATTTAATCTTAGACAAAATTGTTACTATCATAGTTTCTAATGCCTCAGCGTCTCGTCTTCCGGGAACGCATAACAGTGAGCTTTGTCATCATTATAGTCAATCCCTTTTTTGGGCTACACCGCTCCTCACCCAGATTACCATTACCTTGGCCTTCACGATATTTTTGACTAACTCCCCACTCAGAAATATAATCCTAAAATCTTAGATCACATCAAAAATATTTATAAGGTAAAAGCCATAACCATAAACCCTAAACCCTCTGAGCCTACACCCTGAACGTGATGGGCACTCGAGAATTATTACTAGTCCTCAAGTGAAACCTCACCTCGGTTTACTAAAAGTGGAAGACTAACTCAAGCGTACACAAAAAAAAAACTAAAAGAAACATTTAACAAGAGTTTACTAAATATCATAACTCTCTACATGTATTGAGTAAAAACATAAGGTTTAAGTAAAAAATCTAAAATTTAATATTGAAGGACTGATCAAGATTATCTATCTATGAAGTCTCTACTGAGGTGTCGGGGCAAGATCCATCACACCTTAAAATTTTATTAGTAGCAAATTATAAAACTGGAATCCTCCGAGAACAAAGAGGCCTCACAAAAACTGACAAGCGGATGTTATTATCTCAAAGGAATTCTTGTTGATGATTCTAAGTATCTAAATATGGATCATGACAATATGTAGGTCGAATTACATCAAGACACTGAATTTAGGAGTATGTAATGGGGACGAATAAAATAAATAATTGAACTAAAAATACTAAAGATAACTCAAGTAAAGAGTAATATAAATCATGATGAAAATAATTTGAACTTTTTCTATAGAAATGCAATTATTAGGGAGTTTCTCTAACTGAGAACCATCATTTTGAGCCTCGTGATGGTACAACTTCTTACTCACGTTGCTAGAGTCGTCCTACACCTTTTCGGAGTATAGGACGCAACTGAACTGCTGGATCCACTAAAAATCCTTCTTTTGGAAGACGAGGAGTCGCCGTCCCTCGATACAATCTTATCAACGTTGGAGGTGTATGTTATGGCGTTTGACTTTTATGAACTCTTATCCCAAATCGGAGCTCAATACTACTCCAAAAATATAAATGAATGCTCATGTAATGATACTCTCTTGTTGAGATAACTTTTCAAAAGACCTCTTTATAAGGTAACAGAAGTTGTATTGAATATGTATGAAATACTTTGAAAACTCTTTATACTTTTCTATAAGTAGTACTCACTTTTTTATGTGGAAAATCATACTTTCTTTAAGGGTAACTGAACTTCCCTTTATCTTTATCTAACTGAAATGCTTTCCAAAACTATATATGCTCTTTTTATAATAGTAGTTTTTTTCCCAATGTGAAACACTACTTTTTGGAACCTCTTATGTACCCTTAAACTATTCTCAAAAGATACTTTAAGATACTCTTGAATTCACTTTAAAATTCCAAAATCAATGCATGAAAATAAATGCACAAAGGGATTCAATAAAAATCTTATCAACTAGGGTTCATGCGATGTCACGACCCAAAACGAGCCGCGAGTGGCACCCACACTTCTCCTCTTATGTGAGCGAACCAACAAATCTAAACCCCAACGTTTACTAACATTTCAACCATAGTGAACAACTCGATTGAAATCCCCGTAAATGGTATTTTCCGTCGAAATAGTATTCTTGCTTATTTCGATGATCCTCGATACAGAAGAAAGAGTTCGGGCATTATTAAATATGGGACTATAGAAACGCATTCAGTCATCAAAAAAGAGGATTTGATTGAGTATCGAGGAGTCAAGGAATTTAGGCCAAAATACCAAATGAAAGTAGATCAATTTTTTTTTCATTCCTGAAGAGGTGCATATCTTGCCCGGATCTTCTTCCCTAATGGTACGGAACAATAGTATCGTTGGGGTCAATACACAAATCAAATGTTCAGGACATAGATTCCTTGAAAGTGAATTAAGTGTACTAACATATTCAACGAGTCGCGGAAACGGAATAGAATGCGGAAGACTCAAACTCATTAATATAACCAAATAATAAGCTTCTAAAGTTTATCAATTATTATCCCCAAAATCTGTAAGTCATCACACCAAGAACATCTATCCTCAAATTTCTAAATCTAAGAGTATTTAAGAACTAAAATAAGTAAAAGGGATGGTCCATGTCCGAACTTCAAGACATCAAGACGTGAAGGAGAGAATCCAGTCCGAGCTAGGAACAATAGCTCACCCTGAAATCTGACATGATGAAGACTGGCTAGAGTTGAGGACGAGTCGAACTGGATGGTACACTTGCTGCACTCCACAAAACAACAAGAAAATTACAAGTAGGGGTCAGTACAAGGAACACGTACTGATTAGGTATCATCGGCCAACTCAAAATAGTAAACAATATATACTGAATAATAATATAAAATCAACCACAATACTTAACAGGTGACAATCAACAAGTACAAGAACCATTGGCAGCAACACCAAACACACCTATGAGAACTCAAGCCTCCACACCATACTCATTTGGGAAATAGGTTCTTCGAATTTGAGTATATTAACATGATTCAAGATTACTTCTCTTTATTCTTATTGTGTCGGAACGTGATACTCCGATCCTCTAATGCTACGTGTCGAAACGTGACACTCCTATCCCCTAATACTACGTGTCGGAACGTGACATTCCGATCCATTATTACTACCGTGTCGGAAGGTGACACTCCGATCCCCTAATACTACGTGTCAGAACGTGACACTCCGATCCCCTAATACTACGTGTTGGAACGTGACACTCTGATCCATTTATCTCATTATTTTAGTTCATCAAGCCTTCTTTATGTCAAGGTGTCATCTTAATAGAGAGGAATCAAGATTGTTGATTCAGCAGTCTCATGATTTTAACCACAACAATTATACGATCACAACATACAAACACACAATCAAGCATGTATAAGACTTTACAATACTACCCAATACATATCAATCGCTATTTAGAGTTTATCTATCACATAGAAATAAACCATAACCTACCTCCACCGAAGAATCGTGATCAAGCAAGCTACTTCCCCAATGCCTTTGCTTTCCTCTTCGTTCTCTCTCTCTCTCGCTCAATCATTCCCCTCTGTTCTTTTTGTTTTTCTTTTCTAGATTCTTTTTCTTTTACCCTAATAATCATATAATCAATTATCAAAGATGATAAAAGTAACCCACTATTTATTTCAAGGTTATCTCCTTTAATCCCCAAGTAAATAGATTATTAAACTTACCCCACTAATTTCATAAAGTTTGTCATGAATAGTCCAAAACACCCCTTTAAAACTTTTAGCAGAAATCCGACCCAGTTGGGGTCACGCAACCTGTGACGGTCCGTCGTGTCTATGACGGTTCATCTTGCAGGTCCGTCACAAAGTTCAGAGAGTTAAACTCAGTAAAAGGGTTTGTGATGGTCCGTCGTATCTACGACGGTCCGTGCTGCAGTTTTGTCGTGAAGTTCAGAGAGTCGATCTCAGTACCCAGATTTAAGAGTTGAAGTGTTTTGGAACGAAGACCCACGACGGTCCATCGTGACTATGACGGTCCGTCGTGTGATCTGTCGACACAGTCAGTTATTATCAAAAATAATTCTACTGCTCGAATCGACTAAACAGGTTGTTACATGCGAAATATAAGCATGAGTAAACAACTCAAGGATATAGAATAGAAGAATTTGGAATCATAACAAGAATTTAAATCATATCAAGAAGTTTGTATAACTACGGGCAAAATCCTAGATTGATATTTTCACTAAGTGAATTTAGGTGTAGAGCGTTAGGACGAACTAGTTCAACATTATGAATAACCTCACATACCTATAAAAACAAAATTCTTGAAAAAATTTGAAGGAGAACTTAATTGGAAGATTTGAAAAACTAGCTTTGGTCTTCCTCGCAGTTTCTTAGAGATGAAGAGTGGAAAAGAATCTTGGGATTGAAAACTTTAGGATTCTTGAAGAGGGTCTTGAACTTGGAGCCTTTAGATCTTTAGAACTTAGAGAAATTCATTTCTTGGAGTTCTTGATCTTTGAAAGGATGAGAATTGGGGGTTTTGAGACTTGTTATATGTATAATGATGTTATTAGATTGAAAGATGGACTTATGAAAGTTGATTTAGGATAAAAGATCAAGAATACCCTTTTAGGAGCGTAAGAAAACAGTTCAGATCAAAGAAAACACGAATCCCGCCGGTCAACTCGATGATCCAGAGGCCTCGTCACCAAAAATACTCGGTGGATCACCAGTTGGAACTTTAGGTTGCCATTCAGGTTTTCAGGTCAACTTGGCGATTCTCCAACCCATTCGGTGGATTTCTTATTGAGCCGGTGAGTTCGCCCAATTTCTGGTCCGGGTATGTTCTGCTAAAATAACTATAATTGCTTACTTCAAACTCTGAATAAGGTAAATTTGGTGTCATTGGAAAAAAGACTCATAGAATTTCAATTTGGTAGGTCATAGGACACCTAATTCATTATATTCTGATATATGAGTGTTTGAAGTTGATCTTTATATGAACTCATGCGAGAACTTAGTCAATATGAATATTTTGAACTTGGCTTGGTATTTGAGGTCCCTTATAATCCTAGATTACATTAGATACTGTTGATAAACTTGGTACCGGACTTTATAATACATGAGAAAGTATGATATCACTCGATTCAAGCTCATATACTTACGACAAATGATTTAGATTTTTAAGAATAGAGTTACGTGGTGTTATAAAATGATTCAGGTCTTAGGTTAGAAATTTTTAGGGTGTTGCAGAATCATCTATAAAAATTAGGTGATTTTATATTAGAAAGACTTGCTTATAATCATTATTTTTATGTTTGTCAAATCTATATCTAATATAAAGATAGATTAAAAAAAATGATGTGACACCTTTTTTTTCGCCAAAAATTCTATTTATCTTTTCTCTCATTTTTAGGCATCTTTTCCATTAATTAATTAATTAATTTCTTTATTATTATTTTACAAATATGAATGTGACAGTTACTACTCCCTTCATTTCTTCATATATTTCTATAAAAAAGTTCAATTATCTTTGTTTTAATTACTTGCATGACTTTTGATGATGATCACAACTCCTAAATTTTATTAACAGTCATATCATTTTGTATTCCCTATTGTTATCTTATAAATGGCTGAATGGTAAGATTCTGTGTGTATGTATATATATATATATATATATATATATATATATATATATATATATATATATATATATATATATATAAGTGGTGTGTTTTGTTATTTGATGAAACTTTTTATTGTAAAATCCTACTCAGTACTCATTCACTCTCTTGTTCATTATGTAGTTTTCAGTCTAAGTTTATATATATATATATATATATATATATATATATATGTATGTATATATATATATATATATATATATATATATATATATATATATGTATATATATATATATATATATATATATATATATATATATATATATATATATATATATATATATATATATATATATATATATATATATATATATATATATATATATATATATATATATATGCTAAGGATTTTTTCTTCTTGTTGTTCTTCTTTTCTTGATAATGCCTGCTTTTATAGACATCTTTGGACTTCAAACTTCGGAATTTAAATTGAAAGAGATTCTTATCATCTCAGCCGGGTACACTTTTGGGCCCCATCGTCACGTGAAATGATGTTACTTTTCTTGATTATTGTCCTTGTGGTCCGGTATCTGTCTTGTCCTTTTAAATATGTCCCAACAGTTTTTCCATAGTTGTGTGGTAGTGAGTAAAGTGGGACTCACAGATTGTCTAAAGAAGCATCCCTCTTGATTGCATAATTTTATTATTATATATATATATATATATATATATTATGTGTCTAAGTTATGCAATACTATAGAATCAAAACTCATCTTAGAGTCATCATCATTAGGATCTTGGGCAAATTGCATTGTTTCTAAGTTTTCTTCTGAATTTTCTTGACTATTTTTCCGTCTTGGAATTGGGCTTGGGTCTTTCATCATGTATTTGTCTTGTTCCTGTTTTTGTTTGAGTAGATTTTCTACTTTTTTGGTAATGAGAAATTCTATGTCTTTAGTTTTCTGGGCCTTTTTAGTTTTCTGTTTCAGGTTTTGCATAAAAGATAGTGGTAGTCTTCGTCTATTTTGAGAAGAAGATGAACTTTCTTCATTTTCACTTTTTGGCAAAGTGACAGCCATAAACGGATTTGATAGGTCTTTACCGGGTACCATTTGAACCTGGCTAGTTGTATCTTCATACGATACAGCGGATTTCTTAACATTCAGTGGGGAATGCGCACCCATCTCATCCATTTTTATTAGGGATGGAAAACCCTGTATATCTGTCTGAGTTTGTACATCATGTTTATTTTGACCTTTGCTTTCCATTCTTCGGAGTTTTTCCCTTTGCTTGGCATTTTCTTGCATTAGAGCTACATTTCTTAAATCTAGCCTTTTAAATGCTTCGGTCATGGATGAGCAATGATCGTAGAATATTACTTTGTCTGTATCCTTTTGGATGTTGTATTGTGGAGTTTTATCTGGGTTTTGTCTAAGGGCTGGAGAAATGTAGTAATTTGGTCCTAATATCCCTCTAGCATAGTCTAAATCTTCTGTAAAATCATTAAAGCCTTTAAAAAGATGTTTTTGAAAACCTTTAATAGAGTCTAAAACTTCTATCCATGTCTGAAAAACACCATTTGTTTTACCATGAATTACCACATAATATTTAAATCTATTTTCTTTATTTTTGTTAGTAAAATAATATCCTCAAGCATTTAAAACGGAAATTACGTATTTAGTGTCTTTTTTATTTTGTGCTATCCACATATTATCTATAAGGCATGTTTGATGTTTGTCTAGTTGGCAGTTAGACAAATGTCTGAATGTCCAATTAGACGGTTCATATGCTATTAAATTTTGTTGTCCAAACTACAGTCTTTCTATTCTAAAGTCATCAATTTTGTCTAGAGGTCCAAAATGTAAATTTGATAATATTGTCTGTTTGTAAGAGTCTGCAAAGTCTGGTGTTGAAGGTTGAACTCTCTACCCTTGTCTGGTATTAGTGGTCTCATTCTGTAAAATTTAAACTTTTTTTAGTAATCTCCTTAATTGATCGGCTATATGATTATCATTTCCTTTTATATGCTCAAATATTATAGAATGATAAATATATATAGTATCTAAAAAATTTAACCATTGTCTTCTACTACTACTGTTTTCATTAATTTTCTGATGAAATTTTACTATAGCTTCACAATCTGTCCTTACTAATAATTCTGGTTTGTTTAAAATGTATATTCTAAAACTATTTAGGCCATATATTACAGCTAGAATTTCATTGTCTATGCTAGCTTTATTTCCTTTTTTCTTTATATTTTCCACTTTGGTAAGCACATATTTTTTCTTCTTGGTTAGGACTATATTTTGAGGTCTAGCTTTCAATATTGTTCCCCATCCTTCGAAACTACCATCTGTTTCGATAATTAAATAATCTGATTCCAATGGCATATCAAGATCCGGAATATTTTTTATTTTATCCTATATTTTTTGTACTAATTATATCTTCTATATTAAAATTTCTTTGTCCTTTGCTTCGTGTATTAGAATATAATGGTCCTGCAAGTTTTCCTAAATCTTTAATAAATGTTCTGTCATAATTTATTATTCCTAAAATATTTTGTAAGTCTTTTAAACTATTTAATCTATCTGGCATATCTAAGACTTTTTTGGCTATATGAGGTTGTAATTTAATTTTTCCTTCTCCTACTATAAATCCTAAATGATTTATGTAATTTTTACATAATTCCATTTTGTTTTTACTAATTATTATCCCATTATTAACAAATAACCTAAACACCATTTGTAAATGTCCTAAATGTTCTTTTATATCCTTACTAAATACTAATATATCATCTACGTATACTAAGACAAACCTTTTGTATTCTCCAAATATTTTATCTATTTTTCTTTGGAAAATTGGAGGGGCAGTTTTTAAACCAAATGGCATGACTAACCATTCAAAATGTCCTTATTGACATTTAAAGTTTGTCCATTCAATACTTTCTGGATGCATTTTTATCTGCCAATATCCTGATTTACAATGAAACTTACTGAATATTCTTTTTCCTTGTATTCTATTTATTAGTTCTATTTTATCTGGTAATTTGTATCCATCTGTTTTAATGTTATCGTTTAGTCTTTTATAAT
The DNA here is from genome assembly GCA_032847665.1 of Solanum chilense. Classification (NCBI taxonomy): domain Eukaryota; kingdom Viridiplantae; phylum Streptophyta; class Magnoliopsida; order Solanales; family Solanaceae; genus Solanum; species Solanum chilense. The sequence goes on along the minus strand of CM064970.1, from coordinate 10,771,104 downwards.
TTATTACCATTCTACCTTTTCCTCTCAATATTTCATTATGATTTCTTACCATAAATGCTGCCGATCTATGTTTTGAGGTTGATCTTTTTATTACTCCTAATTCTAATAGTTCTTTAATTTGTATACTAAAATCTTTCATATCTTGATTAATTGTTTCTATCGCAGCAGTTTTTATTATATATTCGGGGTTTATAATGTCTAGTTTACACACAATTTTGTTATTTTCCCAATGTTTTAAGGGCTTTTCGCCTATTATTTCTATTTGATCTAGAATTTTTATAATATTGTCCAAGTCTTGTTGGTTTTTTATTTGTCCTATTTTCTGAATTCTTGTTTTAAAATTTTATAATTCTGTTGCTATTTATATTAAGACATAATTTTTGTCTAAATTATCCAAATCTTCTAATTCTTCTATTTCTGATTAATTTTCAGATATTATAATAGAACCTGTTTTACTACATGTTGAATTATTTTTACAATTATCGCAACATTTTTCTTTTGATTTGTGTCTTATTTTAGTATTAGGTTTACTAGTTAAGACCAACGTATAAGTGACACTTTTTAGAAAAATCATTCCATCGCTTGTTATAGTAGTGCCTCCTTTATTATGTAATATAAAATCTAGTCCCAATACAAAATGTACACTTATATTCAAGTCTCTTACCCATATTTTATCCATTTTATAAGTAGGTTTATAGAATTCTGAACATGTGTTTAAAAAACTAACATGTGCTTTATCTATATAGTGTCTATATACATTATGTGTTCCGTCCATTTGCATGGCTACGAGCGGCTTTACTAAGGTTTTTATTAGTTCTGGAGGTACCATTTTATTATTGAGGATGCTATTAGTACATCCCGAATCTACTAACGCTAAAGTTTCTATTTCGTATTCTTCTAATTGAAGTCTTGTTAATACTTTAACAATATTTTTTTTATCTTCATTGCATATTACGGTGTTAAATTCTTCATTCATTAATTCTTGATTGTCTATTGAGGATCGTGTTTCAATATGTTTTCCCTTTTCTAATGTTATTATTCTGTCTTCTAATTCTTTTACTTTTGTTTCTAAACTTAATACAATAAGGTTTATTAAAGGTTCATTTATATATTTTTCTTTTTTATTTTGGATTATTAGTCCTACTTGGTTTTCTATGCAAGTTATGCATCCTTCTTTAAAACATTTATTACATTTAGCTCTTTTATTTTTGCTAGGATACCATTTGCACCAACAACATGGATTACTATCTAAACCTGTGTCTTTTTCAAAATCATGTTCGCATTCTATTATATTCATAAACTTAACTTGTAAATCTTCTAAATTCAAGTGTTTTAGTCCTATTTCATTAATTAAGTATTCTCCTTCTGAATTGGAGGAGCTTTCTTCTTTAGTCTGTTCTTCTACATCGATACTTACTACTGAGTAAATATTCTCATTATCTAACATATATTCGTTTACATTTAATAATGCTTCATTAAATTATTCTACTAGTTGAGCATTTCTAGTTTTTGTGTTATATCTTTTAGGACAAGTATTTGCCAAATGTTCTATAATTCCGCATGTGAAACATTTTAACTTATTTTTATAGTTTATATCTGTTCTGTATTTGCTAACATGTCTATCTCTATTTGGAAGTGGTTTTCTAGCCGAAGATTTTCTAAGAAAGTATCTTTTCTTACTATATCTTTTATTATATTGTGGTTTATATTTTTTTATACTTTTTTCTTTTATATTGATCTTTATCATAGCTTTGAGCAGTGTATATTACATCTTTACATAAATTCATCTCATTTTGTTGTAATTGTTTTGTCTTTGTAGGTGCGTGCACTTTTCTTGTAGTATTTCAATTATATGTTGTATCCTATGTCCTATTGACCATTTAGCCTGAGGATTTTGTAATACTCCTTCTCGTTTACTGGATTTGTCATCTATTTCTCTTCCTAAAGCTCCAGACAATTTATTAAATAACTTTTTTCCTAAATCTAGATCGAAAGCATTACCACTAATTGTACGGTACTAAAAATAATCATTGAAGAAATTCTTTATATGGTACCAGTTACTTATAATCAACTGTTCTAATTTTATTACTGTCACGACCCAAAACGAGCCGCGAGTGGCACCCACACTTATCCTACTATGTGAGCGAACCAACAAATCTAAACCCCAACATTTACCAATATTTCAACCATAATGAAAAAAATATAATGCGGAAGACTTAAAACTCATTAATATAACCAATAAATAACTTCTAAGATTTAATACTTATTATTCCCAAAATCTGGAAGTTATCACCACAAGAACATCTATCCTCAAATTACTAAATCTAAGAGTATTTTAAGAAATTAAAATAAGTAAATGAATGGTCCATGTCCGAACTTCAAGGAAATCAAGACACGAAGGAGAGAATCCAGTCCGAGCTAGGAACAATAGCTCACCCTGAAATCTGATATGCTAAAGACTGGCTAGAGTTGCGGACGAGTCGAAGTTGATTGCACGTTTGCTGCATTCCATAAATAACAAAGAAAAAGAATACAAATTGGGGTCAGTACAAGGAACACGTACTGAGTAGGTATCATCGGCCAACTCAAAATAGAAAGCAATATATATCAAATAATAATATAAAATCAACTACATACTCAACAGGTGACAACAACAAGTACCATAACCATTGGCCACAACACCCAGCACATCTATGAGGACTCAAGCCTCCACACCATACTCATTTGGGAAATGGTTCTTTAAATTTGAGTATATTAACATAATTCAAGATTCATTCTCTTTATTCTCCTGGTGTAGGAACGTGACACTCCGATCCCCTACTACTACGTGTCGGAATGTGGCACTCCGATCCCCTAATTCTACGTGTCGGTTCGTGACACCCGATCCCCTAATTCTACGTGTCAGTTCGTGACACCCGATCCCCTAATACTACGTGTCGGTTCGTGACACTCGATCCCCTAATTCTACGTGTCGGTTCGTGACATCCGATCCCCTAATTACTACGTGTCGGTTCGTGACACCCGATCCCCTAATTCTACGTGTCGGTTCGTGACAGCCGGTCCCCTAATCTCATTACTTTAGTTCATCAAGCCTTCCTTTATGTCCAGGCATCATCATTAATAGAGGGAAATTAAGGTTTTTAACATTCCACAGTATCATCATTGTATTCCATCACCATTTACATAATCACAACATGCAACAACACAATTAAGCATATAGAAGACTTTACAATACCACCCAATACATATCGATCGCTATTTAGAGTTTACTATGAAATAGCATAAACCATAACCTACCTCCACCGAAGAATTGTGATCAAGAAATCTACTTCTCCAATGCCCTTGCTGTCTCTTCATTCTTCTCTCTCTCTCTCTCGTTCTCTCTTCTTTTCTGTTTAATTTTCCCTTCTTTCAGATTCTCTTTGTTTTACCCTAATGACCATATAATTCACTATGATAAAAATACCCCATTATTTATTTCCATATTATCTTCTTTAATCCCCAACTAAATAAATTAATAACATTAACACACTAATTTTATAATTATAATCAGGAATAGTCCAAACACCCCTTTAAAACTTTAGCAGAAATCCGACCCAGGTGGAATTACGCCACTCGTGACGGCCCGTCGTGCCTACGACGGTCCGTCCTGCAGGGTCGTCACAGAGTTCAGAGACTCAATTTCAATAGAATTTGTGACGGTCCGTCGTGTCTACGACGGTCCGTGCTGCAGTTCCGTCGCGAAGTTCAGAGAGTTGATCCCCGTACCCAAATTTTCAGAGTTGAAGTGTTTTGGAACGAGACCCTCAATGGTCCGTCGTTCCCATGACGGTCCGTCGCGGGATCCGTCGACCCAGTCAGTTATTATCAGAAATAAACTCTACTGCTCGAATCGACTAAACAGGTCGTTACAATTACCGCATTTCTTTGTAGTGTTACTAATCTACTATTAGGGTTTTCTCCTGTTATTAGTTTATGAATTTTATTTGTTGTAAAGTTATATGAATTTGGTCCTAATGATACCAAATATTGGAACTCTTGTGAGAATTCTAACTTATAGGTTTCCCATAATGCTTTAGTGGATTCTCCTAAAAAGGTTTCTAAATACTTATACATAGTTTTCGCATCTGTTTCAGTGTAGTTTTTTATGAAATTTGCTACAACAATTCATTTCCATAAATCTATTACTGAATTCCATCTTTGTGGATCATGTGCTGCTATATTTAATATTTTTCCTTTACTTCCTCCTTCCTATAGTATTATTGGTTCTTCTATAAGCATCTTTTTTCCGATTGGTTTTAGATTTGCTGGGGGAACATCACCCTGTCTATACACTCTTCTACATGGTATATTTCCAGTACTATTGCCTGCAGTATATCCTTGTTCCGTTGTTATTTGGAATGAGCTACTTGAGCTTACTGACTCCATTAATTCTTTTTGGCTAATTATAGATTCTAACTCAGTTGTCTCGCTATCACTTTCTTGTATTTCTTTTATTATATTATTAACTTTTTCTAATTTTTCTTGTAATATTTTTTCTAATCTATAGACTCTATTATCTGTCCTGAATTCACATATTTTAAAATGAGATGTTAATTTTTCTAAGTCTAAATTTCCTAGTTTACATCCTTTACATTTGAACGATTTATTTATGTTGTTATAACTTATCTCTTTTGCTTTTTCTATTACTAGATCTACTGCAAATTCTTCTTCTAATATTACTTCAATGTTCATTCCTTCTAATGGTACTTCCTCCACGGCGCTTTCTTCTTCTATATCTCTCTGAGTTACATAGTTATAATATGTAAATTTAATCGAGGGCTCACCCTTAGAATTTATGTACATTAGATGAGCATCAGGAATTAAACTTTCTTTTTTCTTAAAATCATCTAATTTCCAATCTAATCCCGCGTATTCTTCAGGATTTATCTTTATAGGTTTTACTATTTTTATTCCTTTATTTCCCATTACTTCTACTACATCTTTTATTTTTAATTTAAATATAGTATTACTATTGTCTGTTATTTTTCCTAAGAATTCTATGCACATTAGTATAGTTTTTTCCATTTTGAATTTCTTCATATCCTTTAGTTTGTATTCCTATTTTAATATGTTTTCCAAATTCTTTTAGATTCATCATGAAGTCTGGACTTATATAAAATGTTTCTCCATTATTTGTCATATCTACCTCAGTTAATCCAATAATTGATTTTTTTAGGTCTGACCATCTGTCATCATATATTACAATTAATATCTTTGTTCCTAAATTTTTTCTAGTTATACCCTTAACACCTATTATTATTAGTCCCATATGCATTAAGTCTTTTCTTACTTTATTTAATTCTATTAGGGATTCTTAATTTATAAGATTTAGGAATACCGAATTATTTTCTATTACTGATAACTGTTCTTCTCTATAGTACCTATATAATTGAGATTTGTTTAGGTAATTTGTATTATATAAAATTTAGGGTTTAATAATCTTAATTGATTTTCTTGAAAAAATTGTTTATCTTTATCCACATCTATTATTTCATCTAGTTGTTGATTGTTTTCTTCTTTAGTTCTTTTATTTAATATTCTTGATATAAAATTATTACCAATGCTATTTCTTGAGTAGTTTGGTCTAGATCTTTCTAATCCTTCTTCGTTTTTTGATCTAGCTGAAAAAATGTTCATTTTTTTTGTTTCTTAATTATTATTTTTTTTGTGGAGAGATTTTTATTTTAGCTAATTTTTCTATAAATTCCTCTACCTCTGATATATTTTCTCTTTTTTCTTTAAAGTTTTATCTATTTTATTATTTATTTGTAATAATAGTGTTATTAGTATATTATTTCATTTTATGATAACTTGATCTGATTTTGAAGATGGATTAAAATCTTTGTAATCTGTAGGAAAAGTTATTCTTTTTTCTATTAACGTAGTGTAATGACCTGTTTAGTCGTTTTGAGCAGCAGATTTTATTTCTGGAAAAACTGTCTGAGTCGACGGAACCCACGACGGACCGTCATGGGCACGACGGACCGTCGAGGGGGTCTCGTTCAAAAACACTTAGAATTCTGAAATTTGGGTACGGAAATCGACTCTCTGAACTTCGTGACGGAATGGCAGGACGGACCGTCGTGGGCACGACGGACCGTCACACATTTTCCACAGAAATTAAGTCTCTGAACTTTGTGACGACCTCCAGGACGGACCGTCACAGCCATGACGGACCGTCACAGGGTGCCTAATCCCAGGCTGGGTCGAATTTCTGTAAATATTTTAAGGGGCGTTTTGGACTATTCCTGCTTATAATTATAAAGTTAGTGGTTTAATATTAATAACTCAATTACTTGGGGGTTAAAGGAGATAACCTTGGAATAATTAGTGGGTTATTTTTATCATCTTTTATACTTAATTATATGCTAATTAGGGTAAAATAAAGAGGGATTGAATAAGAAAAATAGAAAGAACAAGAGAGGGAGAATCGATCAAGAGAGAGAGGAACGAAGAGGATAGCAAAGCTTTGGGGAATTTGCTTGCTTGATCACGAATCTTCGGTGGAGGTAGGTTATGGTTTTTAGGCTATTCGTAGTAGACTCTTAATAGCGAATGATATGTGTTGGGTAGTATTATAAAGCCTTCTATATGCTTAATTGTGTGCTTACATGATGTGATTATATAATTGAGATGAATAAGCATGATGAGGCTATTGAATCTCTAATCCTAAATTTACTTTGTTAATAATGATGCCTTGGTATAAAAGAAGGCTTGATGAACTAAAGTAATGAGATCGATGATGCCTTGGTATAAAAGAAGGCTGGATGAACTAAAGTAATGAGATTGAGGATGCCTTGGTATAGAAGAAGGCTTGATGAATTAATAGAATGAGATTAGTGGAACGGGTGTCACGAACCGACACGTAGAATTAGGGGATGGGGTGTCACGAACCGACACGTAGAATTAGGGGATCGGAGTGCCACGTTCCGGCACCACGATAGAATATGGATCGGAGTGTCACGTTCCGACACAAGGATAGTATATGAGGATCGGAGTGTCACGTTCCGACACCAAGATAGTATATGGAGCGGAGAGTCACGTACCGACATGAGAGGAATAAAGATAATGAATCTTGAAATATGTTAATATACTCAATCTAATGAACCTATATCCCAAATGAGTATGGTGTGGAGACGTGAGTTCTCATAGGTGTGTTTTGATGTTGTTACACATGATTTGTGAACTTGTTGTTTTCACCTGTTGAGTTATATGGTTGATTTTATGTTATTATCTGATATATACTGTTTTCTATTTTGAGTTGGCCGATGATACCTACTCAGTACTTGTGCTTTGTATTGACCCCTACTTGTATGTTTCTTTCTTTGTTATATGTGGAGTGCAGCAAACGTGCCATCGTCTTCAACTCAACCGCAACTCTAGCCAGTCTTCAGTACACTGGATTTCAGGGTGAGCTAATGCTTCTAGCTTGGACTGGATCTTCCTCTTCATGTCTTGATGCCTTGAACTTCCGGCATGGACTAGCTTTTTATTTATTTTAGCTTCTTAGATACTCTTAGATTAGTAATTTGAGGATAGATGTTCTTGTGATGATGACTTCTAGATTTTGGGGATAATGAGTTATAAATTTTAGAAGTTATTTAATTGATTTTGATAATGAGTTTTAAGTATTCCGCATTGTATTTTGTTCAATATGTTGGGTTTTATATTGGTTGGTTCGCTCACATAGTAGGATAAGTGTGGGTGCCACTCGCGGCTCGTTTTGGGTCGTGAAAAACTTGGTATCAGAGCATTAGGTTCGTTGGTCTTATCACACAAGAACGAGTCTAGTAGAGTCTTAAGGAACGGTAGGGGGACGCCTTTACTTTTCTTTGAGAGGCTATAAGACTTCAGGAAAATTCCATTCTTTCTTTCTTTCTTTCGTGCTATTACT
>CM064970.1:10702068-10763068 GCA_032847665.1 Solanum chilense | reverse complement strand
CCCGGAACAATAAAGCTTGGAGTACTAGGATGTCAAATACCGGGAGAAATACCTTCGCAGTGCAATCCACTCACAACCCAGCCACATATGAGATTCGTGATGAAATGGCTCAGATGAGAACTGAGCTTGGGTTGGTATTAAAACATATCACTAGGGTGCAGAAAACATAAATGCAGTTAACTACTTGTCTAAACCACCACCACCAAATGATGAATGCTATTATGCGGAGGATTCCTATGCTGTAAACGAGCAGATGGGGGGTTTCCGACCGAGTGCCCAAGGCTCTAATCAGGAGAATTAGTGCCAAGGTCATGGGAACCAAGGTCAGATCTATGGTAATTATAACCGTGAGGGTCATTATGTCCGAGATGGAAACTACAACCGCGACAACAACTTCAACAGGGGTAACTATGGTAACAAAAATGATAGGAAAGGGCCCTATGTCCCTCCTCAAAATCGTGAAGTTACTCCTAGGGATGGTGGAGATAGTATGGCGAGAGTGGATATATGTTGAACAAAATTATGAGGAGGTTCCATGCTAATGATGAGCACATTAAAGAGTTAAAGAGTGATTTAGCGGGTATTGGGCAGAAAGTCGATACACATGCCTGTGACGATCCGTCATACCTGCCGTCGAGGGAAATGAACAGAGCAGCAGAAGAAATTGCACATGTATGGGACGACGAAGTCCATGACGGCCCGTCGTGACCACAACGATCCGTCGCGATGTCCGTCGACCCAGCCGCGTTTTGAAAAATTTCCAGCAAATAGAGTCCTTATTTAATTAGGTTTTTATTTTTTATAAATAGTTCGAAAAACCTTGTTTTTGGGGCTAGACTCTTGATTATTTTTAGACTCTTTGTTAGACTCTTGATTATTTTTAGACTCTTTGTTAGAGTCTTGGTTATTTGAGCTTCTTTTGTGGATTAGACTTGGTGATTATTATTACACTTTTGGAGAATTTTTAGTTTTCAATTAATTATAGTAATTAATTGTTGGTGATTTTGTTGATTAATCAAGTGAACTTCTTCATTTTATTCTTTCTCATTGAAGTAAGGGCATGAATTCTTATATTACATATTTGAATATTGTGATTATGACTATGGGTAACTAAACTCCATAACTAGGGTTGTGGGAACTATAGGCTAATAATAAGGTAAAATTTAACTAAAATAACAATTGTAGAAAAGTGTCTTGTATGTATTGATAATTCTTTCGCTTAGAAGTCTTTATAACGGATGACCAACGTTAAAAATTGCCTTAATGCTACTTTCCGGACCAAGGAGGTAGATAATAGGAATATAATTATCAACATAGATTTAGTGTATACTATCTAATAGGCTAGTATTGATTGGTATGAGGTAATAACTTAGTCAAATATCGAATACGATGCTTAATATGAGGTAAAGATAAGGGTTAGTATAGCAACACACGTAGCCGGACCAAGGTGCAGAGTGAAACTTTCTAGATGACGGACCAAGGATTTTGAAATACATAACTTATCACTGTGCATGCAAGATACTAGGAAAGAATTGTTATAGTTAAAATTATCAAGTTAGGAACCTGTGTGGAAAACATAAACACTAGTTACTTTTATTAATTGATTAAACTCCAACATTTGAAGTTGTCACTTGTCTCCTTTAATTTAGGTAGTTATTTTCATTCATTTAGAATTAAAAATAAACAACCTTTTATTGTCTTTGTTTTCCAAGGAAATGATTGACTAAATAGTAGTAATAATAGATTGAAGTTAAGTCTGAACTATTTTCCTCGTGGGAACGATCCTAACCTCATTAGTTGAGTTCTTTACTTGATACGACCGCTTTACTTCTTATTTGAGAAGTAAGTTTGAGCATATCAAATTTTGAGTACGACAACGTCGGGTACGTCTAGGGGGTGCTCCCCGGATGACAAAATCTTTGGTATCAGAGCATGAGGTTGAATATTTTTAGAGTCAATGTTTCATATAACCATGTCTATGTAGATTCTTGTACACAATTTTGAAGCGCGTCATACTTATGAATAGTGAACTATATGATGCTTAGGAAATTCTCCTTTTCTTGGAAATCCAATATCGTGTCTCGATAGTATTTACTCTATGTGCCCTTAACAACTAATCCTGTTATTGTTATTTTAGGCAATGAATACCTGAAGAACTGTCGTAGGAAGACTCAATGAAGATATTACAAATGTGGATGTTCGTCCCCGAGGCAATCAAGTCCCTCTTCTTGACGAAGTTTCTAATGATGATCAACCTCCGGTCAATCCTCCATATTTGATGGATGGGAAAATAAGGGAAGCCTTCCTCCAAAAATCCCAAGACATTACTACTCAAGCACAAACCATCACTACTTAAGCACAAGCCATGACGACCAAAGCTAATCAGGAGGTGGTACCCAAAGCAAACCAACATAATGGCACCATGACCTCCCATTTGAGGAATTTCACAAGGATGAATCCCCCTACATTCTATGGGTCCAAAGTGGATGAAGACATCCAAGAGTTCATTGATGAAACCTAAAAGATTCTCTATGCTATGGGCTTGATTACTAGAGAGAAGGCTGAGTTAGCCACTTACCAACTCAAAGATTTGGCCCAAACTTGGTACTTCCAATGGAGAGACAATAGGCCTTTAAGGGGAGGACTGGTAATATGGGAGATATTGAAAAAGGATTTTCATAATAGGTTCTTTCCTCTAGAGAAGAGGGAAGCAAAAGTATAAATATTTATCAACCTTCGTCAATGAGGTATGAGTGTACTTGAGTACTCTTTGAAATATACTAAATTGTCAAAGTTCTCATTCTTTGGTTTCCGAACCTATCGATGAAATGAGCTGCTTAGTGATGGGTATCACACCTGGAGCGCATACCCCAGGTGAGACCGGCATCATTGTCCTCTCTAAGGACTCACACAAGCCCTTAGCGTTCGTCATAAGATGTGATCAGTAAAAATTGCGGAAAAATATAAAATTTTATATTCTACTTGAAGTATACTTAGACTTCATACTTATTATATAAACAAGACGATATTCTAAGAAATTGTCTCACATATATAAACCATATGAAGAGTGTAAATCTAGACTTATCCAATACAGAGTCAATATGCCATATATGTCTTAATGCAAAAGAATCCAAAGAACCATGATGGAAATAGGATTTCCAAATATCTAATAAAGTCTTCATAAGCTGTAAAATAAAGGAACGTCATGAACATGAAGACCTACCAAGACTCGGAGAAAAAGTTCCAAGTTTCTTCAAATTGACCGCCTTAAACATAAATGGCTTGAACCTACAGTTCAAATAATGGAATTAGTATGCCACATGTACTAAGTATGGGTATATGCACATAACATTTAAGGACATGCATGAAAAAGCATCATTAACCATATCTTTAGGAAACATGCTAAGTCATATGAAACTCTTCAATTCACATACCACATAACATATAAAAGTTAAGGATTCCATCAACATAAAGCATAATAGTAAGAAAAGACATATTATCATAGAGTCATACTAACTTTTCATATACAATAGATCACGTAACATAACATAAAAAACACTTACCAATGATCCCATCCACAGCCTACAAGTGCAATGGTAATGTGAAGCCCCATAACCCCACAGAACCAAGTAGATAAGATAGGAGACCATGAGTAAAGCTTTGCAATATCATATATGAGTAACATCATGTATCTTAAACATCATACCTTACATATTATAATATTACATAAGAACAATCTCCTAGGATTTCCCTTAGATTCAACTTATGCAATGTCTAGGTAGAGTCACTTATCCCCTACCTCTACTATATAGACTCCTAAAGTCACATTAGTCAACATTCATTTTCTTGTCTTTCATTTTACATGAGGTAACATACGACTTAAACGACATAGACCATGTGAGGTAAACATTGAATCCGGTGTCATAAAACCCCACATCGAAAAAATGTGGTCTACTGGCCAAAGTCGAACCTAACATGACATAGCTTTCTAGGTGGATCCACTAGATAGTTTCCTATGTGTGAAAGATTGTTCAATAACTAGGAGATGTATTATAGACCTATATTCCCACATTACATGGAATCCTCAATCTCATGAGAGTCGTTGTGAACCTACCTTCCAATAAGGGAAGAGACACCTCACATATCTAGTTCATCGGTGCTTATCTTAAGTCCCTTTTTTTGAATAACCTTTAAGTTGTCTTTTATTATAATCTTATCATAGGTTATAAGAGATTAACTCCTTGTATAAACATGATCATGATATCTTTATGATTAGATGAGAATTTCTTTTTTTGTAACCATTCGTATGTGAGATTAACATAACATAGTCATCATATGTAAAGCATACAAGGGAATATCGTAACCTGCATTTATCGTGTTCTTATCTTGATCTCACAAATAACATGTTCATATCCCATTATATCCCCATAGTAACATCATACATACTTTCACAACTTATCATCATGATTTATAGGATAACATAAACATGGTACAGTAATCAAAACTTTAGAAAACTTAATTCTTACTTCCAAGAAACCAATTAAAGAACTTAGTTCAACTTAGAACATCCATAATCATAACATAGTGAAATATTGAATAGCATAACCAATAAAAACACTTCAAATCATACACAAAATCAATGCATACTGTAGGGTAAAGGAAAGAGACATATAAGATTTCATTCTACTATTAGTTCCAATCCCTACGTTTTCATATTATCAAGTAGTAGAAACAATTATACTAAGCCATCATGTAGATAAGAACATGCTTATCACTAAATTAAAACATAATTAACAACATACTCATCAAATAGTGTGGAATAGACCATATAATACTCTTACTTTTCATTGAAAATCATAAAACTAGGGTTAGGAAGAAAAATCCATTTCATAGAGTAAAAACCCTAGTATTTGAAGTTCTTGAACATATATCTTTGAAAGGACCTCTTGAGAAAGGAATTCCAAAATTTAAAACCCCATAGCTTATATATGAAAAATCCATGAAAATTGGATGAAAATTTGAGGCCTTCGTCTTCTTACTTAAGCTCTTCATATTCTTCAATGGAGTTTGTCGAAAAAAGAGCGTTGTTGACAGAATGAGAGAAATTTCGTTTGATATAGTTTGGGACGTGTAAAAATGGTCTAAAACTTACATATCAATATATAGTCGTCCTATGAATTACCCAAAACACTCCACTCAAATATGTCTTTTAAATAAGTTAAATTACCAAAATACGACTTTAACGATTCTGGGAAGTAGCTGCGCGTCGCGGGGCCAAATCTCGTCATTTTTATTGAATTTTGAGTTGAGGCAGTTAGGTGCGTGTAAGCCTCCCGTTACTATTTTTCCTCTCAAATCTTGAGGCAGAAAACCTCATGACAGGCGCATGTCGCACGCCACACATCCACTTCTGCCTGCCTACCCATGTTTAGGATCTCCCCAAGGACCCTTAGGGTGGTCCTTGGGTTATCGTTACCGGACGATTGGACCCTTTGTATTACGTACTACCTATACAAGTTCACTTTACATGTTTTGGAATTCATTTCACACATTGAAACCTTCACCAAACATTGGGACGCCAAGGATTTAGAAATACATAACTTATTACTTTGAATGCAAGATACTAGGAAGGAATTGTTATAGTTAGAATTATCAAGTTATGAACCTGTGGGGAACACGTAAACCCTAGTTACTTTTATTAATTTATTAAACTCCAACATTTGAAGCTGTTAGTTGTCTCCTTTAATTTCGTTAGTTATTTTCATTTATTTAGAAATAGAAACCCCCCCCCCTTATCATTTTTGCTTCCAAGGAAGTAATTGAATGAACAATAGTAATAATAGATTGAAGTTAAGTCTAAACGATTTTCCTCGTGGTAACGATCCCAACCTCATTAGTTGGGTTCTTTACTTGATACAACCACTTTACTTCTTATTTGAGAAGTAAGTTTGAGCGTATCAACTATGCGCCCGCATAGGTGTAGCTATTGGGCAAGCCATGTAAAAGCTAAGAGAATGACCTTACTCTAGGTAAGTGAGGATCCCTCATCCGATAGGGGTTAATATCAGGATTCCATGTCTAGCTCTCATGGTCTATGTCGGTTAAGTTAACCTCTCACAAAAGTAATGAAAATGCTAAGTCTCTTAAAAGAGTGTACTACTTAGGGTATGTATTTAAATGGGACGCTATTTATCCATTGCACTAGGTAGGCATTCTTAAAGGGGAGTCTTGGTGAGCCTTACATGAATTGAATGAACTAAGTCTCTCAAAAAAACGTACTACTTAAGTTAGGTAGTGGAATAGGACGTTATCGATTCATTGCACTAAGTAGGCCTTCCGGAAGGGGAGTCTTGGTGCCAAGCCTTCTAAAAGAGTGTACTACTTAGGGTAGGTGGTGGTATGGGAGGCCATCTACTCATTGCACTAAGTAGGCATTCAGAAAGGGAAGTCTTGCTAAGTTGCTTGAGTGTTTCTTCTAATGTCTTGTTATTGAGTGGTGGCTTGTTCTCCCGAGGTGAGTAAGCTGAAAGGGGTAGTCTTGAGGATCACCTTGGTATGTATTGAAGGAGGCATATTCACACTTCCTTCATGTCTTACCTTGATGAGTCTTAAGATAACCTTATTTATGGAAAACTCCTATGCAAATGAGTTCACTTTCTCTTTGCTTAGCCTTAGAAGTTAACTACTTTAGAATAGGATTAGTTCACTATAATGTCCAAAATGAGTTTAGTGTAACATTTTGAAAGTTCACTGTAAAGTAGATTCTTTTGCTAAAATTATGAAAATTCTTCTCTATGTATTAAATGATGATTCTTATGTTGTTTTACTTCAAATGTTTTACTTAATTTACATGAAAATGTGTTTTTACTAAAATGTTCCCTTTTGCATGTTTTTGCATATGCCATAAGTACTAACCCCATACTTTTTACATTGTTTTGTACTAACCTCATACTTTTCTATACTTTATAAGTATAGGTTTTAGAAGCAAGGTTGAAGTTTAGAAGGAAAGATTGGGATTTGATTCTCTCAAGACAAAGTATGTTATCACATATTCGAGGGCATAGTTCTTAATTCTTTTAGTTTTGTATAAGTGTCTTATTATGTATTTCTTTTAATGTAAAGGTTCATTCCCCTAAGATATTATGTCGTGTCGTAAGTTGACTTGTGACGATTAGATTTTCTAATTATTTATAAAATAATTCCTTTTTATATTAAATATATTGAAATATTTTAATTCCGCACTACTTTTCATGTCTTAGGTAACGAACAATAGTTAAAGTACTTGTACAAAACCCCAAAGGGTCAAGCATTCCCGGTCATGATCCAAGGGTTCTCCCATTCTTCTTTTGTTTCAATATGAATATATGAGCATATATACATGGCATACCCTCAGGAATTTTTCAAACCTTTGCGTCGCACTATAACATCTCGTAATACACGATCGTCAGTAGTTGATACTTCCCAACTAGGTAATACATAATTAAAATTAATATTTCTATCATAAACTCCCAATACATTAGTATCTATATCCCCCTTCCTTGTTCTGTATCTTTGCTTGTACTCTGATAGAGTTCTAATGTGAACGTAACTACTATCTGGTGCACCTAAACAACCCTATAAAAATATAGAGTTATCTCACACTAAAAGAAAATCTTAGTAAGATTATATTTTCTAGTAATGTATAGATGCTAAAATTAATTTCAACTACCTTAAATCATTTCCATCAATCTTTAATCTCATCCTCAAGCACCAGTTTAGGATAGAAAAGTAACAATGGAGTTAGTTTAAGTATAGCTCTCAGGCATTCATTAAAAGCTTGACTTACTCTCCATCCAGATCTAATATAATCGATCTTGATTGATCTATCCTTCTCGCGATGAGCCAGTATGTTTAAGAAAATTGCTAGCTTTTAACTACTTAACATATGTTACCATCAGTCAAACCTCCGATATACTTAGTTAATATAACTAAATTATGAAAGACATTTCTATCCATCCTTAACTTATTTACGCACACACTGTCACTGTCAATTATGATATAATTTAAGTGAGAAATATTTTTTGGAATTAGAGCACTCATACAATACTAATCTCACACCCTTTTCTATTTCGTCTTCTTAGAGAATGACCATGAATAGCCATAAAAAGCTAAATAAGGACTACAAGAAATTGTTGGGACATTATCTCCTCAAGAATGATATATTAAGTAGTCGAAAGATGTTGAAGATCACTAATAACACCTAATTTTTTCATATCAGTACACATAAAATGAGCAAAAATCCTTCAATATTAAGCATAAAAAGTTTCAACCCACAAAATACTAATTTAATTATCAAGCACATCTCAATACACCTATTCATAACCATTTTGGAAACAAGAACAAAAGAAAAGAAGAAAAGAAGAAAGTTCAAACCTTGTTATAAAAACAAATAGTTGAAGCTGGCTAATAGTGAAGACGTTATTCAATATTAATCCTAAGCTGCTGCACCTTCTCCATCGCCAGAGAAGAAAACAGCCCGCGAAAGAAAAAGTAAAGGCGCCAAAAGCAGAACATTGTGGGTTTCTTTATCAATTGTGAAGTGTGTATAAAGAAATTGAGGGGCAGTTCAGTCATTTCATTTTCTTATCCAAGGCCTAAACATGGTATTACTAATCCCTAGGTATCCTTGGTATTATATATTACCACATATGGAGTATTAAATTATCCATGTATTAGGTATGTTTAAGTTGAATTGTGCAACAAAACATTGCATTGGATGGATTAAATTTTAGTCCAAGGATTATTTTAATTAATGCATCCTACCAAATGACTCCTTAATGTATCTAGTTGATTTTATTCCTTAAATTAATATATAATGTCTTTGTTTCAACATTATGATACATTATAATTTTATCACACACAATATATCATGTTCAAATATTAGTATAAGTAACCTTAATTTATTGAAACACAAATTAGTATGTATCATGTTCATATATTTATGTACTTGGTACTTAACTATTACAAATATCATTGTCTTTTACTAACAGATACATACACCCAAACTTATTCAACTACAGGGTTATGTATCTATAGACATTATCAAGTATTATTATTATTGATACTAAACACTAATATTTTGGTAAGAATCACCACTATGCTATGTATCACACATAAAAAATATTATTGGGAACAATTACATGTATAATGTATCTTATATAAAATACGGTATCTTAAACAGGATAAAATACATAAATAGTAATATATCATGCACCAGATTATTAGGCATGATAAATATAGTCAAATTTATACTAAATGTATCTGATACATAACCACTATTTTTTACCATTAGAATATGTTATGATTTGGAGAGATTTAAGAGAAAAAATTTGAAACATGAATTGTTTGAAGTTTTTGCTAATTGAGACAGATTGTAATTACATGATCAATCACTTTTTAAAAGTTTCATGAATTTACCATTTTACCCCTCTTGTTATTGACCCCAAGACTTTTATGTTTGAGTTTGAAAACATGATTTTCTGACCTTGAGTTAAAGTTGAGAATTGGTAAGTTTTGAGTTTGAAAGGTTTAATTGTTAAGAAAGTGGATTTTGGTCTCTTTTAGAGTTTTGAGTGTCGGAACGATTTCATTAGTCTCGAAATGTGAAATTTAATTTGTGAGAGTTGTTGATTTCTGATCTCAAGTTTTTTTTTTTTTTGAGAATTAGAGTTCCTAAGTTGTAAAATTGTGGAATTTCAGCTTTTGAATTGATTTTAGTCAATATTCAAGATTCAAATGTTCGGATCAAATTTTCAAGAGTTGCTTTGGATTATAGGGTGTTTTAGGCATAGGCAAGGTCTTTGGTTTATTGTTGAGAGATCCTTAGCTTGTTTTAGCCTTTTTAGGCATGAGTTACCTTCTTGTGATCACGAATATCAAGTCATAGAGACCTCAAAATTCATATTTTGATGCTTTTCCTGAGTTTAAAACGTCAATTATAATTGATTTGCATATGTGGTTTGCGTGTACATGATTTCTAACGAATCCCGAGGATCCTTTCAATATTTTTTGGGTTGGCTAATTTTTTGTGTTTTGGTGCAACCCTTAATGTTCGCGGAGGGGAGGGGTATGAAAGCCACATTCGCAGAGTCTCAACCACGTTAGTGAAAGGTCAATGCATTGACCTCTGTATCCGTGGGAGACTTATTACATTCGCAGAGATACGGTTCATTAAAACACGTATTCATAGGTAGGGGTCCGTGCACGATCTAAAGTATACCCTAGACGTGACATGGTGTATAGAACCTCTAGAAACCTACACAATCTACTTTTCATAAATCATACAAGATAATAAAATTTTAAAAGTACAAAAGAAAGTTTTATGTCATAAAGAGTTTGACAGAAAAAAACAAAGCAGAAAATCTAACATAGTCGTAAAGCCATCTAGTACCTTATGAGTGATTGGGACGTACCCCTTGAATCACATACAATATAGAAAAATAAAACATTAAGAAATAAAGTGTTAGGTCCTCGGAACATGAGGACTCACCAATCTTCAATATCTACTAAATTGAACACTACCCATAGAGATGCGGACTGGGAACATCGGACCCTAGATTAGTGAAAAAATATAGAAAAAAGTATTTGTTAGTACATGGAATGTACCAAGTATTAGGGGAATGCTATAAAACATAAAACATGCTCATAAAGAGACATACAATAAAACTTGAAATGCGTCCTATCACAAAATGAGCAAGTTAGCGACTTGTCAAAGCTTGGTGGCAGGTTTTGTCGGAAAAAGAATGTTTTTCAGCGGGAGTCTCTTCGCTTAGCAGCACGACGCTTGTATTGCTCTCCCACAACCCCGTTTTCACGGTTTAGGCTGCTCCCATTTCGCTCGCCGCTACTACGGGAATCGCTTTTGCTTTCTTTTCCTCTGGCCGCACGGAATCTCCATAGCCAATTTTCCATTTTTGATAGAAGGTGCTGTCTTTGGTACTACTATTATTTTACACGATCCAGGAACTTCCATAACGTTGGCGTGATTCGGTTTGAGCAACGGATGCTGACGTGATACATCCTCGTAATGAAAATAGAGTGGAAACATGAGTTGATCCATAATGAGTATTTGGTTGGGTTCTTTGCTTGCTTATTCCACTTCTTAATCATCCTTCATTTCACTAATTCGTATTAACATGGACCTAAGATGAATTAGATAGGTTTTACACTTTTTTCAAAGAAAGAGAAAAGGTTGGCAGTTCAGGCTTCAGATGGAATTCAAGGAGAAATTCAATAAGACAGAGCTTCCTCTGAAATAAACCTACTTATTTGATTGATGTTCAAAATATGAACATGATCAATGCATCTTCAATATCATAAAGGAAACTTCATAAAACTTTAGAAATCAACTTAGTTCTTTTTATGAGTGATTATTGTTAACCAACATATTGACCATGCAAGCGATAATATGAAATACATTGGCTGCCTTACACAGAGAAGGGGTGTTGAACATCTATTTACGTGGATCCACTAGTTAATGACTATCTAAGAAGATATCCTACGGAGGAAAATAGGTATGGTATAAGGATATTGCTACTACAAACTCGACCTCAAGCTACAGGAGAGCTTCCATGTCAATAATCTCTCATTTCTAAGCATAAATCCCATGAAATAATCATTAATGTTAAATCATCTTATCATTGTGGGACATTGGTATTCGTCTTTTGTCCTATCATTATGGACATGGGTAGTATTATCATAGGATAGCTCTTTAGACCTTGCGTGGAAAAATCTTTCACCATCCATTATATATTCATAATAGCTTTAAAGCTCATAGTCATTCTCTTCATGCTAGAGATTCCCTACTACTAAGGGAAATAGTTTTAAAAGTTTAATATATAATTATTGATGGCATATCCATATACCATACTAATCAATACCTAATTTTGAAAAATAGCTCAAAAAGTTGTCAAGCCCCAAGCCTACATCCGGGGGGGGGGGGACTAGCACTCCAGAACCATTGTTGACCCCAAAAGAAACCTTGACTTGACTTACTTACACATCGAAAGACTTAAACTTCAAAAAAATAACCTCAAATATAGAACTTATGAAAAAAAAATCTTAGAATATATTTAAAGAAAGCATTTTCAAACTAGGCAAAATGGTTACTCAAGTCTCATAGCAAAACATCTTAAATGCAAGGCTAAAGACTCATAACTATGTGTTTGACTATCTATGAAGCCTCTAAAACAATTGAGACGGATGTTGAGACAATGTCACATCCCGAGCCTACACCCTGACCAAACCTAGCATTTGTTGTAACGATCCATTTGGTCATTTTTGAGTACTAGAGTTTTTTATTTGATATAATACTTTTTGATTGATTCTAAATGGATATTTTTGATTATTTGTAACTATAATTATGAAATTAGGGGATAATTTTAATAATTTATTTAGTTGGAGGTTAAAGGAAATAACAGTAAAATTAATAGATGGTCACTTTTACCATTTTTATAATTAGTCATATAATAAGTAGGTTTAATATTATTTGATTACCACAAACCACTCGGGACTCTCACTCTTGGTTCTCGGCACCATCACAAGTATGAAGGAAAGACTACACGTAAAACATAATGCAATTCCAACTTTTAGTTTATATATATTCATATTTGGCTGGCACTAGTCTTTGCTATTATTATTTTATAAGGCTTTAGTAATTGGAGGTTCGGGAATATATGAAGCAAATTAAGAGAATTATTTATTGCTAGTACGTGGATTTTAAGTTTGGATACAAGTTTTGGTAGGCTATGTAGAGATAATTATTAAATTGAGTGTAACATAGTCAGAAGGTTAAACTTGGAAAAATTGTTTATGTGCATTAGAGATTTATGGATTTTGGTGGAGTAACTAGGGTTGTAATTGGCTGGTGTATTAAATGTTTGGAATATGAGAATGGTGGACTATCGTAAATTAACATGCTATTATTTCAATACTTCTCAAGATATTTCTTATTATAATCTACATTTTAATTTATTAAGATAGTTTATTAAATATTAGGTGTATTGAATTAATTAAATACCATCTAAATTACAATAACATGAGGAATTAAGTTTTACACTTAGGATTGAACTTTAGCTAATTGATTATAGAATTGGACGAATTTTAGGGTCTAGGATAGACATATAGTAACATGGGTATCTATAGACTGTTTACTTACAAATTATGCATATACACTTGATAGATTGGAAAGGCTTGGAGACATCGAGGAAAGAAAAAGTATTGGAGATGTAGCTTGCTTGACTTCGATTCTTCGGTGGAGGTAGGTTATGGTTTATACTATTTGATAGATAACTGTTAATAACGATTGATATGCATTCAATAACACAGTGAAGTTCTCAATATACTTGATTGTGTGACTTTGTTGCTTGATTTTGTGGTTTGTGATTGGTCTGATATCTTGAGACATGAGATTTATAATATGAAACTCTCCCTATCAAAGTGATGCCTTGACTAAAGAAGGCTTGATAAAATATTATTAATGAATTGAAAAGTGGTGATAATAAATGATAAATTAATAATATTTTTAAATCAGAGTATCACATTGCAACACGATATTTGTGGATAAGAGTGTCACATTCCGACATAGTATTTTTGGATCGGAGCATCACGTTTCGACATAATATTTTTGGATCGGAGTGCCACATTCCGACACGTTACTTGTGGATCGAAGTGTCACGTTCTAGCACAGTATTTTTAAATTAGAGTGTCACATTCTAACACCTTATTTTTGGATTAAAGTGTCACATTCTGAAATGATATTTGTGGATCAGAGTGTCACCAACTGACGCAGTATTTTTGGATCAGAGTGTCACATTTTGACACGGTAACATTAAAGGAAAAATATTAAATTAATTTAATGTACTCAATCTTAAAGAAATCATTTTTCAAATGAGTGTGATGTGGAGGCAGGAGTCCCCATATGTGTGTTTGATGTTGTAATTAATTGCCTACTTACTTTAGTGTTATTGTCATTGGTTCATGTTGTTTGTTAACTGTCACCTGTTAAGTGTTATAGTTGATTTTATTTTATTATTCATTCTATATTAGTTTCTATTTTTGGTTGACCAATGATACATACTCATTACATGTTGCCCCGTACTGAGCCTTACTTGTGCCTCTCAATGTTTTCCTTTTATGGAGTGCAGCAACTGTACCAACAACTTTGACTCGCCCTCAGATCTATCCATTCTCAGCTAATCAAGGTCAAGGATGCGCTATTAATTTGAGTTTGTGTTGGATTCTCTCGGTCATGACATGATATCCATAGTTTTAGGATACAAATTACTTTATTTCGTTTATTCCGGTGTCTTTAATACTCTTAGACTTAGTAGTTGAAAAAATAGATGTCCTTGATGTGATGACTTTCATATTTGGGGACAATATATAATTGACTTTAGAGGTTTATTTGATTTGTTACTTTAATAAGTTTAGAGCTTCCGCATTATTATTGTTATTCGTAATGGAATTATTGGCATATGTTGGAGTCTGGATTCCTTGATTCTCCAACTTAGGAGGTTAAGTGCGGGTGCCACTTATGACTCATTTTGGATTGTGCCACTTGAAGACTATTGTTGTCCCCAAGCGAATCTTAGCCTAGCTTACTTAATCAGCAGAAGATTTAATTCAACAAAGAAAAGTCCATGTAATAATTAGGATGTTATAATCGAACATTCAACTTGGCCATTAAGGTCAACCCAAGTCTTAACATAAGATAATGACAATGAAAATACTAAAGAACTAAACATATGACTATCTATGAAGCCTCTAATACAATTGAGATGGATGTCATGAAAAAACCCACGACATCCTAATGAATAAAATAATAAAAAGCAATGCAAGGAGTCCTCCAAAGTGCAAAAAGGCTAACCAACTTACTCTAGAGTGCTCATTGGATCAACGATGCACTAGATGTTGATCCTGTTTACCTGTTTATGTATACTGGCATCAGTACATTGAGTTTACAAGTATGCGAGTTGGAATGTTAAATACAACATATGCTTGAAAGGACTATAAAGAACTTATCTGGCTCAACTCAACTCAACATAACTGGACTAGTTTCAATATAAAAGGGTTTTTAAAAAAGTTCAATATAAAGAGAAGTTATTTAAAAACTTGATGTCAACTCTGTGACATATAACTCTTAAATGTATGTAAAATACAATATAATGTGTATATAAGAATCCAATGACTTCTATGGGAGTTTCTCTGACCGAAAATCATCACGTAAGAGCTATTGTAGTGATACATTATTTTGCCTCACGCGGCCAGGGACTTCCTATACCTTACCATGAGTGTAGAACCTGAACTACTATGTAGATCCACTAGTATATTCTAAGCATTAAAGTAATCTTCTAAACAGTATGACCCTTTTCTATTCATGGTGGCTACATGGTTTATGGGAACTGTGAGTTGTCTGAACTCTCCTCCATATCGTTGCTCGATTCTACTCCCATAAATAATATCATATTAGCTCTTATGTTTAAAAACATACTTCCTTCTGTGATTTGACATTATGCTCAAAGCTTATATCAGATTCTACCTTTGAAATCAAAGTTTACCCTCTTTCTTCATTTAAAAAGCGATAACTCTTTTCTGAAAACTAACTCAAAAGCTCTTTGGAAATCAAGGTTTCCTTTGTTGTTTAAAATGTGAAAACATTTTAAATCCTTTTGGGATATACAGTCCCATATGCTTTTAAAGATTTGAACTTCAACTTTTACTCTTTACTATTTACTCGTTACTCAACTTGAAATTTAAGTATTAAAACAAACTTAAAATATTTGAAAGAAAAAAGACTTTTGGAAACTCTAAGAACTTTTGTTGACTTTGATCTTAACTGGTCATGACTTGACTCTTAAATGATCCTTGAATTGAATTATGGGTTCAAGTATTGCGATTTGTGATAGAAAAGATCACATGATGTTTAGGAATGATCTTAAATAGCTAAACCTGATAAAAAATTATGAAATCACCATCTTGGAATAAGTCCGTGACTCGGAGATGCTTTCAAATAATTGCTAGCAAAACTTAACTTTAAAACAGAGGAGTCCGCATCCTAACGGCGACGCAGAGCTAATGTTTTTCACTGAGGGAACCTGTTCCTTGTCCGACTTTTTCCTCTTCATTTTTTATGCCCCAATTTGCCTAAACTTGGTTATCATTCTACAATTCATTTAATATTATAATACCTAGAATATGTACTCAAGAACTTAACTCAAAACAACTCTAGAACTCAATGTATAGTCCTCAGAAACTCCATAATTAATCTCAATTCAAGAACGACATCAAAATTCAAAAATACATGTCAAGAACATCATTTTTCAAAATCTTTTAGATTGAATCACACTGAACCAACATTATGAAAGACTTACATAGCTTGTAGGATCAATTCCTGTGAATATACAACCAAAATCAATCGTTCTTAGTGAATTCTTGCTTTTCCTCTTCTCCTTTCTCTTTTTTTCTCTGTTCTCCAAGCCCTAGCGTATTTTTGTAAAAGCGTTACTGACCTAAATCTGATTTGACCCTCAATTAATTCATTAAATCGAATTAAATTAATTGGATAAGTAAAATACCAAACTACCCTTTAAAAATAAAGATTGGTCATTTGCTTATTCGAATAACCCAACTTCAAATGGGCATAACTTACTTATAAAACTAATTTTTTCCTTACTTCAGAAAAAATTTAGATTTTTATTTCTTTCCAAAATTGACTATTTCCAATTATTAGCTTCTTCCTAGTTATTTTGATTTGCGAGATGTTAAAGAAAAATCCCACAATATCCTAATGAACTAAAAATAAAACAAAAAGCAATAAAAGGAGTCCTACAGAATGCAAAGAGGCTCACCAACAGACTCTGAACTTCTCATTGGATAAAAAATGTGTTGGATGCCAATTCTAGTTACCTGTGTTTGCATCATAAGATGATGCAGGCAAACTAGCATCAATACATTAAATGTACAAGTAAGCGAGTTAAAATACTAAACATAACATAGGCTCGAAAAGAGTATAAAAGAAACATTAATAAATTTATATGTATGCTAAGATACAATATGAACTCTTTTTATATTTATAAAAATATAAATATTTATAATGTATATAAAAATACAAAAAATTGTTGTGCAGTTTCACAAACCAACAACCATCACTTAAGAGTAATAGCGATTATAAAGTGTCTCACTCATGCTACCAAAACTGTCTCATACTTTGCCGTCATATAGGATGCCTTAAGTAAGTGGATCCACTAGTCTACGTTAAAAATCACTAAGGGTTTATCTAAAAAGTATGACCCTTTTCTACTCATTATGGCTACATGATTTATGCAGATTGTGACTTGACTAAACTCTCCCCCATATCGGTACTCAATACGACTCCCAAAAATATTATATTAGCTCAAATTATTTTAAAAAACATACTTTTGTAATTTGAGATTACTTCTCAAAAATATATCTCAAAGGCTACCTTAGCTTGGATATCAAAGTTTTATCTCTTGCTTTATTATGAAAGCATCTACTCTTTTTTGATAACTAGTTCAAACACTCTTTGGATATCCCAATTTGCGTTCTTATTTAAATGTGAAAACATTTTAAACTTCTTGGAAATACTTAGTCTCATATACATCTGTGAAGAAATAAAAGTAAATTTGAACTCTTTGCTTAATTTTGAAACTTAAGTCTTAATACAAAGTTAAAATGTTTGTGAACGACTTTTGAAAACTTTAAGAACTTATCTTGACTTATCTCTTGACTTCTTGACTTGACTCTTAACTTCTTGTCTTGACTCTTAACTTTCCTTGAAATTAATAATGGATTCAAGGATCATGGTTTGTGATATGAATGATCTCAATGATGTTTAGTAATGATTTTTGATAGCTAAATATGAGAAAAGATCAAAAGTTGATATTTGAGGGTGGGTCCGCGACGCAGAGAAGCATTTAAATTTTAGTTTAAAAATAAATTTTGAGGCAGAATGGTTTTCGACCGCTCCGTAATGAGAGATAATTTTTGCAAAAATAGGGGATTGGGTCCGCGACGCGTGGGGAGTGCCTGATTTCGACCGATGAAATTTTTTCTTCATTTTCCAAATCTAAAACCTCTAAACTCTACGTTCTTTCCTCAAACACTTAGAAGAGATTAAATTTTCAAAGTACATCATATTCTACTCAAAAATCAAACCTAAAATCATAGATATGGATAAAAAATACTCCTCAACAATTTCAACATATTAAGAATTCGATATAACTTCAAATAACCCATCAAGAATCCAATTTCTAAATTTTCAAGAACTTAAATTCACTGAAATAAATCATTATTGGTGTGTGAGTCAACTAATCCAATGCTATGTGATCTCACATATCTTTGTAGGGATCACCCCCGATGAAATCCACAAGCTAAAGTCGACGATTTTGACAAATCTTGAATGTTCTTCTATTTTCTCTTCTTCATTTCTCTTCTCTAAAAACCCTAACTATTTTCCAAAAGTGTAAAATGACTAAGTTCAGTTTATAACCCTTATTAATTACCAAAAATTAATTAAAATAAAAGGGTAAGGAAAGTATCAAACTACCCTTCTAAAATTTGGATTGTACTTTTCTTATTTTTATAAACCAACTTCAACACATAAAAATCTAAGATATGTCTAAAGTCTAACATAAGTGTCATGAGGTACAAACACTTTTTAAGGCCTATTTTAATGAATATAGGTTATTTAGGAAGTCTATATCTAAAACGTCCAAGAACGTCCATGATGTCCGAAAACTAGTTCTAATGAGGTGCTAGTGTGCCTAAGCCTATTTGACGAACTTTTAGGAGTCGGAAATCCATGAAAATTGGTGGAAGGGTAGTTAATAGGTGTTTAACTAAATAAATGGTCAAAAATCCAGGTATTACTCCTCAAGGACAAACCAAGGGTCCTTGAGGAGGACCCTTGCACGTTGGTGTCAGCAATGCCTGGGCAGTGTGCACCCACGAAGAGTCAATCGACGGGGCGTGTGTTGATTGACGGGGCGTCGATGCCAAACGTCTACCAACACTTTGCCATTTTGTTGAAAAGGTTCAATTGCATAGTCTTTGAACTCATAGACGAATGTGCAGCACGGAAGGGCACAATCACCGTCGACTCACGGACGAACCATCAATTGGGGTATCGTCTGTGAGGGTCGAATTTCCCTGCACATTTTAACTTAGTTTCATTTAATCAGTTAAGAGGTTAGGTGGTTCATTATATTTTTAAGGGAGTCTTATTAATTTAATTACCCCCCCCCCCCCATATAAAGACCCCAACCCTCATTAGACTAAACATAACACACACAAAA
The DNA here is from genome assembly GCA_032847665.1 of Solanum chilense. Classification (NCBI taxonomy): domain Eukaryota; kingdom Viridiplantae; phylum Streptophyta; class Magnoliopsida; order Solanales; family Solanaceae; genus Solanum; species Solanum chilense. The sequence continues at coordinate 10,743,716 of CM064970.1, read as the reverse complement.
ATCCTCTTCCTTCTCTCTTCTTTCTCTCTCTATTGGAAGACGCCATTGAAGACTATATAGGGGGGGATTTAGAGGCTGTAAAGGGATGAATTCACCATTAAATCTTCATCTAATGTTAAGGTATGAATTATAATTCACCTTTGATACTTCTTTCCTCAAAGGGCTCCTTCAAATTGTTTTAAAAAATTGGGTTTTCATGTGGGTTCTTCTCAATCTCGAAAATTATGTTATGAATTGGTTTGTTTATGTTTTATATTGTATAATATGAATTTATTAACATGTATTCTAACCTAATTATGATAAATGTGTATGGTTTGGTCTAGTTTATAGTAGATGACCTTTGACCCTTAACCCTAGGTTTAATTTTGATATAAAGTAGGTAGTATTTGGTTCAATTAACCTGGTTATGTATTGAATTACTATTGGATAATGTTATTATATTAATCATTAACAAATTAGAGTGATTGTAGTCTTTAATTCTAGTTCTTGAGAAGATGATCTAGGTTAGGAAGTGAATGGACCTAAGCATCTTGTCTTATGTTATAATCTAGTATTGAATTGTGATGTAGTGATTCTCCTAGACTTGTTATCATATTGATTAATGACTTATTATGAATTATACCAAAGAATTGGAATGAATGAGGGTTTATGGTAAGACCTTGGTGATAACTTATGAAGAAGACTTGGTAAGTCTCATGATCTCTATGTTTTACTTCAAATTGTGGTTAATTATGATTAAGTCATGATGTGATATTAGAGTATGCTTTTATTAGGATTTATAGGGTAGTATGATGTTTAATTGAAATGTCTTGATTATGATTGTGAGGTTGATTAAGATGTAAACGCTATAAGGATGGTGATGATTATCAGTGTGCCCTATTATGATATGAAATGTTAATTTGTTAACCTCACTTATATGAATTGTAATTAAAGGACTTATACTAATGCAATTCTTATTGAGCTATGATAATGATGATGTTATACACGGGTTAGACCCTATGACCTAAACTAATCTATGATTGATAATAAAGGCTTAAAGACATTTCAATAAAGGGACTTAGCTTAGCACCAAGTGAACTTGACAATGGGAGGTGATGACTTCCCATAGAGGAAGATTCACCCTACAGGCATAATGTGGTGTTGACTCCCCAAAAAGGGATACTCATTTAATGGATTCCCATGAGAGGAGGTCCCTATTGCCAAGTGGTTGTAGAGGGAGAATATCTATCTCTTAGTTCTTGAACTATGTTGCCCCCATAGGAAGACGGCTAGTGGATCCACCTAGAAAGCTATGTTTATGTTTTGTTTTACTTTGGCCGGTAGATCACCTTCCATTGGTGTAAGTTTTAACAACACCGGATTCCACACTTAGATCTTGTGGTCTATGTGGGTTAAGGAAAGTGTGCCCTAAGTTAAAATGAACAAACTAAAATGAACTAATTAAGGTGACTTGAGAGGTTTGACTTAGCCTAGGTAAAGGTATGTGACTCTACCTTTGTCTTGCACTAGTTTACCTTCATGGAAGCTTTAGAAGGTTGAAATTATGTATGTATATGATAATGAATGCAAAAGATGATAGTATGATGACTCTATATGTAAATGATATTATATGGTGATTGATACTCTTATGAACATGTAATTGGTCCATGATGTTAAAAATATGATATTGCATATCCTTCAAAGATTATGTTATGTGGAGTGGAATATTAGCCATGATTCTTGTTGGGTCGATGGGTTGAGTAAGGTTATGGGGGCTTTGCTTGGTTATTGCACTTGTTGTCTTAATGAGGAATCATGGTAGTAGTCTTGCTTTATTATGATATGATGAACTCTTATTCATGCTTGTGATGAAATTACTTAATGATAGGGTTATGTTGGATTGTGGGTTAAAGTGTGTTAACAAGTATGTTTATTTCTTTGACTTGATGAATATGCCTTTTTTATTTGTATGATTTCCTTGATTATCCATAAGGTTTTTCAGAGAATGAAATAGCATGCCTTGATAAATGTCCCTCCTTCTTGTTATGATTTCAAAGTATGTGTGCATATGGTCTCATACTTAGTAAAAGTGGTGTACTAACCCCATTTCTTCCTTTTTCCCAAGCATTTTAGGTTTTGATCGTTGAATTGTTTTGGAAGGCGACTTGAAGAAGGCTCTGATCCCTGATCATCCAAGTAGGGGTAGGTCCTCATTGTCCGAGGGCGATGCCAATATCAAACTTATGGTGTTTTAGTTTGAAGACTCTTACATTCTATCTCTTTTTATTTGATTACAGATTTTATAAGACTGTATGCGGCTTCTTTACTTTGATGTAGGGATATGGCCAAATTGATAATTGTGTTAGATGATTATGAGATGAGACAATCTTTAAGACTATTTTCTATCTTATATATTTATGTTCAACAAAAGTAGAAGGCTATGTAACCTTCCTATATGAAGGGTCTATGTAATCGATATATATATATATATATATATATATATATATATCCGCCTTGGGAATATTCGTACTCGAATGAGATTATTCTTACTAGGCTAAGGGTGTGACATGCAACAACTCAAACACCCAATCAAGTAGTGCAATTACAACATGCTGACCTACAAATTAAAGAGTACTAAGAAAAAAATTAGTACCTTGATCTGACTTTCTCCGGACTCCTCTTCATATGCTCCTTAGCTTTCCAAATAGTTTTTTCAACAAATTGGTTCCTCTAAAGGACTTTGACTAATGCTACCTCTTTTGTTCTCAATTTTTGAACATGACAATCTAGAATCTGAATAGGAATATTATCATAAGATAAGCTATCCTTGATCTTAATATTTTTAGTTTATATGATTAATTAAGGATCGCCCATGCATTTCATAAACATGAAGAAATGAAATACCGAATGAACCGCTGTTAACTCTCGGGGAAGCTTTAACTCATAAGCTGCTTTGCCAATCCTTCTGGACATTCGATAAGGACCAATATACCAGGGACTAAGTTTCCCCTACTTAATAAACCATAATAACACCCTTCATGGGTGAAACATTCAAGTATAGTCAATCATATGCATCAATATCTAACTCCCTTCTCCTAACATCATTGTAGAATTTCTGACGACTCTGTCCATTTTAATATCTCTTGAACGACTTTCAAAACTCATGTGCAGCAAATCGTGCTTCTCTATATGAAATAAGGAAGACTGGAACTCCATAAAGTCTTACTATCTCCTAAATATATAACATGGAATAATCCTCTGTTGAATGGGTAGTCATTACAGGCAAAACGTTTGTTGATTTGGTCAATAGATCTACAATCACCCAAATAGATTCATGTTGCCTGCGAGATCTAAGAAAACCTGTGATAAAATCCATATTAATCATCACTCTTACTTCCATTATGGAATCTCTATATTCTGAGTCCTACCACTAGGCCTTTGGTGTTCTAGATTAACTTATTGGCAATTCGGACACTTAGCAACAAAATCTGCAATGCCTTTCTTCATAGTACTCCACTAATAGACTTCTCTAAAGTTACATTACATCTTTGTGGAAAACGAATGAATAGAATATTTGGATCTATGATCTTCATCCATAATCTTTTCTTGAAGTTCATCCACCCTTGGTACACACAACATACATTAACACACCATTTCCCCCTTGTTGAAAACTCATTACTCTTTGCTTATGAAAATTTACCTTTAATTCAAGCAAAATGGGATCTTGGTATTGCTTCTTTTTTACTTCTGATGTTAATGATTGTTCAAACCTATTCATCACCACTACTCACCTTTTGTGGAATCCACCAGTCGAACTCCTACTCGTGGAAGTCTATGCATATATTTTGCGAACTCTTTCTAGTCTTCCTCAAAATGGGTGGTACTACCCATAGGCAATCTACTCAAGGCATCATCAACAACATTAGCCTCACCTGGGAGATAAGAAATACTCAAGTAATAATCTTTGAGTAATTCTAACCACCATATTTGTCTGATACTAAGATTTTTCTATCTAAAAACGTATTAAAGACTCTTGTGATCGGTGAACACATCCACATGTACACCATAAGTATAACTACGTCATATTTCAAAGAAAATAATACGACAACCAACTCTATGTCATGGGTTGTCTAATTCTCCTCATGAACTTTCAATTGTCTAGAGGCATAAGTTATAAACTTTTCATTCTACATTAATACGCAACCCAAAACAACTCTATATGCATCACAATACACCACAAAACCTAAGTACCTTCTAGTAAGGTCAAAACTAGGGAAATTTAGCCTCCTTTTCAAGTCCCAAAAGCTTTTGTCACAAGCTTCAGACCATTGAAATTTCACTATTTTCTGATCACTTAGTCAAAGGGGATGAAACAGATGAGAATCCATCGACGAACCTTTTATAATATCTATCCAAACCCAAGAAACTCCTAATAACAGTTGAAGATGTGGATCTAGTCCAATTAAGTACTGCTTCTATTTCATGAGTATCAATTTTAATTCCATCACCAAAAACTATTATGTCCCAAGAGTGACATAGACTCAAGCCCAAAACTCACATTTAGAGAACTTGGCATACATCTCTCTATCCTTTAGAGTCTGGAGAATTATTATGACATGACTAGCATGATCCTCTTCATTTCTTGAATAGATTACTAAGTCATCAATGGAACGATAACAAACATATTAAAATAAGGTTTGAATACTCTATTCATAAGGTCAATGAACATTGCAGGTGCATTAGTTAAATCAAATGACATGAACAGAAGCCATCGTGACAATAACAGGTCCTGAATGTTATCTTGGGAATATCACTTTCAACTAATGGTAGACTGATCTGAGGTCTATCTTACTAAAACATGTAACACTCTGAAGGTAATCAAAAATATCATAAATTCTTGGAAGGGATATTTGTTTTTGATGGCGACCTTGTTCAGTTAACAGTAATCTATACACATTGCAAGGGAACCAGTTTTCTTTCTCACAATTAAGACTGGACCTCCCCAAGGTGAGACACTTTGCTGAATAAAATCTTTCTATAAAGGATCTTTCAACTACTCTTTTGACCCTTTCAAATGTGCTGGTGTAATTCTATATGGATGAATATAGATAGGAGGAGTATCTAGAAAAATGTCTATAGTGAAGTCTATCTCTCTCTTAGGGGGACTTCGAGAAGATCATCTAGAAAGACTTTGGAAATTCTTTAACAACAGAAACTGACTGAATAGAAGGTATCTCAACACTAAATAATTAACTCAGACTAAGTGATAGACAAACCCCTTAGAAACTAACTTTTTTCCCTTAAGATACGAAATAAAATGACCCTTAGGCACTGCTGAACTGATTTTTCAACTCTATAATTGGTACACTGGAAACTATAACTTGACTATTCAAGTTCTACAATTTATTGATGCATAATAGGCATGAAGTCAATCCATACCTAGAATGACATCAAAATTAAATACTTTGATCATACCATTGACAACATCTAGTGAATCCTTTTACTCTCGGCGACTACTGATAGAATAAAGACAGTTTTTCATCCGCCTGCCCCTAAAGTAACTCATCTAGATGCAGCTCTATCTGTTAAAGCAACTGAAGAAGACTGGGCTCTATTTCCCTCTTTAGCATTACTCTACTTGTTCTTAGGATACTCTCTTATAAAATTATTATTCTTGCCACACTTGAAGCAACCAGTGCAGACATCACGACACACCCTGAATGGCTCTTACCACACTTAGCACATGCAGGAGTCTTAGTACCCCTTTTGTGCCTTACTACCTTGCGAATGCGCAAGTCTAGCTCTGAAATTCTGAGAATTATTACTATTGTATACACATTTGTTCCTGGGTACAGGTGCACTTAGCAGATTATGGAGCAAGTCCTTTTTGTTTGTCTTGGAGACAAGACCGGTTCACATTACTCTTTTGTTGCCCGACCTCATTTCGTGATGTCTTAACTCTCTTGTTATTAAACTCTTCTTTATCACTCAACCTTCCCTACTCAAATTATTGTGCATGTATCATTAGTCTTTTTACGTCCATTTGTCCTATCATCATAGGTGTATTTACCTTCCTTATTTGGCAAACGAGATAACCCAACAAGGAACATACTCATCTTTTGTAAGACCCCAAAGATGAACTAGGTTAAATAGATCCTAACATATTGTTATGATGATATAAGGTCCTAAATATGTATAATATATGGTATATAGGCATTGGCTAAAGTATTAGGTGTGTTGGAAGTCAAACGTCAAGGGACGACTAAGACGTTCGACGACTAAGGCACCTAAATGTCTCTTATGTAGTTCTATATGCTTCTGATTGTTTAATTATGTTTTCAGTTTCTTAAATGATTTATTATATAATTTATATTTGGTGTTTAGATTTTCGAGAAGTTTGGAGGTCAAACGACCAAGAACGTCCAAGACATTCGAAAGATATGCCTTGAGTCGACCTTGTACGTCTAGGAGAGTTTAGTTTAGTTTTACGTGTTTGTTTTAGATGAAATTCGTGTGAGAGGTCTTAAACTTATATACGATCATATTTGGGTTGTAAACTTCCAGGAGATTATCCTCAAGGACCATAAAAGGTTCCTTGAGGAAGGACCTAAACCTGTTGGCAAAACAGTCCCAGGCAGACCTTGGCGAGGGAGCAGTCAACAGCCCATTGTCCTGATGATGCCCCGTCGAGGGTCCCATTTTTGGGTACTAACCAAGGGTGAAGTTTGGAACTTTTTCCAGCCACTGTAGCCACCAACGGAGGGTTGTGACGCCCCGTCGTGGTTGTGACGCCCCGTCAAGGCCAAGCTCTCACACACCTTTATTCCTGCGCAGGCTGTTGTCCACTTAGTACCAATTCACCCCACTTCTATATTAAGTAATTGGCGGTTTATTAAGGGTATTTTGGGTATTTTAATTAAGTATATAAATGGTAAAACCTTAAAGACTTCATTCTTCCAAATTGAAAATCCAAAACTCTTAGAAAAATCATAAAGACTCCATTGAAGTCCAAATTGAAGAAGCAGCTTCGTGTGGGGGTTTTGAGTGGATATTCTTCATCAAAGTGAATAATTATCATCCTTGAGGTATGTCTTTTGATCCTTGAAAATTGTTTCATCAAGGAGATCAACTCTCAAGATGTTTTTCAAAATTTTCTAAAGTGAATTGTCCAATTTCGGGATTCTACCATGGGTTCTTGCATAAATGATTTCTAAACATTAAATTATGATCTAATGATATTGTATAGATTATTTTAACATAAATTACCTATTAACCCATGTAAATTGATGAACCCTAGTTTTGACTACTTATTGGGTTACTTGATATTAAGCTACTATTGTTGAATTGTTATGTAGTTTCTTATGGGCTTTCTAATGATATAAGAATTGTATCCAATTGATATGTAATTGATCGTATATTGTTAAACCTAGATTGAATTGATGTAGATTCATTGAGTTTTATGGTTATTCTTTGAATTATTGTTCATGGTCATGGGTAAGGTCCTTGTGATGTTGAATTGGTTGATTTGGCATTGAATTGAAGTGTGGATGAGGGGATGAAGGTATTCTTCCCCATTTTATTTATTTTTATTTTATTTATACTTCAATTATGTTATGATTGGTTTGGTCCGCCTTTGGTGGCGGTGCTATGTGAATTGATGTGACTTTGTCGGCGTTACCTTCTAGAATATTGATGATCATGGCCTTGTCGGCACTACTTAAACTTATATGGATATTTGTGTAGTTAATTTGATGATGTGTGATCATATCTAGCTATATGTGAAAGTATGTGTTAGACTATTGATACTATTTAGTTAATAATGTTATGTTATGGCTATGTGTTAAGTGTGTAGTCTTAGAGTTGATACATGGTTGATCCTAAATTTGCTAGATTAGTCTAAAATTTTTAGGTTGATAATGTTAAGGTAATGAATACAATGACTAAATAAGGTTAAGGGTCATTCCTAAGAGTCTAAAGGATGATAGGCAATTTATGTTAAATGGAAGTATGTTGTGTCTTGTTTAGGTAGACTTGGGTCCCTTACTTGATGCTTATGTGAATATGTGATTTCTTGACTTAGGAACCTAAAGGGTCTTAGTCTTGAATAAATGAATATAGGTGAGACATTGTATGATGATACGAAAGTCATTTATGTGGAACCTTGAACCAAGTAGTAAGGTTATAAATCGTAAAGTAGTTAGCCGTAATGGTATCCTTCATGTAATAAGTGATGGAATTAAGGTTGATTGTCTGGAATGACATCATATAATACCTTAGGAAAGTCGCGATGAGGTTCTTGTCGCCATAGTGATATATGCCCTAGTGGACCTTGCTTTGGTTGGTTAAATGTAATTGTGTCATGAACTAGATATGGGACCCATTTATATGAACCTTAATGAGAATTGATCTATGAGAACTATGGCTAGCACCGACTGAGTATGGTAAGGGAAAATAGTTCTAGTTAATTATGAGACTAGATTACAAAGTATTCCCTTCATATTCCTTAACCATCTGTCTACATGGGATGTGTCCAAGTTCTACCATTGACAAGTAAAACAACCTCATCGGAGTAGGATAAAACTCTGAATTCCATGTCTAGCTATCATAGTCTATGTCGGTCGCATATTCTCATCATATGGAATACCTATTAGCATTACAGGAGTTTATGGAGTTTAGGTGGTAGTATGAGACACTATCTAGACATTGCACAATAGACTTTGAAGGTGTTATGTGGAGTTCCTAGGTCTTGTCCAAGACCATTATTTGAATGTCCTTTATATGATGTATGAGTCTTAATGAACTAATGACTTATGTTAAGGAGTATGTAAATAAATAAGTACCTAATCTAAAGTGACTTAGGATTCCTTAGCTAAAGTTTGAAAAGGGCATTAGGGATGATCTCTTCATGTCTTATCTTTGGAAGTCTTGAGGATGACTCTAGTTAGGGAAGTTGGTTGATTTTGTGGACATGATCTAGGCCTTAGGTAGTCTTAAGGAATATTTAGGTAATCTTGAAGAGGTCACTATGGACGTTATCTTCTTGATTTACTTAAGTAGGTCTTTTGATAGCCCTTGGGAAGAGAATGTCATATCATCTATGTTTTGGTGATTTAGTGAGAATGATCCTAGGGAGTCTATAGGATCTCTTGAGTGTCTGTGTAAGGGATTGTATGGGAGGTCTCTTCAGAACTCACTCAAGTGAAACTTAGAAGTCACCTTTTGTAGAGGAATCTTAACTTGATGTTTATGATACTTTCTAAGTATGTATGTGACTCATCTAGAGATGGTGTATGGGCGGTCTCTCTTTGTGTGACTTAAGTTAATCTTAGGATAGACTTGAGTGATAAGATTACATGTTAAAAGGGTGTCTAAAATAATGAAAGAAGTGCTTCACTGTATAGTGAATTAATTCACTGTAACAGTGATGAGTTTACTATAAAGTGACTTCTAAAAATGCTATTTTTGTTTAAGTGTTTTCTTATGTGTTCCTTGATTTATAAATGATGTTCTTATGATTATAATATGATATTTAAATGAAAAGATGCATATTTCCAATAAATGTCCATTTTCATGATTTTTATGCATAAAGCCATACTTAGTACATGTGGTTGTACTAACTCCATGCATTTATCTATCTATATAGTTCTTGGTAGGTGAGGAGCTTTGAGAAGTGAAGAGTTGGACTTAGAAGATCGTTCAAGAAAAATTGAAGCATGTCCTCACTTGACTCGAAGGCATATAAGTCTTTTATGTTTTCATTCAAAGTATTGTAATAGACTAAGTATTTCTATATTCATATTTTGAAGTATGGGTTGTGTCCCAAGTATTCTTGTGTCTTAAGATGATGATATTGAGACTTAGTATTTCCTATTACTTTTATATGAAAGAGATTTTGAAGACTATATTATGTTTTGTGAAAAGTTTTAATTTCGCACTACTTTTCACTATGTTCATGCAATGAATGATATAAAAGGGCTTGTCTTAGACCTCCGAGAGGTCGACGATGCCGGTTACAATCCAAGATTTGTACCCTAACTTCTAGGGTATGGTTTCTAGTTGTGACATCTTTCTTCTCATATCAGCAACCATTTATTTGTTTCTCTTAGCTCACATGGGAAAGAAACACCTCATGAAGGCACTCTAAAAAACAACCCAACTCATAATTGGTTATGCGTAAGAAAGAGTTAGAAAGCAATTGAAAAGAGATGAATAGTATTGCACCAAGTGAGTATGAAGAAGTGAAGGAATTTCCTAAAAATTACAGTCTCCTAATTATTGACGTGGCGAGATTCATACCGATAACTAGGACTCTACATATATGACTTCATAGACTTGCTAAGACTCCTGAACTCTGTGCCCTAATACCATTTTTGTCCCACCTCGATCCAACACCTAGTAAGACTGACACTCGAGAACCATTGTTGGCCCCGAGCGAACCCTTAGCTTGACTTACTTAGCGAAAGAATTAAACTTCAGAAAAATAACCTCAAATAAAGAACTTATGAAAAAAATCTTAGAATGTCTTTTAAGAAAGCATTTTCAAACTAGCCAAAAGGACTACTCAAGTCTCATCGCAAAACATATAAATACAAGGCTAAGAGACTCATAACTTATTGTTTGTCTATCAATGAAGCCTCTAAAATAAATAAGATGGATGTTGGAACAAACCCCACAACATCCTAGTGAACTGAAAATAAAATTGAAAGCAATAAAAAGAGTCCTCCTGAATGCAAAAAGGCTCACTAACAGACTTTAAACTGCTCACTAGGTCAATGATGTGCTAGATGTAGATCCTAATTACCTGTGTCTACACCATAAGACGATGTAGTCCAATTGGCCTCAATACATTGAATGTACGAGTATGTGAGTTGAATGCTAAACATAACATAAGCTTGAAAAGAGTCTAAAAGAAACACTTACCTGGGTTTTATTGACTCGACTTATTTCAATATAAGGCAGTGTAAATAAATGCAGTATAAAGGAAAGTTTTAAACATGCTTTTCAACTCTGTGTGTATACAAATACAATAATTACTCTATATCTATGAGAAGATATAATATGAACCCTGTTTGTATATAAAAATACAAATATTTCTAATGTATATAAAATACAAAATCTTGTTGTGGGAGTTTCTCTAACCGAATACCTTCACTTAAGAGCTATAGTGATGATACAACGTCTTGCCCACACTATTACAACTTTTCTATAGTTTGTCGTATATAGGATGCATTAACTAAGTGGATCGACTAGTCTATGCTAAAAAGCAATAATGTTTCATCTAAAAAGTATGATCCTTTTCTACCCATGATGGCTACATGATTTATGGGGGCTGTGAGTAATCTGAAATCTCCCCCATATCGGTGCTCAATACTATTCCAAAAAATATTATATTAGCTCTTATGTTTTTAAAAAACATACTTATTACTATGATCTGCGAATAATGCTCAAAGACTTAGTCAAAGGATAACTTGGAAATCATAGTTTCCCTCTTGATTTATTATGAAAGCATAGACTCTTTTCTAAAAACCAACTCAAAGGTTCTTTTGGAAATCTCAGTTTCTATTCTTATTTAAATGTGAAAACATTTTAATCTTTTTGAGAATACTTAGTTCTCATATAATTTTGTGAAGAAATGAACTTCAAATCTGAAATCTTTGCTTAACTTTAAAACTTAAATCTTAAAACAAAGTTAAAATGCTTTTGAAAGACTTTTGAAAACCTTAAGAACTTATCTTGACTTCTTGACTCGACTCTTAACTTCTTGGCTTGACTCTTAAAATTCGTTGAATTGAATTATTGATTCAACGATCATAATTTGTGATAGGAATGATCTCATGATGTTTAGAAATGATTTTAGATAGCTAAGCATGAGAAAAGATCAAAAATCGATATCACAGAGAAGCATTAAAGTTTTAGTTTCGAAAATAACTTTTGAGGTAGAACAGTCTGTGACCATTCCACGATGCCAAAAACTAAGGACTAGGCCCACAACGCGGAGGGAGTGCCAACTTTGAACCGATAATATTTTTTCTTCGTTTTCCAACTCTAAATTGTGTAAGCTCCACGGTTTCTTTCCTGAAACATTTGGAATTGATTAAATTGTCAAATTACATAAGATTCTACTCAAAATCAAACCTAAAATCATGGATTCAGAACAAACAACTCCTCAACAATTTTAAAGAATCAAGAATTTGATTTAACTTCAACAAACCCACCAAGAATTCAATTTCTAAGTTTTCAAGAACTTAGATTCGTTGAAATAAATCATGATTGGCGCATGGGTGTTAACCCAGTGCTATGTGATCTCACATACTTTTGTAGGGATCACCCCTCATGAAAACCACAAGTTAAACTTGACGATCTTGACGAATCTTGAATGTTCTTCTCCTTTCTCCTCTTCTTTTCTCTTTTCTAAAAACCTAACTCTTTTTTAAAAAGACTAAATTGACTAAGTTCAGTTTATACCCCTTATTAATTATCAAAAATAAATTAAATAAAAGGGTAAGAAAAAGAACAAACTACCCTTCTAAAATTCAGATTGGACTATCCTTATTTGGACAATCCAACTTCCAAAGGCATAACTCACTCATAGGAACTTGAAATCGCGCACACTCAACGGCGTTGGAAATATCATTTTAAGAGCTTCCCTACCATATCTGAAAGTGCTCCTAACTCGTTCTCAGCTAGAAGTTATGGCCGTTTGAAGTTGACCAAAAATTTACTTTTTCCTAACTTAAATAAATTTCTAAATTTTTAATTCTTTCCAAAAATGATTATTTCCAGTTCGTGACTTCTTCTTAGCTATTTCAAATTCTATGATGTTACAAAAGCACTATCATAGAATCTAGATATCATGCATGTCATGTGGCCAAGCTATATAGAGAATATATATAACTTTATAGAGAAACTTACATGAGTCATAAACATTGATTTCACAAAAATATGCATAATTTCATAATACATATTCCTAGATTCATGCTTCTTCATAAATTCATATAAAGGTTCATAGATAATGCATGGTTTCACATGGAATTGATTGAAAAGACATGAAATTAAATTCAAGTCATTAAAATAAGATCATAATAAAGCAATTAAATCCATACAAATAGAACCCACGAGAAATTGAGTGAAAATCTAATTAAATCTTGAGAAACTGAGTTGGGGAATCAAAGAAACATTGAGGGCTCAATGGGTGGATGGAACCTATTGATGAACTTCCTAAATGTCGTGATTGACGCCCTGAGCAATGATGAAAAAAGGAATACTTTAACTTGAAGAACCCTAATATCTTCTTCTTCCTTGATCTAGAGAGAAGATTTTTGGAGAGGATAAATTTGGTCAAGTTTAGAAAATTAAGGAGAATGAATTGAAATTGGTAGTTTTGAATTTAATTCACTTATAAAGACCTTGAAATATGGTTTAAAACGAAGTAGTTTGGGTACGAAATACTTTAGAAAAACCTAAATTGACCCTAACTTAAAAGCTAACGAATTGACTTAAAAAAAAGGGTTTCACGAGTCGTCAAAGCTTCACGGGCCGTATAGTCGATAGTCAAGTTTCTCATATCAAATAGTGTTTCACTAAAACGAGCATAATTATTTACTCCGAGATCAAAATTAAGAAATTTGGTGTTGTTGGAAAGAGGACTCAAAGACCTTCGATTTGATAGATCATATATCACCTAATTCATTTTTGCTAAAAGATATGATCGTTTTTAAACAAAAAAACTCCAAAGCTCCACAGACCATTTAGGTTACCATTATCCTTCATAGTAGCTTTGAGGTTATGTGCCTCTTTTCACAGACCATCTAGATGCCCATAGTCATCTACTAAGGCTTGATGCCCATGGTCATCTACTAAGGCTTGATACAACAGCACCTGAAAGGTGACAGTTCATGAATCTCTCCACGGCCTGTGGACCCGGCCATGGTTTTACCTTCTCTCTTAGTCTATCCCAGTTCAAATTTTTGAGGTGTTATAGTCTATGTTGGTAGAAGACCCTAGCAGTATTTAAATCCAAGTTTTAGGGTTTCTTCCCCATTTTCATTTTTTGAGGTTAGAGAACTCACTAGAGGCAATTTCAAGTTGGTTTTTCAAGATAAAATTATTGGATGACATTTTTTATCATCAAATCATTGATTACCCATTATTATTATTATTTACTGAATATATGAGTGTAAATTAAGATTTTAAGTTGATAAATTAGGGGTTCTTTGTCAACTTAAGTTTTGAAGTAAATTTTAAGGTTTTTTAAAAATGATTTTCTCTAATGAGTTTTTAAAGTCTTGAGAAATGTTGTCAAGTATTGAATTTTGGATTCAAACCTTAATTTTGGAATCAAGTACTGTGTTGATTGACCCACCTTTCAAGGAAATTGTAGTGGGTGTAGTTGTTTTTGGAAAGTGATTGTGAATATTGACTTGTGTATAGATTGGACTGACTGTTGATTTATTTAAGGAAAGTTTCTTCTTAAACCCTATATTTCTAATTGAATTCACGTGCTTCCTTCGTTGATTGTGTTTTGGGAGTAATGAGGATGAGGTGAAGGGTCTAAATCATCTACTTGTTATATCTAAATGAATGAAAAGCGGTTAAAATTAAAGAGGCTATGTTATGAACATGATAATGTGAATTTCCTTAATGTGACCCTTGATGATATGAACTGCTTGAAAGCATGATTGTGGACTTGAATTGTATGATTTGTTGTATCTTTCATGTGGTGTAATATTTCTTGTATACGTTGATTATGAACGTCGTGATGAGTTAGTATGCTAAGATTTTTATCGGCGAGTGTGTTATTATTTTAAGGTCTTTGGGGGTGAGTGTTGTTATGCTGAGGTCTTTGACGAAGAGTGTTATTTTGTCGACGTCTTTGTGGGCTAGTATTATTGTGTTGAGGTGTTTATCAGTGAGTGTTATAATAGCAAGTTCTTTCCGGCGAGTGTTGTTATGCCAAGGTGTTTTGCAGTGAGTGTTATAAAGTCAATGAAAAATGACTCCGGCTAGTGATGTGATATGTGCTGATGGAAAATGATTCCGTCAAGATATTGATAATCGTGACTTGATACACTTGACAATTATGTGTGACTAACTTGTGGATTGTAATAGATATGCTTTTTATGTGTTACTAAACTACTTGTCATTGAGATTGAATTATTTGATTTGTTTGATTGTTGAATTGTGAAGATTGAACTGTCAATATTGGGTCTGTGATCCGTGTATGGTAGAATTGCTAGGTTGGGATGATTGTTATGCATGATTTTTTGAGAAGTTTTGGTTGGAGTAAAAGGGGTATTCGTTTTCTATCTAGTTGTTTTGTTTAGTAAGTTGCTTCTTGGGTACTATGTTGTTTGTACTCACTCTTTTCTTCTACACTTGTGTAGGTTCCGAGCCCAGACCCATGTGATTTTCTCCTTCTTCTCGTGACAGTTGAGGCTCGTGAAAGATTTGAGAGGTAGTTTCTTTTCATCCTGGCGGACTCTCTTTTCCCTCCTCTTTAAGTTTTGTTCTACTTGAGAAATAAAGATTGAGACTTGTATTTATATTTGAATTTTGTGTTTTTCACTAGTGGTTTGTACACGTGACAATCAGATTTTAGGTTATTGTTTAGAATGAATAAGATATCCACCTTTGACTTGTTCTTGCTTTAATGTTTTTCGCATTTTTTTATTTTCATTGGGTTGAGATCCACTTGTCTTGGTGGGAATAGACAAATGTCATCACGTCCATTTTTGGGTCATGACAGAGATTGACATAGATTTGAATTTGCGAGACTTAGGGAACTGATATTTAATTTCCTTTTTAGTCTCAACAGACATGTTGTCTAATGTATCAGCTGTTATGTATTCATATGAATAGCATGTAACTGGATGACACAAACTTGTAGTGATTTATGTGAATTGAAAAATGGTAGGGATAGAATGTAATTTGCTTCTTACACTGTAAAATTCCTAAAAAAACAATTAAATACTCCCTCTCCTCTTTTTCGTATGTCATATTTTTAGATTTCACTAACATTAAGAAACTAAGTAAGTTTAAGATTCTACCTTTATTAAATGTTTTTTGAAGTCAACTAATTAATAAATGATAAATAAATCCATCTTTTATTTTTATTTTGTTTGTTGAGATTTCTTTTTTCAAAATCAAAATTTATAGAATAATCCAATAATGAAAATAATTAATCAGTATATATGAAGTAATTACAATGAACATTAATTACATATTAGTTCTCCTAGGTTGGTCATATATATATTTTCAAGACTAATTAACTATCAACGGCACAATAGGAAGGATATTGAATTTATAAATTAATTTTATGAAATGACAAATATTATGAAACAATTATTTATAGTAAAAATGAATATATAAAAAGAAATAGGAGTAAGTACGTAAAAACCATACGGTATCGTCAATAAAATTAGTTTTGAAAGACGCACATGATAAAAATTATATTTATTGGCGATAAGTTTTTCTTTTATTGATAACTGAGTTAATATTATCGTGTTTAAAGTTGTTAAAGCTCTTTAATGACATTTATATGGAGTTTTGATTATATATACTCAACAATTATATTATTGTTGTAAAATTATTTATTTATTGCTGTGACAATCACACACAAAGCAAATAAAGAAAAAATAATAATGAAAAATTTAACAAGATTTTGCTAGGCCTAGAAACAAAAAAAATTGTCATTGTGAAAGAAAAGAAGTATGTACTGTAATGTTTACCAAAATCACTTCTTTCAAACAAATTAAATGCCAACAGCATACCTAGTAAAATTTCACTAAATAGGATCTGGAGAGAATTAAGTATATATAAATCTTATCACAATCTCCATAATTATTATCAAAGACTTTCTGGTCAAGTGCATCAAATTCAAGTTACAAAAAAAAAAAAAAGCATAACACTATGCTTAATAAAGAAGAAAAACAATGTACGGTCAGTAAAATAAAGATCAGCAGAACAGTAGCAAAATAATTTGATAATCGAAACATAATAAACAACATATTGCATAGACAACAAAAGCAAGAACTACAAGTGTACTACTAGTACTACAACAGGCACAAACTCACGTAAGGCATGACAAAACCCTATTATATTCCTACTAACCTTCTACCGAACCTTACTCCTTCATATCTAAATTTATATCTTTAATAATATGAAGTTACATCATATACTGCCTCTTCAAACTAATGCCAAAAAAAAAAAAAACAGATTTAAGTGTTTTTGCAATCCAGCAGCTACATACATGCATTAGTGTCTGGTCATATCTTATTTTGTTTGCTTTAATTAACCAAACAACATCACATGAGAGGTGAGATAAACTTTCGTAAATTTGCCTCTTCATAATGATGCTAAGACATAACGTAACTTCTTTCTTGTCAGACATCTTATAAAATAACAACAAAACAAATAGTCAAGGCATGTGGTGGGACCGATAAAATTCAAAAATAAAAAATTTCGATTGCGAATTTTGAAAAATGAAATTTTCCTAATAGGAACCTTTCCACACTAATAGGCCCTAAGCGATCGTGAATCATAATTAATCTAATCAATAGGACAACCTGGAGTTAACCCATAATCTGGGGACACTATAATCTATCTCCTCGTGGAAAAGAATGATATAATTAGAATCACACTTATCTTATTCTTGCTTATGTAGCTTTTGTGTTGTATTTTTCACTCTTCAAATATCTAGCTTAAGGTGTAGCTAGGGAGGGCTTAAATTAGTGTCATATATTATATATTATAAGAGGATATATATATATATATATATATATATATATATATATATATATATTAATTATCTCCCTATGTGATATTTTTTTTTCTCAAATTATATTACACACTTTTTTAGGAGAAATTAAATAAATACCCCATATAAGCAAATTACAAACATATATCATTTTATATTTATAACCCACTAATTACTTCCAGTATATATACCCTAATTGTTTTCGCACGGATATTAAATAAATATCATATATTGTATCAATATTATTAAGGTTGATAATTTCGTTTGATTGATAATAAATTTGTATGTGTGTGTGTGTATATATATATATATATATATATATATATACTGTATTGTTATCATTAAGATTTCTTGTTCAGAAATCACTCATTAGTCAAGGATACTTATGTAGTTTTTTCTCTTTTGTTTTTGAGTCAATCTAAAAAAAATGATATATTTATATACTTAATAATAATTTAAATTTAAATATCCATTTTATCCTAAATGAGATGATTTACATTCACACAAAAATTTGTAATTGATTTAAATCATAAATTTTTAAGTCTCTGTTACTTAAATTTTGTATTCTATTAAATTTCATTACATAAATTAGAACGATTCAATTATTGAACAATTTCAATCTTAGCTTTTGAATTGAGTTAGGTTAAAAGTCAATTTTCTTGGAACACTTTAAAGTATATGTCCTTGTAGGACAAGAATGATTAGAAACATTTACTTCTTGTTTATTAGTTGTCACTAAAAGGCCTATGATTCCCTAGCCAGCAACTTGGTACCAGGACTGATCACTTTCTGAAGACAAAATTCTAGCAAGTTGCAAAACAATAGGACACCAACATTGTAGGAACAAGGCAAGTTGTGCTACCTCTCATGCATTAATCATATCATATATCTAATCCTGTTTCCACTGTCATATATAAACCACTATATATTAATTGGAAATCTATTCATACCCTACTTGGCTTCTTACTCTCAAGCCACACAAACACTCCCCAACCCAACCAAACAACAAATTAATTAAAGTTGTGGTAGCCTTATTTAGATGTTGTCTCTTCACATACAAACCAGAGATTAAGACAAGATATACTTAATTTGTTTAATTAATATGAGTCACTTCTGTTTTTATTCAATTTTTAATAGAAGTGAAATATATGTAATTACACGACTTCAAATATTCATCTCTAAAAATTTCAATCATTTGAATTAACTACAACAAAGATTATTTCTCTCTCTCTTGATACGTGGATATATCACTCCAGCTTTATAATATACATTATAATTTTATTTGTGTACAATGTATTTAGTACATATGTTATTGTTGATACATAATCCCAATTGTTTCAAACCTAAATCAGTATAAACCTGGTTTATAGTTATATCTCTGATGCATAACTTATGTATTGTTTTCTAAGTATCGGCAGAAGGAGCAATGTATCCGCAAGTTCTGAAAAATCTAAGAACATTGCGATTTGGGAAACTTTCAAGATATGATGTAATTAGCGCCCAAATTGTTGGGGTTTCTGTACTTTATAATTAAAAGATGACACGTTTTTATATTTAGTAACACCTTAATTTTAAAATATCATGTTACTCTTAATGAAATAATTTATAGCGTATAACATAAACATCTATGACTTATTATAGACTACAAATTCATTTTTTCTTAAACTATACATAAATTAAAACGAAGGAAGTTATATGTATAAAATAAAAACAACATGTTTGAGTTCTCTTAAAAGACAAAAAGTTGAATTTATAACACTATATCAAAAATATCATTACTGGCAATTAATTCTATAAATTATCGTTAAATATGTGTTTAGCGGCAATTAGCAGTCTTTGTATATGTCCATAAAGCTTATAGCGACATTGATTCTAATGACACTCAACTAATGTCGGCAAAATTTTTAACACTCTTTATTAATGTCATTATTTATTGCGACTAAAAATTATTTTTGTTATAATATAATAAGGTTGTTATCTAGACTAATCCTAGGGAAGTTAGGTTTTACCAATAATAAGCACTTCCATTTCTACACTACATACCTTTTTAGAGTAGGTGATATTCTTATCTTAAAGTTAGTATAAGATAAAATATATTTTTAATTAATACTAAATATAGTCAAACATGTGAAAATATGTAGCTTTTTGGTTGGCCTTAAATTAAAGCCCATGAAATTCTTGCTTCATTTGTAACGATACTGAATTTTATTATTATAATATTTAAAAATTCAAGCTCGAAAGCTACTATACAAATGTTAATTTTTTTATTATAATTTGAATATTGTCTTTTAAGATAAAAAAATTTTACAATTAAAATCTAGAAAAGAGTTCAGAAATTACTTCTTCTTAAGTATGATAAGAAAATATATATGGAAAGTCATATGTTGTAAATAAAGTTGTTTTCTTCTACGAATAACAGTGTTAGGTAAAATGAAATATTAGGGGTAGCAGTAAAGAATGAGCTATCAAATCATTGCAGCTCTACACGGGACACTTAAAAGCCTAGGGTTATATATATATATATATATATATATATGTAACGAGTTTAAATGTTTTACAATCAGCAAGCTAGAATACACTTTTCATTTATAATTATAATTATGTATCAAGAAATTGTCTAAGCAATAATAAAGGAAACTTTGATATCCTTAATATCAAACATAATTAGTTATGGAAACATTATCTAAACACTTAACTTCTTTTATCATATCCTCGAAAATTCCTACCATTTGATAAAATTACAAAAAAAAATTCTGCTTCTTTCATTAAAAAAAAAAGGTAGTCTTTCCTTGGTAAATAGCATCTTGATGTGAAGCGAAGGCACTTTACGCGATGTATCGGTCAAATATATCACTTTATGCAATGTATCAATAGGTTGAATGATGTATCTTAAATTGAGACGTGATATATCAGGACGTTAAGTGATGTATTCGACATCAAGACGCAATATATTGTGACATTTGAAAATATCCTGATTCCACCAAATTTAAAAGATTTTTGTGATTTGAAAAATAGTATAAGTAAGATATAATTAGCTCTTAAATGTGGTTCGTTTAAATTTCTCATTATTTATCTCGAAGATATTGTCGGGCCTCACTTTCCACATTGCATTGATTTCTTTTCTTCTTCACTTTTTATAATTTTTATTTTTTGTCAACTTGTGTCCATCTTATTTGAAAGTGTCAATTGATACATAAAATTTCTTTTTGATAATATTTGATGGTGAGACTTTGAATTCAAAACATTTTTATACTCTGATATATTATGTTAATTAATAAAGCGCATGACATGTTTTGGAGAGTTGAAAATAAGCATTGATCCAGAGATTTCTGAATAGAGAAACCCTTCGAACTGCTACTGAATCTTTGGTCAGAAAAGAGACAATTTGGCTAAAAATATCTTAGTATGTAGCCTGAGGAAAAGAAAGCAAAAGCAATTCCAATACTAGTAGCGAACGGAATAGGGATCAACAACCTAAATCGTGAAAATGAAATTATGGAAGAACAATACAAGTGTCGTGTTGCTAGGACGAACAGGTCGAACGTTACATTCTAGATGACGAAAATTCAATAGCCAAAAGCATTACTAGCATAAATTCTAACCCAGATAACATTGAACACGTGAAATTTCATGTAAATCAACGCAAGGGACAAGGTCCACCACTTATGACTATCTTATCTAAAAATTCAAACCATTAAAAACAAAATACTTTATTCAATTAACTAATTAGGTACTCCATATTGTTTCTTCCTTTGGTATGGGGGAGTGGATGTGGTTGTAAGAAAACCGATTTTTCCATAGAGGAATATGGGACGCAGAAAAAAGTTTGGTGTAAATCACTAGCTAGGATATCTAGTCTTTTCTTTTGTCATTGCATTCACGTAAAGGAAAAAGAACTAAACGTATCCCAAAAGTAAAAGGATAATATGGTCCCTGGACTAAATTGTGACATTTTCATATTCTACGGACCAAATTGAAGAGACTCCAAAATTTGTGGGCTCATCTTCATTTCCTAATAGTTTGTCTATACCACCGTGAAATAAAGAACAATAATCAGAAAACATTTCCATTATATGGACAATAAACTGAATAAATACGATCCACTAGGACCACTACCATCGTTCACGGTTCGTTTGACACTAGGGATATGAATAACTAATTTATAATTAATTTTAAGAATATTTAGTTGGAAAAAAATATAGAATAGTTTATTTTGGTCTCACATTAAGAATTTGATAACAATCTTGAAATAATTAATTTGATGATAACTTGATTCCTAACCAAACAAGCCCTTATTTTATGTGACATTATCTAACTTGACAAACACTGTTTAAGAAATGGAAAGGAAGACTTTAGAAACTTGTGATCTAAAACAATTATTAGTTTTTTTATTACAAGAAAAACTCGCACATGCTACCCTTTGGATGCGCATGGAGTAATAATTCATGAATCACAAAAAATAACTGGCACTAGGCAAGCTTGGAGTGACGAGCTCGACTCATAAGGCAAACCTCTTACTTTTGCTGACAATGAAATTTGAACTAGAGACTCCAACATAGAAGTTCCAAACCCAAATCACTGGCCACCCCAAAGGGTCACAATTCTCAGATATTTATGTTGTTTAACATTTCATTAAGAGTAAAAGATAAATTTTGTAAAGTTCAATTATTTTTAATTATAATAAAATAATATTTTATTTGAAATGGACTAAAAAAAGTGTCACATAAAGTATTACGGAGGAAGTATATTATTATAAAAAGTCGCCAAGCATCTATTATTGAATTTATTTGGCCCTTGACTTAATGTCCTCGATAATTAGTGTTCTTAGTAGTTTATTGGTAGTGAATTTGGCGAGTGGAATGTAAATTAAAGATAGAAAAAGTTCAATCAATGAAAAGATATTGACAATTCAAAAGTACCAAACATAATTGACCTACTAAGAAAATGATTTTATATAAGACAAGCTATATATATAATTGACAAATCAAAATACAAAAAAAAAAAAAAAATAGCAAGGCGATAGTCCTTTGCTTAAGAAGATTACGATTCAAAATTTAATTGTTTGCAATAAATTTTAAAGTAATAGAAAATAAATTGCAATCACAAATAAAATATGAAGAAACATGATTTTATTGATCAAGATAAATTGCAGGTACAATTCTGTTGATCCCTTAATTCTACTCTCCTAGGATTTATCCATGATTCTAGGACCGTTACTGGCGTATTTCTCAAACTAGAATGATTTAGATTTGACCTCTCTATATGAATAATCCATCAATTTGCAGAGTATTTGAGATATTGATCTCTTTATGGAATTTCTGAGATGCCTTTTAAGAGAATTTAGTACCCTTTATATAGGCATAAACTAGGGTTTAGGGTTGAGTAGACTCCAAAAATCTTAGTTTGAGTTGAACACAATTTGTAGAGTCTCAACTTGAATTAAACGCATCTTGTCGAGTCCCAAAAAATTTCAATGTCTACAAATGCCCCCATCTTCAAGGCTTGTCGGCTTGTAGTCTTGATAAAACTCAAAGACGAGGCTTGAAGTACATACTCATTCTTCCACCTTGACAGCTTCAGATTTTCAGATTTGTTTTAAGAGAGAAGAGATGAAGGGAAGATTTGGTCCCACTGGCGTGCCAATTTTGTTTTGCAACAAATTTTAAAGTAACAGAAAATAAATTGCAATCACAAATAAAATATGAAGAAACATGATTTTATTGATCAAGATAGATTGCGGGTACAATTCTATTTATCAATTGATTCTACTCTCCTAGGATTTATCCATGATTCGAGGGACATTAGTGGCATATTTCTCGAACTAGGATGATTTAGATTTGACCTCTGTATATGAATAATCCATCAATTTGCGGAGTATTCGAGATCTTGATCGCTTTATGGAATTTCTGAGGTGCCTTTTAAGAGAATTTAGTACACTTTATATAGGCATAAACTAGGGTTTAGGGTTGAGTAGCCTCCAAGAATCTTAGTTTGAGTTGAACACAATTTGTAGAGTTCAAACTTGAATTACACGCATCTTCTAGAGTCCCACAATCGCTTGATTAGAATTTGTAGACACTCATGCAACTGAACTTAGAATATGGTTCTAAGCGCCTAAGTACCACAATGAAGAAGATCAATTCACAACGTAGTTCTGGGGATTGAGTGATTTTTTTTTGTTGTGCCGTACACAGTTTATACTCTTGCGAGCCAGGAGTGATATGCAGTTTAGGTTCGTACCTTAAGGAGTATCATCTTACATCAAGGGTAGTACCTTTTTAGGAATTTTGCATTAATAGGACCAATCCTTAAGTCATCAGCATCAACAAGCTTGTAATTACCATTTAAAATATGCTTTTTGTACGACATATGGTCCATCCCACTTTGAGGTAAATTTGCCCCCACACTTGTGCGAAGTAATGATGGGTTTTATTACCGCAAAAACTTGGTCTCCGACTTGAAAGCAGCTCAAGCGAACCTTCTTATTGAAAGCACGAGATAGACGAGCTTGATAACATTCAAGGTTTTGTAGGGCTTCTAGTCTCTTTTCATCAAGTGCTTCTAAATCAGCAAGACACAGTCGAGCATTGTCTTCCCCAGTGATACTTTCTTGAATATCGAGTCTTACAGAAGGTATTTGATGCTCGAGTAGCAGGATTGCTTCAACTCCAAAAGCAAGTGAATATGGTGTTGCTTGAGTTGGAGTGCGATATGTTATTCTATATGCCCACAAAGCTTGTTCCATTCTTTCATGTCAATCCCGTGTGGATTTGGAGACAAATTTATTGAGCAGGTTGCATAGAGTCTTATTGAATGCTTCAGCAAGACCATTGGTGGCAGCATGGTAAATTGAAGATTTACGCTACTTGCAGTCAAAGAGATCACAAATCTTGTTCATTAACTTGTTATCGAATGGCTTGCCAATGTCAGTTATTATGTAGCGAAGGATACCAGAGCGATAGATGATATTAACTCGGACAAAATTTGCAACATTCTCTTTCTTCACTTCCTTAAGGGCGACAGCTTCAGCCCACTTTGAGAAATAATTTGTTACAACCAAGATGTACAAGTGTCCACCAGAAGACTTTGGTAGGGGTCCTGCAACATCCAGTCCCCAAGCATCAAATGGCCAAGATGCAATGGTTGGGTGCAATACTTAAGGTAGCTGATGAATGAAATTCGCATGAAATTGACAAGCATCGCACCTCCAGGCATAATCTAAGCAATCTTTCACCATGGTTGGCCAGTAATACCCCCATCCTCTTTATGTGAAAGTGAAGTTTCAGTCCATATTGATGTGATCCACATACTCATGAGTGTCCTTCTTACCTCTCCCAAACATCGTAATAGCACACCCTCAAATGATCGCCTATATAATGTTTCCTTATATAAAAGGAAGCGAGGTGCATGACGTCATATGTCAGTCCTTCTTCTTGGATTTTCTGGAAGTATCCCATAACACATGTAGTCAATAATGGATTGTCTCCAATCTTCCTTCACGGCTTTAGCAGCGACAAAAATATGATCAAGCTCATTTTCAATATATTCTTTCTCATTTGGTGGTGGTATTATCCATTTTTGACAGACAGTTACTTGCATTTGATCACGAAGGGTTGGCGTTGAAGCAGGAGCATCCAATGCATCAGCTCTCTTATTCTCCGTTCTACACACATGTTGAAGGGTTACATCTCCAAGCCATCTTATCAACTTTTGAGCATAATCATGATAAGGGTGTAATTCAGGCTTCTTCACCTCATAACTTCCCAAGAGTTGATTAATCACTAATTGAGAGTGACCAAAGACTTGTAAATGTAATTGTTTCATGTCGACGGCCATTTCAAGTCCAAGTATAAATACTTGGTATTCAGCGACATTATTAGAGCAACATTGTTTCAAAGTAAAAAAGAATGGTAGAATCTCTTCTTGCAAAGTGATGAACACCACGCCAGCACTAGCTCCGCCACTATGTGCAGCCCCATCAAAGTAAATTTTCAAGGAGGTTGAACTTCAATTAACATTCCATCTTCATCGGAAGCTCATCAGTTAATTCCCAATCATTTGGTATAGGATGGTCTGCAAAGAAATCCGCCAATGCTTGTCCTTTTACAGCCTTTTGAGGGATGAACACGATCTCAAACTGTTGGAATTGGAGGTACCATCTTTCTAGTCGGTCAGTAAGGATAGGTTTTGACATAATAAACTTGATGGGATTTGCTCTAGAAATAAGACGAACAACATGAGATTGAAAATAATGCTTCATCTTTTGAATTGAGAAGACTAGCACCAAACACAATTTTTCAATTGGCCAATATTTCAACTCATTTGGTTTCATCGTTCTACTCAAGTAGTAAAGAGAGTTTTCTTTGCCTTAATTATTCTCTTGAGCTAAAAAGGCTTCTACGGTTCTTTCTTGTGCTGCAATGTAGAGTATCAGTGCTTTTCCAGGTATAGGGGCTGCATAAACTGGAGGTTTTGCTATATATAATTTGATACTTTTAAAGGCATAACTACATGTTTGGTCCCAACTAAAAAGAGAACATTTCTTCATGAGGTGACCAAATGGTTGGCATCGTCCTGCTAAATTTGAGATGAATCTCCTCAAGTAAGCTACCTATCCTTGAAGACTTCTTAACTCATGAATATATCGAGGCTCCGACATCTTTGATATTCCATCAACTTTGGCTTGATCGATTTCAATTCCTTGGTGTCTCACAATGAAGCCAAGGAACTTTCCAGAAGTAACTCCAAAGGCACACTTCAATGGGTTCATCCTTAGTTGATATCTTTGAAGCAACTCATACACCATTCTTAAGTCTTTCAAATGATCACCCCTCTTTCTCGACTTTACCACCAAGTCATCAACATAGCATTCAACATTTTTATGGAGCAAGTCATCAAAGATATTTTGCATAGCCCTTTGATATGTGGCACCAGCATTATTTAAACCAAATGACATCACTTTGTAGCAATAAGTACCTTACCTTGTGTGAAATACGGTGAGTTCTTCATCCTTTGGTGCCATACGGATTCGATTATAGCCGTAAGAACCATCCTTGAACGACATCGCCTCATAACCATTGGTGGCATCAGTCATAAACTCTGGAATTGTAAGAGAAATCTCATCATTAGGGTATGCATTATTGAGATTTCTAAAGTCAACACAAACTCGAATTTGACCATTCTTCTTCTTCACAGGAACAATACTTGAAATCCATATAGGATATTTGACCTCACAAATAAAGCCCGCCTCAATGAGTTTGTTTACTTTATTTTCTATCAATGGAACCAAGTCTAGCCTAAAATGTCTTTGAGCTTGCTTAACAAGACGATCACCATTTTTAACTGCCAAGTGATGCACTGCTACTTTAGGATTCAATCCAGGCATTTCTTTATAATTCCAATCGAAGACATCCCTATATTCTTTGAATATGTTTATATAAGCGACTTTTTCATCAACTTCTAGAAAAGCACTCAAGTAAGTCATCATTGGGTCTTCATCAGTGCCAAGATTAACTTCTTTCAAAGAATCTATTGTGGTCTTTACTTCTTCTTCAAGTTTCGGTGGAGCATCTCCAACATCTTTTTCTTTCAAAAGGATCATTGTCATTTCCACATATATGACAACATGAGACAATATCTTCTACCTCTACATCAATCTTCATTTGAGGCAAAGAATCGTATTCATTTTGAATTGTAACATGATTTGAGGAACTTACACTTTATTCATCTTCTTCGCGCTCTTTTGTGTAAACCACAGTGTAAGCCTTTGCCTTGAGTTCCTCTTTACAGGGAACCACAAGTTCCACTCGTTGCCTCATCCACGAAGGAATCAAACTTCTAAAGTCCTTTCGAATCAAATGTGGAGTAGGAGTTGTAACTTTTAAATAACTTCTCAGATTTTTGTTATTCTTCTTCAAAGGACCTAACCTCTCAAATAGAGAAGTTCTTGCATTCGCTTCCCCAAGTCGATCAAAGATGGAAGGCCTTTTATTGGGAGAAGTGATGTCATCTTCAAAAGTTATATAATTATTGCTAGCCCTTCTTATCAAAATGAGAATTGACGGCGGTTGGCTATAACCTAGGCCTTCACGTGCTTTCCTAGTTGTATCTTCTGATGGAAGTTTCCCTAGAGTCAATGGCTCATTAGGATTGTACCCCGCCTTCACAAATAACCTGTAAGCATTGGGATCAAAACCATCTCTTGTGCGTTTTGTAGGGAGTGTCATATCTCGCACTTGATCTTGAGCGATTGACTATTTTTGTAACTTTGAGGACAACTTTACTGCATCAATCCGTCTGATAGGAAGAGTTAGCCCTCTCAATGCATTTTCTTGAAGGTTGGATGATTAATCTTGTTCTTTCTTCGCTTTTGAACATAGAAAATCCTAGAACTCAGTTTCTTAGTCGAATACATGATCTTCCTTTCATTAAGAATAGGACAAGGGTCTTTAGTGTCAATTTTCACCTTTTCGACAGCCGCATCAATTCTTTTGTTTACGATCTTATCAGACTTTATCGATTTAACGTCATTGGATTTGGCCCCCTTTATTGACATAGCTTCTTAAATAGAATTTTGTATCTGCAAAGTGGTCTCAACTTCGGTGAAAGGATTATCATCTGTAACTATCTTCCTTTCAATTCCACCTTCAAGATATTTCAAACAATTGATAGTACGAAGATGAGACAATTCTATTCTCATGTACCCAAGGCCTGCCAAGTAATATATTGTATGATGTCTTTGCATCGATTACATGCATCCATGCGCTTGATCGCAAATCTTCCATGTGGATCTCTAATTAAATAGAGCCTATGGACCTCTGCCCCCTTGATTAAATCCTTGTATCAATAGACGAATTTCACTAAGTTCTGAAGGTGTGAGGCCATGTTCTTTGAATGTGTGGATCGGAAAAATGTTGACTCAAGATCCTTCATCTATTAAGATTCTATTTATCTTCTTCTCCAGCACATGACCCACCATATACAAGGGACGATTGTGTAGTGTATCACCAAATACAATATCATTATCTATTAATGTGATTTTGAATATCACATGCATGTGCTTCTTGAAAAGAAGTTTCAATAGATTTTTCAGAAGATGAGAGAGACATCATTGCTGATATTTCCCTTGTTGCTTTTTCTTCGTCACTAGGAGACACTTTTAGTGAGGATTCACTTGATGTTCCTTCTTTTACAGTAGCAGGCGCCCTCACCGTTTCTTCTTTATCATCATTGAAACATGGTGCCTCGACATTGTCTTTATTAGATTTTATGTTGAATGAGCTTGGTAAGAATTCCTCTAGAGTCACAAGATGTCGAGGTTATTGGTAGTGATGCACTTCTACCTTTGCCCTTTTTGGGCTTTTGATTGATTTTTGCTTCTCTAATTTCGTCACCATTTCCCTCTAACCGGTTGCTCGTATGATTCTTTTCGTAAATTTGACTTTTTGCGTCTTCGCCTAGTTACAAGAATCCAACCTTCATCACCATCTATATCAACTTCCTGGTCAAATTACTCTTCTTCATGCTTTTCAGAGATATATATTTGGACCTGATCTAGTGAGCCAAACGTGATATAGATCTGGTTAGAACTAGCCTTCTCATTATCAAGGACAATTTTCTTTCCGTTAACCAATCATATCACTCTATCCTTAAAGACAAAAACATTTTTCAAGAGGATGACTCACAAGTCTATCATACTTGCAATAATTTGGGTTATCGGCTTTTCCAACTTCATCGGATCGCTTCATCTCTAGCAAGTCAATGAGCTTTAACTCGACAATTCAGCAAAAATTTAAGAAACGTCAGAATCCAAGAAGGGATACTTTTTTTCCTTGCATCCCCCTTAGTGTCCACTTTTGATTTGAACGTGCTTGGAAAGTCGTTTTCACATTTGCTTTATGCCTTCAGTCATGGTGAACTTTGCAGGCGACACATTTACACTCATGGATTCTTTGTTGTCATTTGTAGGCAGAAATTTGCTCCATCTCTTGTGTTCCTGCTTCTCTTCCTTTGCGAGGATCATGGACAATAGTCATATATTTTCCAGCAGAGGACATGCTCAACTCCATATCATGAGCACAAGTAGCTAAAATTCAAAGGATTTTGGTTTTATTCCTTGCAAGATGTAAAGAAGCTCCCAGTGCATACCTTGAATACACATTTCAATTGCAGAAGCTTCACTAAGCCTGTCCTTGCAATTTAGGCTCGCGTTCCTCCATCGATTTATGAAATCTATAACCGATTCATTCTACCTTTGGCGAGTATTCGTGAGTTCTACCATGCTCACTGTACGCCTTGTGCTATAGAAGTGATTGACAAACTCTTGCTGTAGTTGTTCCCAACTATCAATAGAATTAGGTTCAAGATCCGTGTACCAATCAAAGGTATTTCCTTTTAAAGAGAGGAAAACAGTTTGACAAGATGGTCTTCATAAGTTCCGACATTATTATATATCTCGACGAAGTGTGCAACATGTTGTTTTGGATTTCCTTTTCCCTCAAATTGTTGAAATTTGGGGGGGTTGATAACTAGCAGGCATTTTAAAGTTATCAATCCTAGCAGTGTACGGCTTAGCATACATATGAGAAGACTTGATGGAGAGTTCATACTTATCTTTGATAGTGCCTTCAATAAACTCCTTCAAGTGTTCGAGTGAATCATTCCTTCAGAAGAAACTGACATCTCTTTAACAAGTAGGGCTTTTTCCGCGGGATCTTCGATTTCTTGAACTTCAATACCCTTTCCAGGCGCATGGCTAGCATCTCCATCTAAAAGTACTTCCTTTCAATCCATCAACTTACCAATTCGAGACTTTTGGTATTGTACATGTTTTGTCAGTCCTTCAACCAACTTTGTCAGATTTGCGAGTTGTTCCTCAGGAGAAGAAGCAGCAATCACCATCTTTTGCATGATCATTGGAGATGCGAGAGATTAGTATTGATTGTCGCATAATTTAATTATCAGCGGAGTCACGTTACGTGATGTACGTGGAGATGATTCATATGTTGAATCACAGTTCCCCCTTGTGGTAGAGTTCTTGAAACCAGATTTCTTAAGTAGAGCCACTGTCTTCTTGATCTTTTCAGCAACACCACTTCCTCCTTCTAGAGCATTTGTGGAGGAACTTGCTCCTTTTAGAGTCGAAGACCCAAAAAAAGGAGTTCATGCGGATGACACATGAAGTGTTTGTTGCCCTAGTGTAGCAGCCTTGCTTCTCATAACAACTCCGAAACTTTCATAGGTAACACCAAGGATGCCTTCAACTATAGTAGAGAATTTGGAGCTAGTGGCCTTAGAGGCAGTTGATCGAGATTTGTTGTTCATGGAAGTCATCTCGATATTCTTTGAGACTTGAAAAATTGAGATGAGAGGTAGAGATTGTCCCACTGGGCGTGCCAAAATTTGTAGACAATAAAATTTGCATCGAGAAAACAATAATCAAGAATGGAAAATTATAGCAAAAATCGATTTTATTATTTCAAATGCGAGTGTAATCTCAATGATTCTTCTGAATTCGCCTTTTCAAATATAAATTCAAGGGATTTAAAGCTCGTTCTTGAATCTCTAATGAACTTGAACTTGAACTTTATTTTGATCTTGACTTTTATTTGAATTCAAGGGCTTTAAGATTGTTCTTGAATTCGATGGTCTTGATCTTGATCGTTCTTGAACTTGAATGCTTGAATTCTTAAACTTATAGCTTTGTAGAGAATTAAATGGTGTTTGTACCACAGATTTTCTCTAGCTTCTTGTTTAGAATTTTCTGTCCGTTTTCTGAATTATGAGGACCCCTATTTATTGTTTTAGAATAGAGGAGTTGCGATTGGAATAGGATTCCGTTCAGCCAATCAGATTTAAGTGACATGGCATATGGGCTTTATGGAGCAGGCTTGTTATCTTTGACACATGTCATGATTCTGTTGGTTTCTTATTTGACTTGGCATGCCACATCATTTGCGCACGTAGCGCCAAGATGGGTTCTAGAATGAGATGAAATTGGGCTTAACAAATTGGGTTCATCCATTGTAGCCCAAATCAATTAATTTAGACATTAGTTAAATCCATATTTATTGAACTTAAATATTTAACTCAATTATATCAATCCACAATATTTAATTGGATTAATATATTTACGAATTTAATATAATTCGAATAATTTTATTAGTTTATATTTAATAAATTTTAAATGATTACAAATGGTAATATTACAAGTTTGATATCAACGACCGGCTACTATGGTCCATTTAATGTATTGTTTAAATAGTATATATAGATATTGTATAATTGTGTGTAAACATGTATACATCTTTTATATAATTATACATTATACATACATAATTATACATTATTTATACAATTTAAATATATTACATATATATGCAACCATCAGCTAAAAATATTTTGCTAGAAGGTGTATTTGTCTAAAAAAAAGCTAACACTTCTTGATAGGCATGTACAACATGATAAAGAAGTTGATATTCTTTAGCTTATGGTCCAAATTACAGTGGACTGGGTTAGAGTTTTGCTATACAATATGTTATATGAAATTAGCTTTGAGTACATTATGGAGCCATTTAGTAGTTGTGATGATTTAATTTATAGCCCAACTCAAGCCCATGTGGCCTACAACTTAGTGGGCATCAATTAAAGAGAACTCGCTATCATTCAATTATAGTAGATGGGACTATAGTTTCTTAGACCTCATTTGTTTGCACTTAATGGAGGTCTGAATCTTAATCATTCAGATTCAGTCCATTAAGTGTTTTTGTTAGTTTTTTTAAAAACCTCTTAATGGGTCTGAAGAGATCTAAACGAATCAGATCTGTAGGAAACTCTTAACAACATGCAGACTCATTTGATAAGTTATCAAATAATAAATCATCGCTTCTCTGCTTTAGGCGTGCCTTTTTATCTCATAAATAAAAACTATTTTTCTTTCTTTTCTCAATCAAACACCATTTTTCCCTCTTAAAATTGTAAGTTTTCATAAGTTCTTTCAAGTATTTTATTGTATTAGTAATATTCTTGTATTGACGTGTGTCAAGAACGGTTGCAATAATATTTTTGGTGTATTGTTGTTTATCAAGATTTTTGAATTAAAAAATAGTACCCAAATCATGATTATTAAAGCTTTTCAATTTATTTTTTTTTTATCAAAAGTGATATTTTGTTGAAATTAAATTTATTATAGTATTTTATTAATATAATATTCTATTTCACTTGAACATTCAGATATTGAAAACAAACAATATGATTATTTAGTGTTCAGATTTAGAGACCACATCTCAATATTCAGATTTGTATTTAGATCAAAACACTCAAATCTTAATGCAAATCTTAATATTTAGATGTGTATTCAGATTCAGACCTCTTAATCTTAATGAAAACAAATGAGGCCTTAGTGCACAAGTCTTATTATGTAAATTTCTTCATCCAATTTAGTTTCTAACTATTATGAATGTTTAAGTTTGAGTTTATTCAATTAATTTGTTGAAATACAAATTTGATCATAAATTTTAGGATGATTTTATTACATATTTAATTGGAATAAAATTTGCATGATATTCTATTTGTCCCTTTTTACTTGTTAAATTTTGAATTGGCACATCTGTAAGGGTAATATTGATTGTTATTTTGCCCCTATTAGTTGATAGGATCCCAAATATCATTACTTACTACATTTTTTAAAAGACATTAACTTAACATTAATAAATTGAGAGTATATTAGGTAAAACAAAAATTGTTCATTCTTATTTTTTCAAAAATGACAAGTAAAAGAACAAATTGGACTAGTAAAAAGGGACAAAAGGAGTAGTTTATCCCGAGATTATATTATTATTTGTCTCTCATTAGGAATTGGAAAACAATCTTGGAATAACTAATCCCAAAATAATTAATTTCGTAATAACTTGATCTCCAACTAAACAAGCCCTTAAGAATTACTCCCTCCTCCCATTTTTTGTGATACTGTTTGACTTGACACACTATTTAAGAAAAAAGGAAAAGTTTCAAAACTTGTTGTCACGATCCGAACATATACCCTATACGTGATCGATACTCGAGAATCATTGTTGATCCCCGAGCGAAACCTATTCCTGACTTACTAACATTCTGAGAAAACAATGGAAACATCTAATTTTGTATAAAGCCTCACAATTCATGACAGATATTGAGACAAGACTCATGAAACCTCAAATACTACTAAAATAGAAATGAAAAATGGTGTCTCCCGAAAGTAAGGAGGTCTCACCAAATACTGTCTACGAGTGTAAGGTGATCTCCATATAACACTTGTTGATGATCCTGAACACCTGTATCTTCATCATAAATGATGCAGGACGAATGACATTAGTGCATTGAATGTACGGGTATGTAATATGGATAAGTAACAGAAACTAAATCGAATGACTGAAAACAACTCAACTGAATCAATAAATGAACATGAAGGGTAAACCATTTAAACTTTACGATAAGATATGCAGTTTAACCAATATACAAAATATATTTTAATTATGGGGAGTTTCTCTAAACTACAACAATTACTATGAGCCTAGAAATGATACAACGTATCAGCCACGTTGTAAGGGACAACATATACTTTGCCGAGGTATAGGATGATATAATATTATAACTATGGATCCATCTAATAGGCTTTCTAAGAGGTAGTGAGGAGTCGCATGACGAATCAATGATATTCTATGCTACGCCGGTTACGTAGTTTTATGAGACTTTTGAGTTATAAGAGACTCTAACTCAATTTGGTGCTCAATACTACTCCAAAAATAATAAACAATATCAATTATGCTCAACTTACCCTTTGCAAAGAAAAGGACTTTTATTTTACCGAAGGACTTTTCGAAAGCATAACTCATACTTACATTTAAGTGTATTCTTATGGAATTATCTTTCAATCCCAAGATCAATAGCATAGCAACTAAAACTCTTTTGTTTTTCTCAAAATAGAGCCCTTAAACTTTTCATGTAAACTCACTTTAATTTTGAATGCACATTTTGACACGTGATTAGGATATGTAAGAATTTTCAAAGGTAATTAGAGCTTATAGGAGCTAGTATAGGAAGAAAAACGTGGGTACAAGTTAAAGGAACATGCGCCGGACGAAACAAAGAAAAGAATCAGCCCGACAAACGTTGGCGTACTACTGGCGCAAGGCGCCAAGCCCTGAACTACTAAAGTCAGGCCTTGACATACTGTTGGCGCGTCGCAACAGGGCCTAAGACTCATAAGTCAGGACTTGGCCTACGTGCCAGTGACTAAACTACTTAAGTAAGACGGTGGAGATATCCTGGAACGTGCCGCAAGGTCCTATCCGGTAATCCGATGATTTTTTTTGGTAAAATTCAAGCTTCAAACTAGTTTAGAATGGAGAAATTTCTTCTGAACACTTCTTGATCGTCAAACCCAAAGTAAATGTATGATAACTTTAAATGATGCCTTTTAAAAACATAAATTTACAAATCCATAAGATTGATGTGATTCTAAGCATGAGCAACACTACAAGATTTTAAAGAGAACAGAGAAAAATCAAACTCCAACTGTTAAAGAACGAAATTCAATATCAAAATCATGAATGGATTCTTTAGATGTAACAATTTCTTGACTAAATCGAGATGCAAGGCGTGAGGAACTATGAGAAGCCTTACATACCTCGAAAGATCAATGTTCTTGGCGAAAATTAATAATTCTTGAAAAATGCTTGAAAACCTAGTTTTTCTCTTCTTGGGATCTCGCTCTAATTTCTTTTAGTGTTTAGGAACGTGAAGAAGTGATCTAAAGTTGATTAGACCCTTATTTGGGTGAAGGAAAATGTGTTAGGCCTATTACGAATATAAAAAGACCAAAATATCGTTTTAAAAATGAATGAGATGCCTAAACTTTAGACGTTTCACTCAAACAAACATAACGTTTTACTGTGAGCTTAAAATTAAGCATACTTGGTGGTCTTGGAAAGAGAACTCAACGACTTTCAATTTGGTAGGTCAAGGGACACATAACTTTTTATGTGTTAAAAGATATGGTCGTTAGAAGTTGATCCAAAACTAAAGACTGATGGGTGACTTGTACGAATTTCTCTTTAGTTCTTTTCAAAACTTGAGGTGTTACACTTGTCTAAAATAATCATTATATATTTGTATGGTTGTGATCATTTTAGTAAGGATAAAAATAAATGTCAATTTCACTATTTCACAATGCAAAGGTAGCTACGGATTCAACTACCACTACTGAAGACTCAAATTAATCAAGTAAATGTAAATATTGAAAATGCCAAGTGTGAAGGTAAATTTATTTAAATTATAGTAAGATTATATTCTTTTTGAGATGAGAAAAAGTGTATTACATCAAAAAGTATATATGTACTCGTTAATTAGTGTCCTGAGTAGTTTATTATAAGTGAATTTGTCGAGCGAAATGTAAATTAACGATTGAAAAAAAATCAATGAAAGGATATTGACAATTCAAAGTACTTAACATAATTTACCTATTAAGAAAATGATTATTTATTTATATATAAGACAAGCTATTAAATTGATAAATCAAAATTACAAAATAATTTTCTTTAGCAAGCTGATAGTCCATTGTTTAAGAAGAATATTAATCAAGAAGTAATATTACAAGTTTGATATTAACGATTGACTATTGTCGTCCATTTAATCATTTCAATTCTTTATAGAAAAAAATTAATTAAACTAACGATTCAATCATAATTCTTATCCTAAATAGTTCAACTACCCATTTATTACTCTAAATTAGCCCTTCCGCCCTCTTACCTCCTACAAAAGGTTGTTTGTAACCAAACAAGCTGCAATTGGAGCTCCCGTTAAAATGCTCTCCATACATGAATTCCTTCGTTAAAAAAAATGTCACATTTATCTGCTTCTCTCAGTACTCATATGATTTTTTTATTTTTTTTTAATTTTTACCAATCGATTGTCAATTCTTTAATTTTTTTCATGTGAAAGAGTTGTCGTAAAGACGCAAATATGACAAACTTTCGTTCTTGATTGTCCAAACATTCTAGGGATTTATGGGTTTTCTTGAGTCCATCAATCTATACATCAAATGACAGAAAATAAATTTTGTATACAGCATTATATGTAGTATTATTATCAAGTTATGGCATTAGAGTTTCAATTTCATTTTGTAGCATTTAATATCTCACTCTATAGCATTTTATTAGTAATTATATTGTTAACTATAATTTGTTAAAAAGAGTTGTTATTAAAACATAATCAAAAATTAAGTAGATAAAGTGATAATGAACAATTAATTTTAATGATTAAGAATTTATGACAATATAAATTAAATGACTTTTGTCAGTCATAATTACTGCATTTATTCAATGTTGTACGCCTGAGAATTTCAAGAGTTTAACTTTTTATTGAGTTAAATTAAAGGAAGATAAATTATTAGCATTACTTTTGTTTCTTTATTAATTGCTACATTTAATACAGGTAGCACATTTTTTAATATGAATAGTTGCACTTTTTAGGGAGTTTAATTAAAGTTAAATATATTATTAGCACATTTTTAGGGATATTAAACATTTTCAAATTATCATCATTGCCTTAAATATATCTAGTTAATTAAAATAATATTATTTTTTTGAATTAATTCCTTAAAAAACTCAACCAGATAATAACAAATATTTTCGGATTTTCAAAATACTTTCAGATTGTCATTTTCAAACATATTTGGATCAACGTTACAAGTAGTCTTCTTTCCAAAATTTCACGATTATTTTCAAATTGCTTTCAACGTATAAGTCATTTTTTCTAAAAAATCAATTATATTTTTATAGCTGCATATTTCTTTTTAGCAACCTGATAAATTTTGATGTACAATATATGTTGCTATTTAAATTATAATATATATTTTTATATTAATTTTGTATTGAAACTGTATTGTGTTTGTTTAATTTGATCTTGTATAGGACAGTGAATGATATATTAATTGTGTATGAAGTGTGTATTAATTATATGAACTGATTATAAATTTGTGTAAAGTTGAAGTCTTAATTTTTTTAATAGTGTATGAAGATTATGGGAAACGTATATCATTTTTGTATGAAAGTCCATTTGTTTTTCAAAAATATAGTATATGTTTCTAGTGAAATTAGAATATATGTTTTGTATTAATTTTCTACAGCGGGTATATCAAAACTTGAAAAATGGAAGGGGTTTGCTGACGTGAAATTCAAAAGGACAAAATGACTTGCAGTAGATGTCGTTAAGTTGGACACAATAGAAAGACATGTTCAGATTATCCTATGCAAAAACCATGATTTCGTAACGTTACATTTGTTATTGTGTTGTTTTGAATGTTAGAAACACGTTTTGTTTTATTGAGTGCAGTTGTTATGTAACGACCTGTTTAGTCATTTCGAGCAGCAGAATAATTTTTGATAAAAACTGACTGGGTCGACTGATCACGCGACGGACCGTCATGGTCACGACGGACCGTGACGGACTCCGTCGTCCCACACTTGTGTAATTCTCCTACTGCTCTCCTCATTACCCTCGACGACAGGTAGGACGAACCGTCATAGGCACGACGGTCTGTCGAGAGTGTTCGTGCTAAAACACTTAAACTCTGAAATCTGGGTACGGGGATCAACTCTCTGAACTTCGCGACGGAATTGCAGCACGGACCGTCGTAGACACGACGGACCGTCACAAACCCCTTTACTGAATTTGAGTCTCTGAACTCTGTGACGACCCTGCAGGACGGACCGTCGCAGGCACGACGGGCCGTCACGAGATGCGTAACCTCGACTGAGTCGGATTTCTGCTAAAAGTTTTAAGGGGTGTTTTGGACTATTCGTACTTATAATTAGGAAATTAGTGGGGTAAGTTTAATAATTTAATTACTTGGGGGTTAAAGGAAGTAACTTTAAAATAAATAATGGGTTATTTTTATCATAATGAATTATATGATAATTACGGTAAAAGAAAAAGAATCTGGGAGAAGAGAAAAATAAAAAAAAAAGAAGAGAGAACGAGCGAGAGGGAGAAGAACGAAGAGGACAGCAAAGGCATTGGGGAAGTAGCTTGCTTGATCACGATTCTTCGGTGGAGGTAGGTTATGGTTTATGCTATTTCATAGTAAACTCTAAATAGCGATTGATATGTATTGGGTAGTATTGTAAAGTCTTCTATATGCTTAATTGTGTGGTTGCATGATGTGGTTATATAGTTGTGATGGATTAGAATGATGAGGCTGTTGAATCTTAAACCTTAAAATCTCTCTATTAATGATGATGCATTGACATAAAAAAAGGCTTGATGAACTAAAGTAATGAGATTAGGGGATCGGGTGTCACGAACCGACACGTAGAATTAGGGGATCGGGTGTCACGAACCGACTCGTAGAATTAGGGGATCGAGTGTCACGAACTGACACGTAGTATTAGGGGATCGGGTGTCACGAACTGACACATAGTATTAGGGGATCGGGTGTCACGAACCGACACGTAGAATTAGGGGATTGGGTGTCACGAACCGACACGTAGTATTAGGGGATCGGGTGTCACGAACCGACACGTAGAATTAGGGGATCGGGTGTCACGAACCGACACGTAGAATTAGGGGATCGGAGTGTCACGTTCCGACACGTAGTAGTAGGGGATCAGAGTGTCACGTTCCGACACAAGAAGAATAAAGAGAATGAATCTTGAATTATGTTAATATACTCAAATTTAAAGAAAACCATTTCCCAAATGAGTATGGTGTGGAGGCTTGAGTCCTCATAGGTGTGCTTGGTGTTGTGGCCAATGGTTCTTGTACTTGTTGTTGTCACCTGTTGAGTATTGTAGTTGATTTTATATTATTATTCGATATATATTGTTTTCTATTTTGAGTTGGCCGATGATACCTACTCAGTACGTGTTCCTTGTACTGACCCTACTTTTATTTTTCTCTTTATTATTTGCGGAGTGCAGCAAACGTGCCATCGGCTCAATTTGGATCGTGACAAACTTGGTATCAGAGCATTAGGTTCGTTGGTCTCATCACACAAGAACGAGTCTAGTACAGTCTTAAGGAACGGTAGGGGGACGCCTTTACTTTTCTTTGAGAGGCAATAGGACTTTAGGAAAATTCCATTCTTTCTTTCTTTCGTGCTATTACTTGGATCCAATTGGTATCTAGGTGATACAAATTGGTATCTGACATTCTCACTCTATTTCGCAGATGGTTAGAACTAGAGCAACGACCGTGCAAACACCAACACCGGCAAGACAGGATGCGTCTGAGCCAGCCACTGGGGCTGTAGCTCGAAGAGGAGAAGTGGCAAGAGGTCGTGGTAGAGGTCGCGGGAGGACGTCCTCTAGAGGTAGAGGACAAACACCTGGCCCAGCTAGTACTAGGGCGGTGACTCCTCCACCGACTGATGAGGTAGTAAGAGAGGGTGAGGAAGGGGAAAATGAGCAAGTGCAAGAAGAGGAATTACCACCCCAACCTACCCCAGAGATGATTAACCAGGTTCTTGCTTATCTTAGCGGGTTATCTGATCAAGGCCATACACCTCCAGTGTTTTCTGCACCATCACCTCAGGTTCCGAGAGTACAACATGCAGCTGCTGTGGCTCCCCGCATGGATGCCTCATTGGAAATAGGCACGTTTCCTCGGTGGACTACAGGGCCTATAATGACGAGTGATCAGCATGAATTTTTCACTAAATTCTTGAAGTTGAAACCTCCAGTCTTCAAGGGTACTGAATCTGAGGATGCCTATGATTTTCTAGTTGATTGTCATGAGCTGCTACATACGATGGACATAGTAGAATGATTCGGTGTTGAGTTTGTGACCTATCAGTTTCAGGGGAACGCCAAAATGTGGTGGCGGTCATATGTTGAGTGTCAACCAACACAGGCACCACCTATGACTTGGGCATCATTGTCTAGCTTATT
Organism: Solanum chilense; assembly: GCA_032847665.1. NCBI lineage: Eukaryota > Viridiplantae > Streptophyta > Magnoliopsida > Solanales > Solanaceae > Solanum > Solanum chilense. The sequence goes on along the minus strand of CM064970.1, from coordinate 10,703,057 downwards.
TATGGAGAAGTATATACCCCAGACTTTGAGGGTGTAACGACCTATTTAGTCGTTTTGAGCAGCAGATTTTATTTCTGGAAAAACTGGCTGAGACAACGGACACCACGACGGACTGTCATGGGCACGACGGACCGTCGAGGGTTTCTCGTTCCAAAACACTTAGAATTCTGAAATTTGAGTGCTGAAATCGACTCTCTGAACTCTGTGACGGACCTGCAGGACGGAACGTCACAGGTACGACGAGCCATCGTGAGCCCCCGTTTCAAAACACTTCAACTCTTGAGAATTTGGTACAGGGAACAATTCTCTGAACGTCGTGACGGAAGTGCAGGACGGACCGTCGTAGGTACGACGGACCGTCACAGACTCTTCAAGGAAATTGAGTCTCTGACGAACCTGCATGACGGACCGTCGCAGGCACGACGGGCCGTCACAGGTTGCGTAATCCCAGGCGAAGTCGGATTTCTGTTTAAGTTTTAAAGGGGCGTTTTGGACAATTCCTGCTATAATTATAAAATTCGTGGGTTTATATTAATAATTCAATTTCTTGGGGGATAAAAGAGGTAACCTTGAGTTAATTTGTGGGTTACTATTGTCATCTTTTACACTTAATTATATGTTAATTAGGGTAAAAGAAAGAGGGTTTGAATAAAGAAAATAAAAAGAACAAAGAAGGGAGAGAGGATCGAACGAGAGAAGAGGGAAACGAAGAGGATAGCAAATATTTTGAGGAATTGCTTGCTTGATCATGAAATCTTCGGTGGAGGTAGGTTATGGTTGTTTTTACGTTATTCGTAGTAAACTCTTAATAGCGAATGATATGTATTGGTAGTATTGTAAACCCTTCTATATGCTTAATTGTATGCTTGCATGAATATGATTATATGATTGTGATAAAATAAGCATGATGAAGTGATTGAATCCCAAATCTTGAAAGAAACCCTAATTCACTTTGTTAGTGGGATTGATGATGCCTTGATATAAAAGAA
>CM064970.1:10628451-10699868 GCA_032847665.1 Solanum chilense | reverse complement strand
GGTTCATGATTTTGATTTTTCTACAATGAGATATGAATTTTCTACGACGAACATGTCAGGCCGTAAAAAAAAGTAACGAATTTTTAGCATGACAGAATCTAGAGATAACTTCAAAAAATCATCTAGAAAGATTCTGAAGGTATTAGATTTTGAATTTCGGGTATGTTAGATATCCAAAAGTCTAGTTTCTGAAAAATGAAATGGTTCATAATTTTGATTTTTCTACAATGAAATATGAATTTTCTTCGACAGACATGTCAAGCTGTAAAAAGTGACGAAAATAAAAAAAAAAGAGGAAAATTACCTTGAGTATGCCCTTTTCGTCGTAGGCTCACAATCTGTAATTGAATATAAAATTATGGAGACAATGTATTTATTTATAGATGTCATGTGGTGGGATAAAATCCTTCTCCCAGTTCAATTACAATTTTTTTTTGGCTTGGGCAATAAAACATATATATGAATATGAAATTGAGTAGGATTACAATTCCTAGTTCAATTACAATTTCTTTTTGGCTTGGGCAATAAAACATAATATGAATATGAAATTGAGTAGGATTACAATTCCTAGTTCAATTACAATTTTTTTTTGGCTTGGGCAATAAAACATATATATATGAATATGAAATTGAGTAAGATTACAATTCTTAATTGAATTATGATTTCTTTTTGGTTTGGGCAATAACCATATAAAGGAATATGAAATTGAGTAGGATTACAATTGTTAATTCAATTATAATTCATTTTTAACTAAGGTGAATTTAGTAGCCGGTTAATGCTTCAAGCCTAGTCTCTAAAAGATAAAATATCTCGACAAGACTTGAAGCAGGGGGCATTTATAATCATTTAAAATTTATTAAATATAAATTTATAAAATGATTCGGATTATATTGAATTCATAAATATATTAATCCAAATAAATATTGTGGATTGATATAATTGAGTTAAATATTTAAGTCCAATAAATATGGATTTAATTAAAGTCTAAATTAATTGATTTGGGCTACATTGGATGAACCCAATTTGTTAAACCCAATCTCATCTCATTCTAGAGCCATCTTAGCGTCACGTGTGCAGCTGATGTGGCATGCCAAGTCAAATAAGAAAACTAATAGAATCATGACATGTGTCAAAGATGAGAAACCCACTCCATAAAGCCCAAATGCTATGTCACTTAAATTTGATTGGCTGAACGGAATCCAATTCCAATCGCAACTCCTATATTCTAAAATTATAAATAGGGGTCCTCATAATTCAGAAAAGGGAGAAAGTTCTAAACAAGAATCTAGAGAAACTCTGTGGTACAAACGCCATTTAATTCTCTACAAAGCTACAAGTTTAAGAATTCAAGCATTCAAGTTCAAGAACGATAAAGATCAAGACCACCGAATTCAAGAACAAGCTTGAAGTCCTTGAGTTCAAATAAAAGTCAAGATCAAGATAAAGTTCAAGTTCATCATAGATTCAAGAACAAGCTTTAAACCCCTTAAATTTATATTTGAAAAGGCGAATTCAGAGGAATTATAGATATTGTAACACTCGCATTTGAAATAAAATTGATTGTTGCTATAATTTCTATTCTTGATTATTGTTTTCTCGACGCGAATTTTATTGTCTACAGTAACAAATTACAAGGTCACACAATGTGTACAAATGAAGAGTCATGCATATTGAGATCAACTTTAATTTAATACCCTTGACACATACCACATGATCCAAGAGAGATATTGAATCTAACCAAAACATAAATTTGGAGAACGTGGTGTATAATTTCCTATCCTTCAAAATCTGAAGTACGATCCTTAAATATTGTTCCCTACTATATGAATATGTAAATAAAGATTTAATAAGTAAATAATGATGAAGGAATCTAAATACCACTTGAGCACATAATTCATCAATTCCAAGAAAAAATTGCCTCTGAATTTGTCCAATAGAATGATACTATGAAAAAAAATCCATATTGGTCATATCGAGTCATGAAAGTATAAGGTCACATAATTGAAATAGTAGGATTTTAGGTTTAGAGAATATTTTTTCTTTCCACATCTTTTGTTCTCTCATAATAGAGGTATATATTGATAAACCTAAAACTTTGTTGACAAGTAAAATAAGCACAAATACTTGACCGCTACTCCAAGAAATACATATTTACATAATGGTACTAATGTCAAGGCGGTGCATATATGTCTATCAATCCCAACTTGCCAATCATCTCGTCGAAGACATTCCCCTGATACAACCTTGGTGAGTACATCTGCCGATTGACTTTGAGACTTGACAAATGGAAAATGCATAATCTTTTGATCTAATTTTTCCTTAATGAAGTGTCAATTAATTTCAACATGCTTAGTCCGATCATGTTGAACAGGGTTTGGTGCTATTTGATTGCAGCTTTGTTATCACAGAATAAGTTCATAGGTCATGTACATTCAATTCCAAGATCCTACAGAACATATTTAATAGATAATAGCTCACACAAGCCATTGGCCATCCCTCAAAATTATGGTTCTACACTAGACCTCGCGACAACCTTTTGCTTCTTACTTCTCCATGTGACAAGATTGCCTTCGACAAAAGTGAGATAACCCGATGTTGATTTCCTGGTCAAGAGATCTCCTACCCAATCTGCATGTATCTGTGTAACCTTCGATGACAACTTTTTCATTCTTCAAGAACGATAGTTCTTTTCCTGGAGCTCTTCAAGTATCGCAAAATTCTATAGACAACTTTCATATGATCTTCTGTTAGGTTCTGCATGAACTAACTCACAACACTTGCAACATATGCAAAATGTTTGTCCTTGTGTGAGTTAGATAGATTTACTTTCCTACTAGACGTTTACATTTGCCTACATCTTTTATTTTCTCTCTCGCAGAGTTTCAAAGTTTATGGTTTTTCTCCCAAGGTGTATTAATTGGCTTGCATGCTAGCAATACCTGTCTCCATCAACCATTGTAGTAAACATTTTCTCGGTTAGGTCTTTCTTTTCAAATTTTGATGTCAAAAATTTCTGAAATTGGTCCATTTCATTGGAATCATTTCCTATTACCTTCATTTTGTTGTGTTTGATAAACAAAGTGTAATCAGATTTACTCTGTTTATAACCCACTGATGTCATTACACACGTGAAATGTCCAAACCATGCCCGTGGTGACTATTTTAACCCATATAAAGTCTTCTTTAATTTGCATTGCTTGTTTCTGTAAGTGTTCTCCTGCATAATTCCTGGTCGGATATCCATGTAAACCTCTTCCACCAAGTCACCATTTAAGAATGTATTTTTTACATCAATTTTTCGCAATGGCAATCTCTATTTGCTACAACTTATATAGGGATACGATCAATAGTATTAAGTTTAACCATCCATGCAAATGTTTCATGATACTCCACTCCATATTTCTCTGTGTATCCTTTTGCTACCAGCCTCGCCTTATACCTATTGATACTTCCATCTACTTTAAGCTTTACAATATACACCCATTTACACCCGATAACCCTCTTTCCTTCGGGTAGCAGAACTAATTCCCAAGTTTGATTTCTCTACAAGGCCTCCATTTCTTCATTCATCGCTTTTCTCTATTGTGATTCTGCTAATGCTTCTTAAACACCACTAGGAATAGACACTTTGGACATTTGATTGACATTTATAGAATATGGGGTCGATAATCTTTTGGGGACTTATAATTTCTACTAGGATATTTTGAATTGGAAATAAGATCAGGTTCATATTGTATTATCGGTATATCTTTAGCTTTTTTATTTGAATATTCGGAAGTAGGAGAATAAGAATCATTATACATAGTTTCAAGTTCATTTGAAGAGCAATTAAAAGGTAACTGAGGTATATGATTAAGTAGAACATTCTGAGAGTACTCATTAGTTAATGGAGTAATTGTTTTACTTTCTAGAATAATTCATTCATTGTCTTCATATGCGACTTATTTTTATTTCTTTCTTCACTGATTGCTTCATTGTCTTCATGTGTGATAGTGTCTTATTCACATATAATAGTATGCACATTTAATCTTTCCTCATGGACTTCTAATTCAAATAACTCAGTTTCTCCCTCTAAAACTCTATTCATCCTAGTCTCTTCGATGTTATTCTCCCCGGAAGAGATGAGGGTGTTACTGCGCCTTCAAAATATGGTTCTCACTCACTCATACATGTATTAAGAGTGAAATAGAGTTTCTTATTTTGTGGTTCATAACACCGACATCCTTTATGAAATTCTGAATACCCAACAAACACACACCATCTTGCACACAAATCCAATTTTCCTCGTAGAGCTTTGGAAATGTGAGTGTATATTGTGCAACCAAACACCCTTTGTTTTAAGTTCTGTAGATGCAAAAGAGAACAAAGAGAATGGATCTTTTTCTGCAGAGTCTCAAAATTAATTAATGACTCGAGATGAAACTCAATTTATAAGATAAGCCACAGACTTAACGGCTTCCCCGATAAATAGTTGACATATTTATGCCAAAGAGAGATGCACCGACAATCTCCATAATCTATTTTTTCTTTTTCTGCTAGGCCATTCTGTTGTGGTATGTAAGTGCCGGATTTTTGATGATGCATCTCATTGCCGAAGGTATTCATCAACAATAGATTGCACAAATTTCAGGACATTGTCAGATTGCCAAACACAATTTTGTTATTGATATTGAGTGCCTACTATATTATAAAATTCTTTGAATGTAATATACACATCACTCTTCTTTCGAAATAATAATATCCATGTCATTCTAGTACATTCATCTGTGAAAGTAATAAAATAACGCGCTTGAGACAGAGTTTCAACTTTCACAAAGCTCCAAATATTAGAATGTAAAACAACAAAAGATTTATAACAATTATTCGAACTTGGTAAATATGAAACACAAAGATTTTTCGCTAATTCGTAATTGTCATAATGAAAATCTGAGCTATCTAAACCTAAAAATGAATCTGGTTTGAGATTTTGAAGATGACCAAACAAGATATGTTCGAGCCTTATATGCCATAACCATACATGGTGTCGTGCCTTTCCAACCCCCTATCTGCGCAATACATGAGTGAATTTCTTCTCTCCGCCTTTAGTCAATTCCAGAAAGTAGAGTCGTTTAACACCATAACCAAGAGTCTTCCGAGTCAAAATGTCCTTAATGATATAAAAAATAGGCCAAATGGTTACAGTGCAATTGAGAGAGGAGGTAACTTGGCTAACCGATAGAAGATTATGATCTAGAGAAAGTGCAACTGAAACACTGACATGTTTTAAAGCATCTGTTAAGACAACTAGTCCTTCTCCAATAATTGGAGAAGTACCACCACTAGCGGTAGAAATAAAGGGCTGAGAAGATGGTTCTAATGATTGTAATTTTGCTTGGGTCTTTGGTCATACAATTAGATGCTCCACTAACTATAATCCAAGTACTATTTGTAGAAGGTGCAGTAACATTAACATTAACATTGCTATTACCCGTAATATATGACTGTCATATTAACACGAGCTTCTATTTTACCATCATTGTTTTGGCCAATTGATTCATGATGAAGTTGTGGCTTTAACTCTACTTGGAATGACTTTGCTAGGTTTCTTCAAGAAATCCTACTAATATGTATAACTAATGATCTCATAGCATCATTTTTTTGAATGTCCTAATCACCACAATGGCTACAAATAATATTATTAGGCATACCAGAGTTTGACCTTTAACAGAATTGATACGATGGATAGCCATGGTAGAACTCTCATGAATTAGCCGAGCACTGCCCATAGGCTGTCTCTGTTGAGTTTCTCTTCGGGAATAAGCATATGTACTTATAAGGTCAAGCTTTGGATCCTTTCTTATAATCTCACCATGAACTTGATCACATTCTCCATTAAGTCCATTGAGAAATATATGGACTCACAACCTCGTAGTACGTGGACATGGGTCTTCCGTTATACATAGTGGTGAAGGATTTTCAATTTAGTTCAAACACCGGAATTCATCTGAACCCTCAGAGAACATTTGGCAATTGCTTTCCATATTTCCTTTGTTGTGGAAAGCCTGATAAACCACTGCATTGATGTAGGACTCATCAAATCAGTCAACCAGCTCTTCACCTTACGATTCTCTATAATTCATATTGCATTACCCGAGTCAGTTTGTTCAGGTTTCTTTTACTTCACCGATAAGGTAATCAACCTTGTTTCGAGCTCTAATACACATCTGCATCAATTAAGACCATAATAAGAAATTTATTTAATCAAGGATAACTCCCGTTGGGAAGCGCGAGTTGTCTTGTTAATTGAGGCAGGGTTTGTTATGGTTGAGTTCACAGGGTTTCTCGTCGTGCCATATGAAGGCATAGAATCGCCCATCTCCGAAACAATTAGGTTGGACTTTCAGGTTTTACGAATCTGATTGTTTTGATACCATGTTGGATATTAGGTTTAGAGAATACTTTTCCTTTTCACATCTTTTATTCATCTCATAATAGAGGTATATATCGATACAACTAATGCTTTGTTGACAAGTAAAATTAGCACACATACTTGACCCTTACTCTAAGAAATACATATTTTCATAATAGTCTCTAATGTTAAGAGAAACAATCCGTCCATATTGAGGATTACCTCAAAATCAACCATATCAAATATAATAACATATCAATCGCTTGATAATTGCCATGAACAGAAACTAAACAAGATCAATAGACCCAATCTATTATATTTGCATCATCAACAAGGGTGAAAATATATACATTAACATCAACTAGCTCACGCGACATATTCAAATCCAATGGAAGGTACCGCAACGCATTGAATAAGTGATATTCAAACCAAATTGTCACTAGGAATGACAATGGGTTGGGGAGGTGGCAGGGCAGGTCTAAGCTAACATGGGGCGGTTGCGGAGTGGGTTAAAACAATTCTTTTAAAGAAATTAAGTAGGGCGGTGTGGGTGAAACTGAAAACTTTTTTTTCAAGGATACTCTCTGGGCTCTTTCAACTTTCATATCATATTAAAGAGCAGAAGCTCTCAACAATTACCATGTTCTCTCTTTCTCAGATTTTCATTGAAATATTCCACCTTGGTTGTTTAAAGTTATCAAACAAACACTTCTACATAATTTGTAAACAAAATAAAATTGAGTTTTAGTTCTGGAAATTAATTTGAAATTAAACAAAATCGGCATTCTTATATAGTGAAATGTTAAATTTGTTGGTTTTAGCAAAATATCAAATGAAGAGAAAAAATAAAAATAACATAAGCGGGCGGGCGGAGCATATTAAAAATTGGAAGAAAATGTTATATGGGCGGGGGTGTAGAGAATAACAGAAGAAAAATATAATTGGGGAACCTTCTGCTAGCCCAAGATCGATAACTAAAATTGGAAGATTCAACTAAAGAAGAGGAAGCTAGAAAGGAGAACTTGACTCTGGAAGAATACTCTTTTATTAGGTTGTTCTTGAGTTGCTTGGGTTGATTACAAACGGTTATGGCCACTCCTATTTATACTAGTATAGGAATGCTTCTAGAAATTCTCTAGATACTTCTACAAAGAAAATTCTAGTGAACTTTATCTTCTATATATCTAGATATTTTTTAAAGATAATTATCCTAGGTACTATCCCAGACTAGAGCTGTCAAAATGGGCTTGGCCGGCCCAACCCAACCCTTGAAATAAGTGGGGTTAGGCTTAATATTTTTTGCCCATTTATGAATGAGGCTTTTTAACCGGCCCCATTTGGCCCGTTGACCTCTTAGGTCCTACCCGCAAGCCTCACAGGCCAATCCGTGGACTATTAATATTTTAAATATTTTTATATATATTTTTCATATTGTTTTATTTGTAAAGATTTTATGAATAAATATTTTGAAAAATAAAAAATGTATTTTGCAATATCATCTTGCATGGTGAATTGTAGACGAAGATGAACTTCTTAAGGAAATAATATCACATGTTGATTTAAATGTGATCAATGTTGCAAGTAGAAACGGAGTTATAAAACATTAATTAATGAGTCATGTAATTAGAAATTTAGATTTGTTAAGTATTTAGGTTGTCTTGTGTTACTGGAAATCTTTTAAACCAGCTAGAGCTTTGTGGGAGAAATGATGGAATGATCAACATTTATCCGCTAAATCTTACATTGGCTATTATGTATTTTTTAAGTAGTATACACCAAAGTGTATGATTCATAAATGTATTTTTATAAGTATTCATAGAAATGTGTGATTTATAAATGAATTCTTTATGAATTGACGTCGTGTTCATAGGCGTTAACATTCGATACTTTTTCTAAGAGAGTAATATTGTTCATTTTTTGGTTGAAGTCCCAACCCGTGGCCCGCTTAGAGTTGGGTTGGGACGCTATTTTATTGACCCTTTAATTAAAAGGTTCAGCCCGCCGCAATCCATTTAACTCTCTAGCCCATTAGGGTTGGGTGGGGTTGGGTTGGGTTGGGTTGGGCCATCCCATTTTGACACCTCTATCCAAGACTATTCTAGAAACTTACTAGAACAATCTATCATATATCCAAAAAATCAACTTTAACTTTTTTCACACTCTCCCTTAAAGTGACTTTTCAAAATTATTCCACACTTGTCGCAGAAGAACTCAAACGAAGCTTTGATCCACGTCTTGGTGAAAATCTCAGCATTTTCTTTCGGACTCCTCTTCCTTCTTCAAATGATAAAGATATTCAGTTAATCCATGTAGATTATCTCCTTGTTGAGTTCTCAAACTCTCTTTCTCTTAGCTTCTCAACAATTAGATTATTTAGAGAAACATACACTATCAATTTCCTATGAAGTCTCAACACCAATATCGAATCCATTACCATATCCATATTCTCTTATCATATCCTCGATAGATTTTTTGAAATCTTCAAAGCTTTCAAAAATCATATCGTTTATCTTTGAAACTTCAAAATCAACTCCTTCATCTATTTGGTCATTATTTTCTCCATTTATTTCCAATGTTTGATCTAAGTAGTTACTGACCTCGATATCGCTGACAGTTGATTAGAGACTTCAACTTAACATACTTCTTTCTTAATACTTTCTCCATAAAGGTCATCATCGACATATTTAGCTCCATGCACTCATTGTTCAGAATCTATTTCCTTCTTCGATAGAAGCTACCATATCACCACTTGAAACATCCTTAAAGATTTCTTAATTCATGCTGACAACATCAACTTCTTGTTTCTCCAAGTGGTCGGTTATATAATATTCTAAATCCTCGATTCAATCTTTTTCAAGATTTATGGAAATCATGTCATCTATTACTCGAGCCTCAGCTACTAAACATTTTTTCCACTCTTCTTTTTCTTCGGTAACTTTTTGAGTCATATTGCTCTCCTTGGCTTGACAATATTTCTTTTATGTGCCCTACTTCGCCACAACGATAACATCTTAGAGGCTTCTTACCATAATAGTTAGAAGGATCTTCCTTCTCTCTAGGTGAGCGTAAATCACCTGAGAATCGAGAGTGTGACATATCTCGTGTTTTTCCTTTAAAGTTTCTCTTGTCGGCTATAAGAGCATTTTCTTCTCTTTTGACAAATACACTAGACAATTGCTTGGCTAGTAGTTCATGTGATGACAACAAATTTTCAAACTCCTCCAAGGACGGTTGTTGATCCCAGCCTTGAATCGACGTTACAAATGGAATATATTCTGGCTTCAAACCACGAATGACAATTTTATTCATTCGTGCTTCAGAGATAGCCTCATCCGGATTCAACAAAAATATCTCAGAACATAAGCTCTTAATCTTCAAAAAATACTCAGAGATAGAAAGATTAGCTTGAGTGGTGTTAGCCAATACATTCTCCAATATCTGCAGCCGAGCTTCATTCTTCTTGTTGAACAAGCGATCGAGGGTCCTCCATATCTCGTAAGCTGATTTACACTTTATAATGTGATCAAATAAATCAGAGGAGATTGTCCTCTTCAGAATGAACTCAGCATTCCCATTAACTTGCTTCCACTTCGTGTATATACTACTGTTTCCCGGTCCGTCAACAGGAGGACTCGTGTCATTCCCATTAACAGCATCCCACAAATCCTCTCCGACAAGGTATGATTCCATACCGTGTAACTGGACTGATTCAACAACTCAATCCCCGTCCATTAACACGACCGCTAAAATCCATCTAAACAAACCAGTTGAATCTATCACCAACCCGATCTTGAAATAAAACCCACTAGCCAATCTACGGCTATGACTCTGATACCATGTGAAGAATAGCAAAAGAAGAATATAATTGGGGAATCTTCTGCTAGCCCAAGACGTTAACTAAGATCGAAGATTCAACAAAAGAAGAGGAAACTAGAAAGGAGAACTTGTTTATGGAAGAATACTCTTTTATTAGGGAGTTCTTGAGTTGTTTGGGTTGATTACAAATGACTATGATCACTCCTATTTATACATGTATAGGGATGCTTCTAGAAATTCTTCTACATACTTTTACAAAGAAAATTTTATTTAACTTTATCTTCTAGATATCTAGATATTTTTTGATAATTAATCCCGGTACTATCCTAGACTATTCTAGAAACTTACTAGAACAATCTATCATATATCCAAAAAATCAACTTTAACTTTTTTAACAGGGGGGAATTAAAATTTTATGGATAAAGCTTCAACTCACCTCATTGTCATCTCTAATTATCACATGTTTATCCTATGAAATATGACTAGTAAAAAATATCACAAATTCCAGTATACTGTAACGATCCTTTTGATCGTTTTGAGTACTAGAACTTTTTATTTTATAAAATACTTTTCGATAGGTTCTAAATGGATATTTTGAATTATTTATAATTACAATTATGAAATTAGTAGGGTGATTTTACTAATTTATTTAGTTAGTGGTTAAAGAAAATAATATTAAATAAGTAGTGGGTCACTTTTACCACTTTTATAATTAGTCATTAGATAATTAGGATAGTAAAAAATTCTGTTGAATAAAAGAAAAGAGAAAAAAAAAAGGAAAACAACCTAGGGCGACTAATATCCTCAAACGATCGAGAAGAGGGTGGCTGCCTCATACTTCATGTGCGTAAGGAAATAGTAAAAGGTTAGTCTTTAATATATATGTATATGGAATGAGTTTAGTTTATGGTATCATATGTGTTGGTGAGAGAATTAAATTAGGGTGTTAGACGTATGCATTGCCATTGCAACCTATTGTGGTGATTCGTTCCAGTTGAATTCATGGTTTAATTTAAGGACATAACTAATCTCTCAATTAAATATTGTTGTTGTTATATTGTTCATATGTGTGGTGTTAATTATGGAATCGAATAAGATAGTGGGTAAAATTACTATAAGTAATGAGGACAACATTAATGGAACAATTATGAGTGAATCATTAGCAGATATAAGGTTCTGCCTATTGTATGTTGAGTATTGGATCGTACAATTTGATGGTATTTTAAGGTTTCTTACATTATTATATTATAAATGTATGTTTTAATATATTGATATAGTAATTAAATATTAAGAGTGTTGTATTAGTTGAATACCATTAAAATTATGCTAATTGGAGGAATTAATTAGATTTATCATTAGGTTTGAACTTAAGAAATTGATTATGGAATAAGGTGAGTTTTTGGGTCTAGGCTAGACATAATATGATATGAGTGTTTATAGACTCGTTAACTTACAAGTTATATATATACATTTGATAGATTGGAAAGGTTTGAAGGCATTGTGGAGAAGGAAAAATGTTGGAAAAGTAGTTTGCTTTACTTCGGTTCTTCGGTGGAGGTAGGTTATGGTTTATACTATCTCATCGTAAACTCTTAATAGCAAATGATATGTGTTGGGTAGTATTGTAAAGTCTTCTATATGCTTAATTGTGTGCTTGCATGATGTGATTATGTAATTGTAATGGATTGGGAAGATGAGGCTGTGAATCTTAAATCTTAAATTCACTTTGTTAATGATGATGCCTTGGTATAAAAGAAGGCTTGATGAACTAAAGTAATGAGATTAGAGGATCGGGTGTCACGTTCCGACACCAGGATAGTATTAGAGGATCGGGTGTCACGTTCCGACACCAGGATAGTATTAGAGGATCGGGTGTCACGTTCCGACACCAGGATAGTATTAGAGGATCGGGTGTCACGTTCCGACACCAGGATAGTATTAGAGGATCGGGTGTCACGTTCCGACACCAGGATAGTAGAGGATCGGAGTGTCACGTTTCGACACCATGATAGTAGAGGATCGGATTGTCACGTTCCGACACCAGGATAGTAGTAGTGGAGCGGAGTGTCACGTACCGACACAAGAGGAATAAAGAGAATGAATCTTGAATTATGTTAATATACTCAATTTAAAGAACTAATTCCCAAATGAGTATGATGGGGAGGCTTGAGTCCTCATAGATGTGCTGGGTGTTGTGGCCAATGGTTATGGTATTTGTTGTTATCACCTGTTGAGTATGTAGTTGATTTTATATTATTATTTGATATATATTGCTTTCTATTTTGAGTTGGCCGATGATACCTACTCAGTACTTGTGCCTTGTAATGACCCCTACTTGTATTTGTTTTTCTTTGATTATTTGTGGAATGCAGCAAACGTACCATCGTCTTCAACTCGTCCTCAACTCTAGCCAGTCTTCAGCATATCAGATTTCAGGGTGAGCTATTGTTCCTAGCTCAGACTGAATTCTCTCCTTCACGTCTTGATGCCTTGAAGTTCGGGCATGGACTATCTGTTTACTTATTTTAGCTTCTTAGATACTCCTAGATTTAGTAATTTGAGGATAGATGTTCTTGTGGTGATGACTTCCAGATTTTGGGAATAATAAGTATTGAGTTTTTAGAAGTTATTTAATCGATTTTCATTAATGAGTTTAAGTCTTTCGCATTATATTCTGTTTATTATGTTGAAATGTTGGGGTTTAGATTGGTTGGTTCGCTCACATAGTAGGATAAGTGTGGGTGCCACTCGCTGCTCGTTTTGGGTCGTGACAAACTTGGTATCAGAGCATTAGGTTCGTTGGTCTCATCGCATAAGAACGAGTCTAGTAGAGTCTTGAGGAACGGTAGGGGGACGCCCTTACTTTTCTTTGAGAGGCTATAGGACTTTAGGAAAATTTCTTTCTTTCTTTCGTGCTACTACTTGAATCCAATTGGTATCTAGGTGATACAAATTGGTATCTGAACTTATTCACTCTATTTCAAATATGGGTACTACTAAAGTATTTGAAGTTGAAATAGCAACAACAGAATTAAAAAAAATGTCCTTAGAAATAGATATATTTTCTCTATCGCAAAATGTGGTGGTAGTCTCATGTCGAGTGTCGGTTAATAAAGACACTACTATGACTTCATCGAGTGAGGGTATATTAGAGAAAGTCATCAATGCTTACTTGGTTAGAGTTAGGAAGTGTGTTATTTTTGTTATTGAATTGATCTAAGAAGTAAAACAAATTGTTTGGTCTAGAGAGAGAACATATTCGATAATGTTTTGCAATTATTCAATGGGTAGAAATATGTGGGCTATTTGGGTACGATAATATGGACAGGTATGATGTGTTCTAGTGAGGTATCTAGCGGACTTTCACGGTGTGGCAGTACTAGGGTTATGTGAAAATAGGTACGTCGATTGTCAAGTATGAATACTAATTACTAAAGGAGTTACAAGTTGTACAACATGGTCAGATAATAAGATTTAGTATTGCATTCACATTTGAGAAACCAACTAGTTTATTACTACAGGAACTTAGATTGAGCATTATTTTTAAGGAAAATTTTAGTGGTTGAGCATTATTTTAAAGAAAATTTTTAGTGGTGGATCTTTGGTACAATATTAATACATTTAGGTTGTGAAATGTATCTTGAGGGTTCTGAATGAGTACTGACGATTTTATCTTAAGCTTCAAAAGGTAGATTGATACTAAAATAACAAACTTATAGGGAAAGAAAGTCCTAGTGGATATACTTGGGTGAAGTAAATTGAAGATTTAGCAAGAAAGTGCATATAAATTGGGTTAGTCCCTTGAATTTGATTGGTATACCTAAGTTTAAGGTGCTAGATCGGGGAAAAGGTTCACTTCATGGTAATAAAAGGGTTAACTGAGCATGATGGAAAATAAAAATTTGTGAGAATTTGTAATTGGGATAAAACTATATGATTAGAATTTGTTGGTTAAATAAATTTTGTAAGGTAATAAATGATTGATTGCATCGGTATTAAGCATGTGAAAGAACTTATGCATGTTTTGGATCATAAAGTTTATTACTTTTGTTTGTTAAAGGATCTAAGAAGAGTTTTCTTCTGAGTTTTGATTTAGAATGTGAAGTAAAATGTCATGGGTTGTTGGTAAAAGGACGAGATCGATGAGTGATCTAAAGAAACAAGAATATTGATATATTGAAGGGTCAAATAGAATTTTGTACCATGAGAAGAATTTGAGAAAAGTGAAGGAATAAGACCTCTCGTATAAACCCATGGGTTGTAGTTGATGGTTGTATTGATTTTTGCCTATGAGTTTAGATATGAATGTGAGATGTAAAGTAGTTCGATTTAGACTTACTAGAATTTATCATCGACTTTTATAAAGATTAAGTTTTGATTAGGATTGCAAATAATGAGGCATGAAGAATTTAGTATTTTACATGGGGTTAGATTGCTGAAATTTGGATAGATGACTCAAGAATGATGCATAAGGTGTAATATAATTCTACATGATTGTTAAGAATTTAGAGTTGGAATAATACTACTCTATTAATGGGATTATAGAGAATATTATGATGTGTTACATAGAAATTTAATGGTGAATAGAGCTTATGAGCTAATAGGATACATAATAATTTGAATGGCCAAGAAACTTCCTAAGTGTTGGCATGAGGTATGTGATGGTTTAGAAGGGTAGCTAAAGCATGATATGTGGAAGTGGTGTGAGGTTGACTTATGGTTTGATTTAATAGTTTATCATGATGGAAAGGTACTATCAAATTTTAAATAATGTTAGTAGCCTTATTTGGAACTCGTAATTGTCACGAAATGCTTAAATAGAAGATAATGATGGTGGTTTGGGAGTAAGGTAGATGATCGATGTAGTTATGATGTTTTGTTAGTACTAAAAGTGTCGACTTCAGTGGATGTAGGGTCCGATAAAGTAAGTATGTCTGAAATTATAATAGGGACTAAATTAGTGATTGTGGATACCTAGAAAATCAAAGAGATAGAGTCAGATGAATGAAGATGTTTGATATGGAAACTATTGAGAAAAAAATATATATATATCTGAAGTTATTCGACCTTGGTTATATACACTCTTACGTGAACAACTACTTCATTTCGGGTATGATTTAGAGTATGATTCATTTTCTACGTCCCCACGTGTTTTCACATCTATGGGTTGATTTCTAGTGGTGAATCGGATGTAAAGATCCTCTTGTGTCCTCTTGATAGGGTAGGATCCTTGGGCAAACTTGATATTTTAGTTATGATAGAATTGGTGTTGTTTGGAATAGCTAAAGTATATCAGTAGTTCTATACGCACAACTCGCTTATGACAATCTATATAAGAGCTGCTATGAAGAGTTACAATTGCCTAAGAGTAATGTTAGAGGTTCTGCATTTTGAAGTGTATCCCTTGTTGGTGTTTACTTGATATTATTCTTCCCTGGGTTAGATATGTCTCCCTTGATGAGTAATCGATGTCTAAACTAATATTTTCATCACTAAAGCTTGTGATGAGATTGTGTTGTGAAAAGAAAATCCTGAAAAGATCTGTGATGGTTTGTGCATTATGAGTGTGTTGTAGTTGGTTAAAATCCACTTCTGGTTGTAGCCACTTTTGCTTTAAAATTTTATCGTGGTTATGTTAGATAATATTTGTTCAGATGGTTGTGTCAAGGTCCTTGAGAACATGTTGCATATGTATGTATGATTAGCTTTGATGGTACGGAAAATACCTTTTGTTGTTGACTTCAGTTTAGGTATGTATATGACCATATCTGAGGCATATAAAGAGAAGCGATGTAACTCTCACATTTTTTTTTTTGGTTTGGTGCACGTGAGGTAAGACGTTGGGAGGCTGAGTATGATATGCACAAAAGATATTCACATATTTTTGTCGATTCTTGGACCCTTTCTCACACTCGCCTTTTATTTTTATCGTTCGAGGACGAACGATGGGTAAATTGGTATCTATTGTAACGATCCTTTTGATCGTTTTGAGTACTAGAACTTTTTATTTTATAAAATACTTTTCGATAGGTTCTAAATGGATATTTTGAATTATTTATAATTACAATTATGAAATTAGTGGGGTGATTTTACTAATTTATTTAGTTAGTGGTTAAAGAAAATAATATTAAATAAGTAGTGGGTCACTTTTACCACTTTTATAATTAGTCTTTAGATAATTAGGATAGTAAAAAATCTGTTGAATAAAAGAAAAGAGAAAAAAAAAAAAGGAAAACAACCTAGGGCGACTTATATCCTCAAACGATCGAGAAGAGGGTGGCTGCCTCATACTTCATGTGCGTAAGGAAATAGTAAAAGGTTAGTCTTTAATATATATGTATATGGAATGAGTTTAGTTTATGGTATCATATGTGTTGGTGAGAGAATTAAATTAGGGTGTTAGACGTATGCACTGCCATTGCAACCTATTGTGGTGATTCGTTCCAGTTGAATTCATGGTTTAATTTAAGGACATAACTAATCTCTCAATTAAATATTGTTGTTGTTATATTGTTCATATGTGTGGTGTTAATTATGGAATCGAATAAGATAGTGGGTAAAATTACTATAAGTAATGATGACAACATTAATGGAACAATTATGAGTGAATCATTAGCAGAAATAAGGCTCTGCCTATTGTATGTTGAGTATTGGATCGTACAATTTGATGGTATTTTAAGGTTTCTTACATTATTATATTATAAATGTATGTTTTAATATATTGAGATAGTAATTAAATATTAAGAGTGTTGTATTAGTTGAATACCATTAAAATTATGCTAATTGGAGGAATTAATTAGATTTATCATTAGGTTTGAACTTAAGAAATTGATTATGGAATAAGGTGAGTTTTTGGGTCTAGGCTAGACATAATATGATATGAGTGTTTATAGACTCGTTAACTTACAAGTTATATATATACATTTGATAGATTGGAAAGGTTTGAAGGCATTGTGGAGAAGGAAAAATGTTGGAAAAGTAGTTTGCTTTACTTCGGTTTTTCGGTGGAGGTAGGTTATGGTTTATACTATCTCATAGTAAACTCTTAATAGCGAATGATATGTGTTGGGTAGTATTGTAAAGTCTTCTATATGCTTAATTGTGTGCTTGCATGATGTGATTATGTAATTGTAATGGATTGGGAAGATGAGGCTGTGAATCTTAAATCTTAAATTCACTTTGTTAATGATGATGTCTTGCTATAAAGAAGGCTTGATGAACTAAAGTAATGAGATTAGAGGATCGGGTGTCACGTTCGACACCAGGATAGTATTAGAGGATCGGGTGTCACGTTCCGACACTAGGATAGTATTAGAGGATCGGGTGTCACGTTCCGACACCAGGATAGTATTAGAGGATCGGGTGTCACGTTCCGACACCAGGATAGTATTAGAGGATCGAGTGTCACGTTCCGACACCAGTATAGTATTAGAGGATCGGGTGTCACGTTCCGACACCAAGATAGTATTAGAGGATCGGGTGTCACGTTCCGACACCAGGATAGTAGGGGATCGGAGTGTCACGTTCCGACACTAGGATAGTAGTAGTGGAGCGGAGTGTCACGTACCGACACAAGAGGAATAAAGAGAATGAATCTTGAATTATGTTAATATACTCAATTTAAAGAACTAATTCCCAAATGAGTATGATGGGGAGGCTTGAGTCCTCATAGATGTGATGGGTGTTGTGGCCAATGGTTATGGTATTTGTTGTTATCACCTAGTGAGTATGTAGTTGATTTTATATTATTATTTGATATATATTGCTTTCTATTTTGAGTTGGCCGATGATACCTAATCAGTACTTGTGCCTTGTACTGACCCCTACTTGTATTTGTTTTTCTTTGATTATTTGTGGAATGCAGCAAACGTACCATCGTCTTCAACTCGTCCTCAACTCTAGCCAGTCTTCAGCATATCAGATTTCAGGGTGAGCTATTGTTCCTAGCTCAGACTGAATTCTCTCCTTCACGTCTTGATGCCTTGACTTTCGGGCATTGACTATTTGTTTACTTATATTAGCTTTTTAGATACTCCTAGATTTAGTAATTTGAGGATAGATGTTCTTGTGGTGATGACTTCCAGATTTTGGGAATAATAAGTATTGAGTTTTTAGAAGTTATTTAATCGATTTTCATTAATGAGTTTAAGTCTTCCGCATTATATTCTGTTTATTATGTTGAAATGTTGGAGTTTAGATTGGTTGGTTCGCTCACATAGTAGGATAAGTGTGGGTGCCACTCGCGGCTCGTTTTGGGTCGTGACATATACAGTTAAAGAGCCAAAGATATGTCAACACATTGTAAAAAATTTTATTAAAGAACCCAACAATCATTTGTCAAACAGTTGGGGAAATCCTACAATTGTTCCAAATAATCAACTGGCAAATTCTCCTCCATTCCTAAATTCACAATTTCATTTTCAAAATTCCTTTAGAAGAGTCAAGCAATGGGGGGCAGTTACGACAATATCGATAGCAATTGGCAGTGTAATATTAGGTTTGATTACCATAGAAATTGCGGAACACGACCCGTATGATCAACACAACAACATACGTGCCCCCTTCGAACCCTAACCCGGATCCAGACTCAAACCCATCTGAGCATCCGGATTCTACTGCTCCTTCTTTGATATAAAGTGTCTAGTTTGTTGTTAGTGACTCGAACCCACAATAAAGTTAAAGTTGCTCATTTGCTGGGGGTCCTAACGTGTTCCGTCATAAAATATGAAAATATTATTAGACTGGAATAGTTTGTACCGACATGTGGTTATTTGCTCTCCTATTGTCTGTTTAGTTAGATTGTGATAATAGATGTCAAATTACAAATTTAGTTGAATTTACTAGCTATTACTATATGCAATTTAGCTATATCAATCAACTAATTGCGTCTCAATCCCAAGGTAGGATTTAGATCCTAAAGATTAATATATCAAATAAGAAAACTGGAATAGTAAAAAGGAATACTTCATTCATTCTTGGGAATCACATTCAACAATGAAGCTTATCAAAACAAGGTTCAAAGACAATTACTTGACACCAGCTGCATATATATACTAAGTTAAGGCTCAAAAAACGACCATTCAAGCAACATGCTGTAAAATTTCTACATAGAGATCCTTGATTATCCAGTTTTACAAGCTACTCAAAACGATAATGGCTGCTCACCCGGAATAAACCCCTAAAATCTGTTAAGAGACCTATTTCAACATTCAGGTGTAGCGTTTCAATGGATCAGCTGCCTTGCCAGATCTAGCATCAGTCCAGGCTTTTGCAATTGTCTTCTTCATTTCTTCATCACCGTCCTCATACATGTTCTGCAAAATGAAACATCACTCATCACATACACATTGAAAATAAGAAAGGAATTGCAAAGAAGTAAGAAGTCCACAACATCAGAACAAGTTGATACCTTCATCATATCCATAATTCCTGCCATGGGGTCTTTTTCTTTGCCCAAACTAGGCTTGAACTGCAGGATAATAAGCATGGCATGGTTATTAAACAATCACCATAATCAAAAGTGAAAAATAATTACGTGGAACAGGTAATAACCTTGTCCTCTTTGTAATGCAAATCCAACCAGTTCCCTTTGGAGGCTTTGGCCAAGGTGATGACAACCCTTGATGGTTTCACGAGCACCATACATTTCTCAGGTACAATCTCTTTGTTCAATTTCGGCAAGGAGAAGCGATAGTTCTTTCCATTTACATCATGAAACTTGGCATCAAAAGACATAGGCTTGAAATCTGTCTCCGTTTTCTCCTGATCTACTCCTTCCAATGATAGATAAATCTGCATAAGAGATAAATAAGCCATCAGACAAGAGACAAAGAGTAAAATCAATGAAGGCATTGCAAGAGTTCAAAATATCGAAATGGTAGAGAACTTAGTGGAATTTTATAATTGAAGTAAGAACCCTTTGCAATGGTTAAGCAAGTATCTCACACATTCAAATGGATACAGGGGTTCAACGTTATAGCTCTGACTGAAGATATTGTACCTTCACTTTGTCATTGTCCTGATCCCAACTGAAGGATGAAACAGAGACATAGTTCAGAGATGGTTTGTGGATCACCTTTGCTGCAGTTAAAACTGGAGCTGGTATTTGCGAAGATGACACTGAAGCACCATCTTTTGACAGCTGCAGAACAGAAAAGACATTAAGACTTGAAATATCATATTACAAATGTAAACCTGTTCGCAGAATACCTTTCACTAAGAACAGATTGAAAAGAGCTGCTAAACACTTTTCTGTATAACATGATTCAAGAAGGATGTTTCATGTCAAATTAAATGTGCTATTGCCTCATTTGTCATAATCTTAATATCTAATTTGATAAGAAACAGCAAAAACTTGGATATGATGCAGGTAGATATTTTAACAGTACAATTTTCTAATCTCATTTATGTATCCATTATCCATTTATCGAATAGATATAACCTCGTAAAGTATAAAAGAACGAAAATAATGATCAACCAGTATCTCCTGAAACTGTATTTTGCAGCTGTGCATCTTGTTTAAAATACATAATCACCAGAGAAGTTTTCAAAAACAGAGTCATCATGCTTAGCAATAGGTTTGGGATATCAAAATTATTAAAGGTGAAATGTTTTGAATTAAATACTCCATGAAATTACTAAGAATGAAGAAGAATATAAAAATATGACGGAAATTAAAAAAAATTACATAAAATTGAGTAGTTAAAATATCACAGCAATTTTACTAGTAAAAAAATCAATGTGTAAGTAATTGTTAATGGTTCAAGGGAGTAAAGAACTCATGATGAAGTAAAATGATAGTTCAAAAGTTCTTTAAGCTATCATTGGACTCAATAGAAATGTTCCAATCTAGTCTCACTCAACAATAAGTTTCTAAATTTTCTTTATCTAAAATCTTCATGGTGTTTAATATTTAGGCCATAAATAGAGTAGATATTTGCAGCTCAAAGAGAATGTTATGTCAAAGCTTCAAGCCTCATACATCTGATAGAACATACCGTTAACAATCACGATAACACAAATCAAACACACTTCTAAGCATCACATGTCATCATAAATTTGAAAGCAAATTAGGTGATGTAAACTAAAAAATCAAGTTGGATTATGTTTTGACCCAGCTGGTTACACTAGTTAGACCCCTCTTTTGACCCGAATGTTGTTTGATGGGTCATTTTGAGTTCGATCTGTTAGGTCAAATCAACAATATAGTCATTACCCAACCAGTTGAAATACCGGACCGATAGGGGGTTTGGGATGATTTTGCCCCTACTTAGTATTCATTTCAAGATACTAGACTAGAACCATTAACTTCTAAAAGACTAAAACAGCCAGCTGATGCAATTACAGCTGCTTCATCCACTTCTGCAACAAGAACCCATTATACAGTCACTAAATCATCTAGAAGTCACAGCTATTAAATCACTAACAACAAGAAGTATATTTGGATTCCTTGATACAGATTTCAGATTAAGAGCACCCATGCTATCATAATTTCCCGAACCCCGTCTCATTTTATCGAAGGAAGCCATCAAGTGAGACTTAAGAACCTTACCTTACACAAAAATCAAAACCTATAGTCTCATTTTATTGAAAGGAGCCATCAAGTGAGACGTAAGAACCTTACCTTACACAAAAATCAAAACCTATAGTTTCTACACAATAGTTCATCTTGAAATGAAACGAATCATGAGACAACAACAACAATAATCCCATTTGTGAGTTCTGGAGAGTAAAATACATGCCAGTCTTACCACTACTTCATGGAAAAATAGTGCAATAATCGAAATATCATATAAAAAGAATGTCAAAAATGAAGGCATAATACATAAATATGTCATTTAACTTTACATCATTTCACATTACCATCCAGTTTTGAACGTGTATAAGTAGACACTTATAATTATACAATGTTGAACAAATTCTATATTGCATAATACACGTATGAGCCCAAGTAGAGCGCATAATGCCAGGTATGATGCCACATAGAACGCGTGTGTTTGTTCAATTTAATACAAATTTAAAAGTATCTGGATATATAACATAAATATAAAAAGAGATAAGTTAAAATACATATTTATTTGTTATGACAAAAATGAATCATGCTGAACTATACCAATTCAAACTATAATTAAATTACTCCATTTTAGCTCACATATACCCAACTTAAAGAGGAAAAACGACAAACTGAAAAATACAGATACACAGACAAGCAACAATACTGGAGATGGAAATAGTAAAACACTAATAACAATAAAAAAGAGTGATAACCTTCTCCAAGTTACGAATCTCAGTAGAAATGAGAGAAAGGACACGAGGCCGTTTGGCTATGGTGTGAAGCTGCTGAAGTTCCTCCAGGTCCAAAGCTAAATCGTTAGTAGCCATTTTCTACTTTCTTCTTCCTTCAACAAATAAAATCAAATGTGAATACTGGGTTATGGAAGATTTTTGAAGTTCAGCATAGAAAATGCTAGAAATTTATAAAAGAAAAGTTGAGAAGCTTCCAGACCCTAGAGGAGGCTCGTAAATGTGTGTTAATGGGCTGGGTGTTCCATTCATCCAAATTTAGCCGGCCGGCCTCATTGGAAAGCCTCATAATGAATACTCCTTTCGTACGTTGTGATGTTTCATTACGACATTTGATAAAAGAAATAATTTTTTGGATCAAAGTTCAACCCCGAAAAATAAGATTTTGTGACAAATCAAGATTATAAGATTTAAAGAATGCATATTATTAACACTTTGTTTGAATCATTATTATTCATTGTTTCATAATATATAGAATCATTAGTATTCATTGTTTCATAATAAAGTATATTGTATTGTACCTTATTCTATTGTATTGTATGATACATACAATGTTTGACTAAACTGTATTATTTGTTGTTGTTTAATAATATATTAATTGTTTGGTTTGATTGTATCGTACTGTATTGTAATTTACATATTTACTAAAATATCCTAATTATTTAGGGTAAGATGTTTGACTAAATTTAAATAATTAAGATAAAGAGTAAAAAGTTTTTTGAAATATTACGTAAAGATATAATTGGAAAAAGAAATTAAGTAACAATGGGAACACATCAAATTAGTTGTTCCATAAAATACGAGTTTTCATTATTACGTAACAACCAAATTTAATAATATAATACAATACATTTTAAGTAACAATTAAAATAAACATTGTAGGTATAGTAACGATACAATACAATACAATGGATAACAATGATGTAAGTTAATAATATCACTACATTCAAATATTTGACTTTATTTTTTAAACTTTTTTTTTAATTCAGAACTAAACAGAATAAGAATTTTGTAGGGAATCACATGATGATTTCAAGTATTTGTTATGTAACGTATAATTTTTTGAAAATAATATCCCACTAAATAGTATTTTTCATCTTTTTTCAACTTAATCCATGTACCTTAATGGTAGGTTTTCATTTTGAGGAAAAAGAAACTCACCCCTATTTTTGGATATTTTGTTTTACTTTCTACACTATCCATTCAAAAATTATGTGTGATGAAAAATTATACTAAGAAATTATTTCTTTCGTTCATAATTGTTTGACATTTATATTAAAGATAGATGTTCAAGATTAATTATCAGTTTAAATAACTAAAAAATAATTAGTCTTTTTTTCAATTATATTCTTAATAATCACTTCATTTTGTTCAATTAAAAAGTTATGTAGACTTTTGATGTTCTTGCTATAATAGGGTTATATTAGTCAAATTACACCTTGTATTAAATATTTCTTAAGGAAAGTGCATGATTGACAAATAATTTTTTTGCCATAATTAATGGGATTCACCACCTATTTGTATACCAACAATAAAAGACCTATTCATGATTGTGTATATAATTTTATACAAAATCAATTTTATCTCTCCTATCTCCATTATATATGTTTCTCCTAAAATTACTCATCCACTCTATTTTGAATTTCAATTTTGGAAGATTTCACGTTCTCCCTCCCGTCTTGCTCAATTTTTGCAGGTAACCGCTAAAATCAACCCATGTATCTTTTTTTTCCTTCATCAACAATTGTATATGTATTATGTGTCTTATTTTTTCATATATATATATATATATATATATATATATATATATATATATATATATAGAGAGAGAGAGAGAGAGAGAGAGAGAGAGAGAGAGAGTAAAGTCTTTCTTTCTTATCAGATTACAAGTTCTTCAAAATCAGAATGGAAGATTCATATCGATTTGTAAGAATTATCTGCTTGAATGTTGCGTAGATAGTTGTTTGTACATTGAATTATTATATAAAAAACTGATCAAGATATTTGTGTTGTTATATTCATATTTTATGTTTTTTTGTATATTTCAACTAGTTATATATGTATATAAGTAATTACTTTGAAAAATTGATACAACTATTTGTATAATAATTAGTTTTAAATCATAAAAAATTTATATTTTACGTTATTATATACAAAACTGCTCGAGGGATTTGTGTATATACAAGTACTATATTTATATTTTTATTTATACATATACAATTACTTGTATATATATATATATATATAATAATTAGTTTACAAATTGGTACAAATTAAACAATTTATATTCAATTTATTTACATTCGTATATATAATTTATATACATCGAATAGTTCAATTTTTCGGAAACAAGTTTTATGGTCTTTTTGTCATTATAAAATTCTTTTTTGAAAAAATATTTGATTTTGAATGTTTAACTTAAATAATGGGTTTATGTAAATGTTTGTTACTGTATTTAGGGCTATTGTTACTATATAATGAAAAATTAAAATATAGTACAAATAAAAAAAAATATTTTATACAAATTAAAAGCTACATAACAAACTAAACTCTACCCACAAAATGTATATGTAAACTATACTCATATAATATTTAGTTTGCCATATATGAAATTTTCCCCCTTTTTTTTCCAAGCTGAGCTTTTTATTAATTAAAAAAAGAGCAACTTACAAAAGTGACTATATTTATATGGTTATTGAAGTTCAATAGATATAAATATATTATTTAATAGAAATGACTACACTTTGTGTCAATTTCTAGATGCATGTTTGTATTAATTTATTTATTTATTATTTATAGAGTGATCTTACAATGCACTACATAAGGTATGATATGTTGCCATAACTGCGAAGTGTCAACCTTTTATTATGTTCCTAAATTATTCAAATTTCCATTATTAAATTACCAACTAATAATTACATATTGTATGCATATATGATTCATTCACATTATACAATAACTTGTATTTATATTTCTAAATACAATATATTCACTAAATACTAATTATAAAGGTATTCATAAAATTTTGAACATAATCTCATTGTATTTTTGCATATATTTTTTATTTTTTATTTATTTATACACTAATACAGTTGTAATTACAATAACTAAATAAGAAAAATGTATTATTTGTACAATTAGCATTTGAATACATTGAATTCAAATTGGTGTTTCTATTTATAAAACTTAAAGTATTAATATATCAAGGATACAAGTGATTTATAAAAGTTTAATGTATTAATACATCAAACAAGATAAAGTAGTACAATTTTAGCATATGAATACAACCATTTGGAAAAAGGATACACTATTGTTAAACCAAAAAAATTAATACACCAATATACTATACATATGAATACACTGTTGATAAATAAGAAAATAAAAAAATAATAGAGTGTGTATGTATCAAAGTATGTAAGTATTTGACTATATAAAAAATTGAAAACGTCGATCTATTTTTCGTGAAGTTATTTCCATAATACTTAAGGTTTGATGTTAACTTAGGTATTATTTATCAAAATATAGTATAGATGAATCAACTATACTTGTATTGCCTAATCAAATTGGATAATTACTTATGTGTCCAAATATACTTGTATTCACAAATCACTATTCGTATTAATATTAAAATACAATTGTCTATGTATATAAGTATTATGCTATATACAAATTTGACAAACAACAAAATTATCTATCTACACTCTCTGCTAACAACGATAACCTAATGGCTCCGCTGAACTGAGGGTATTCCCTACACTCCATCTCATAGACCGTTCAGGATCTCTCATTGGTGCGTCGGGACAAGGAAATCAATTTAGCATTAAAGGTGACACTCTTCGCAAGGATATATGCAATTTCTTCATGGAAAGAAAAGTATAAAAATAATATAAATTTCATTAAAAAATAATTTCAATCAAAACACTATAAAAATAAATGTATATAAATAAAAGTTTATAAAAACGAGGAGAAAAATCAATTAGAAAATGCATTATAATAAATTCAAATCACAAAAATCGCTCCTAGAATCATACAAAAAAAGATCTTGAATGGGTAGGAATTTGGGGGAAAAACACAAAAAATATGTAATATAGGGATATTGATGAAAGAAAAGGTATTGATGAAGACACAATTAATTATGAGTATAATAATAATTTTCCTATTTAATATTTATTTATATTAAATATATATATAAAAAACTAATTATTGATATATAATTAACTTTGCTATTTACTATATAGTTATATCCACATAACATAAAAAAAATTAGATTATAGCTTTTTTATTTAAACGTATATTGATGTTTGTCATATTTTGTAGTTTTTTTCTAAAAAAAACTATTTACAAATGCAGAAGCCCGTATATATGGCCTAGATTGAAAAAATTAAAAAAAATGAAATCACTAAAACAAAAAAAGACAAGTGCTTCAGGACTTTCAAGAAAACTTCTTCAGCTCTACCGGATGTCCTCAACATCAAATCAAATGAGTAGACAAATCAAGATGGCCCGCAAGCATGTTGTCTTCCTTAATACAATATCACACTTCCGATCACCATCCTCTACAAACAATATTCATGTTTAGCTTGTAATCACTTGAAAAACAAAAAAACTCATTAACGTTATGATTAAACACCAATGAAGAATTCTTTAACATGATCGTATTAGATCTATGTTGGCTCAAAAGGGATGTGAATTTGCAACTTTTTCCAAAACAGAAAAGAATTCAAATTGAACATGAAATTGCCTTTTTCCTAGCTCATATACCTGTCTTAATGTTTTCATTTTCTTACTGTTACAACTTTTAATTTATCCTCTCAACAGATTGAACCCCAGTAGAGTTGATACTACTATTTAAGAAGATAAATTTTTAGATGAAAAAATAAGGTATCGATATTCTACTGTAGTTTCTTCTATTGTATTTTTTTGTTCTTTCATTCTCTATTGGCTCTGTAACTTATAGCATATATTTTGTATTCTTCGTAGTCTCACATTCGACATATTATCCATTTCGATTTGTATCACTATTTGTGCTTGTTGAGGAATTTCATGCATGTTAGAAATTTTCTTTCTGTGTGTGCCTACAAAATCAAAAGTATGATAATTCAAAATTCCGCCAATGTGTTCGTGTCTCGATAAGTATGCACCACCATCACCGCTTTATTCATCATCAATCCTTTTATGTACCCTACATCCAGAGATCTCAAATATGGGACTTCCCAAATTTTATTTATGACTTTCTAAAATTAATGACTTTTTTCGATAATCAAAAGCACAAAACTTTGGTTTAAACAATAATCTATATCCATTTTAATTGCCTTAATCTACTTCAGTAACAAAAATATTCTCCGCCAATCTTGATTCACAATATATCATGTTTCCTGGTTCATTTCCTATAAAAAAAAAAGTAATTGACTCAGTCCCAAATTTTACTAAACCATCAATATTATATTTGAATTTTCCCCTCGGAGAGTGTAACAATTTAACAATTTTAGTCTAAATCGGTGATGTATATACTTCTAAAAGCTTTAGAATTTAATTGTCAACTTTTTGAGATGTCTTTTAACCATGAATATCTATACTTGATTAACAAGTATAAGTTTAACAACTTTGCTCTAGATAGCATTTCTAAAGACAAAATAAAAAGAGTAGGGTGATAAATAATGATCTCTTTTCCTAACCCTTTTGGTAGAATGGAAAAAATCATGAGCCTGCCCATTAATGAGTATAGAATACCAATTATTAGCAGTAACTCTAGTCATGACCCTTTTTTCGATCTTAAAGAATTTTTACTTCCAATTTAAGTAAAGATATTGAATATAGATTATTTTATTTTATTCAAAACAGACATTTGAAATTAAGTTGTGGTATTACAAGTCACATTTTTTTTAATTCCTAATCAAAAGAAAATGACTCCTTATTTTGGTCTGCATTATTTTATTTTAAATCCAAAAGAGCCAAAGATCTCAATGTTTATAACTCAACAAATATGTCTACGAACAAATAATAAGGCTGATGGGTTAAGGCCCAAAGCCCACCAAATCAACCTAAAAAACAAGAAAGACAACCAAAATATCTGCTAAGCAAAAGGAAAAGAAATAAAGAAGAAAATGAAAAGACACAAGCAAAAGAGGAAAGACCATGAATGGTAAGACTTCTTGATCTACCATGACTAGTAAATATGCAAGATTACAACATAAATTATTAATCATTGATAAAATCGCCGACTTTGAAAATCGTGTAGGTAACTCATCTTGAACTTATCTTCAATACTAGTCTGAAATTTCAATAGTTAGTCTAACTTGAATCATTTCTTAAATGCACGACAGATGATTTTCTGGTTCAATTTCAAGTTTAGCACTCTCAAAGCTTTCACCATAAGCTACGTAATTGAATTTCAAGATGAAGTTGAAGTTAATGAGCTTTTCTATGCGAAGTAAAAGATGATATAAAGGTATTTCTTGCTTTTTCTCTACAAAGATGAGACAAAACTTGATTAATTTTTATTAACTTTTGTTCAAATAAAATTTTACAATGGAGTGAGCCTAGTACAAGACTAATATCAGCATTAGCAAACTTATTATTTTTATATTGGTCAAATAAAATCAATCAAAAAAGATGGTTACATGTAGTTTGAAGCTTTGTTGTATTAATTCTTTGCTTCTAATTATTATGTGATGTATTTGCCTGGCCTTTTGAAAACATAAGTCATAAAATCATAGTCAATGCAAGCTTAACATAGTCAATGCAAGCTTAACATGTTACATACATAGACCGTGTGAGGTATAACATGGTATTGAGTAACTATCCCATATGGAAAAGTGATGTCCTTTCTTGGAAAGGTAAGAACCATGAGTCTAAGCTAATGTAGATCCACTAGCTATGTCACTTAGCACAAGCTATGGGGCACACAGTTAGGGACAAAGGGATTGCTACTAGAGACCTGACCTATACCAATGGTAAAAACATCATTTTGAATATCCTCCGAGTGCTTGACAAAAATACCACGGAATGGTCATCAATTATATTTATTTTATCCATGGAAAGACACAATTAAGCAACCAATCCAAGCTAATGTCATTTAGAATGGATAGTTTTAATAAGTAAATTACTTATACAAGTCTTAGAATAGGGTTTAAAACTACATAACTTAGGTATTAAATAAAAAAGGGGAAAGAATAAAATATCCCTAACTTAAAAGATGATGCGTGACCTATATGGACCTTAAAACAGTCCGTAAAACTCTTCACTGGTCGTTTAGGGAGGTGTACAAATCACCCCGAATTCCTATCTGCCTTAAACTGCTAGGCCACTTCCCTTAAATGGGCAATGATGCTCTAAATGGAATCTTTAGGGTTCCATGAAGGTTTTATGTTCCGTTTTGGATTGATGACTTGCCTGTTAGCTCAATATAACCTTTTTCAAAGCCCGATGTGTTACAACATCTCCTCCATGGGAGCTTTCATCATTGAATGGAACTTAAGATAGTATGAAAAGTCTAAGAGAGAAACTAACAACCCAACATGAATGCAACTTTATCAAAATGAACATAAACAAGGAGGAACATTGACCCCAAGTTAAAACATAGTCAAAACATCATTTCATAAGGCATAGTTGCAAATCATACACAATTGCACATAATCAGTGTATTGCACATAATCATGAAGTAGTAAATCAAGCTAAATCATATCCTAAACAATCAACTTTTTTATGAGCATTCACACATGAGTAAACATGGGAATGACTAAAACACAAGAACCCTAATGAAATAATCATGAGGGCTAAATGCCTCAAGCTAAAGTAGGAACGGAGGGAAAGAGATGAGGATATAGGGACATCATATCAATCTCCACCTTTTTAATAGAACTCTCAATCATTTGTTTCCTCCACAACACTTTTACCATTGCTGCCTCTTTGTTTCTCAACTCTCCAATTTGACGGTCTAAAATCTCAATTGGAACCTCTTCATAAGAAAGACTTTCATTTATATCAAGATTCTCTAATGGTACATTAGATGTCGGATATCCAATAAATTCTTAAATATACCGATGCTAAGTCATTAGGAAAATCAAGTTCATAAGAAACTTTACCAGTACGTCTCAAAATCCAAAATGCGCTTACAAATCGGGGTCTAAGATTTCTTTTTTCCAAACCTTATGACACCCTTCATAGGTATATTTAATTAAACCATCATCAAATCAAACTCAAGATCTCTTCTCCTAACATTGACATATGACTTTTGTCAACTCTGAGTTGTTTTCAATCTTTCTCTATAAGACGAACTTTCTCCATAGTCTCATGTACCAACTGGGGACCACTTAAAGCAACCTCACCAACTTTAAACAAAACCTATGAAAGATCTATACTTGCCATAATGACCTAAAATAGAGCCATACCAATGTTTCAATGATAGCTTATTATAACCAACCTCAATCAAAGTAAAATGATCATCTCCATTACCCATGAAATCAATTACATAAGATCTCAACTTTTTATAAAGTTAACTCAAGGCACAGACCATTAATTTGGCTTTTCCCGGGTGATAGTGTCACGACCCAATAATGGGTGTGATGGCACTCGTCTTATCCCACCAAGACAAGTCAGCCTAAAACCAAATATCTAACAAAGTGCGGAAGTAAATGACAATCCAACAACAATTTCTAGTATGAAACCAAGTCATATTAATTCAATCCCCAAAACCAGGTTGTCACGTGCACAAGCCTCTAATGTAAACATTAGAATTGAAACAAAATAGAATTCTAAAATGAAGTTGTCTTTCAAGTAAAAACAAAATCATAAACTGGAGTAGGAAAGTTCGCAGAGATGACAAGCAGCTACCTCACAATCCTCCACAAGATGCCTCGGAAACGAAGAGAATAGAAGGTATCACAAAGATCCAGGCTCCTAACCTACAAAAATTTGTAGAAGCAAGGGGTGAGTACCAAACCACGCGGTACCCAACAAGCAAACCTCTACACACAAGTTAAGTGAACAAAATACGGGTACTCCTTACGCCCTATCTAAACCTCCACGCTAGAGCCTAACAGTTTACCAAACACACCACTCAATAACCACACTCTATCAGTTTACACATTCTCAATACAACTCAATATTCAACAGTCACAAGCTTCACAGAGAAACAATCACAAGATCAACAAAACACATGTCCAAGTTCATCAATAATAAAATGTGCAATGCCATGAGATGCAATGTCAAATATCGTGATGCATGTCTTTCTTAACGATAGACACCCGCTGTCTCTCAGTCCGGGACCCATGGGGGACATATCTGTCCATGCATCTGTCGCGGTGCACGACACGACCCTTGATAATAGTAACCTTCGCGGCGCGCGATACGTCCCTCGAAATATGATATCCATCGCGGCGCGCGATACGACCCTCGAAATGGTACATCCTCTCACCACAACCATGTCTCAGATACAATGCAAATGACATGCTCAAATGAAAATGAGGAGATAACCGTTTTTGTAACAAAGCACAATTTGCAGCAAGGAATACAACACTAACAAATAAGCAACAAGTCTCCAAATCATTCTCAACACCACACAAGGAAGTACACGAATTTCATACGCTTAACAAGAGTTTAGAAATTCACTTGCCTTAGCCAATCGAATAATTACTCTTGGACTTGAGCCTTCCCTTTCCGTTGAGCTTCCGAACAAATGGAATCTATTCAAGTGTATATTCACAATAAGGTTTCAGAACTAACAATACCCACACTTTTATGTGTTTAACCTTGACCTAAAAATACACCCCAAATTTATAATCAAGTTTGTAATTCTTTATATAAAAAAAAATGTAAATTCTTATATTTCCAAATTTCAAGCCTAAGGTTTAGTCTTAATCTCCAAATAACATAAAGTTAATTAAGTGACATAAACATATTAAATATAAATCACAGAAACCCTAAAATTAATCCCTCAAAATTCCCTATACGTATAACTGTTGGATTTATATTATAATATATATATATTCCCTAATGATATTGCAATCATCACGCCACCCAAATACAAAAAAAAAAATAAGCCTAATAAGTTTGATTCTTCATGCTGCACACAAACCCACATATAATACTTAATGCATACAATTAATTTTGTACTCTTTCTTTTTCTCTAAATTTCAAAACCAATTTTTTCCCACTTTCTGTTTCAACTCCAACATTAAATAATAACTATAATTATATGCATAACAATATGTCCTTACTTCATGATAAAATAATAATTTAACATGTAACCTAGGAATTGAAACTAAGTGTAGAAAATTAATGTAGCAGGCATATAGAAAATGGGAAATCAAATACCTGCAAACCCTTCAGCCGCCTCAAGCTTCGACCTTTTCTTCTTTTCTTATTTTTTTTAAAATTAATTATGTACTAAAAGTGATAGGTTTTACCCACATATTTTATTAAATATAGTCTAAATGGTATAGGGTCTTAAATAATTATCACTTTAGCCCATAAACTATCCATTAATTAACTCAAGTTACACTAATATTTAAAATTTCCAAAAATGACCTTCCGGGTCATTACATTATCCACCACTAAAAATCATGTTCGTCCTCGAACATAAAGTAAAAGAAAGTACCTGATGCTTCAAAAAGTTGAGGATATCTGGCACGCATGTCAGACTCTGTCTCCCAAGGTTCCTCTCCCACTGATCGGTGCTTCTATTGCACCTTCACTGAAGCAATCTCTTTGGTCCTAAGCTTTCGAATTTGCCTATCCAAAATAGCTATAGGCTCCTCCTCAAATGTCAAGTCTGGACCCAGCTCCACAGAATCGAGTGAAATCACATGAGATTCATCCGGAATATACTTCCGAAGCATAGAGACATGGAAAACAGGATGAACTGCCGACAAACTAGGTGGCAAGGCCAACTTATAGGCCACCTCTCCCACTCGGCTCAAAATCTCAAAAGGTCCAATGAACCTAGGGCTAAGCTTGCCCTTCTTTCCAAACCTCATCACACCCTTCATGGGTGATACTCGAAGCCAAACATGATCACCCTCCATAAACACCAAGGCTCTAACTCTCCGGTCTGCATAACTCTTTTGTCGACTCTGAGCTGTCAATAATCTATTCTGAATCATACGAACTTGCTCCATAGAATCTCTAAGCAAGTCTGTATCCAAAGAGTCCATATCCGCCGAATCAAACCAACCAATAGGAGATCTACACCGTCTACCATACAATGCCTCAAATGGGGCCATTTGGATACTAGAGTGATAACTGTTATTATAGGCGAACTCCGCTAAGGGTAAATGTCGATCCCATCTTGCACCAAAATCGATCACACACGTTCGAAGCATATCTTCCAATACCTGAATGGTCCGCTCAGATTGACCATCTGTCTGAGGGTGAAATGTCGTACTCATATCTAACTGAGTACCCAGACCATGTTGTAATGCCTTCCAGAAGTGAGAAGTAAATAGTGAACCTCGATCTGATATGATAGAAATAGGAACTCCATGTAGTCGCACAATCTGACTGATATATAGCTCGGCTAACTTTTCTATCGTATACTTCACCCAAACTGGAATGAAGTGGGCAGACTTGGTCAGCCTATCAACAACAACCCAAATAGAGTCATAACCACCCACTATGGTAGGCAAACCCACAACAAAGTCCATAGTAATCCGCTCCCACTTCCAAGTAGGAATAGTCATCTTCTGAGATACACCCCCGGGCCGCTGGTGCTCACACTTGACCTGCTGGCAAGTCAAACACCTCGAAACAAATTCTGTAATATCTCTCTCCATTCCACACCACCAGTAATACTCAGATCATGATACATCTTTGCCACTCCCGGATGGATGGAATACCGAGAACAATGGGCCTCCTCAAGAATCAATCTAATCAAATCGCCTGTCTTAGGCACACAGATCCTGCCTCCGATCCGTAAAACACCATCAGAATCAAGGACAGCCTCCTTAGCTTCCCCACTCAATACTTTGTCTCGAATGAGACATAATTTTACATCATCAAACTGGTGTGCACGAATCTGCTCGACTAAAGAAGATCGTGCCTCAATAAAAGCAATCATCCCATCACTCTCCTCTGAGATGTGTAATCGAACAAGACTGTTAGCTAACAATTGAACATCTCTAGCCAATGGTCTCTCCTCAACACTAAGAAATGCAAGACTCCCCATGCTATGAGTCTTTCTACTCAGAGCATCGGCCACAACATTGGCCTTTCCCGGATGATACAGAATGGTCAAATCATAGTCCTTCAGCAACTCAAGCCATCTCCATTGCCTCAAGTTCAAATCCCTCTGGCTAAAGATATACTGAAGACTCCGATGATCAGTGAAGATCTCACAATGCACCCAATACAAATAATGACGCCATAACTTAAGTACAAATACCACAGCCGCCAACTCCAAATCATGAGTAAGGTAGTTCTTCTCATGGGATTTCAACTGCCTAGAAGCATAAGCAATCACCTTCCCCTTCTGCATCAACACACCACCCAAACCAACTCATGAAGCATCACAATACACAGTAAAGTCTACACCCTCCTCAGGTAGAGTCAACACTGGAGCAGAAGTCAACAAAGTCTTGAGCTTTTGAAAGCTCTCCTCACACTCATCAGACCACTGAAAACTCACATCATGTCGAGTCAATCTAGTCAATGGAGCTGCAATAGTAGAGAAACTCTGAACAAATCGTCGATAATAGCCTGCCAATCCCACAAAACTCCTAATCTCAGTAGGTGAAGTAGGTCGCGTCCAGCCTCTAACTGCCTCAATCTTGTCCTGATCTACTCTAATACCCTCCTTGGACACCACGTGTCCCAAGAATGTCACAGAAGTAAGCCAGAACTCACACTTTGAGAACTTGGCATACAACTTCTCTTCTCTCAAACTCTGAAGTACAATCCTCAAGTGTCGGACATGGTCCTCCTCAGTCTTAGAGTAAACTAGGATGTCATCGATGAAAACAATCACAAAAGAATCAAGGTATGGTCGAAACACCTATTTCATCAACTCCATGAATGCTGCAGGGGCATTAGTCAATCCGAAGGACATCACTAGAAACTCATAATGCCCATATCGGGTCCGAAAAGATGTCTTAGGGATATCTGATGCCCTAATCTTCAACTGATGATACCCAGACCTCAAATCAATCTTAGAGAACAATGATGCTCCCTGTAATTGATCAAATATGTCATCAATACGTGGAAGAGGATACTTATTCTTCACTGTTACTTTGTTCAACTGTCTGTAATCAATACACATCCTCATAGTCCCATCTTTTTTCCTCACAAACAATACAGGGGCACCCCAAGGTGACACACTAGGGCGAATAAAACCCTTACTCAATAAATCCTGCAACTGATCCTTCAGTTCTTTCAACTCTGCTGGAGCCATACGGTATGGAGGGATAGAAATAGGCTTAGTGCCCGGCTCCAAATCAATTGCAAAATCGATATCCCTATCGGGAGGAATACCTGGAAGATCAGAAGGAAATATATCGAGAAACTCCTGAACCACGGGAACAGAGTCCATGGGAGGTGGTTCAACACTAGTATCCCGAATAAACGCTAAGTAAGACAAACACCCCCTCTCCACCATTCTCTGAGCATGAATAAAAGAGATAACCTTGCTAGGATAAGAGCCACTAACACTCTTCCACTCAACCCTCGAAACACCAGGCATTGCTAAAGTCATAGTCTTAGCATTACAATCAAGGACAGCGTGATAAGGAGAAAGCCAATCCATACCCAAGATAACATCAAAGTCTACCATCCCCAGAATGATTAAGTCTACCCAAGTGTCATACCCAGCCAAAGAAACAAGACAGGATCGATACACTCGATCCACCACTAAGGGCTTGCCCACGGGTGTAGAAACACGAATAGGTACAGTCATGCTATCACATATCATATCAAATTTAGCAGCAAAATACGTAGACACATAAGAGAATGTAGAACCTGGATCAAACAACACAGACTCAGGTCGATGGCATACTGGGATGATACCTGTAATAACAGCATCGGAGGTCTCCGCCTCAGGTCTCCCGGGGAAAGCATAGCAGTGGCCTCCTCGTCCACCTCCATCCTGGGTTGTACCTCTATCCCCACTCTGCTGAGCTGCAACACCACTACTAGAAACTCTATCACCTCTACCTGACTGAACTCTGCCAGGACCTCTACCCTGTGGTGCTGGTGGTCTAGTCTGGAATGAAGAATTAGGTCGAGGCCCACCACGAACCCTTTGATAAGTACACTACCGCATTAGATGAACGGGATCTCCACAAGTGAAACAAAATTTCTAACCTGGGAACTGCTGTGTGGACCCTGAAAACCCACTATAATTGCCTCGCCCTGTAGGTCGCTGCTGTGAACTGTACGAGCCCTGACCCGGGCTATAAGAACCCCTAGATGTCTGGCCACCCTCAAATGTCGGCACAGATGCATGAATAGGTCCCCACTGCTGAAAAGAACCACTCACTCTGTGATCCCCTACCTCCAGATGAGGCACCATGAAACTGGCCTGATATACGGGCCACAAACTCCTCTCTCTCCATCAATTCCGCCTCTTTGGCGGCTCTCACAATGGACTGGAAAGAAGTACCCTCCCTAGATGTCCGAAACACAGCTGACATGATAGAGAAAGTCAATCCCCTCACAAATCTGCGGATCCTCTCTGTCTCATTTGGAATAATGGCCAACGCATGCCTAGACAACTGGCAAAAACGCGCCTCATACTCTGTAACCGATAAACCATCCTGTCTCAGACTCTCAAACCTCAAGCGACTCTCCTCTCTCACGCTCCATGGGATAAAACGATCTTGGAATGCACTAGCAAACTGCTCCCAAGTCACTGGAGGAGATCCAACTGGCAAACATCCCGAATAAGTCCTCCACCAGTCTCTCGCTGGTCCACGAAGCTGGAGTGTAGCATATCGAACCCCATGTGACTCAGCTAATCCAACCACCTCTAGTAACTCTCGGCAGGTGGTTAGAAACTCATGAGCGTCCTCGCTCTTCCCACCCTGAAACTGAGGTGGGTCCATCTTTCGAAATATCTCATACCTACGCTGCTCATCCTCTGTCAGAACAACCATCGATGCAACTTGACCCCCAACTGCTGGTGCAACATCATTCTGAACCGCGGGATCTACTGGTAGTTGCCCCACCGCATCTTGAACAGCTGGAGCTTGTTGCTGCTCTTGGGTCGGAGCCCCCTCTCTAGTACGGGAGTCATGTGGTGTGGTAGTCGCACCACCACATTGAGAAAAGCCCTCAAGCACACTTAACACCCTCAATAGTGTATCCTGAAGCAAAGGTGTGACTATAGGATCTGGAGGAACCTGGTCCTCCCTGCCATCAATCTGAGGTTCTGTAGAGACCTCTCTAGCACGACCTCTCACTGGTGCTGCTCCACGTCCACGACCTCTGGCTACTGTCGTACTACTAGCACGACCTTTAGCTCGAGATCTACCCCTACCCCTAGCTGGGGCCTCAACAACTGCCTCGGGAAGTGCCTCCCCTCTACCACCAGTAACATTAGTTCTAGTCCTCGTCATCTGTCAAAAGAGTATACAACAACTCAGTACTAACGAAGGTAACTACGCACGATGAGAAAGAATGAACAAAAGGAAGTTTCCTAGTAATCTTTATAGCCTCTCAGAGATGAGTACAAACGTCTCCGTACTGATCCTTCAGACTCTACGTAGACTCGGCTTGTATACACGTGAGACCTATGAACCTGGGCTCTGATACCATTTTGTTATGATCCAAAAATGGGTGTGATGGCACTCGTCTTATATCACCAAGACAAGTCAGCCTAAAACCAAATATCTAACAAAGTGCGGAAGTAAATGACAATCCAACAACAATTTCTAGTATGAAACCAAGTCATATTAATTCAATCCCCAAAACCAGGTTGTCACGTGCACAAGCCTCTAATGTAAACATTAGAATTGAAACAAAATAGAATTCTAAAATGAAGTTGTCTTTCAAGTAAAAACAAAATCATAAACTGGAGTAGGAAAGTTCGCTGAGATGACAAGCAGCTACCTCACAATCCTCCACAAGATGCCTCGGAAAAGAAGAGATTAGAAGGTATCACAAAGATCCAGGCTCCAAACCACGCGGTACCCAACAAGAAAACCTCTAAACACAAGTTAAGTGAACAAAATACGGGTACTCCTTACGCCCTATCTAAACCTCCACGCTACAGCCTAACAGTTTACCAAACACACCACTCAATAACCACACTCTATCAGTTTACACATTCTCAATACAACTCAATATTCAACAGTCACAAGCTTCACAGAGAAACAATCACAAGATCAGCAAAACACATGTCCAAGTTCATCAATAATAAAATGTGCAAAGCCATGAGATGCAATGTCAAATATCGTGATGCATGTCTTTCTTAACAATACACACCCGCTGTCTCTCAGTCCGGGACCCATGGGGGACATATCTGTCCATGCATCTGTCGCGGCGCATGACACGACCCTCGATAATAGTAACCTTCGTGGCGCGCAATACGTCCCTCGAAATATGATATCCATCGCGGCGCGCGATACGACCCTCGAAATGGTACATCCTCTTACCACAACCATGTCTCAAATACAATGCAAATGACATGCTCAAATGAAAATGAGGAGATAACCGTTTTTATAACAAAGCACAATTTGCAGCAAGGAATACAACACTAACAAATAAGCAACAAGTCTCCAAATCATTCTCAACACCACACAAGGAAATACATGAATTTCATACACTTAACAAGAGTTTAGAAATCCACTTGCCTTAGCCAATCGAATAATTACTCTTGGACTTGAGCCTTCCCTTTCCGTTGAGCTTCCGAACCAATGGAATCTATTCAAGTGTATATTCACAATAAGGTTTCAGAACTAACAATACCCACACTTTTATGTGTTTAACCTTGACCTAACACCCCAAATTTATAATCAAGTTTGTAATTCTTGATATAAAAAAAAATGTAAATTCTTAAATTTCCAAATTTCAAGCCTAAGGTTTAGTCTTAATCTCCAAATAACATAAAGTTAATTAAGTGACATAAACATATTAAATATAAATCACAGAAACCCTAAAATTAATCCCTCAAAATTCCCTATACGTATAACTGTTGGATTTATATTATAATATATATATTCCCTAATGATATTGCAATCATCACGCCACCCAAATAAAAAAAAATAAGCCTAATAAGTTTGATTCTTCATGCTGTACACAAACCCACATATAATACTTAATGCATACAATTAATTTTGTTCTCTTTCTTTTTCTCTAAATTTCAAAACCAATTTTTTCCCCACTTTCTGTTTCAACTCCAACATTAAATAATAACTATAATTATATGCATAAGAATATGTCCTTACTTCATGATAAAATAATAATTTAACATGTAACCTAGGAATTGAAACTAAGTGGAGAAAATTAATGTAGCAGGCATATAGAAAATGGGAAATCAAATACCTGCAAACCCTTCAGCCGCCTCAAGCTTCGACCTTTTCTTCTTTTCTTATTTCTTCTTTTTTTTTTTAAATTAATTATGTAATAAAAGTTATAGGTTTTACCCACATATTTTATTAAATATAGTCTAAATTGTGTAGGGTCTTAAATAAATTAGCCCATAAACTATCAATTAATTAACTCAAGTTACACTAATATTTAAAATTTCCAAAAATGACCTTCCGGCTCATCACAGATAGAAGACAATCATATCATAAACCTTCAAGAATAGTCATCTACGTTAGTGAAGATTGAGTTCCTTTTGATTGAACACATATGCAAACTTCTGTGGTTGGCAAATTCATCAATATGAACACCATACAGATAATGCCTTCAAACTTTTAAGGCAAAAACAATTGTTGCTAGTTCCAGATCATGGACAAGATAGTTTTTTTCATGAGTAATAAGTTGCCTTGAAGCATTAGAAATAACTTTCACATTTTACATAAGAACACATCCTAATCAGTACTTACAGCATCTTAATAAAAAACAAACCCACTGAAGCCTTTTGGTAAATTATACATTGGAGTAGAGGCAAGTACACCTTCTAATTCTTGAGAACTCCTTTCACATGCTTCTGACCATACAAAATTTACTTTATTTTTGATTGATGTAGTCAATAAAGATGCAATCAAATAAAATCCTGTAAAAAACCCTCTATAGTATCCGTCCAAACCCACGAAGTTGCGAATATCTAAAGGGCATAGAGGTCTTAGATCAACTCTTAACCGCATCACTCTTCTTAGGATCTATCTCAATACCCTTGCCGGAAACAATGTCACCAAGAAAAGCCACAGATCTCAACCAAAAGAAACATTTACTAAATTTTGCAATAGTGGTTGGTCCTTGAGAACTTGCAACACAATACTCAAGTGATCGATATGCTCATACTAACTCTACAAGTAAATCAAGATATCAATCATAAACGCAACGGTATTGTCTAAACACTCATACCGAGTTCAAAAATCCATCTTTTGAATACTATGTTCTTTCACCCTCAATTGGTGATAAACTAACCGGTGGTCCATGTTTGAAAAGTACTCGCTCCTTGGATTGATCAAAAAATTCATCTATTCATGGAAGATGATACATATTCTTAATAGTAACCTTGTTTAATTGCCAATGGTCAATACACATGCGAATAAACCATCCTTATTATGAACAAAGAAGACTTGAAAACCCCATGTAGAGATACTCAGTTGGATGAAATCCTGATCCAAAAAATCTTTCAATTGTTCCTTTTCCATCCTTAATTTTTTGTCAAATTCATACGGTAAGGATAAATAGAAACATTGGCATTTATGGGAGAAGGTTAAACCAAAGTCTATTTTCCTTTCGATCGGAATACAATGTAAATTAATGGGGAACACTTCTGGAAACTAATTTAAAATGGGGACCGACTCAAGAATTCTGAACAAGATGATATATACAAGTCTTAGACATTAT
Organism: Solanum chilense; assembly: GCA_032847665.1. Classification (NCBI taxonomy): domain Eukaryota; kingdom Viridiplantae; phylum Streptophyta; class Magnoliopsida; order Solanales; family Solanaceae; genus Solanum; species Solanum chilense. Next base: position 10,658,407 of record CM064970.1, on the reverse strand, counting down.
TTTTCTATCTTTAAGACAAGAAAAAAACTTTCTCATAGGCATAGAATTCATACTTAGAATACAATCAAAATCTAACATATCAAGCTCTAGAATATCAATATGAGTGTTATTCATGGGATAAGGAAATGGGATAATTTCTATAGACTCTCTTAGCCACAATAGATTCACCAATAGGAGTAGAGACAAAAAAAAGGTCTAATAACACATATGAAGAAACATCATATCTTATAGACACATATGGCGTCACAAAAGACAGGGTAGCACCAGGATCAAACAACACATAAACATCAAGATGAAAGACTTTCAACATATCAGTAACCATATCAGAAGAACGCTCTTGCTCATGTCGAGTTTGAAGTGTATAAAATATGTTTTTCCTTGGAGAACTTGAACCCGAACCACTAGGAGAAGCTTACCTACCATCTCTTCCCTTAGTAGAAAGTGACGAACAATATCTTATGTCATGGCCCCTCTTACTACAACCAAAACAACCATCTGTATTGGCAATTACCATATTTTTTCTTCCATACTTAGTACTAGTAGACAAAGAAGATCTACCACCATTCCCTCTTACGGCTTAGAGTTAGACATCCTATCTTTGTTAAACTTTTGAATTGAAGCATTAGAGGAACCTTGACCGAAACACCTTTGTCATAATCTAGAACAACCATTTCCAGCGGACCTTATATGTGAAAAGTCACCATTACCGATTTTTTTCCTCTTTGTCTCCCTAGATATTTCCTTAACATTTCCTTTTCTATTTATTGAGAACATGTCATTAAATGAAAGATATACATTCCCTTCATAAGCATGGTGGTACGGTATTCCTTAACCACCATTTTGGACACACCTGAACAAACTCATCCTTGCCCTAGAGTCGAGAAGCATAGAATGAGCATTTTGGACAATTGTGTAAATTTTAAAGACTATTCTTTCACACTCATATTTACTTGGAAAAGGTAAATGAACTTAAGAAACTTTTGCCTCCCTCATCTTAAGAGGAAAGAATCTATTAAGAAAAGAAACCTTAAACTTCTCCTAATGAAGAGGACCCACATATACCGCCTACTCTTCCTTCTATTGTTCAAATTAAACTTTATCAACACCCTTAAGTTGATAAGCGCCTAATTCTGCCTTTTCCACTAGTGTTACTCCCATGATCTTCAAAACGTTATGTTACTCATGAATGTAATATTGAGGATACTCATCAACCTTGGAATCATGAAACTACAGGGGATTCATTCTAGTGAAATCCCTCACTCTAGTTTCCGCCATACCCACATTTGGGTTTTTGGTGACCACAACCTCCCTATTGGCTTGAGCCGTCAGAACTGGAGCTAACACTTAAAAAACGGTTCAAAATTCTATATTGGTAACTTTTTTGGTAAAAAGGTCGACTGGAACTTTAAGATCTTCTTGTTTCAAATTCTCACCCATATTCCTTCTACCTCTTTTAGGGGCCATATCCTAAAAATCATCAGATAAGGATTATAAGAGAGACATAAAGAGTTATACTCTAGCGCATGACTTTAAAATGCTGTTCGAAGTGGAGTTTCCTAAACATATTATAGCCTCATATTCATAAATATAGTGCGATTCACATTTATGAATAAGAATCCACTTGATGTGGCTTGTTACAAAACCTAGGATCTTTTTAAACTTTTTGCTCAGAATGCAAAGTTTGTCATGCCAAAGTGTACCCTTGGTGTAAAATGACGTACACAACCTTGAAAGGCCCCACATAAGCCATTTAACATACATCATACAAGATAAGAAACATTTTTTTTTTAGAAAAATAGTCCTATATCGTAAAAGAGTTTCACAAGCTGAGAGTCTTACATAGTCTAAACAAGCCATCTATTACATCAAAAGGAAATGGTTGAGATGTGACGCATACACCATAAAAAATTCTGGAAACAAAAATGACAGAAAGCTATACAAGTGTACTAAGGAACAAGAAAATAAGGTTTCATTTTAACATCTTCAATTTACCATAGCCATTGGGAGTTAATCACTAAGTTATGTTGGTATTCACCTATGGAGTCCTTTCCTTTATAAGGTTCCCAAGATCTTCCAATTTTACAAAGTTAAATCACAATTCGAAGTTAGGATTTTATTCAATCTTCAGGGGTTCTTTTCAGTTATGAGTCAATTAGTTGTTTTTTATCTTCTAATTAAAAAAAAGTAATTACATGATTTTTATTTGAATATATATGGAATCATGAATAATCTATACTTTTAGACTATGAATACATGATGAAGCTTATGAATTATGAAGGATGAATTTATGGAGACATGTATATTTTAATGAAGTTGATGTAAATGATTTTAGAATTCTTTGAGAGTAAAGTATAAATGTTGTTATTGTGAACGATATTTCTCACATACTAATAAGATCATGATTTTGAAAGATTTTCTCACAAAAGGATTCACAAAATTGAAAGGTTTTCTCACCTAAGTTGAATTATGTTAAGGAGCTATTGTAAATTACTTTAGCTTAGATTATTTGCTTAATTGTGTCATTCCATGGATAATGAAATAAATCTGATTAATGACCATCCCTAGGATTTTCGCTTAGTACCAATAGGATATAGATATAGATGTTCTCCCGCTAGTAGAGTTTGTTTCACCAATAGCAATCTCCTTACTTGAGAGGATTCTAGGGATGAACTTGGAGGGAAATTTAGAATTTAGGTGAATAATTCAGATTGTGTAGTTTTAGGACATAAATCACTTATATAGGGCTTATAATAGGGGTTAAAATGACATAGATTAGGTATTAAACACATAGGATAAATAGTAAAATAGCTCTAACCTACAAGCTAATGGGTGACCTATATGAACTTCTAAATGATCCGTACAACTCTTCACTAGCAAATTAGGGATCCATACAGACAACCCCAAATTCTTGGCTGCCTTAAATGGCAAGGCCACTTCTCCTAAACATATAGTGATGCCCTAAATGGCCCATTTAGGGTTCTATAAAGGGCTCATGGTCCATTTTAGGTTCATGGATTTTACCTAAGCTCACTTTAGACTTTTTCAAAGCCTGGTGTTTTATATCAACTTTAAATCCTTTGTTTTAGATCTGATAACCAAGAACTATACCTTCTTCACCATGAAGTGATACTTCTTTCTTCACACCATTTTATTGCATCACCTAGATGGACCAAGCAATCATCAATTGATTCACCTACAACATAATAGTGGTCGATGAATACCTCAATAGTGTCTCCCATCTTGATTGAGAAGATGGACATCATGAAAAGTTGGGAAGTTCACCTACCCAAGTCAAGTCATTATTCAAAAATAAAACCCAAAACCCCAAAGAAGAACTTTGTAGAACTCCATTGGAGATTGAAGCAAGGTGGGAGCTTGGAGCTTGATTTCTCCATCAATTCTCATTCAATTCGTGTCTAATCATCAATCAAGGTATGATGTTTCATCCTTGAATCTTCTTTCTTTAAGGAGCCAATCTTTAAAGTGGTTTCTAAGATCCTTTTAGAAGATGAATTGTAAGCCATGGGTTCTTGCATAAAGTTTTTTGAATCACTGAATTATGATTGAATTGATGTCAATTTGACGATTTTAGACTAAAAACTCGATGAACTCATGCAAATCATGATTTCCTTACTTTGAATATATTAAGGGTGATTTGATCAAGTCTCAATTGTATTGATTTCTTGAGTAGTTTGATTTGGACTATTGAGTTATGTAAGAAGTATTTTAGAATTGTATGTAAGTTATCCTAAATTGATGAAATTCATATTGTATTATCTTGTATCATTGGATATTGTGATTATTGGGTTGAATTGGTGACTATATCTATTGGTAAGAGCCTTTGTGGATTTAGTTGGTAGAATTGACTATGGATTGGAGTTGTTGAGATTGGATTGGTGGTATGTTGACCTAACCTTCTCAATATTTTGTAGTATAGGTCTTGAATTGTGATAATTGGTATGGGCCACTTATGGTGGCGGTGCTTATGTGATATAATTGTGAACAATGTGGCTTTATTGGCATTACTATATAAATTGTGAAGAATGTGGCCTTGTCGGCATTACTTTATGAATTATGATTGTATCATGTTATAACTTGAATATGTGATCATTGTGAAGGTCTTTATGACTTATGTGCATGTATGAAGTCAAAACATGTGTTCTTCTAAGTGATTATATGTGATCAAGATAGGCTACATTGATGCCTTATATGTGTATACTTGATGTTGAAGTGTGAATCTTCGTAGTTAACTATATGAGTCTTGTGATGAATTATAGTGGTGTTTCTATAGAAGTATTTAGGGTGACTTGCAAGTATACTTAGTTGACCATATGTGCTACTTGAATGATATTATACATGTGATAAGATGATAATGAAGTGTGTCTTGTTTTGGTAAACCTATGTCCCTTACTTGATGCATGAAGAATGTGAATATGAGTGTAATACTCCGGAAGTCTAAAGCCTAATCTAGAGCCTAACATGAGATTCTAAGAATGTAACATTGTTTTTAAGTCAATTATAATTTATATAAGTCATTTAGGAAGTTTTAGAATCAAAATGTCAAGGAATGTCCATGACGTGTGGAAACTAGTTCAAGAGGTGCTAGTGTGCCTTAGCCTATTTGACTAAGTTTTAAGAGTCCAAAAATGATAAAATTTGGTGGTGAGGCGTCTAACACATATTAGAGTTGGTTTATAGTTGAAACGTCCGGGTACAACTCCCCAAGTACCAACCAAGGGCCCTTGAGGAGGACCCTTGCAAATGTGACTAAAAGCTGTCGGACAGTGTTCACCAATGTGGCCCATTGACGAGGCGTGGTCCAACTGATGGGGCGTCGATGACCACCGTAAGTGAAAACTTAGAAATTTTGGCCAAAGGTCCTTTTGGACGAATCTCTGACCAAAACGATGACTGCACAGGACGTCCATGAAACAGTGCCCGTCGATTGACAAAGGCCCATTAGTCGGGGTTTCTTCTGTCAAGAGACTGTTTTACTGCACGTTTTGGTTAGTTAAATTAAATTAATTAGGGGGTTAGTTAATTATTTAGGGGTTAAGGTAGGCCTAATTAATTTATCTATTGACTCCTATAAAGACCCCAAACCTAATTAGACTAAACCCAACTCCCATTATTCCCAAAACCCAATTTCTATTCCTTCTCTCTCCCAAAGAAACCCCATTGAATACCAAGAAAAGGAGGGTTCTAAGGCTAAAAAGGATCAAGTTCCTACATAAAACTTCATAAATTAGTGAGGTATGAGATTTCTTTCACCTTTGGGATCTCTTTCCCCAAAGGGCTTTTCCAAATTAGTTTCAGAAATATGGGTTTTCTTCCAATACGAAATTGATCTTGTGAATTGCTTTGTTTATGATTCATTTTGTTTATTATGAGTAGATTAACATGTATTATGAATCACTTATATTACTTCTTGATGAATTAACCTAGTTTGTGGAAAGATGACCTTTTCCCCTTAACCCTAGGTTGTGATCTTGAATTGAATTGTGTAGTATTGATACAATTAGCTTGGTTAATGTGTGAATTACTATTCTATATTGTTATTATTCCAATTATGAGTATATTGTTATATATTGTAATCCAATTATTCTAGTTCTTGAGTAATTGACCTAGGTTGTGAAGTAGAATATGAACTTGACCTAAGTCTCTAATCCTAGGCTATGAACTAGTGATGAATTGTTGTGTAGTGATTCAATTGAATTTATTATTGTGTTGATTACTATTGTGTGATGATATTAAACCCATTGTTGGGTTGAATTGAATGGTTGATGGTAAGAACTCGATGATGGCATTGTGAAGGAGATTGGGTAAGTCTTGTGATCTCAATTTTTTACTTCAATTATGATTACTTGTGATTAAGTGATGAAGTTGTATTGAAGTATACCTTATGTTAAGATTGATAGGGTTGGTATGATGTTTACTTGAAATGTCCTCAACTATGGATTGTGAGTTGTTGGTAAGATGTAAATGTTATAAGGATGGTGATAACTTACCAACGTGCCTTATCATGATGTGATTATGTAAATGTGCTACCTCACATGTATGAATTGTAATGAAAGGACAATACTCATGCAATTCTTATTGAGCTATGATGATGATGATTATATAAGGTATACACCCTATGACCTACATTAAGCTATGATGATTAATAAAGACCTTAAAGATATTTCAGAAGGGACTCTAGTAGATATTTCAGAAGGGACTCTAGCTTAGCAAGTGTTGCAATCCACTCCTTATTCACCAGTACCCTATCAATCATGCTATATACTATCACGATCCGAGAGTATATCCTATAAGATATGGTATTCTAAGATCTTTGGTATGCCAGGGCACCAAATATTACTCCAAGCTTCAGATATACCTTAATGTGAAGCCTCGCTCCTGAATTTAAAAGTAGAGTGGAAAAGAGTTGGGAAAGACCTTTTGCAGGATCTAAAATGTATGATGGGAAAATTAAATAGGTTGAAGACAAATCTAAGATCTCCAAAAAGAGAAATATTCAATGATTTTGAAAGAAGTACGAAGAAGGCCCATGAAATACTCATTTAATGTCAACTTAGACCACAAGGGACCCTCTTAATGGAATACTAATCCAGGAAGATGTCAAATATAACAAGTATTACCAAAGATGGAATATGGCCAAGTTTGATTATATCCAACAAATATGTAAATTCTAGCGGTTAAGATATGGGTACTTTTACACAAGTTTCTTTCACCAGATTATCAAGGCTAGACAAAGCTGTAACAGGATATGCACTAATAAGGACTTTAAAGGAAGCATACATATAGACATGGATGGTATTGCTCAAGCTTTTGTTTTGACTTTTATAAGGACCTTCTAGGTGCCTCTAAAAGTGACAGTGAAATTGTATGCAATAGGGTAGTAGAAAAGGGCGCTCTTGGAAAAATTGAGATAAGAAGGACAATGAATGAGAAGTAACAACGTAGGAGATTAAAGGAACTCTATATGTAATTGGGGGGGGGGGGTAAAAGCCTGGGACCAGATGGTTATGGTAGCCAATTCTTTAGAGACTCTTAGGATAAAGTCAAGGATGATATCAAAACAAAAGTAATTGAATTCTCCAAGAAAGGAAACTCTATATGCAGTTGGTAAGGGGAAGGGGGGGGGGGGGAAAAGCTTGGGACCAGATGATTATGGTAGCCAATTCTTCAGAGACTCTTGGGATAAAGTCAAGGATGATCTCAAAAAAATCGTAGTGAATTCTCCAAGAAAGGGAAAATGCTCAAAGTATGGAACAATACTATAATAACATTAGTGCCAAAAAAGAACATGTTGAAGGGTCAGGAGACTACAAGCCTATAAATTGTTGTAATCCTATCTAAAAAGAAATCTCCAAGGTGCTGTACAACAAACAACGACTTATTCTCCCCACTATCATTTTTGATAATCAAAGTGCATTTGTAACTGGAACAATTGCTCAAAATATCCTCATTTTTCAAGACCTGGTGGGGAAGTACAATATGAAGAATACTAAGGAAGATTGTCTGACCAAAATGTACTTGAGGAAAGCCTAAGACACAGTGGAATGGGAGTTGGTAAGAAAGATGCTACATGTAAGGAATTTTCCAGAACAATTTACTAGATGGACCAGGGAATGTTTAACAATCCCCTACTACACTATTGCTATTAATGGAGACTTGTATGGTAATATCTAAGGAAAAGAGTATTGAGGCTAGGGGACCCCATTTCCCCAATAGTATTTGTAGTTTGCATGTAATGCTTCACGAGATTAATGATCCTAGCCACTAACAAGGAAAACTTTTACATCACACACAATGCAAAAGTTTGAAACTTAATCATTTTAAGTTTTGCAGATGATGTGCTCATTGTCTTATGTTTAAATATATATTTATTTGGTAAAAATGGTGAAAAATGACTAAGTTTCGCAATTAATCTTATTATTTAAGAAAAATTGATTTTTCAAATTACGGAGTCGCCACTTGATTTTTGATAAACTTAAAAACAAATTTTAAAATTAATTTCAAAACAGATAAAATCAATTGAAAAAGGGTTCGAATTTCAAATGTACATCCCGAGAAGGTGTTAGGCCCTCGGGATGCCCGCTAACTTGCGGTTGACCGGCGATTTGACTAAAATGACTTTTAAAATAAATTATAAAATTTTTAACTATGTAAAGAGAAAATTTGTTTTATATTTATTTTAACAATTTTATTTATCATTATTTTATAAAAGGACACATTTAGAGGAAATTAACCTAAGGGAGTGAACTAAATGATGACAAAAGTCAATAAAACAAAGTAAATAAAATAGTAATAAAATTTTATGATTAAATAAATGTAGTAAGAAATGACTATCTTTTAGGAAATTAATAAAATTCTATCAAAATATTAGTCAATCCAATCAAATAATAAATAAAAGAGAGAGAGAGAGAAAACATTTGAATTTGGGCTAAATACCCAAATTCATCAAATTTGGGCTTTGGCCCACCTATCTTATACTAATTTATTTAAAATGTGGACTTGGGCCCTTATCCAATAATTCAAACCCTACAGAAAATGTTGGCCTTTGGGCCTATTAAAATTTAGCTGAAGGGCCCTGGCCTATTTCCCTGAAAAAAGAAGGAAAAATTGTATATAATAGCAAACTAATAACCTAAAGTAAATGGAGTAGCTAGGGTTTGATTTAATTGTGCTTCATAGCAAACGTTTGCAAAAATTTGTCAAGCGCCTCTCTCCCAAATATCTCGCTTGCCAATCTCCTCCAATCTCTCGCTCGCTTTCTCACTGTTTATACAAATACAAGTGTATAAAAATTGTTTCTAATTGTATAAAGCAGAGAAAATTGTATAAATACATATATTTTTGTTCCCCTCTCTATCCTCTGCAGGATCTCGCTCGCCACTTTCCCAAATCTCGCTCGCCACCCTCGCCTTTCTCACTTATAAAAATAGAAGCAAAATGTATAAATTGCATTTCTGTTTGTATAAAGCGTGAGAAAATTGTATATACACAAGCAAGTACATATATTTTCGTCCTATACACTTATAATTATACAATACAAAATACTCCTCTGCCCAGTTTCTTTTGTCTTCTTCTCTTTCTCGTTTTATACAATTTTCAAATTGTATTTAATTTCTCTCTTTCTCATTTTATACAATTCGATTCAATTGTATATTCCTTGTCAAGTCTCTTTTGTCTGTCTCTCTTTCTCATTTCGTACAAATTCAAATTGTATATAATCGTTCTATACACTTATAATAATTCAATTCGTCTTATACACTTCGTTTTTATACAGTTCTCTGCCCAAGTGTCTTTCTCTTTCTTGTTTTATACACTTCATTTTATACAATTTGCTTCAACTGTATATGTATAGCGAATTATACAGTTTCTATGTTTGCTATGGAGCGCAATTATGCAAACTTTGCTATAACATATATATATATATATATATATATATATATATATATGTATAGATATATATTATTTTCTATATGTGAAAGTTGCCCTTAAAAAAGAATCATGGTATACAAATGATGTATACCGTTGTATACGGTATATATCCAGTTCCATTTTGGACTTTTTGAGCCCTGTATTTGTTTGAATATGAATTATCGCAATTCTACCTGTATTTTCCATATTATTTTGGCGCGTTTGTACCTGTACCATATTTATACCATTTTATTACTGTATATCGCTGCCCAAAAGATGTATACCAATGTATAAGGGTTGTATCATATTCACGTATTTATTCACTATTTCTGTATTTCACTTAAATTTTACGTCTCTGAACGTTAACCTGCAATTCGTATTCTTTACACCTATTTGTTGTATCAAGTGTCTTCATATCAGTGTATACGGATAGTATATCGTCTTGTTTTTCAACTTTCGAAAGCTGAAAGTTCTTTTTCAACAGCATATTTCACTGCTATCAACCTAGATTTCAAATTTTGGCCTCCTGTGCACATTTCAACTAGTATATTGGTGTATAAAATATGTATACAGCAGGTATACATCATCTTCAACACCTGCAAAATAATTTTTAAAAGCACCACCTTTGCTATATTCCGACCTGTACACCAGTTTGAAAGGAATCTACGACTCGAGGAGGATGTTTTGAGCCTTAACGGCTCAAGGAAAAAGTGCAAGAGATGGGAATCAAGTCCATGGGGACTCGAAAATGGTTTCACATGCAATAAAACAAAAATGGAGAATTAGCACCTTAAGCAAATGACTAGAACAAAACAATCATAGAAGTGTGAGCTATTTTGAGAAATATGAGTTAGGAAAGGGATACAAAATCTCAAAATACATATCATATGAAAGCAAAATGAGGGATTATGTAACACTAATCAAAAATAAAAAAAAATAAACAAAGCCATCATCCATCAAGATTTTACTGACTATTTAAGGCTGTGTAACCATTTCAAAACCCAAAGGAATACACATAAAGGGCACATACGCAGATGTTCTTAAGTGTATATGTATATGAAATTTTGTGACTCGTAGCTACTGCCTTCTTCTCCCTTTCAAACTATCTCCTCCGAAATTAGTATCTCTTCCCAAGTTAAGAATGTTTTTTCAAAAAAATTTCTTTCCCTTTTTTCTCTCTCCCCTTCAACTGAAGGGAGAGCCGCCTTTATATAGGGGATCGGCAGAAGAAGAAAAGAAGAAGGAAAAAAATGAGGGCAGAATCGTATTAGCAACCCCAGGTTTGAATTCGTACCCCCAAATATTATCCAATTCCTACGAATAATCCCACGATTTCACAGCCTTTCAACAGAATAGGGAGAGGTGGAGGGCTGGATCGTCTCTTGCGTCCTTGTCGAGTGACGTGGCGTAATCTCGTCATCGTCAGGATGATTAGTACGACCTGCAAAGCAACAGCTGGGAACATACTAATTCCATAGAGACGTTGGGGGGTTTTCTCGCGTGGGGAGAGAGACATCGACATCCACGGGCGGTAGGTGCGAAGAGTGTCCTGGGTGGAGGCGTCGATCCTTGCTCCTGTTGCGCGCCTGCCTTTCTTCGTCAAGGAGAAAGGGAAACGGGTCAGGGAAGGGGAAGAATGAATTGGGTTGAGAATGAGTTTGGGGTGGGTCGGAAACTTATTGGGCCTGGGGCGGCTGAAAATTAAAAAAAAAAAGTCCGGGGAAGAGAGGTGGGCTGGAGGGAGATTAAAGGGAAAAGGAAAGGAGTGGGCTGGAAGGGCAAATGGGCTGGGAATTAAAGTGGGCTGCTGAAAGGGAATAGAAGGGAGTGGGCTGGAAATTAAATAAAAGGGAATGAGGTGAAAATTAAATTGGTAGGCTGGAAATGAGAATGGGCTATGTCTTGGAATTTAAGGAACAACCCAATTAAATGCATATTAGAGGATTTCATTAAAATTCAAACGAATTAATATCGATTAATTAACAAGCTTCTTAATTTTAACAAAATAAAAACAATCAATTTTAATTATAAGCTTGCGATAAAAAAACCATAATTTAAACTAAATTAAATTAGTAGGATACTAACTAAAAAAATAAAATCCCTTTGAGATAATTTTCAAATATTTATGGAATATACCAATTATATTTATAAAATATATGAAATATATTTATTAATTATAAATTATAAAATTCGACAAAGGTTATTTAAAATGACTTTGGAAAATATTTGAATATTATAAAAACAAATTATACTAAATTGTTTGGAAATTAAGAAGCTCGTGAATTAATCGTATCAGGGTGGATCAAAATTGAGTGTCAACACTCATGTTTTGCAAGGGAAATTTTCAGTCCACACTACTAATTCTAAAGAGCCTCAAAAGCTTTTCCAACACATTAGGATTTAACACAAATATTGATAAGTCTAACATTTATTGTGTAAATGTGGAGTGGCATGAAGATATATGTGACCTGATGGATTTCATAGAGGAGATCAACCTTTAAGGCACTTAGGAGTACCCATTTCAGTAAGGGAAGTCTCAAAAATTGATTGGGAAACATTGGTTGATAAACTGACAACTCTAGTAAGAAGTTGGGGTTCTAAGAATGTATCTTATGCAGGGAGAGTAACAATAGTCAATGTTTTCCTCCTTCATATACGTAGCTATCGGTCTACAATGTTTAGTATGCCAAAATAGGCGCTCAAACATATAACATTCATTATTCCAAAATAGGTGCTCAAACATATAACAACTATTTGTAAAAATTTTATGTGGATAAGGAGGCACCACACTAATAGACCTCCATTAATTGTGTGGATGCTGTATGTCAAGCAAAAAGTGATATGGCTGGGACTGACTAAGTGCTTACAATGGGATGAGGAAACTATTGGGAAGTATGTGTGGAACATAGCTCAAAAGATAGAGCTGACATGTAGGTTAAATGGGTACACCATATCTACCTGTGAGATGGCGAATGGTGGGAGTACGAGAGCCCAAGTGAAAGTTGTGGTATTAGAAGAAAATTTGTCACATTAAATACACATACAAAATGGTTGGCTTACACATACTTAAAGTACACTATAGGAATCAGATATAAACGGAGACGTGGGATCACGACACATGGTCATAGAGAACATGGATATGGGGCAAAGGAGTCCTCCCTAAGCATAACTTATTAGTTGGTTATCCCTAATTGAAAGACTACTCACAAAAGATTGGCTGTGGAAACTAGGACTTAGCCAAGATGAAAAATGCCTAATATGTGGAGTTGAGCGAGAAAGAGTGGACTACTTATTTATTTGAATATAGATATTTAAAGACATGCTTATGCGATATCATTCAATTGATCTTTAGCAGAATCATAATGGGAGTTGAAGGGTATATTGGAATTTAGTATGAATAATTTAGTTTATTATGTACCATTTAAGTTATATACCTATAGATTAATTCTATTTGCACAATCAGTAGTTTTTGAAAATGTAGATAAAACTAAGTAGGCAAATTTGAAAAATGATACTACTACTATGGACAAAATAAAAGTGGACGGCTTAATCATGTTTTATCATAAAATTTTACTATTGGAGAAAACTATTTTTTTTTTAAATTTTTCAACAAAACATGGCCGTTACGGGCATATGTACTTTTTTTTCAAAATTGAAAAAAATGTAAATTGTTTAACCATGAAAACAAAGTGGAGTTGTTTTAAACTTTTGTGAGTAAATTAGAGTGGAAAAAATATAAAGAACACCTTTTTGTCGTTATTTAGATTTTGAAAATTATGGAAGTAGAATTCTAAAATTTTATTTCAATGCTAGAGAAAAGCGAAAACTTTTCGTCTGTACAAAATCTGATAAATCACATGAAAAATAGGAATTATTACCTGTAGAGAATCTCCAACAATGATGAAAAATGAGTGCTCATCAGGTGGAACTGAGACCTATTTACGATCTTTTAAGTGATATTTGAAGTCCATTTATGTTATTAGTCCTATTAACTTGTATAACTTGTGGATCAATATGCTCACCAAACCAATTAAACAAGAGTCACTCTTTTCATCCGACTCAACATATTTTTTTTGCTCAATCTTCAATTCCTCTGCTAACTTTTCGAGCATAACACATGCTATATTTATAATTACTGTCACCATCCAAATCGTTGTGATTGACACTCACACTAACCCTCCGGTGAGAGAACCATTACTATAACTCAAATTAACAACTCAACCAAAAAGTAAGGCATTCGAAGACATGGAAGCAGGTTTAAATACTTAAAGGAAAATAATTAGAGTTTCCATAAACTCCAAAAGTCTAATCAAAACAAATGCATAATAATACATAGATCTAAAAGTCAATGTAGCAAAACATCTAAAGCTCAACAAGTCTAAAAAAAGTGGTACAATCCAGGTAAATATAAGAAATCCTAAGTACTAGTCTAAGACCGAGACGTGGACATAGACGAAAATAGAACTCATGGCAGGCCAAAAAAACTGGCTGACCCTTGAATTCGATTGATCACTGATCTTCTAAGCGAGGTCTGTTAGTAGTCGCCTGAAGATGTCATGTACTCAACAAAGAAAGATAAAATGTAGTATTTGTAATCAACCACAATGTAATGGTAGGATCACGCGACTATCCACTAAGTGCAACATACATAAGCCATCTCAACATAATTCTAACATGCATACACCGAACATATACAATATCTATATAATTTTCGAACAACATGCAATTTCACAATTTTTAAGATATAAACTTATGTCAAGCGAATGGTCCTCTCAAGGAACCTACATCCAAACAGTTAGTATACCGGTTCGTGGTACCCATTAGTGTGTCGAATCGTGACACTCATTCCAATGTTTATGCCGATACGTGGCAATAACTCCCAATTAGTGTGTTGGAAGGCAACACTCGATCCATTCAACAAGCTACAATCGCAATCACAAAGTACATTCTCATAATCATACAACCAACACATGATTCATGACATTAAATTATTCATCTATCTCCATTTATTATTAATGTGATGAATAATGACACATTCGTATACATACATATATCATAATGAAGTATGAACAAACATATATCAAACAACATGAATCAAAACCATCACGTACCTCGAACAAAGCTTGATTCCTTTAAAAACTTGATTCTTACCTTTTCGGATTCTTTCCGACTGTTGTTGATCTAAAAACAAATAATATAACATGGGGGTAAATAAACGATGAATAATTACCCGGATTAAAGTCAACACTATCAACCCTAGATCAAATCCATGATCCCAATATTACAATCAGGGATTTTCCCACCATCTAAACAGTTTCAAAACGCTTCCACAACAATAACGACACACAAATTTATATTTAACAGATTGAAAAAACAAATTTAGGGAGTGAAACCCTTACCTTCAGCCTCAAGAATGTTGGAAAAATATCAAAGAAAACACCTGGGGGTTTTCATTAGATCTCAAAGTCAAAAAGTGCAGAATAAAATGTTTTGAGTTTTAATTCTGAGTTAATTCGCGACTGTCCCACCATGGGGGACCTAATACTGCTACACCGGCCCCGCCCTGGAGGAAATATTCTCGCCACAATGGATTGCACGGAAAAAATAGGTCGAATTAAGAGTTTCAAACTCCTATTTCATAACAAACCTTTAACTCACGCTACTTAGAAACTAGACGTTCACACTAAGATCGATTTTGGAAACTCTACTCACCCGATTCAATTCCCTAAAGTTGCACGGGTTACTTAACGTCTTATCTATCTACTTATGTGATTAAAATCATAATCAGAGCACCACTTATTACCAGATTTCCCTATACCTCAGTGATTCTGATTTCGTCCAAACCTGGACTTGGTTGGGAAATTCCAACTTACTACTAAAAAGTTTTTTGGCCCAAAATTTTTCCCCATTCTCTTCTTTATTTCGAGGATGCTACAGTTTTAGTCTAGCCTTAGTTTTACACATATCTAGTGGATGTTGTCCCTAGCGTTTCTTTCATACATTTATTCGAAGCTTTGTAACAAGGTCATTTTGGCAAGCTACTATGATATGTTATTCTTTGATTTGAATTGATTCTGCAATTGTTAGATGGTTGTTTCTTTATGTTGAGCTCAGTATATGATGAATTCATGAAATAACTATATGAAGTCTTTGTATACTTCATACGTTTAAAAGTTTTAAATTTCCGCTAAAATTAACCATATGAATGTGATGAATGCAAGATGAGGCTTGTCTGCAACCTTTGAGAGGTCAACGACGCCGGTTGCGATTTGGATTCCAGAATCCGGGTTGTGACACTTCACTCGTGGGATTACTTTTCCAAAGTGGTCCTTCCAAAGTTGATTTCTAAATTACTCAATTCCACGGGGTTTTCCAATTCTAATGAGTTGTCTTCTAAACTTCAAATTGATGATAAATTGTGATTTCCTATGCCCAATTGAGTATATATTGTTGATTAATTGATGTTAATTGATAAAATTTCGTATTTATCATGTTCCATTCCCCAAATTCCCCAATCTTGGATCTTGGTCATGAATTGATGGGAATTGAAGAATGAATTGATTATTAGACTTGTTTTATCTATTCTAATTCATGTATGGATTGACTAGGGTAGTATATGCTTGGGACTGGATCTAATTCCTGATGAATTCATGATGAACCCCATTCCCCCTACCCCTGGGTTATGAATATCTATTAATTGGATAGTGATAATACAATTGACCTAGTTCTTGTGTTAATTACTATTGATTGATGTTACTACACCTATTGTTGGATGTAATAGGTTGATTGATGGTAAGACCATGATGATGTATATTGAAGGAGATTGATTAAGTTTGTATTATACTGACCTTTACTTCAATTATGATGGCTTGTGATTGATGATGTAATTCAATTGAATCATGACTTGTGATTAACCTAAGTAGGTATTGGTATGATGATTAATTGAAATGTCTTGACTATGTGATTGAGATATTATGCTTAAGATTAAATGATATAAGGTTAATTATGAAGTACCTATGTGCCTTATTATGACATGATGATGATGTTATGCTAATCTCACATATGAGGGTTGTCATGAAAGGATATTCTCATGCAATTCCTAATGAGATAATGACAATGATTACACAAGGGATTGGACCCTATGACTTACATTAATGTATGATGATTAATCAAAACATTAAAGACATTTCAAAAAGAGACTCTAGCTTAGCACAGAGTGAACTTGAGTTAGGAGTGTCCCTTACCACATTGGGAAGGTAGGATCACTAATGTACTCTTGAGATTGGAGACTATAAAGCATGTAGTATAAAGAGGGTCCCAACTATATCTCCTAGTTCTTGAACTATGTTGCCCACATAGAAATACTAGATAGTGGATCCACGTAGTTGCTCTGTTCATGTTTTGGTACTACCTTCGCAAGTAGTACACCTTCCTTCGGTGTAGAGTTCCATGACATCGGATTCCACATTAGCTCATTTGGTCTATGTCGGTTAGGGAAAGATGTTCCCAAAAGGTAAAATAAACTAAAGGAATGAACTCTAACTAGGACAACCTAAGGGGTTTATCTTAGTCTAGGTAAGGGTATGGGAATCTACCTAAACATTGCACTAGTTAGCCTTGAATGAAGTGTTAGGAGGATGTTCTTATGTATGAATATGATAACAATGGTATATGATATGTATATGATGAACTTGCACATTGTTGATACTATATGTTGATTAGTTTCACTTATGAATATGTGTTGGTCTACATTGTCTAAGTATGATGATATGTACTCTTAAATTCCATGCTATGTAAAGTGGGATGTTGGTCATGATTCTTGTTGGGTTACTTGATTGAGTAAAGTAATTGGGCTTTGCTTGGTTATTGCACTTATTGACTTAATGAGGGTTCATGGGTAATTGTCTTGCTTCGGTTATGTTAAAATGTACTCTTATTCATGCTTGTGACTATTATGACATTATGGTAGATTTGCTTTGACTATATGCCCAATTATGTGCTATGTATGTTGACTTGACTAGACTTAGTATTTTTTGTCTTGTGGTGTACATGCTTTTTACTTGATAAATATGTCTAATTGATTGGTATGGTCTTATTGAATGTGCATAAAGCTTTTCAAAGTGAATTACATACTTTAATGAAATGTCCCTTTTTAGCATGTTTTCATGATATCTGTGCATACGGTCCCATACTTAGTACAAGTGGTGTATTAATCCCATTTCTTCCTTTTCCCCAACATTTTAGGTTTCGTTCGTTGAAGGACTTCTAGAGACGACTTTGAAGAAGACTTGAAATTCTTAATCATCCCGGGTTGGTAGGTCCTCACTTTCCGAGGGAAATACCACTATCAAGCTATGAAGTTGTTTAGTTTTAGGACACTAATGTTTATTTCCTTTTCATTTGTATAATAAATGTTATATGACCTAAGAGTGGTATTACTGTATTGATGTATGGGCTAGACCCAATTTGATATACTATTATTAGATGGTTATGATATGAGACGACTATGTTGAGATTATGTTATATTCTATGTATCTATGTGCAATAAAAGTAGAAGACTAAGTAATCTTCCTATATGAAGGGTCTATGTATGCTCTATATATATCTATTATGTGTATATACAGGTCAATGTAAACCTCAATGTATAAGTAGTAAAAAGTTTTAAATTTCTGCTAATTTTTACCTATGAATGTAATGATGTAAGATAAAAATACCTCCGAATGCCACCAACAGGCCGTTGGTGAATTAACGCGGCCTCGATGCCTCCGTCGATGGTAACATAGACGAAATTATGGAAGGGTCATTTTGCATAGTCTCTGAACTCATCGACGAATGTGAAGCATGGAGGTGCACAATGGTCGTCGATTGACCCACGATCCGTCGATCATGGTGTCGTCTGTGATGACTGGTTTTGCTGCACGTTTTCATTTATCTCATTTAATTAGTTGGATTAGTTAGGAGGTTAAGTAGGGGTTAAGGAAAGTCTAATTAAGTTAGCTAACAACCTATGTAAACTCCTAACCTACTTAAACTAACCTAAACTCTCATAATTCACAAACCCAAACTCTCTTCCTTCTCTCTTCTTTCTATCTATAGGGAAGAACTCCATTGAAGACCAAACTAGAGGTGGGTTCAAGGGCTGAAAAGGTTCAAATTTCTCCATAAATCTCCATCAATTAGTAAGGTATGAGATTCCTTTCACCTCCTTCCTCAAAGGGTTCCATCAATGTGATTTCAAAAGTTAGGTTTTCAAGTGGGTTTTCATCCAATACGAAATTGATGTTGTTAATTGATTTGTTTATGATTTATTTTGGATATTATGAATGGATTAACATGTAATTTAACTCAATTATGTTATATATTGATTGATTGGTCTAGTTTGTAGAAGATATTCTATTCCCCTTAACCGTAAGTTATGATCTTGATATGAATTCTGTAATGTTAGTTCAATTGAATTGGTTGTTGGTTGAATTACTGATAGATGATGATATTGTATCAATTATGAATATATTAGGTTGAATTATAATCCTATAATGCAAGTTCTTGAGTAATTGATCTAGATTATGACTTTGACCTATGTCTTTTGTATTAAGCTATGAACTAGTGTTGGATTGTGATTTAGTGATTCAATTAGCCTTGTATATTGGTTATGGTTATATGATTATAATACACGCTAATTGGGTTAAGTAAAGGGTTGATGGTAGATCTTGATGATGAATTATGAAGGAGACTTGGTAAGTCTTGTGATCCCTATTCTTTACTTCAATTATGGTTATATGTGATTAAATCATGATGTTGTATTGGAGTATGTCTTGTATTGAGATTTATAGGGTTGGTATGATGTTCAATTGAAATTTATTGACTATGGTTTGTGAGGTGTTGGCTACGATGTAAATGTTATAACAATGGAGATGATTTAACAATGTGCCTTATTATGAAGTTACATGTAATGTGTTAACCTTACTTATATAAATAGTAATGAAAGGATTATACTCATACAATTCTAATTGAGTTATGATGATTAATAAAGACATTAAAGACATTTCAAAAGGTACTCGAGCATAGCACGAGTGAACTAGATTGAGGAGTGTCCCTTCCCACATATGGAAGGTAGGATCACTAATGTACTCTTGAGATTGAAGACTCCAATGCATATAGCATACAGATGGTCCCAACTATATCTTCTAGTTCTTGAACTATGTTACCCACATAGGAATACTAGCTAGTGAATCCACGTAGTTGCTATGTTCATGTTTCGGTACTACCTTGGCAAGTAGTCCGCCTTCTCTCGGTGTAGGGTTCCATGACAACGTATTCCAATTTGCTCATGTCTTCTATGTAGGTTAAGCCAAGATGTTCCCCAAAGGTAAAATGAATTAAAGGAACGAACTCTAACTAAGATAACCTAAGGGGTTTAGCTAAGTCTAGGTAGGGGTATGAGACTCTACCTAAAATATTAAACTAGTTATCCTTGAAGAAGTCTTATGAGGATGTTCTTATGTATGAATATGCTTATAATGGTACATGATATGTATATGATGAACTTCCACAGTGATGATACTACATGATGATTGGTTTCACTTATGATTATGTGTGTGTCCACATTGTTAAAGTATGATGATATGTACTCTTAAATTCCATGATACGTAAAGTGGGATGTTGGTCATGATTCTTGTTGGGTTACTTGATTGAGTAGAGTTAGGGACTTTACTGGGTCATTGCACTTGTTGACTTAAAAGGGGTACATGGGAAATTGTCTTGCTTTGGTTATGTCATAATAAACTCTTATTTATGCTTGTGACTATTATAACTTCATGATATAGTTGCTTGAGTATGTGTCCACTCATGTGATATGCATGTTGACTCGACTAGACTTAACATTATTGGTCTTATGGTGTCCATGATTTGGACTTAACGAATATAACTAATTGATTGGTATGGTCTTATATATGCATAAAGATTTTCAAAGTAAATTGCATACTTTAATAAAAAGTCCTTTTTTAGCATATTTTCATAATATGTGTGCATATGGTCTGATACTTATTAAAAGTGGTGTACTAACCCCATTTCTTCCTTTTTCTTACATATTTTAGGTTCCGGTCGTTGAAGGACTTTTGGAGACGACTTTGAAGAAGGCTTGGAATCTTTAATCATCCAAGTTTGGTAGGTCCTCACTTTCCGAGGGCAATGCCACTATTAAGATTATGATGTTTCTTTAGTTTTTAAGACTCTTATATGCTTTCCTTTTCATTTGGATACTAAATATTGTATGAACTATATGTGGTCTTATTTCATTGATGTATGGGCTATGCCCAAATTAATCACTCTAGTTAGATGGTTATGATATGAGACATGCTTTTGAGACTATGTTATATTTTATATATATCTATGTGCACTAAAAGTAGAAGACTAAGTTATCTTCCTATACGAAGGGTTTATGTGTCATTGATATTTATCTATTATGTGTATGCAGAGGGCTATGGAAACCTCAATGTAGAAGTAATGAAAAGTTTTTAAAATTTTTCGTATTTCAACCTATGAATGTAATGTTGTAAGCTAAGTGGATAGTCTTAGTCCTCAAAAAGGATGACGATCCCGGTTACGTCTAGGGGGTGCTCTCCGAATGTGACAGCTTCATTCGACCAAGTGTCTCACCTTGGGCACTCCGGTCTTTTTTGTGAGGAAGAAAGATAGTTCCATTAGGATGTGCATAGACTACCGTCAATTGAATATGTAACATTCAAGAAAATGTACTCATCTAGTAAAGAGTCTATTAAGTTTTAATAATAGGCTTTGGGGTACATAGGCTTCCCAATGCCCAATATTTAATAATATTGGGCATGTTTGAGAATATTAGGTTAAGGGTGTTAGCCAATTTCTATGTATTAAGATACACCTTGATGTTCAATTGCTACAATCCAAGCTTATTTAGGAATTGTACCTGCAATGAAGACCCTAAGCTAAAATTTTCATTTCATAGCTTACACAAATTAGGTACGAGACATCCAAGTGTCAAGCCTAGGTACCATAGCACATGATCATTTAATCATGTAGAGTAAGCAGTGCCCAAAGATATAGTGAGGATCCTTGGGACAACAACAAATTATCAGAAACATATGTGCAATCACATGTGCAAGCACATGTTCTAACCGGCCAAGGGACAGGCCTAACCGAATTTGGTTAGGGTGTTGGGGGGCAGGCACGCGCACGGCTCAAGCCATGTGCGGCCTAGCTTCCTAAGAAACTATGTGCTCTAACTAACTTACCTAACTATCTGACTAACCTAGGACTAACCTAAATTAACTAACTAGTGCACCCGACAACCTAAGACGTAACCGGGTGACACTAGCCTAGTAACCAACTCAAGAAACATCCTAGTACCTAACCTACGATAATCCAAAGGGGTTAATTATGGTCCTAATGACTTAGGGGTACCCTAGTAATTACCCTAGGTCACTTAATTAATTGAATAAGAAACTTAATTAATTAATTAAAAAATTAAAATCATGGTGGAAACCCTTAGAAAATTTCCAGATTTGGCTAAGTGAAATGATCTCCTATTTTTAGTCAATTTAGGAGGGGCATTTTGGTAATTAGCTAATTGATTTATCTATTTAACTTAATTAACCTAGTATAATTAGTCAATATCAGTTCCTAAGACTTATACACACGTTCAATCACTAGAAAATTCACGACTCAAAATAGTAAGCAGACATAAGGAAAACCAGAAAATTCTCCTCAGGCTATTTCAAGGCTATTCTTCAAGGTTTTTGTGCAAAGTGCAAGGTGATCTTCGTAGATTCAATTCTATAGTAAGGTATGGGTTTTCTCTCCTTGAATTCCTTGTCCAAGAGGTTTTTCATACTTTTTGAAATCAAGAATATTGAAACTGAGGTTGTTCCCAATAAATCACATATTCATCTCCCTAGTTCTCCCGATTTCCGATTCTTGTAATTTGTATGATGTAAATTTCGAGAATGTTGTTTGTATGTGGTGCTAAATGATTATTATGTGTATTTTTCCGTTATTATAATGTCTAACGGAACCTACATGTTAGATCTGAATACTGAGGGTGTTATCTACATGAATGTTAAATTTTATACTGCCTACTTGTGTTCAAGAAAATGAAATTGTTATAAGTTGTTCATTGAATTGTTCCATAGGCTAATCAAAGGTTAAAAGTTGTCTTGTTCAACATGATAGATTATTATAATGTATTTATGAAGTAATTGGCATGTCTAGTGATAATGTTATGACAAGTATCTAGTGAAATTGTGAATTATGCCAACTAATTGGCTAGCAAAACTATATCTATCATATTACTTCCAAATCATGTAAAGTCATACCAATATCTAAATCAATGAACTCACAACATAGGGTATGCGAACCAATGGGACAAGTCCCAACATACTCTACCCACACGAACTTGTGAACGTAATACATTGAATAAGTAGTTATAACTTTCATAAAGAATTGTACAAAACTACCAAAAAACGTTGAACAAGTTAAGGTGAGTAATGAAATAACTTGAATCTCAAGTTATGAAATTGACCTAATATAGAGTGTTGAAAGAAGTGAGTTAAGTCTCAATTACACTTAATTGATTATGTCAAAAACACTCACATAAGAGGGTGCTAGAATCCGTGAGACAAGTTTGACTCAAAACATGATGATAATGTAAGACTTAAATTCATATTCATAAAGCAAATAAAGGGATGACCAGTCATCCATAGAGTCAAGTAAACCTCATAACTAGAAGCAACCTTCCATAATGTTTGAGTTAACTCTAAGAGATAATAAAGTAAAATAGATCTGAGCTTAGCACCGATAGACTAGCAATGAGCTTGTGAAAACACATGTAAGCCTCATGAGACGAGATCACAACATAGGTGGACCAGCATTTCGTTTGTCTCCTAGTCTTCGAACCATGTTTTCCAGCATAGGGGAACTTGATAGTGGATGCCTCCACCTAAGAATGCTAGGCAGTTCGATTTCACTTTGGCCGGTGATTCCACCTCTTTTCGGTGTAAGGAAGACATCGGATTTCATGTTTAGCTCATATAATCTATGTCGGTGAAAGATCAGGAAAGTATTTGGTTCACTTTAGCCATGAACCCCTCTTTTCGGTGTGGGGAAGACACTGACTTGGTTTCACTTTAGCCGGTGAACCCCCCCTTTTCAGTGTGGGGTAGACACTGGACTTGGTTCACCTTAACTGGTGAACCACCCCTTCTCGATGTGGGAAGACACTGGATTTCATGTAAGCTCACATGATCTACTTTCGTTGATTCTAAATAATTCTTTAAAGAAATTAAGAAAGAATGAAAGTAGCATGTTCACACTAACAATAGATTAAAGAAGTAGAAACGTAAGTTCAAAGTGAGCTAAGTAAGTAAGATCTTAAGAATGTCAATCACCAGCATTTGATAAGAATGAATTCTTACCAAGTTAGTGGTTTATGCAAATATTGGAGTATGAATATATGCTCAAATATTAACATATTAGGTTAACAACCAATTAATGGGCATAGCCAATAAAGATTCGCTTATATATACATTTATGCCCAATTTAATAAGAATGGAAAATATAACTGTAAGTAAGGTAGCCAAATCATTTACTTAGTATTTTGGATTCTTACTCACTTCATTATAGGCATGGGACTACTATGAATCATTGCACTTGTAAGTAAAACATCAAAGGTGATCATTGAACTACACAACAGAAAGTAGAAAAAGACCGAAAAATAAACTAAGGCTGGAGGGAAGAGCTCTCGGCCTAAGGGAGCAAATTTTTTGAGTTTTGTTCAAGTTGTTATAAAATTATGTTCATGATTACAAGGTATTATGTTAATATATAAAATGAGTTGTATACTTAATTGAATGAGAACATGTCATATACATAGCATGAATCAGAAATAACGATTTAGGAAAGTAAAGTGACTTAACTTTCCAAAAACGGCATGTTGCTTTAGGAAGAGCTTTCCTTGATCATGCATAGTCCTTATGTGTTTATGTGCATACACCCATACTTAGTACAAGTGTGTACTAACCCCATATATTATTACTATTTTTATAGGTGCAGGTTCTAGAGAAGATTGAAGATTCGACGAAGCAGTTTGGATTACCAATATCCCGACTTTGGTAGGTCCTCTGGAGTTCGAGGATGCTACACTTTATTATTCTAGCTTTAGTACAATAGACAAAGCTGGTGGATATAGTCCCTAGCGTTTCATTGCAAACATTTGTTTAAGCGTTTGTAATAAGGCTGATTGGCAAACTATTATTATTTTTATGATTCTCTATTTCGATTGTTTAATCTTTAATAAATGGTTGCTTTAGTTTGAGATTATTAGTATATCACTCTTATGCACTAATTATATGAAGTCTAACTACACTTCAATAAGCATTAAAAAAATTTAAATTTTCTGCAAATTTAACTGTATAATTGTGATGAAAGCTAAGAAGAAGCTTGTCTGCGACCTCTGAGAGGTTAACGACGCCGGTTGCATTCGGCTTCCAGAAATCCGGGTGTGACAGAATTAGTTTACCATAAAAAATAAATATCCTTTTTCGATAATTCATGATCTTTTTGACCGTCTTCAGGTGTTTCCTGCTTCTCTAAAATTTATCTCAAATCAGGTTGCCATTAGTTGAAAGTTAGGGAATGTGATATTCCAAAGAAAACATTCAGAACCAGATATAGCATTATTAGTTTTTGTCTGTCCTTTGGGTTGACCAATGCATCTGCAGCATTCATGGATCTTATGAACAAAGTACTTAAACCTTATCTAGATATGTTTTTTTTTATCATCTTCATTGATGATATACTAATCTATTCAACGAATTAAAAAGATCATGCTAGTCACCTCAGGATAGCCCTTCAGAATTTGAGAGATAAGAAGTTGTATGCTAAATTCTCAAAATGTATGTTTTGGATTAAGAATGTGGAATTCTTGGCCAGATAGTTTCCGATGATGGAATTAGAGTTAATACCAAATGATAGAAGCAGTTCATAGTTGGTCTAGACCCACATCTCAAACTTATATTAACAGTATGTTGGGTTTGGTTGGCTATCATAGAAGGTTTGTTGAGGGGTTTTCATCTATTTCATCTCCTTTGACCAAGTTGACTGAGAAGACAGTTAAGTTTCAATGGTCTAAACCTTGTGAGAAAAGCTTTCAGGAATTGAAAAAGAGGTTAACTACTGCCCTAATTTTGACTTTAGTGGAAGGTACTCAAGGCTTTGTAGTGTATTGTGATGCATATAGAGTTCATTTGGGTTGTGTTCTAATGCAGAATGGCAAAGTTATAGCTTATACCTCTAGACAGTTGAAAGTTCATGAGAAGAACTATCCAACTCATGGCTTAGAGTTGGCTGTTATTGGATTCGCCTTGAAGATATATATGACGTCACTATTTTTATGGTGTTCATGTTGATGTATTCACTAATCACAAGAGCCTACAATATGTATTCATTAAGCTAGAGCTGAATATCTCGGAAAGGAGGTGGTTAGAATTGCTCAAGGTTTATGACATGAGAATTATTTACTACCCAGGCAAGGCTAATGTTGTTGTTGATGCCTTAAGCAGGTTGTCTATGGGTAGTACTACCCATCTTGAAGAAGAGAAGAAAAAACTAGCAAGATATGATCATAGACTTGCACACCTATGAGTCTGACTCATGGATTCCACAGAAGGAGGAATAGTGGTAACGAATGGGGCTGAATCATCATTAGTGTGAGAAGTGAAAGAGAAGCAAAACCAAGATCCCAATTTTCTTGAATTTAAGCAAATGTTCATAAGCAAAGAGTATTTGCTTTTGAACAAGTGGGTGATGGTGTATTAAGATATCAAGGTAAATTGTGTACATATGGTGGATGGACTCCAAGAGAGCATCATGGAGGAACATCATAGCTTTAGATATTCCATTTATCCGCGTTCCACAAAAATGTATCATTTTTAAGACAATTATACTGGTGGAATGGCATGAAGAAGGGCATTGTCGAATTTGTTGCTAAGTTTCCAAATTGCCAACAAGTTAAAGTAGAGCACCAAAGTCCTAGTGGTTTTGCTCATAATATAGAACTTCTAGAATGAAAGCGGGAGATGATTAATATTGATTTTATGATAGGGTTACCAAGGTATCGCAAGCAGCATTATTCTATTTGGGTTATTGTCCATAGAATGACAAATTCATCCCACTTTTTGTCGGTAAAGACTACTCATTCAGAAGAAGATTATGCTAAGTTGTATATTCAAGAGGTTGTAAGACTTCCTGGAGTTCCGCTATCCATCATTTAAGATAAAGGGGCACAATTTACTATACAGTTTTGAAAATCCTTTCAGAAAGGTTTGGGTTCAAAGGTGTACTTAAGTACTACCTTTCATCCTCATACAGATGGGCAAGTTGAGCGCACTATTTAGACCCTATAGGATATTTTGAGTGAATGCATGATTGATTTGAAAGGAAATTGGGATGATCATCTACCCATAATTGAGTTTGCCCACAACAACAGTTATCACTCTAGCATCTAGATGGCTCCATATGAAGGTCTTTATTGGAGAAGATTCATATCTCCTATATAATGGTTTGAAGTTGGTGGAAAAGGGTTGATAGGACCAGATTTAGTTCATCAAGATATCGAGAAGGTGAAGGTGATTCAAAAGAGGTTAAATACGACCCACAGTTGTCAAAAATCCTACACTAATGTTAGGAGAAGAGAGTTGGAGTTTGAGGTAGATGATTGGGCTTACAAGAAAGTTTAGGGTTTAGGGTTTAGGGTTTAGGGTTTGGGTTTAGGGTTTAGGGTTTAGGGTTTAGGGTTTAGGGTTTAGGATTTAGGGTTTAGGGTTTAGGGTTTAGGGCCATACCTTAACGTTTGATGAAGATTTTATGGTGAAGTCGTCCCTTACAGCTCCCAAAATATCCCATTAGCTTGTCTTCAATGGTGTCTTCCAATAGAGAGAGAAAGAAGAGAGAAGGAAAAGAATTTTCTTTTTGTGAGTTGTAATTAGACTAATGGGATTGGGGTCTTTATATGGTGGTTAATTAACTTAATTAGACTCCCTTACACCCTTTATTAACTACCTAAACCCTTCACTAATTAAATGAAACTAAGTTAAAACGTGTAGGAAAATTAGACCCATTGACGGTACGTTTGTGAGTCGACTGTCACTATGCCCTTCCGTGCTGGACATCCGTCGTTCTTATCAGAGACTATGCAACTGGGGTCCTTCAACAAAAATTCTAAGTGTTGTTCGATAGTAGGCAACGACGCCCCGTTGATCCACACATAGATCGTGGACCGTATCTCGTGGTTACACACTGCCCAGGCAATGTTGACACCAACGTGCAGGGGTTTTCCTCAAGGGCCCTTGGTTGGTCCTTGGGGAGTCATACCCGGACGTTTCGACCATAAATCAACTTTAACACATGTTATACACCCTTCCACAAAATTTCATAAATTTCTGTATCCTAAAAGCTAGTCAAATAGGCTAAGGCACACTAGTACCTTCTTGAACAAATTTCCAGACGTCATGTACGTTCTTGGACATTTTGGTTTCTAAACTTCCTAAATGACCTATATTCAAAAATGACCCTTAAAATAGTATCTAGACCTCATGACACTTATGTTAGGCTTTAAGACATGTCTTAGATTTTCAAAATGTTACATTATCCCCCCCCCCCCACTTAGGAACATTTGTCCCCGAATGACACTAAAACTCTTTTGAAGGATGGAATAAACTCAACATTAGCAGCCCAACCAACAACACTACATAACAATATCAACCATATCAAAATTCACAAGACAATTCAAAATTTTCAATATCCACACATAAGACTCAATTATCAAATTATGAGGAATTTCCTTCTCACAACAACATGATCTCAATATGATTTACATGAGTCAGTTATGCCAAATTTCAGCCCAACAACATGCTACATATCATTTCATAAAGACTCACCAATCATAATGCACCACATAATTCAAACAAACCAAAAAGCAAAATTTCAAGCTCAAGTGCACGACTTCATTTTAAGTCACTGTAAAGCAAAAATCAAAAACGCACATTTTGCGACACTTCACTAAAAATCAAAACAATTTCTGTTTTAGTCATTATATTCATTATTAGTAAGAAATACTAACCTTAGTTATCAAACCGATGAGGGTAACGGGACTTCATGTCGGCCCCGGCCTCCCATGTTGCACCCTCAACTAGGTGATTTTTCCATAACACTTTTCGGAAACTACCACTTTGTTCCTCAAGCTCTTAACTTGTCTATCAAGGATTTGAATCGGGACTTCCTCATAAGAGAGATTATCCTTGACATTAAGATCCTCATTATGAAGAATAGACTCGGGATCACCGATACACTTCTTAAACATAGAAACATGGAAAATCGAATGAACCGAAGCCAATTCACTAGAGATTTTCAATTCATAGGCAACCTTACCAACCCTTTGCAAGATTTCATAGGGAACCACATAACGAGGACTTAACTTACCTTTCTTGCTAAATCTAACCACCCCTTTCATAGGTGAAATTTTTAAATACACCTTATCACTTTGTTCAATCTCCAAATCCCTTCTTCTAGGATCGACATAATACTATTGCCGACTATAGGCTGTTTGCAATCGGTTCCTTATGATATGAACTTTCTCCAAAGTCTTATAAATAAAATAAAGACCAAGAAGCGAAGGCTCACCTACTTTAAACCATCCAATAAGATACCTACACCTCCTACCATACAAGGCTTCATAGGGAGACATGGAGATGGATGAATGAAAGTTATTAATATAAGCAAACTCCACCAAAGGCAAATGGTTATCCCAATTCCGCTTGAAATAAATAATACAATCCTAAGCATATCCTCAAATTATTAGTACCCAAACCTTCTTGGAATGAACTCCAAAACCTAGATGTGAATTGTGCACCCCGATCCGATATGATGGATAACGGAATACCATGGCGACACACAACCTCATCTATGAAGATCTTAGCATAATCTTCCATCGAATAAGTAGACTTCATGGGAATAAAATGAGGGGACTTGGTCAACCTATCTACAACCACCCATATAGAGTTATATTGCTTTTAAGTTCAACGCAAACCCACTACAAAATCTATATTGATGTCTTCCCACTTCCAAGTAGGAATTTGGATTTCTTGTAGTAAGCCACCCGACTTTTGATGTTCGGCTATTACTTGATGGCAATTTGGAAACTTAGCAACAAACTCCTCTATTTACTTCTTCAAATCTTTCCACCAAAATATTTCCCTAAAATCTATATTGATGTTTCTACAATATATATCTATATCTATATATACATATATATATATATCTATATATATATATATATATATATATATATATATATATATATATATATATATATATATATATATATATATATATATATATATATATATATATATATATATATATATATATATATATATATATATATATATATATATATATATATATATATATATATATATATATATATATATATATATATATATAT